>AP025375.1:2417095-3625642 GCA_030295005.1 Cephonodes hylas | reverse complement strand
ACGTGACCGACCCCACGGAGCGCGTGCGCATCGGACAGACCGTCCACTGCAGGATCATCAAGATAGACGTCGAGAGATTCTCAGTGGACTGCTCGTCAAAGTCGTCAGATTTGTTGGACAAAAATAATGAGTGGAGGTTGGTATGTTTGTGTCATGTATCGATTATATTGATAATTATTTAAACTTCCATGTACCTGTTTTATGGCTTTGTGCCGCAAAAAATTGTAATGAGATGAAATATGAGTTTTTTTCGTGAAATTTTGAGGGTATATTACTCTGTAGGACGATGGTTTGGAATGAAAATGTGTATGTTTTAGACCGGCCAAAGACCCGTACTACGACCAAGAAGCTGAAGACAAGGACATGCGAAAGGAGAAAGAAGCAAAACAGACCAAAGAGCGCATGCAGTACGTGAAGCGCGTCATCGTGCACCCGGCCTTCCACAACATATCCTTCGCCGAGGCAGAGAAACTCATGGAGAAAATGGCACAGGGGGAAGTCATCGTCAGGCCGAGCAGCAAGGTGCGGCTCTCATACGTCATCTCTATGTTCTTTTGGTCATTTTGCGATGTGTAGAAATAAAAATGTATGTATCTTCATATCGGTTTCAGGGCTCCGATCATTTAACAGTAACATGGAAAGTAGCAGACGGTATATATCAACACATTGATGTACGAGAAGAGGGCAAAGAAAATGCTTTCTCGTTAGGTAAGTAATATATTTTTCTATTATTAGAAATTATCCTAAAGAATTAAAATTATATAACCAATTTGCGTTTGGTTTTTTACAGGTCGCAGTCTTTGGATACAGGGTTCAGAATTCGAAGATTTAGACGAAATAATCGCTCGCCACGTGACCCCGATGGCGGGGCACGCGCGGGACCTCATATCGTACAAATACTACAAGTCGCTCGGCGGCATGCGGGACAAGGCCGAGGAGATACTCAAGGAGGAGAAGGCGAAGAACGCGAACAAGATCCACTACGTGATCTCCGCGTCGAAGAACTACCCGGGGCGGTTCCTGCTGTCGTACCTGCCGCGCGCGCGCTGCACGCACGAGTACATCTCGGTGACGCCGGACGGGTACAAGTTCCGGCAGCGCATGTTCGACTCGCTGGCCGGCCTGCTCAAGTGGTTCAAGGAGCACTTCCGCGAGCCGCCGCCGTCCGGCACGCCGGCGCAGCGCACGCCCGCGCGCACGCCGCACGCGCTCGCCTCCGCGCCCTACCACACGCCCGCGCCGCACACGCCCGCCTTCCACACGCCCGCGCACACGCCCGGCCCCGCCTACATCAACACGCCCTACACGCCCTCCGCGCAGACGCCCTACATGACGCCGTTCGCCACCACGCCGCGCCAGCCCGAGTTCGCGACGCCGGCCGCGCCCTCCGTGCACGCGGTGCACGCCGCGCACGCCGCCCGACACAAGGCCGCCGTGTACACGGAGCCCGCCGACTGGCAGAAGGCGGCGGAGGACTGGGTGCGGCACCGCGCCGGGCGGGACCCCGCCGTGTCGCGCACGCCGCGCTCCACGCCCAGGCTCGACTCGCGGGACGGACGCGACGACCGCGACAGCAGGGACGGCCGCGACGGAAGGGACGGCCGGGACGGACGGGACGGACGGGGAGGCAGAGAGGGCCGCGAGGGCAGAGATCGAGGCGGTCGGGAAGGTCGAGACGGCCGCGACGGTCGCGACGGCCGGGAGGGAAGGGACGGACGAGACGGAAGGGACGGTCGCGACGGCAGGGACAGTCGGGACGGACGCGAGTCACGGGAATCACGGGCGACCCCTCGGACGCCACACTCGAGTCACGGTCACAGTCACGGACACGGGCACGGCCACGGCCACGGTCACGGACACGGACACGGGCACGGACATGGGCACGGGCACGGGCACGGCAGCCACTCGGGGCGGTCGTCGCGCGCGCACTCGGTGCGCTCGACGCCGCACACCAACACGTCGCCGCGCTCCATGTCGCTGGGCGACGCCACGCCGCTCTACGACGAGAACTGAGCGCCGCGGCTCCCGCGTGGTGTGCCGTGGCGCTCGCTTGCGCTCGTGTTGCTTGTCCGCGGCGCGCCGACCTTCCACGTTCACAAGGGTGTCAACCGGCATTTATCCATGTGTGTGATAAACAGAATTTATTCATGTTGTAACGTCCGAGAGAAACGCATCGTACGCATGCGTACGATGACTGAAGTGTATTCGCGTTGTCGATAAGTTACAGTATATCCGTTTCTGCGCCTTAATATTTAAAATAATGAACGGCATCAACAGATCAGTCGACTGGGTATATTACATAAGCGTTTTGTGATTTTCAAATTATGATATGTTTGTTTATATGTACCGACAATTTATGTGTATTTAAGATGTAATATGGGTGTGTTTAAATGTACCAAATGTGTTGGTACCTACTATGACATATAGCAATACTTCACGAAACACGAACGTTGTTAATGTTTTTACAATGTATTCTATTATAGCAATTTAATGTATGCCTTATAAGACACCAATAAGCCAAAATATTATATAATATAAACCAGATAAATTACATTACTGTGGGCGAGCGACGCTGTCACGCGGTTTGTTTTGCAGCCTTCATTCTGATAAGTGGTTGATTCGCTTGCAAACCAGCACACGATATTTATGAATGGAATCTGACGCGTTCAAAATTTAGACAATGAATTGGCTTGTTAAATAGGACTTAGTTTTATAAGACTTATGAGTAAGTAAATCGTCAGTTGAATCATAGTTAATAAGTACAAATACCAAATAGTATTTGTGCAAGAAAAATATTTTGTATCTAAATAATGAGAAACGTAATTTCCGTTTCTATCGGCAAATGACCTATTTATTCATTCATAAAAAGGCATTTGAGGTGCGGCAATACGCTCGGCAAACGATATCTTTAACATTATGAATAAATCGGCAACGCGTGTCTTTTTGAAACGATCCATAATGTGATGCCAATTTCAAACCTCATTAGTGCGCGTTGGGATTTTCCTCAATTAAGGAATCCATAAAAATACTGTTAGTAGTAAAGTAGAGATGTGCCGCGCTAATTACAATGCACAATTAACTCACAAAGTTTGTAATCATCTCAACCTACATACATTATTTTAAGTTTTAAGTCGGCGCCATTGGTTAATTTTCATTATCCATGGGTTGATCATAATGTTGAACATGACAAATAGGAAATGTTGCGGATTGCGAAAGGAATGGCTGAAAAACTCTGTATTCATAACTGCATTCGTACGAACAGTATTTACAATACAATTGTAAAAAAACTGTCTTCATTAACATGTCAATTATCTTTAATATTTATATTTCAGATTCAACTAAAAGCTTGATGCCTAATTCTGCAATTTAGTGTTGGCAACACAACCAGTTGAAGTGTACTAAAATATTTGTAATATCCGTTTCATTAGTATATCTTTGGTCCTGATATTAATGTATTAATTTGTGTCTGCTCTTAAATAATTTCCACGAAAACATATTTTTTCATGAATACAGTCTAGAAATATACAATTAAAGAAAAAAACAACTTAAAGAAAAAAATAAAAATATACAAATAGTGCAGTCATCAACGTTTTTAGGGGATATATATATCTATATCTATATATATATATATCTATATATATATATATAGATATATATATCCCCTAAAAACGTTGATGACTGTTATATATATATATATATAGATATATATATCCCCTAAAAACGTTGATGACTGCACTATTTGTATATTTTTATTTTTTTCTTTAAGTTATTATTTAATTGGGTCCAATGTTGTCCTCTATAATTTTTATATCCTTACTGATATTACACCTCATTCACGATAACTTGATTCTTTTGGCAGATGTCAATTTTTCTGAGATATGACTTTGAAATAAAAAACGTATTATTTTATTATTTTAATAATTTGTTAAATATAAAAAAATACATACAACACAAAAGTCCCTAAAGATATAAGCGTTATCCGAAAATTTTGAGACTTTATTGCTTCAAAGTAAAATAAAAATAGGAACACTGAAAATAATAGACGCTTGTACAATGTTACATCGGTCGGACGGAAAGGGACGTAACATCGTTCATATCGATGTCCACGTCGATAATTTTACTGAACACTATGATGATCATGGCTGTGCTCCTTTTTCTTAATAAATATTGTTTTAAATATAAAACTATTTTATTTTTCAATCTTAATTTTTACATACAGGGCTATTTTTGGACCTCCCGCAAAATTTAAATAAGTGGTTCAGACCATGAAACTAAACAACTTTTCCAAAGAAACTAGGTCGAAACGTGACAAATAATTCGACCCTCCCATAGAAAACTGCTCACGTGGTCGATTTCGTGTAGAAGGTCTGAATTTTTTTTTCACTTTTCGACCCGTCTTTCTTTGGGGAAGTTGTTTACTTTTGTGGTCTAAAACACCTATTTAAATTTGGCGGGAGGTCTAAAAATAACCCTGTTATATTAAATAGGTACTTATTCTGAACTTTGACCCACCATCGCTTATCTACATAATGTTTTACATGTCGAAAGTAATAAAGAATTTCAAACATAATGCAGTATTTTACAACACCATATTTTTGAACTACTAGATATTTTCTGTTTCCCATCATTAGTCGATATGCCAAAAGAATCAAGTTAGCGTGAATGAGATATAACATTTATTTTTATTGTAAACTAGTTTGATTTACAGTTTTAGTCGTTATTGTAATATTTTGATGTAATTAAGTGAAATTGTTGGCCGATCGCTTTGCTGCATAATGTGACGATGATATGCCTTACAGAGGGTTAGTGAATAGAGAAACTCATCTCCTACTTATTCACGGCAATCCCCTTAAAACGGTAATAAAATGTGACAACCCTAAACAAAAAAGCAGTTTTATTTTTTGTTGTATCTTCCACATTTATTTTAAATAGGTAAGTTTTTAAACCTCCAGTTAGTACAATGTGAATGAAAGTAAATTCATTATTGCGAGGATCAAGAATGCAGTTACCCGAAATCTTAAGACGATGCAGACATAATTTAGAAATGTTCCTTGAGCCTATTTACTGGCATAACACGTTACTGGCATTTCATGCTTTATGGTAAAGGGAACAAGGCGAAGATCGCATAAAAAGCGCTAGTTTCATGACAATACACGAGAGGAAAAATTGTAGAATGCTGGGAAGTGCTTGTATAAATATGAAGACTTGAACGAAAAATTATGCTGCATTATACAATCTTATTTAATGTCCTTGTTAGATTCATTGTTTTTCCATGCGATTGCCAAGTCAATCAATTTTATTTTCAATGTTACTATGGTTACTATAAGATGCTAGGTTACCCAATTAATTAAGACGAAAGGTCCCATAAGTATGGAGTGAATAGTGAATAAATTGTGTATTATATTATATATTTGTATATATTATAGACTATAGTATGTTGGTATATGTATAATGTATATATTTATATGTATCGATTATTATTACAAATAATTCTTTACTTCTATTATTCTAATGTATTTATGTATATATGTATATATTTTGTGTGGCTTTATAATTTATTTTATTTGCACACCTGCTGCGTATTATCTCTGCATCACCCAAGGTTTGACTGGCAGAGAATGCCATCGGCATTAAGTCCACCTTTACAAACATTGTAAAAAGTATAAATAAATAAATAAATAAATTAACCCACTTGTATAACTTAGACCTGAGTTGCGAGACTTGTTTTTATAAGTTTCATAAGAAATCTTACACGTGTAACAATGGACAAAAATATAGGTATCCAATAAACATAGGCTTAAACCAAGCAATAGGGAAGGAATTGCATACTTTAAGTATAGTACTAAGCAAATTCCAGATTTAGGTTTCACGACGTCTAATGAAGATGCATGCTACATGCAAAAGGCCTAGAAATTAACGATCTTCTTTTATTGCGTTAAAACCAGTTACAGTCATAAATTTTTAACGAAAAATAATAAAGTTGATAAGAAACTCGATACAGAATCTATTAACATAATTAACTGACCTACCTGACTTGTCGAGCCAAGGCGAAAACATGAAACACCATATATGTACATACGAGTATGTAGTTTGCTATGCGGCACGAGAGATGTATTGTTATTTTTACTTGATAAAAATATGACGTCTTACAGTAGTATCCAAATGCTTCAGCAGCCCATGGGATGTTCCGTTTATGTTCTTAATGGAGTACCCATCGCTTGTTTTTGTAGAATTTATATTAATGTTAATGGCTGTCCGTAATTGGTCCTTGCCAAATTGGCGATAAAAAAGTTTCACTTTCTGTAGGCCAGAGTAGTTTTTGCAGGTGAAACCTTCGCTATGGTTTGTTTATGGTTTTTGTTGTCGAAAACAGATTGAAAAACGCTCTGTGGGATGCCTTTTTTTAGTATCACTAGCTAGTATTTCCTGAGTCTTTGCAATTATATAAAAATGTAGATATCTTGATTAGCATACCTTATTTAATGTAGGTCGTTGGAAATAAAGACATGGTGTATAATGGGCATAAAAACTTTCTATCTAGATTTTGGCTGTGTTGGGTCTCTAGTGGCTCTATAATTTTTTATGATTATGAAATACATTTACTAGATACGAAATAAAATTCTAATTTATTTAAATTATTGCGTGGATTTCTAAGTTTAACACCGGTGTTAATTAAAGTGTGTATTTTATGCGGCTCACGTGTTCTCTTTAAAAGCCTAACTATGATTAGTAGCTTATATTAAAAAAAACAGCACATCACGTTTCGTTGCTTCGGCATACGTTTTATAATTATTCTAGTTGTCTCAGGATTTTTTTGCTTCACTTTTAAATACACACTTAAGTTTTAATTCCTCAGTAGTGTTTTTATATGAGTTTCGCCGGCTTTTATGACCCATGTAATAATAGAAGACGAACCATTACTAAAAACGACGAACTATTCATAAAAACTAATCGACGGTTTGACCGACTCGGGAGTCGAACACGAGATATCTCAAACGCACGCCGCGCCAACAATACGACCTATGCGCAGAATAAAGTTATATGTGCAAAATCTCAACCTCCCTTTCTCAGCGATATAACTTAATTGGTCACAAAATTAACTGTAACTTTTTTTGTTTTTCGAACAACAACAAAGGTTATACTTATGATTACTTCACAAGTGAAATATGTAACCAAGTTTAACTCTATAAAGGCATAAAATCTACTTTGGTTTTATAGTCATAAGTAACTTTATTCTATGCATAGGTCGAATACATAAACATTACAAATAAACCATTCTAACATAAGATCATGAGAGTAGTTGGAAAGGGTACGATAATTAGTCTTATAATGAAGTCAAAGATCAAAACTTTTAGCATAGTTAATAATTTCATAGTACTTTGAAGGGCTCCATGTTTTACCTCTGTTACATATGGAAAGTATTACAATGTAACTTGCGAGGTCTTTGTGTAATACAGTTTATTTATTGTCGTTGAAATCTTGAAGTGGTGTTAAGGTTTTCCTAATACAAATAGATAAAATTTTAACTATTGTTATATTTACTAACGAAATATTTTTTTAACGCCTAAACTGATATTGATGAAATTTAATATTGACTTCGAAGTCTCGCGGCAGAAATACTCGTATGTGCCGTGTGTTGAGTCTTGAGTTCGATCCCCGCGTCGGGAAAAATCTTGATATTTTTCATGAAGTAATTTTGAGTAGATTTTCGTAATGTGCCCGAAAATCGGCAAAATGCTCGCTTCTAATAATGTGGAATTTAGAACACAGCTGACGAAAAGTGAATGCAGTAATGCATTATTGCTTACTTTTAGGTTGCACAGGCGTGAATGTTTCTCTAAACGCTTTTGTTCTATTGTGATGGTTAATTCAGTATTTATGTACTAAAGTTTATCAAACAAAACTGCTTATGTACTGTCATGCTATGTGAATAATTGTAAAAAAGGTCTATCTGTGTAAATGTTTTAAAAACAAATGAAAATATGTTCTACAATTTACATTATAGCTCAAAAAAGTCTATTAGTGTACTGAATAAATTAACGCGTGTTATCGAAAGTTCCCTGATTCCATTTCCGAAAGATTTTTTTTCTGTTAGGGGAATATTTTAAACATGTGGGACTCAAAATCTAAATGGCAAAACGTAAACTAGAGCCAAAAACGCCATTATAATGAAAACTTTGGGTTCTGTTGAAGGAAAAATACTGTAATATAATGTTCATACATACACATGCACTTACCCCTGTATGTCCCATAGAAACAGGCAGATATGCATTTCCGCACTCACATGACTCTTGAGCCTATCCTTATTGAATCGATAGGGTATTTTTTTGGGCGCTATATTTATTTGGACGTCCTGTTTACACATATATGTATTTAAAGAAAAAGCTTGACTTTAAGGAAATGGAATGAGGAGATCTAATACCTAATAAAGGTTTCCATAAACGTGAAGTGAGGATGGGCGGTAGATTCTTCTCCATTTATGTACGCAGATCGTGTCGTCAGATTTATCGATGATAAAATACATGTATATTCCCATAACGAGCTTACTGCTATTTTTTGGGCATAATTCCTATTTTTTAAGACATAAATGTAGTATCTGAACTTCATAATACATAATTTAATACGAGAACATTACTGTTCTAAAAATCTTGAGACGCTAACATGATTCACAATTTTTTACGAAGCTTAACCGCATTTAATAACAATATCACTACGCTTTCAATATTTGGGTTTTCCGTGTATCGAGAGTGATCTTATCAAAGCCCTGTTCGTTACGTTGCAAATATTATGGGGAACATCCTAGTGACGTAAACCATTTTCGGAATTCGTAACTACAATTTTTTAACTTCAAAAGTTCTGTCAATCAAATGACTTCCATAGTCAAATGTGTTACATATATTGAATAGAATAAGTAAAAAATAATAAAATGGGTGTAAGTAAAATTTAATAGCCATTAAGTTTTACACGAGGTCATTTTAAACATAAGTATTAAAATATACAGTATATTAGGTATATTACACAGTTCATTGCAAAGCATAAATCCATTAGATGAAGTTCTGGAAGTCAAGCCTTTTTATTTATCAAACATTTTAACAAGATTTATATCTCACTTGCGATTTTGTTTTTAAACCTTGATATTCATATTTTTGGTGATTAACTTTTCGTAAATTGTAATCCTTTATTACGTTGATATTTCGAATAATGTGTATCTTTTGGTTGTAAGACGGTTGAAGGGGAAGACATTGCATTCTATGTTGTTCTAATAATGCCAAGGTCCATCTTTATTATCCGTTGTAATTTGTATGTTCATATTCTATTTGCTGAGATTTGATAACAGCTATTGTTGGACCGAGGATAAATATTCGTTCTGTACGACGCTTTACAATTGCGTTTACGAAATCCGAAATATACGAAAATTAATATAAATACGAAAGTAACTGTTTGTGTATTTTTTACGTTTCAACAGCTGAATAAATTTGGATGATTATTTTATACATACAGATGGGACTTTTTTGACATAGGCTAATTTTAGAAGCTTGACCTCTAATTCTAATTATTGTGGTTAGAAACAGTTAGATATTTAAGATAAGAATAGCAGCAGTTATTAGAAAAATCAGGATAAAGGGGACTTCTGAAATGAAGAGGTCCCCGAAGTCAATGTAACTCGGCAGTGTCAGACAGTTCTCGTCCCTGTACTAATAGTCCGCTGACTAACCATTTGAAAGATTTCCCGTTGTTTAAAGGAGAACCACTTATTATTTCCTTACCGTTTTAACGATATTTTCCCCGTCTACAATAGTTTTGTTCTCGTTTAAAATATTCTTGTGTAGTTTGAAATTCAGAACATGATTGTCTCTTTATGCAAATGTTTAGTTTTTAGTTTGTCTAACACGTCGTTTCAACTTATTTCCTCATTGTCTTATTTCTACTGTTCTTTATTCGCTTAATAACTCTGTTTAGAATATGATTAATGTTCATCCGTTTTACGTTTTATTTACTTAACTTATCTAAGATTGCATATATTAGTATTATTGCTTCTATTAAGAATCAGTAGAAATTATGAAAGTGGGAGGTTATGAAATAGAAGGCTTTTTCGTTCGACAATGTGTTTCTAAGTAGCGTAAATCCATAGTACCGTGTATCCATCGTTCGTATTTCTTATGGCTCGTCTCTGCAATCCATAGCTTTTGAATATACATTTGTCACGATTCTAGAGGTGATCAGGTAATTTGCGATATTAAAAAAAAAAATGTTGGTGTCCTCAAACTTGATTCAAGATTACCTGTTCGCAAATTCATGATGGTGTTTCAAGCAGATAAACAGAGGGTCCTTGGAATGTGTGCCACTTGGTCATTTGACATTTGTGTTATTTAAACATTTTTTATGTGATCATCTAAAAATAAATTAACTATCATAAATTTTATTCCAACAAAATGAGGCTCGTTTTTTCTGATTCTGGTTATTGCAAAAACAAAGGACACTTTATTGTTAGACTTGTTTATTAGACACAAGTAGGGCGAGTTGTGATAAGGAGACGGTAAGATGAGGTTGAGTGATTCATTATAGGATCTGCTCAATGCCAGGATTGTTGGCGCTTATTTAGAAAGGCCTACGATAAGCAATAGATAGAGGTAAATAATTTAGAATAACATGCCTGTAGGTCTTCCTATTATTATTTTTACTAAATCATTGATGAATATTGAAACATTCACGGCGAAGTTTTTTGTTAAAATATAGTTTTTTTTGATAGAATAAGATTGACATTATAGATATCATCTTCTTTTTCTTCTTCATCAACCCATATACGCCCACTGCTAAGCACGGGTCTCCTCTACCAGGAGAGGGTACCTTGAGAGGGTTTAGGCCATAGTCCACCACGCTGGCCTAGTGCGGGCTTATTTATTTATTTAGAACTTTACGATCACAATGTTTTCCTTCACCGTTAAAGCAAGTGATAATTCAATGTGAATACACACATAACTTCGAAAAGTCAGAGGTGTGTGCCTGGGGTTCGAACCCGCGACCACCGAGATTCTCGACCGCGCGCCTAAACCTCGAGGCCATCACTGCTATTATAGATAGATATTATATCATGCGAAAATAAAAGAAAACAAGATTTACTTAACTAGCCTCTATTCACATGCGTGTGTTCCCGAAGGTAAAATACCTATTGGAAAATCATTACGTATCTCAGGTCTGATCTTATATTTTTAATTGAAATTAAGATCCGTTTTACGTATTTGTGTCATGGAACATGTTCGTGAGAACATAAATTATGAAAAGCTAAGGCGTGTTGGAGAGAATTGCATTACATATTCTCATTCGAAGTGAATTATTAATCTATTGTAAACTAGAACATGCATAATAAATGCAACGACACATGTTTAACACATACTAAGAGGTAACTATCAAGGTTCTGTGAAGTGGAGTGTTCACAGCATTGGGTATTATGGATTAGCCATCGCCTAGATATTTTTATTCTGCTTCAACCCACTATCGTTTTGTTCCATAATTTGACCTATGCATCGAATAAGGTTACTTATGACTATAACACCAAAGTACTTTTTATGTCTATAATAGAGTTAAAATTGTTTATATATTGTAGTAGTAAAGTAATAATGATCATAAATTTTGTTGTTGTTTGAAGAACATAAATATTTACTGATAATTTTGTGCCCAATTAAGTTTAAATCGCTGAGAAATAGAAGTTGTGCAAAACCAAATATAACTTTATTCTATGCATAGGTCGAATTCTGCATTTTGTTAGGACTCCACGGCACTTACAACAACACATTGCATTTTCGAAGACAATAGTTCCGTAGCTAATCGGGACACAATTTTTTTTGATGGAATGCAGACATTTATCTGTTCCTTGCTTGTGTAGATAGAAGAGTAAGCCAAGTTCTCGTATAAGATATAAGAACGACAGCCTACGTCGAGGAGATCGATTAGATAGGTTTAGCTTTGTTGCATTAGTTTAAATTCGGAACTGTCAAATGAATAAAAGAAGTCAAATTTGCACAACATTAATCCTAGTTGACACAGACAATTGGGCCTGTTTGAGTTGGATTATCGCTTTATAATCTTTGCTTATTCATAAGAAGTAAATTTTCTAATCTAATTACAGATATCTGTATATAACTTGTGAATTTTAAAAAGGTTTGGGTTGGATAGTGAGGGTGGTTGTGGACTATATCTACCATAATTTTGATATAATGGGTTGCTATAGATTAGTTTGGGGTAGTAAAAGTTATTTTAAGTATATTTTAGTCCCCTTCCATCTTTAACACGTTCAGAATAGAATGTATGCTACATAACATGCACAGGCCGTAGTGTGGCTAAATAAATCTCATTTTATCACTACCTAAGTATAATATGCAGTTTGGCCTTAATCCACGGGTATTTAGTACAGATTGCTTAAGGATTTCATTCTTGCCGTTCCATTTATATTTATTTTGTATTTACGGAAATTATGACTTTAATTAGTGTAGATGACTTTTGTGGCGTAGATGCAGATTATATAAATATGGAATTTTTTGCACTCATTTTATAATGAAATTTGGAATAAGATAAGCAGTGTTTAACAAATATATTTTTCTTATTATACTGGTAATATGTTCATTTCATTTCGCAGTTTAATGAAGGCAATGGCAGCTTAGGACTACTTAGCTTACAGTAAAAGTTGACAAATAAAAAAATGGAAATGGACTATAAAAGGATCCGTAATTGACCGGAATAGGAAAATATGACGCCAATCCTTACAGATGTTGTGCTTTGTCACATGACGAATAATATATATTTCTGTGAATATACTTTCTACTTAAATGCCCGAACATGTTTGGATTTTTCTATTTTTTGTATATTAATTTTGGTACAGTACACAGAAACAAAAATAAGAACTATATTACGTGAAGAAGCATTGGCAGTAAACGTTAAACCAAGTGATGAGAGATGGACGTCTCCCATAATTTATATTCAATAACTACAGCGCCATAATTACTAAATCAATGAGAGAAAAAATGCAAGATCAAGAACATGAAATTATCATGTTATTTGTATAGATGTATAGCTAAGTGCAGTACCGACAGAAGTTTATTATTTTTCACACGTGACTGAAAGGTACATTGTTATGAATACGTGACAATAGTTTTCTAACACACTGCTGGCGATAATGACATTATTGTTTTCCTCATCAAAACTACATTACAATGGCAATATTTAAAATTTAACATTTATCGACAATACATACCTGTGTTTTGGTTTTATAGAATTCTTTGCAATATGCAAAACATTTGCTCGATACTTAAATTATGTTAAGGTGAATTCAATATTGGTTTCTGGAGTAAAAGTATTTTTTTAGATTGACACGCCATGATTGTGGCTTTGGATGCGTGATTCAAAGTAGTAATATTTTAGATGATAACGAGAATTTTCATATTTTTATACTGACGATATATCGTCACTAAAAATGTTTCGTAAAGTTCTCAAGAAATACTGGACGTCGTGAGTAGTCTTAAGTGGAAAAGTTATACTGTTTTATTTAACTTTATACCTTATATTTAATCTTTATTTTAATCATTTCTTAGTATTCGTACAAAATAGTTTCCGTAGGGAAATTAGAAACGGGATGATGTGGATTAAGACAGAGACAAATGTGTGTATGACCTACAAATATTTGATTTGATTTATGTGTATGTAAGATTCTAAAATATTTTCTGATTCTCGCGGCACAAGATTGTATCTTAGTTTGTCCGTACCTTTTGGATGTAATTATTTATGTTTGCCTTGGACAGAGTATTGTACAAACACATCTTAGATTAATTTTGATTGATATCAAAACACGGTCTTAATTAACCTTTTATTTCATATTATTTTTCGATTCGAGTTGGTTGCCTCTTCCTGTTCAGTATTTGGATTTGGTTTACCAGTTAGATACAGTGTCATTTCATTTTCCGTCAGAAAATTCTCAATAGCAGTTCAGAGTGTAGAAATTAGTCTTAGAAACAGCAACATAATAATTACTTAATGTATCAATGCTTTTAGTCTACCTGTGTTTATGAACATTAAAAAAATGTTTGTTTTATGTTTACTTAATGCGGTTCGCATTCATTTCGGCTAAGAAAAATGATGATTATGTTAGCAAAGAATGCAGAATCTTTGAAGATAAAGCATTGTTTGACTGATTAAAATAATAACTCAGCTTAGTTGTATCTGCATAATTTTATAATTTTATTTACTAACATGATTGCATTCGCACTTTAAACGAACTTCAACACAAAGACTAGCGTTTTTTTTTTAAGTTTTGGATGCGTACGCTCAAGAGAATTAAATAAAGAACTTCAGTGACCTTTAAAGAAGACAAAAACGGAACTCTTTAATGACTACAAAAAATTGAACTGACCTTCCGCAATTAAGAAAAAACCCTTTATTTGCAAAGTTCAGCTAGAAAAAAGTACACAATGCAAGTAATTATCTTATCAGATCTAATCGACATATTTTTTCGAATCACGCACTGTGCCTTGCTAATTTTATAAGTTTTATTGTTGTCCGGTGGAGATCCCCAAAACGGCTGTGAAATCAAAATCCGGGATCTGAAAATATAACGGTTTTACATAACAATAAAACCGATATTATGTGCCGAGAAGGAAAACATACAGCATTGCTTTGAAGAAGACGTGCATACTTACGCGTAAACTGCGGACTTCCGGTACACCAACTCATCCGGTTACAAATTTATGTTACAATTTTATGTGGCGGTAGTTTTTTCCCACCAGCTAGAACCTACCTTTGGAGGTGCTGTCATTTTTCAATTCATAGTCTTCACCAGGAAGAACTTCCTGCAATGCTGTATGTTTTCCTTCTCGGCACATAATATCGGTTTTATTGTTATGTAAAACCGTTATATTGATGTGCCTCCGGAAAACATACAGCATTGCTTTGAAGACGTGTTTGTTATCTGCTGGTGATTAGTAAAAGCACAACGCTATGATGATAATAATAAATAATGAATAATCGGGAATAAGATTGAATTTAATGTTATTATTAGTATAAAAAGTGATACCTACTAAACTGATTGTAGACAGACAAAAAGGGCTATCAAGAATGTACTCAGTACTGTATACATAATTACTAAACTCCATAATTAGTTAAATAAAATGTCAATATTTAACTCTTAACTAATTAGGATGGAAAAAAAAAATAAAAAATAAAAATACTGTACTACGTTGTTAGTAACATTAACTTCACGACAATGTTCAATAAGGCTTGTGGTAGACGATTTCTGGTGACCACGTGATAAAATCCATCCACTAGTAATTGGCTCAATCTCTAACCCACTGAAGACACTACAACCGACCTACAACTTGCAGGAGGTGGATGAACTGAAATATCTATGTAAAACATGCTTTCCATTTCAATTTGGAGCATGGCTGTAAAGACTGCCTTTACTTTATTTGATAGTGAAATTAAAAGGTTGTTTGTGTTAATTGGTAGTATTTGTGCCCCATTATGTAATTTTTTATTTATTTCATTAGTGATGTAATCAAAAATACTAGGCAGCTGTTAACAACACAGTGTTAAGAAAGCCTCCATGAAGATTAATATATATATGACAGAGTATCTATGTTCAATCAAAATTCCGATCCATTATCAAAAAAATTATGATTTAAAATCTAAGTACAGTAAGATCATGGACTATTAAAACTCCCTGAGAACCGTTGAGGTTTTTAGGAGCTATTTCAAAACGAGTAGGTATATTATGGAGATTGATAAAACGCTATTCTAAAACCACTCTTGAGCCACAAGTGAAAGTACAACTTTTTGGTCTGGCCAACCTAATTACTTAACTGTTTGCTTTATAATTAAATTTGTAATTTTTTCTTGTTCTATATATGGACCACAAAAAGCCAAAATTGATAATTTATAAACAAGTATTGCAATATAATTTTTCCTGAAAAAGAAAACAAAAACAAAACCACCATTAAAAAATTATCAATTTCAGATGGTTGAGGAACTTGAAACACCATGTTATCTATTTCCTTCGACTGGTAGGTATGATGACAAAGTGGAATTCTCTTCCGACTACTTATGAAATGTTCCTTGTATTCTTTTCTCTTTACCAGTATTATTTTGCCCCCCCCCCCCCCATTTTCCAACCTATCAAGATTGAAGTATCTCCTTGTAGAGGGGGTAATGACATTTTTGCATCTTCCAGGGTAACTGAGGTTGGTCCTGGACTTTGCTGGTCAGGTTCTCAAAACAAAAAGCATGAGGCAGATTGGCCCGATAGCATGTGGTTGAGTGCTATTAATAATGAAATGAGTATTTTCTCCTCACACTGTACGAGTGCAGGAGCACCCTTGGTAGGAGGTTAGGAAGTGTGAATACTTTTGTTAATTTCAATGTTTTGCTGTAGGCATCTATGTTATCTAGTGATTGGACTCTATGGAGTCGTATTTTCTCACTATAGCACCTTTCCAACTTGCAAATAGCTCTATTCAGGGTTGGTCTCACTATCGAAAAACTTCTAAAGTCGCTTGAGTCTAAAGATGCTATTCTGCAGGCTATTTTTCTCGCATAAACCTGTCTGCTATTATATGTATTATACTTCTTTGTGAGATAATAAGTGTATAAATAAATATACTTAACAGTCACAAGCACAGCTCCGACCCCACAGCAGGAAAAAAGTTGTCAAGAGTATCAGACCATAAGAGACTCATCATGGTCTCACAAACACACAGACCCGAAACAAATATCTGCTCATCACATAAATAGTGGTCGGTGCAGGGAACGAACCCCGCGGCTTTTCGCAAGGCGGTGTTCAACCAATAGCGGCAAGGGCTGTCAAATGGTTATTTTTATTAACTGTCAACCATAACTGGTTGCAAATTGGAGCCAGTAAGGCTAGTGACCTTGTTTCTCTCTCCTTTCGTATATATGCTATCAAGGTTTGATCATTTGATTATACGAGCATAATTGAGAGTTCTCTAAACCAGTCGCTTTGGCCTGGTTACTGCTGTGACTGTGTACAAATGCCTTCTTGTAGCAATACCACCGTTTTCTGGCAAAGTGTCCATGTGCCGGACAATAGGGTTCCGCACCCTAACTCAGATCCGTAGCGTCCGCCGCTCAGAAATGAGTAATTCGAGTATTGATCAAGAGTGGATGGTAGCTCCGCGCTACCATTTCTTGTAACGCCAATTTCTTGGAATATCTTGTGTTTGGTTCGTTTGGCTTTTGTTGAAAAGCTATAAAATCTTGGTCGTTGCGCCTTTGTAATCTGCCCTGAGGCACGGCAAAAAATGGCAAAATTTAAATAACCCAGCATGCTTTGTTATTTACGAAGATTCATTCGGCTTTATGTTTCAGAGCATCAATCTAAGTCATCGTTGAGAATTTTCTCGTTTTTCAAAGGAATATGATGTTCTTTGCCATTTGCCATCGAATATTCAGATATTCCAATCCTGGGTTGGTCCAAAAAATAAAGTTTCTGGTAATGATAATATAACCCAGAAGTTCCAAGTGCCTCACGGCTTCCGCAGCCTGAGTACATAACTTGGAAATGGTCCTGATTGACCATAAGGAAGTCGTCTAGAAACATCTAGCACTCGACATTCCTTCGTGCACAGAGTCGCCGAGACCCTACACGTCAAAAACAGATGTGGCGTTTAGGCTTGACCAAAAAGGCTGGCATATCATTCCAATAAATGGTCTTAACTGATTCTCAAAAAACAGCTTGTGTGATTTTGTTATTGGCACGTGGCATCTAGTTTTACGGCCCAATGCCTCGGTAGCCGAAAATCTTGTACAGAATCGTCTGAAGTCAAATTCATGTCATAACTCGAATATCAGGCATCGCCTTTTGTCAGTCAAAAGCATCGCGTTTCTTTTGACGAAAATGTTGCGAGATGAAACTCGAGAATGTTTCTGAGTACTCTTTCGAGAAAGATTTGATTCAAGAGACCTTGAATAATTTATCCGATGTCGATTTCGGTCCAAACGGCTTTATTTCCAATGTTATTTTCGTCAACAATTGTTCTGATATTATTATTATTATTTGGCTTTGCGATGACAACCATAAACTTGAGACGTCCAAGGCATTTAATCTTCGCAACAGCAATCTGAACATTTAATCTTGTTTTATTGAACAAGAATTAATCGCTAGGAGGTAAACTAGCTATAGACCTTTGAATACTTTTATCGGGTTCGTTTACCGCAAACAATTTACTGAATCAACAGTCCGTCTGTTGAAAAATATTTTATGGAAGCTTCGGTAATATTTATATACTTATTTTTATTGTTTATTGTACACCATAATAAAACTGCATTGTTTTAAGCAACTCGAAATAACGTAGTGTCACAAATGGGGGCTTTACCGCTGCCAGCGATTTCTCTCAGGCAAATGTTAGATGGACTGGAGAGATCGGAGGCATAAAGCGGGTGTCACTATTTATAAAATTTTGCATTATTATTAATTTTTAATTATATACATAACGATAATATTATTGTCCGAAATAAAATCATATGGACATATGTGGGTCCAAATCAAAGATACCTTTTAAACTAGGCTAATAATTCTCTTTGATTTAAACAATGCATAGGTAATACCCGCAATTGCTTCCTCGATGGTAGCCAAAAGATCATTTCCCTCATAAAAACAACACATTTCATCGTAAATGTTTTGGTTACAAGAAACCTGGGAAAGTAAGTTACTTAACTACTAATATTCTTGTATATAGAGAAATTATTGTATATAATGTGCTACCACAGGAGCAAATTAAAATGCTAAAGATTACGTAATTGTTGCACACGTGTTTTGTTTGCGGCATATAATACCCTCTTTTCGTCAAAAACAATTTTGCAATTTTAATGATTTAAGTAGATTCGTTGCGTAGTCATTGTTATTTTAGTCATGCTGTTCCATGATATAATTTTCCTTGTATAGATTGTGGACGTAACTTTGTTGTATAATAATAAAATGAGGAGACTCACCCGGGCATATAACTCATCGATACTAGGATCGACGGTTACCTGTGCGACACGACTTCGTTTTCTACGTGGTGATTCATCCCACTCGCTGCACGAGGAACTGCCAGAGCCAGTGGAGTCCCCGTTTATCTTGTTCTGTTTCCTTCTCGGATGCCGGCGAATTTACAAGCATTGGTCGATTGGCCTTGTCGATAATATCGATTTTGCCTTCCGACTAACTATCCATTTGCGATTCACCGTATATTTTTTTAAATTTCAAACTAAACTTTTTGAAATTGCTTCTTATAAGAAATCAAAACTATGTATTTTACTATATATGTGGTATCATGAAAATGAACTAAGTAATTTCGTCCGCACTCGGCGAAAATACACAACGCTATGAATTGAAAAATGACAGCACCTCCAAAGGTAGGTTCTAGCTGGTGGGAAAAAACTACCGCCACATAAAATTGTAACATAAATTTGTAACCGGATGAGTTGGTGTACCGGAAGTCCGCAGTTTACGCGTAAGTATGCACGTCTTCTTCAAAGCAATGCTGTATGTTTTCCGGAGGCACATCAATGTACAATTTTTTACACTGATCATGATTTCTGTGGTTTAAATCTGTATGAGAGAGGTGTCTTTGCTTAGTTAATGTTAGGCGGGCCTTACAGGCGGTTGTCTCGCGCGGTTTGAATTTAGAACAAAACGATTGTTACAAATTATTTTTATTTTGCTCTTATCAATTGTGGTATAACAGGTTTTGAAGGGTTATTACTTTCTTGGATTATTTTTTAAGTATGGGTATCGTGGTTTGAAGTTTAAGTTAGTATTTAGGTTGTGAGTGTCGACATGTCGAAAGAAGAGGAAGCGTACAAAGGAGAGCTGAAGCCGGAGGAATCTTGGCGGGTTTTGAAAAATGTCATCGTTATCAGCGTTGCGTTTATGCTGCAGTTCACCGCGTATAGCGTAAGTACAGTAATGGAAATTATATAGCCGTAAAATTCCGAATTCGTTTGGACGAAAATTAAAAGCTATTAAAGGTTAACGATGTACGTAAATTATTTTTTAATTTAGAAGTCTTGAAATTGTGACGATATTAAAAATTATAACAATTTATTTATGAAATATCCTGCCTAGATATTTTATATTGACATCAAATAACACAATGAAATATTAAATGTGAGAGCAAGTTTTTCCGTAGTGCCACACTTATTAAGTATTTACTGAATCAATTTTGATGGTAATATATCGTATTTAAGGCCTTGAATTTGATTTTTGGTTCTTGAAAAGGTGAAGGCTAATTTTAAATACCCTAGAAGGGGGAATTTCGTACGGGACATTTCTTACGGAAATCGCTACACGCATTTTAAAATTGAGAGTAAATTAAAAAAGAAATGGTCAATTTTAATGATAATAAGAAACATTTGTAAAGTACTAGATCCACTGTTGAAATCCAGTAACTATTAGGCCGTCATTATTATGTCGGCTTATGAGAGAAAGCGGCAATCTTTTTTTTATGAATTACGTCACTTTATTTAAATTAGGCGCGAATGCTGTTACTTATCCTTCTACTATCAGAAAACAAAAAAGCAGTCTGGCTCAACTAGTATTTATTACTGCCTAAACTCTCTCAATGGTAGAGGAGACCCGTGAGACCAGAGGCGGATTAACACATTTTGCCGCCAGTAGGCTATTTAAATTTTCCGCCCCTACAACCTAAACAATTCTGCAAGTGCACCCCTTTGTACCCTCGCGCCCCTAGGCATGTGCCTAGATTGCCTTAAGGATAATCCGCCTCTGACACAAACATTTGTCTCGGTGAGGGGATCGAACCCGCGGCCTCGCGTTTCGCAAGCTGGTGTTTAGCCAATTGCGCCACGGGGCTGTCAAATACCGGCATGAGTGCATGTACATTTCACCTAATCCAACAACCGCTAGTGCAACTCTTGTGTTAAACAGCAGCACAGTATTGACGCTGAGCAATGTAGCCCGGTGAATCTTAAGGAACCTTATTTGATATGAACTCGCACTGAAATTTATAAAAAAAATTAGAGGTAGTAACCTCAACAAACATTTGTCAATTTTCCTCCGTATCGAAGCGGGAAACAAAATATTGTACAACATATTATGTATGAAGGAATTTATTATATTTAGTAGTCGATTTGTCAAGTGACGGCAACAAATAACACTTTCATAGTATACGTATGTAACGCACGCTACTCATCATTTCGAGCGACCTTGAAAGTAATTGCGAGAATATTTAGTTTTACCTATAAGTACGCAGTTTACGCAGTTAATGGCACTGTTGCCCAAGACAAAATTGATGTCGTTACACCGACTAGCTTAAACTACTCAACTATTAAAGTTTCAATGGCTTGAATATTAGATAGGAAATATATTTGTTTTTTTTTTCTGACATAATAGGCGTCCTTTTTACTTATAGACTATAACTTTTTTAGTTTCCGAGTATAAAATTAAAAAATAACATGTTTTAGTAATCGTTGTAGTACTTATACGCCCGTATTAATTATAATAAGAGTTCTTTAACATTTTTGTAAGAATGTCTCTTTACCTTTGGTGGAAGAAAGAAACGTGGTAGTGTAGATCACCACATTAGACACCCATCAGAGTTTCATGTATTCTCGTGACGAAATTGTGCGTCGTGCAAAGCAAAATTGTCGTCGTCGAGTTTCTTGATACGACTTGGGCCGGGAAAAATATAGGGGTTTTATGGTTTGAAAATCTCCTGACATGCTGAACTGGCTTTTATGTTCTTTAATTAAATACGATTTTACACGAGTAAAGTTGTGAATACACATTCGTATGCGTGTAGGTAAACGTTCGTTGACATGGTCGGTGATCGCACGTAGCATTGACCCTAAAGTAGATATTCTTGGGATTATTGCATATAATTATTGTTTATAAGTAAAATGCGTTATGGTAAGTGTAATCGGTTTCCATTCACACCTTTATCAAATAGTAGTTCCTTTATACCGGGCGGATGCTGCATAATAGAGAGCGTTTTTCGCCTATAGACTGTGTTCATCCTATTGGTCGGCATGCCGGTTTAGGGATGTATGTTAGGAACCCAGCCCAGCACTAATATAGGCGCAGACGTGACGTTATTGGGAGGCCGGTGACCCCGACGCACATTACCTTCCTGAAGCTGGGTCTTAACCAGCATTCCCACTAATAAACAAAATGTTCTGTTAGACCATTTCTGTAAATAAAATGTTCAGCTTTTTTTATTCGTCAAATTGTAAAGTTTGAATATTGATGATGGTCAAGTAAAAATAATTGAATTTTTAACAGCATAGTTTTAGTTTTACTAAAACGTCCGGAAATTATATTTCTTCCTCATTTTTATTGAATCTTCTGCCGGTTTTTCCGCTTGTTGTTGTGTTCGAATCAACCTTATTTTAAGCTGAAGAACGTTACCAACTTATCTTACTTACATAAACTCTCATACAATTATTGACACATGATTTGTTTTCATTAAAAGGTAGATAAAAAAGTTGAGCATTATTTTTATCGTAGACAAAAATAATGTAAATTTGTTGATTTGTTTGTATTCTTAAAGTCATCGTAAGTCACGACCTTCAAAGAATCCACGGGTTCAATTGTCGCGTACTTATTCAATTCATGCCAATCTTCTTACACAACGGTGTACGAAGGAAATTGTGTGTGAAGCGAGGGATATCTAGACTATACATAATCCATTGCTATATTTATAATAAAATCTAGTTCACTATTACAAGGATACTAGAAAGAATATAGGATTATCGGTCATTAAGAAAAATGTTTGTGAGGAAATAAATTTATGTTGCGGAGGAAAAATATTTTAACTATTAATTATTTTTTATGTTACTTACAGTTGTATCTTTATAATAAAGTGGTTTGGCATATTTTGTTATTTTAGTATTTAGTGACTTATTACAACGTTGACTTTGTCGACAGTAAAGGTCTGAGGCAATTGTAGCAAATAAATAGTAGTTGTAAAATGGGTAATAAAACATGCGGGGTATTGTAGGTTCTTTGACCTTTTTGATAGGAATGAGTGAAATTCTTGTTAACTTTTTTGTTAGATTAAGTTTGGTAGAGGTTGGTGTGGTTATATGATTTTATAGAACTGAGAAATGTAATTATTGTTGAGTTAATTTAATCAGAAAAAAGTATGCATATCAACAGTTATAGAGAACATAACTTTAATAGAAGAATATTGATTTAATATTTATAGAACAGCGGTTTCTCTGAAGTGATTTTCTAAGACATTTCATGGCTGACAGCTCATGGCAACTATTGACGATTAATTATTATAACTACTAGAGATCAAATATTGTTGATGTGTGATAAAAGCTTATAGAATCATAATTGTAATCATTACAGAGCTATTTAAAAGACCAATGTAGCCTTAAATAATAATCCGCTGTTTTAAGTTGTTAATGTTTTTGCACCGTGGATTGTATATGTACGAATAACACAGACATACAAACACACTCGTGTCTATATCTTCGAAGGGGTGAGCAAAGGTGGATTTATAATTTTTTTTCTAATTATGGAGAAAGCTGTTGGATGGAGTTGATAACAAATAAAAATCTTCCATTTATCATAAAGCGATAAAAACACAAGACTTACTATCTGTCTGTGCCAAAACATATTTAATTGATATACAGCCTTGTACAATTGTCATTGAAGTGTTAGTAATGCCTTAAGTGGAAGCATCACAGGCCTTAACAAATCGCTCAATGAAGCATATCATTGAAATAATATTCGTTATTCTTTAGAATCGTAAAATGGTAATAGACGAGAAGAAAATTTACTGTATCCATGACGTAGTGGGCGAGTAGCATTAAAGGATTGTAAGGTCGATCAGCTTACCGAGACAAATATTTGCATGATTTTTATAGGACCACATATCGTCTTTTTGTAGATTTTTTATGTGAGACTAGGAAAATAATTGCATTTATCACAGCGATCTTGATACTAAGAGCTGGATATTTTTCCTTCGCCCTTCTTGCTTATTGAAACCTTCGGGTTTTCCTTCCTTCCTCCGTCATCATTAAAAATATGAGATGATCTAGTTACGAAAATGCGTATCTTTTTATCTCATGACCTTAAGTGTAAGTGTTATGTTTTTTTATCGTCGTTTCATCATGACATATCTGTAACATACTGACTTAAGGTGTGGCCTTACTTTTCTCGCATCTCATTGTTTGGGTTATTTTTTAAACATAGTCTGTTTAAGGCATCTATAAACTATTGGTAATACACATAACCTACATAGGCAACACTAGCAAGTCGTTTAAATTTTAAAGGTCTACTTAACAACATCATTAAAAATATCATTGCAACAAATATTTTCTCACGGTTTTCCCGACATCGAATTAAATATATCTACAATTCTATAGTTAAGTTAGGCGGAAAATGTGGGTGATGACGTCACAGCGGAACTGGTGTCTTCCGCGTACTATGGCGGGCAAGGTGAAAGACTTGAGACGACCTAGCGTGTCTATATCTAGAGCCATGATTGCCACATAGTGTGCACTCGTGACCGATGACTTACATATTATTTCATTGTTAGTTTTATATGTTCCCAACGTGACAACAAATAATATGTTACTTGTTATTAACTGAGTTACGTTAGTCGCCTTCGGTAGGAGGTTTTTAAAAACACAGATTAATTTGGAATATAGATATATTAATATAAATTACAATTAATTTGAATTTGCACTTATAAATTTGGTTGTTGCTACTTCCCTCTACGGCGATTGTGGAAGAAAAGCGGTGCTGCCCGGTGATGGTGGTCCGACAACGCTGGTGGGTCATCGGCGTGATGCATCCGTATGGAATCCGCTGATTGTGCGGATACGTGGGAACTTTTTGGGTGTTCCGTGAGTGGCGACACGTAACACCTTCCCTCCTAGACCGACAACTATTTGCCAATGTTTAATGCAAATGTTGCGGCTCTTCTATTTTGAGACATTTCTATGGTAGTTGTAGGGACATTCTCGACGGTATCTGCCACAGTCGCAGATTTCTTCAGTCTTCTTCGTATGTATAAGATAATGACGACGGCGAATACGATGCTCAGGATTACGAAAGTGTATACTGGAACTGTGATGGGAAGAATGTTTGATGAGTCAATAACAGATGGCTTCACTGGAAATTCCATGGAAATTTGATTTTGTATGTTGTGTAATTTATCCAAGTCAATTGTTGTAAGATTATATATGACTCCATTGTTCTTGGAAATTGAAATATCTGGAAGTGACAATATTTCTATTGATTTTCCACGGAGCTGATTATAGATGTTAGCCAAAGTAAACTCAGGTGTTTACCTTACCTTTAAAACTTTACCTAAAAATCTTGCAGTTTTTAGGTAAAGTTGCTAAAAAACTGCCTTCTAGGATTTGGTACTTCTCTTGTCCACATATAATTTGCACTTTAGTAGGCTTTGGGAAGGATATAATGTAGTGTTGGTTATCGAGCTCGACTAGAGCTTCCTTGTTCAAAGAAATAGGCGTGGGTTGACACGTTTCATCTAACTCTTGCAAAGTAATAAGGGGGCGTCCATAAATTACGTGGGGTATTTTTTTTAATTTTCTGTCCCTCCCTCCCCCCTTGGTGAGATGTCGTGAGATTTTATTCAACCCCCTCCCCCATCCCCCAATCTCACGTGAGATTTTTCGGAATGTGGGTTTCTTACGTAAACGCATTGGATTGTTATTGTAAAAAGAATTGTCATAGGAAAATTTCGAATGAATTAGTGTGTGTGTGTTAATCTTAATCGTATTACGCTGACGCTTAAGATTAAATCTTAAGCATGCACATACAA
Organism: Cephonodes hylas; assembly: GCA_030295005.1. Classification (NCBI taxonomy): domain Eukaryota; kingdom Metazoa; phylum Arthropoda; class Insecta; order Lepidoptera; family Sphingidae; genus Cephonodes; species Cephonodes hylas. The sequence goes on along the minus strand of AP025375.1, from coordinate 3,599,837 downwards.
TTTACATTTAATGGACCAAAATAGTATAATTTTTTTTTGTTTCAATCAGAAAAAAAATTACGTGATATTTGTCGGGACCCCCCCTCTCCCCAACGTGATATTAGATGAGATTTAACTCGACCCCCTCCCCCCCTTAATCATCTCACGTAATTTATGGACGCCCCCTAAGACGGTGAATGCAGTCCTTTTGAGTCTTCATCTGATGGTTAACTTTTTCTTCACATAGAAACCAAGTATCTATCTTCGGGCATTCTGCCTCTTTGTACACATATTCAATATCATTGGTTGCCATATAGGGAAAACGGGACAGGATAACATTACGATTTTTATTAGGGACAGGACAGAGTCTATATAAATTATAAGTAGAGGAAGTGGTAATTGGGAATTTTAGGACTACCACGATCTTTGATTTTTAAAGTAAGTGCCTATCCTAATCATATTATAATAATATCTTATATCTAAATTTAAAATTTTATTCGCACCATAAATATGTTTCAATGTGCTTAACATAATCTTTGTTTCATTTACTTCAAGAATTGAATGATGCATAGTACCAGTAATACTAAAAGCTAATATGTTTTCTAATCTAATAATTTCGTCAGACAAATCTTTGACGTTCTCACTTATAATAAAAAATAGTTGCGACAGTTTCGCATAAAATGTAACTCGATCATTACCTATACTAGTAAAATTAGTAATATAATTTAATGCCTTAATTATTTTCTGTTGATTCAGAGTAACATTTCTAAGTATTTGAGATTGTTTCTCAGTGATTTCTTTAAATAAGCTTATGTGTCTATTATAAGATGTCGATAATTCAAGATCATTGTTTTGTAAGATTTGAAGAGAGTGTTCGAATCTTAATGCGTCATCATGATCAAGATTCCCGGTAATGCTTTTTATGAATGTTCCAAGAGGGTTAATTAGACCTCTTTTAATGCGAACTAGTTCTAACGAATCAAGCTGACGGGATAATTTATCAAGCTTATCAAATAAATGTGTAATCTGATATTTGAAAAGTGTAAAATTACTCTATCATCTATTTCTTGTAGGAATGTGTGGAAATGGGAAATGATTTTGGTGGGTCCTAACTCGAAAGGTAATATGCCAGGTCCGTCACGAAGACTGTTAAGTCGAATTTCTTGTGCTTGGGCCAGGGACATCAGGGTCATTAGGATCCTGTAAGGGATTGAAATTATTAGTTTTGGGGGGTCTTTTTATTCTATTTTTTGCAATGCGTCCTCGTTTCTTCGAGGTATGTATATATATGTATAGGTAAATTGGTAACGACTTTAGTGTATCTAGCTGCTAACTTATTTTTTTGAGCTAACGGATTCTAAATAAAAATTTCTTGATCCTGTTCATATTCAATTACTGGGTCTCGCTTACTGTTACGTTGTGTCATTATTGCTTCCCGATTCGATTGAGATGACTCACTAATTAATTTGTACACTATTTCCATCTTACTACGGTGGTCATGTAGGTACTGTTGTAATAATCGTTCTGTCAAATTTAAGTCAGTCAGTTGGGTCCCTTGGGTCAAAATGTCCAGTTATGAGATTAAATGGTCTACACTTAGTTACACTATGTATAGAGCTATTGTAAGCTATTAATGCGTACGGTACTAAGTTTGAGGTGTGGTCGTTTTATGCTGTAGCTTGAGCAGTCTAAGGTGTTCTAACAGTATGCCATGAAAACGTTCGAACATTCCATTTTCATTTGGAGCATTTGCTGCTGTAGTATGATGTTCAATTTTGTGCATTCTTAGGAATTCCGTTAAGACTTGATTTGTGAAGAATTCTGTACCTTGGTCAGTGGTTAATGTTAAAGGAAATCCATGATGTGTGCAGAAAGTTAAGAGAGTTCGTATAATGTTGGGGGCAGTGCAATCAGATATTTTATAGGCTTGTGCGTATTTAGAAAATGAATCTATGATCGTTAAATACTTATCATGTTCTATGGTTAGTGTATTGGCATGTATTAATTCAAATGGCTTAGAGGGTGAAGGTACTATTCTAAATTGTTGATTTAAGGGGTTACGTTCGTCTTTTCCGCAATCGCACATTCTTTTATGTACTGCGAAATAGTGTCTTTCATTTTAGGCCAAAAGTACTGTTGAGGTAACGACAGGAAAGTTTCATTGATACCTCTATGATTTGTATTTCCCTCGTGATATTTTCTTGTTGGTTTAAGAATAGACTGATGTTTTCAAGATGGCGCTTTACTAGAATTAAATTCATGGAGGAACTTTTAAAGGTTTTCTGGGTTATTGGAACAACACTACACATTTTTTCTAAGGGTTGTACTAAATTGGCTGTTCGAATTTTCGGGTCGACGTATCTTTTAATGACGTTAACTACGTCGTCTTCCAAGTTTCCTTGGGATACTTCAGTTACTGTTTTACTGTAAGTTTCAAAAGGTTTCGAAATTTTTGTTTTGATGTTAGCTCTATGAGGTACTATGTTAATGACAATTTGTCTCTTGTACTTATTTAAGGGATCATCTACGATGGGTATTTCAAGGATGGGGTTTTCCAAGCTTGTGTGTATGGTAGAAGTTGTGTATGGTGTGTTAGTAGGCGATGTACTCATAATTAGTCTTAAACTAGGTACTGTATCAGTAGATGATGTGCTTATCAGAGGTCTGTCGTCAGGTGCTGTCACTGTGGAAATAGAACTCTGGGAATCAGATATGTTAACTACAATCGATTCTATTTCCTCATTATGAATTTCTATACGGGAGAGTGCGTCTGCGTTACAATTTTTTTTGCCTTTTTTATAAACAACTGTAAAGTCAAATTCAAAAAGTTTTAGTTTCCATCTAGTGAGTCTTGAAGTAGGGTCTTTTAAGTTCATAAGCCAGAGTAAAGGTTAGTGATCTGTCACTACTTCAAATTTACGTCCAAAGAGGTAATGCCTAAAATATTTGGTAGCCCAATCTATTGCAAGGAGTTCTTTTTTTATAGTGGAGTAATTTATCGGTCGGTTCGGGCTCGGTTCGGGCGGTGTAATGCGCGCGCACTGTGTAACACTATTACCTACTGGATATTTACCTTACCCTCACTTTTATTTTTAAATATTGTTACTGTTAATTTATTTTGTTTTCTCATTTTGTTACCTATTAATATAATGTTTGTATTGTGTTAAGTTATCATTATGTCGACGAATCAATAAGTGTACAGAAAAACCTATTGTGGTTTATGATACACTATATATCTATGTAAAAAAATTGTTACTGTCTTTTTATATAAATAAATAAATAAATCTATCTCGCTATCATTAAGAGTTCTGGATGTATATGCAATAGGTCGGTCGGAACCGATGGGTCCTTGAGACAGAATAGCACCAATTGCGACGTTAGAAGCGTCTGTGGTAAGTATGAGGTCTTTTGTAAAGTCGGGTTATTGTAGTATGGGGTCATTAGTTAGTAGTAATTTACAATTTTCAAAACATTTTACGTATTCGGGTGTTAAATTTATATTTGCACCCTTTTTTAAAATTTTGTTAGAGGTTTCGTTAATAGGGCAAAATCTGGTATAAATCTTCTATAATATCCTAGTAATCCTAAAAACTTTTAATTTGTTTTGTCGTCTTTGGTATGGGATATATTAAAATTGCGTTTATTTTATCTGGATTTGGTTAAACTCCTTCAAGTGTTTTAATATGGCCTAAATAAGGAGTCTCATGTTTTAAAAATTCGGATTTATCCATTTGAAGTTTAAAGTTCGATTCGCGTAATCTTTGGAAAATTTTCTTAAGATTCACCATATGTTCCTGTAATGACGTAGAGAAAACCAAGATATCGTCTAAATAAACTACACAAATAACATTTTGTAGGCTTCTGAGAACGTTGTCCATTACCCATTGGAAGGTGGACGGTGAGTTCTTTAAACCCATAGGCATACGTAAAAATTCGTAGTGGCCATGGTCAACATTAAATGCTGTTTTATGTACGTCTGAGGAGTCCATTTCTACTTGATAAAAACCACTAGCTAGGTCTAAGGTGGTGAAGTACTAACATTTACCCAGCTTGTCCAAAATATCGTTCATATTGGGAATGGGATATTTATCATCTATGGCTTTTTCCTTAAGTTTTCTAAAATCGACTACTAGTCTCCATTTAATTTTTCCTGAGGCATCAGCTTTTTTTGGCACGATCCATATAGGTGCGCTCCAAGCAGATGTCGAGGGTTGAATAATCCCCTGTTGTAACATTTTTGAGATCTGATTTTGGACTTCCTGCCTATGTACTTGGGGATATTTGTAACTTTTGCTAAATACTGGGTTTTCATCTGTTGTATTAATTCGGTGCTTTATTTTATTAGTGAAAGTTAGGGGTTCATCTTCTATATCCAATACGTCTGTATATTCTTTACACAATTGTAATAAATTAGCTGACTCCTCTTCATTTAAATGATCTGTGCGCAACTTTGTTAACACTTGTCGCGTGCGCTGATTCGAAGAATTTGAAACCGGTGCAAGTTGTTCGCAATTAATATGGGTCTGGTTCTTAGAAATCAATGCGTCAAGTCCTTGATTGTCTGGTAAAATTGCCTGCTCGTCTAAAGTTAATATGATGTCATTGCAAGTGGTGTTTCCTTCTTCGATTATACCGCGGTACCTAACTACTGAAGTTACGCATTCGGGAATAAAACAATTGTTAACCACTTGTTTCTTAACTAAAATATGACCATCAGTTATATTTAAAGGAACTTTTAAAAATTTCGATGTACGGGCGGGTATAGTTTCTTTAAACCATATGGAATTCTGAGAAGTGTACTGCAATATCGGGTTATGAGTAAATTTGGTCTTTAGTACAAAGTATTTAAGGTGAATTTTCGCTTCCCATTTTTTCAGTAAGTCTTGACCAATAAGTCTGTTAAAGTAAGTGTGGAATTTATATACGTATAATTTAATGTATTCGGGGGATCTAAATTCTGGAAAACATGGAATTGTGATAGAATAGTTACTTCTGGTAGTTGCGTGCACATTTGTAACTTCGAATGGATCAATATTAAGCGGTATGTCTGAAAAATACTTTTGAATGGCTTCAGGACTAATAAAGGACTGATTAGCTCCTGTGTCGATAAGTAATTTCAGGGGCGGGTTTTGAATCTGTATGTATGGTAAGTGCCTTTGACTGTGTGTGTTAAGTTCTATCCGGGGGCATTCGACTGTGGGTCCGAGTGAAAATTTGAAGAATTTTCCTGTGGGGTTAAGTCTTGATTTTGCGGGCATCTTGACTCATAGCCTATGTTATAAGAATTGTCGTCTTAAAGTTCATATTCAAGTGGTGGGTATAATCCGTTATATTCATATTCATAACTATTGTGATCGTAGAATTCGTCTACGCGGGGGTCAATAAAATCATTTAGGCTATTGGTATTAATTTCTCTAGTCTTAAAATAATTGTTTGGTGGGGGATTGCCATGCACTCGCCAATCGTGTCTCAAAGGAGACAACGTGCGTGCTACAGGGTGACTAATGCCACTCATTGGCTGAGGATAGTTATTAGTATGGGGTTGGGATTTGGGTGGGATTCTAAATCCTGTCGTTATGTTAGAACGTGGCAGGGATCTAAACATCTGTTGTGTTCTAGATGGTCCTTGCATAGGTTGCCTAAATTGTTGTTGTATGGTGAGGCCTTTCCATTTCGTTAGAATGTTCTTCTATATTACTTAAACTACGAAACGCGTCTCTTTGCTCGATGCGAAGAGTGTTTCTCTTATTAACTATAATTTCCCTACTCGATCGTGGGTGGAACATATAATAATTAATTTATACACTAAGGAAATAAAATAGGAATTATAGCTAGGAATGACAACCAAATATATAAAATTGTGCAACTCACAGAGTGTATTTATCAAAATACATGGTCTCGTAGTGATGGACGTCGATGTCTGGAAGTCTCCGACAGCTCCTCGTTCGTTTTAGATATGTAGTCGACGCGTCGACGAAACGACTATCAGCGCGGTTCCGATTTTAGGTATACGCACTGACTCGACTATCCTACCGACTGCGACAGTTACGTTAGTAGCCTTCGGTAGGAGGTTCTTAAAAACACAGATTAATTTGGAATATAGATATATTAATATAAATTACAATTAATTTGAATTTGCACTTATAAATTTGGTTGTTGCGACTTCCTTCTACGGCGATTGTGGAAGGGTGATGGTGGTCCGACAACGCTGGTGGGTCATCGGCGTGATGCATCCGTATGGAATTTGCTGATTGTGCGGATACGTGGGAACTTTTTGGGTGTTCCGTGAGTGGCGACACGTAACAAGTAACAACTGTGTAAAAACATCATTGTATGGAAACAAATGCCATGTACTTCTGTCATCCTAAAATAGTTTTATCAAATGATAAATCATATTATAGTGGTCTGAAATCTAAAAGACAAATTTTAATGTAGTAATTAGGTCACAACTTGAAATCAGTCTGTATTAAATCATAATTTAGTGCTATGTTTCTACATAACTAGGGAGTGGGGTATTGGTGAACTAAGGCACAAAATGTATATTTTAAAAGGCTCCTTCTTTATTCATCGATTTTTTTTTACAGGGAGCAGCAAATCTGCAGAGTTCGATCAACGCTGAAGCGGGTCTCGGTACAGCTTCTCTAGCGGCTGTTTATGCTGGCCTCGTATTCTCTAACACATTCCTACCAGTCGCAGTCATAAAGTACGTTAATGCAAAATATCTTGAGGGCAACGCTCTGTCAATAACATTTAATTTTTTTGTCATTGACGGCGAGCATGCAATAAAATATTTGTTTATGTCTTTGTTTTTAATTAGGGTAATACAATCATCAGAGAACTAAGTTTATCGTTTGATGATCGCCGTCGTAATAGTGGCAGTAAGTGCCAGATATAATGTGCTATTTAAATTAAGCGACGATATCCGATAAATTGTTGAAAGTACATAAGTCTTGATACTTGAGATTATTATGCCAGTGTTTTTTTCGTAAATAAGTTGTTTACAGAACGCAGTAACACGAGGAGGATCGCTGCAGCAGGTTTTAATCTAATCTACCTACACCACTCCAATAACGTTCCACTTGAGCTTGAGCTCTGGTAGAAACTGTAAGGCGGAGGTTTAGTACATTAAGTGACCGTCAAAATGTTAGTCTTTTTAACGAGACCAATACCGTTTAGCTACTCTTCCAGTATCTATTAAGGGGTGACGGAGAGGGATATGACAGATTATTATGGCAGATATATTCACTTGACTAGGCGTCTAATCATGTACAAATATTATTATAAATAATATTATAGTATCGAAATGATCTCCGTGAACCGTGTCGACAAAACGACTAATTATGATGCCTTCTTAATATGACCTTAATCGTTGAAGTCGTTTACGAGAATACTATTATTATTAACAACCTAGGTATATGAATTCAAAGATAATTCAAAAGGTATACCTATATCAATTTATAGTGAACTTTGTAATATTTTCATCTTACTTCGTGTCTTTAAAAAGTATTTTTTAAATTGTAATTTAATTAACACCTTATCTGAGTATAATATTGAGGATTAACTGACTGTTAAAAACAGGTTATTGACAGAGGTTTCTGCAGGTTGTGCGAATTGTATTGCAAGATTTTTTTATAATAATGAACGTAATAAAAATGAACGATGTCTCGTTAGCCATATTAATGATGCTATCAAGAGGTCCTACTATTTACGTCCGTTTCGTATAAGGTGTTCCGCTTGGAAAATCATTAGCGGCACCGCGTGGAAAGAAAATGCCTATGGAAAAATATCCTATTTTACTATGATTATTTATCCCAAAAGTGGCAAAAGCGTGAATATACTGATTTTTAAACCTTTTTTAACATATTTTACAGATGGCTGGGCACAAAATGGGCTATGTCGTTGTCTTTCCTGACGTACATGCCGTACATAGCCGCGCAGTTCTACCCGCGGTTCTACACCATGATCCCGGCCGGTCTTTTCGTTGGCCTGGGCGGAGGACCGCTTTGGTGCGCCAAGTGCACCTACTTGACTGTGGTAAGTCTTGCTTGGAAAAAATCTAATGTTTAAGTTTTATTGTCATCAGCCCATACACAGTCTACGTAGACACGACCTTATTCCATCACGCTGGACTTGTGCTTAGTGGACTATACTCCTAAGAAATTAAGGTGTGGAGGTTTTCTCACGATGGTTTCCTTCACTGTTAAAGTAAGTGATAGTTTATTGAGAATACACAATGAGAATACACAATAGGAATTTCTTAGGTGTGTAGTCCGCCAACCCGCACTAGGCCAGCGTGGTGGACTATGGCCTAAACCCTCTCAATGGTAGAGGAGACCCGTGCTCAGCAGTGGGCGTATATGGGTTGATAAAGAAGAAGAAGAAGACACAATGAGAGAAGTGTGTCAGAGGTTTGAAACCGCGATCGCCGAGATTCTGATAACTATGAACATTAATGATGATGAATGAACGAGTACTCATACGGTATATGATACTTTAATTTCAGGTCTCCGAGGCTTACAGCAAGATCTCTAACATATCTGCGGAGGCGTTGCTGGTTAGGTTCCTGGGGCTCTTCTTCATGATATTCCAAATGAACCAGGTGTGGGGAAACCTCATATCCTCGCTTTGTAAGTATAACATTCGATATTATTAGCAAGTAACTTTGTTGTTGTGAGTTAAATGTAACATAACTTTTTCAATATTTGTTGGATTGACTTATATCACTCATTATTATCAGCCTGTAAATAAGAGTAGACGTCCCATACCTTGCCACGGGCATTCTCTACAATTGAGAGGGTAAAGGTTTAGTCCATCACGTTGGCCTATTGCCTGTTTGCGTACCACTCTAAAGAATTCCTTAGTACTTCTAGGTTTCTTATGATTTTTTAAATTCATAGATTTATTATTAAAACAACAATTATACGTAAGTAAAGAGTGAATGAACTTAAACTAAAATCCTTTTAAAAATTCAAGAGCACGGCGTAGTAGAAATAGGTTCATTTGACACATTGTATACAGGCGCTTTAATGAAATGGTCTAAACCGTAGTCATTTAGGTCTAATGTGAAGAGGATCACATCATAATTTCCGAAAAACAATACTAATAAAAAATCAGTTTTTAAAAACTTTAACTACCCTACAGCTCAAGTGTTACGTTTCATTACTCACATTATAATGTTAATTCAAAGGATGCAATAAAGTTGCAGTTTGTTTGATAATCGTTTATTGCATTTATTGTAGTGCAGTAAAAGTATGAGTAACAAGGTTATCTGAGAACGCATATTTGTGCAATCGTGGCTGGCGAAAACCAGAACAAACATATTTTACCAATTGATATCATGATCAGCTCATAATTATGTCCCACTGCTGGACGCAGGCCCCCTCTACCGTTGAGAGGGTTTAGACAGTCCACCACGCTGGCCTAGTGCGGGTTAGCACACTATACATCTAAGAAATTCCTAAGAACTTTTTAGGTGTGCAGTTTTGTCGCGATGTTTTCCGTCACCGTTAAAGTAAGTGATAATTTATTGTGAATACACACATAACTTCGAAGTCAGATGTGTGCGATAAGGTCAATTAGGTAGATAAGCCATCACAAAATCCCTGGTATTGGAGAAAATTCCGACAAAAATAAAAATAAATGACGGTTTCCATATTAAGCATCGGTATTAAATGTATGTGGTTTGTATGGAAACCGTCAAAATTTTTATTTTTTGTCGGGACTTTCTTTAACGCCAGGGCCCCAGGCGGTTTGCAATCACCTTAGCTATTATCTGCCTAAGTTTTCGATCACGGTCGGAATACATCCCGTATAAATAAAGCACTCAGACGTCTCTATGTTGTTATTATTTCCTATGAATAGTTTAGAAATGTCCCATAAACCCCATGCGCGGTACTTGCAGTGCTGTCGTCGGGCGACAACTCTGCGGCGGTGACGTCGGTGAACGCGTCGCTGATCCCGACGCTGTGCGGCGCGAACTTCCTGCCCGCCGCCGACGCGCACGCCGCGCTGCCGCAGCAGCCGCGGGAGAAGATACAGATGCTCTCCGGTTAGTATATCATACACCTTGTATGTGAACTTCATCATGTGTGGGAAGGGGGCATTACAATTCCACCTTGGTATCCCCTGTCTATCGTAAAAGGCGACGCATAGGGGCCGTTTTGATCGCTGGAAGGGGCGGCAGCGCACACGCTGTGACAGGCCACGCCCTGTGTCTGTGGCGGGCGCCCAACAACTATCGGGACCCCTAAACCAAGCTAGTGGATGACTGAGACATTTTCATTTCGTAGGCCCATTTATTAGCTTTTCCCTCGCGTCCTTTCATGTCTAATAGTATTTAGAGACCTAACTCAGCTAAACGGTCAGCTGTTCCGCGACTTGAAAACCAGGGGACCCCGACAAACCCCTTTCGGTTTCCCCGAGGTACCAAAATAGGAACTTGGCTCTTTCCTCTCTTAAAAAAAGTGCCTGATCTGAACAAAACCCTGTGATCTCCAATGAAAATGGTTTGATTCAAAATGTTCTATTTTACTAATCCGAAACCGCCTTGCTGTATGTAAATGCAAAGTAAAAACCACAGGAATGAGTCGAAATCACAAATAACTCAGCATTAACCAACAACTCTCAGTATTTCAAATCTACGGGCTTATTCTATTTCTCTTTTCAGAGAGAAAATTGTTTAAAATACTAATTATTTATATCTTTTAAAGTTCGATGCGCCTTTTAAAACAGTATTGTTACAGGTATATATCTTGCGTGTATGGCCGCCGCGTCTATACTCGTCGCAGTAGGCGTCGATTCTATGAAGCGGTGAGTAAATTCTTTACGTATTAACAGATGGCGCTAGGTGCTTTATAAACAGATTTTCTGTACAAGATTACACTACGTCAATATGATTGATATTTTTCTTTAAAATATTTACTCGACAACGGCGATACCTTTCCTAAATTCATATTTTGTTGTCGTATCCGTGGTTAACTGTACAAAAGGTGTTAAAACCTACTACGAAAATCCATGCAGGAGTTTGGCATTAGTACAAATCGATTTTGAAGTAGATTACATATTAGTATGTCACCCGACTTGTACTTAACACTTGTTTTTTGCGAGTGTTTTTTTAATTAACCTTAAGGCCCTTGGGACCAACCTGGACCAACCTTAGAACTACTCTCAGTACCCAGTGATTTACTCATCCCAAAAATGCATTTGCTAGGTACAACTCTTCAAGAACCGGGTCTGGTGGCGGTCTCTCCGGGCTGACGCTGCTGGCGGTGACCCTCAAGCTGTTGGTGGAACCGAACCAGCTGCTGCTCGTCATCATCAACATCTTCATCGGGCTGCAGCAGGCCTTCTTCGGCGCTGACTTCACTGCGGTGAGACATTTACTATGAGTACTTTTGTATTAGTGGTACCTTGGTGACATATCAATATTACGATCTAGGTATATGAAATTAGGTTCGTCAAATCGATGCTGCTAAACGTAACACACCTATGAGAGAGCATATTTTTAATAGAAAGTTAATGTTTACAAGCCTATTTTTAGGACAGACAGAGTACGAGTACTGTGGTTTTCTATCTTGCTTTGCACCTAGGCAGCAAAAGTAAATACATATTTCTTTATGGTGTGGCTTGGATACAAACTTGGCAAAGTTTTGATTCATGTCGAAGTGGTTTTTATAAAGTTTCTAGTGCTGGGAGTGAGTTAGGTAGAGCCGTATGAGTAAATGTTTACTTTATGTCATTTTTACTTGATGTTAAACATGATGCTGTTTTAATACAGAATCAAATGGCAAAAGAGTTTCATTTCTTATAACTGAATGCTCTCAAGCCCTTCTGCTTGGATCGTTCTTCACTAAGTTTAAAATTGCAGTATAAAAGGAAGGAGGGACTTAAAAACTACTCCAAAACTTAAAGCTTTAATTGTTTAACAACCTTTCACTATCCAATCGGTATAAGATCGTTGTGTTGGTGCTGCTATTCTGGAAATATATCTGAAAAAACGGCAATATGCTCTCTCACATACTTGACGAATTGTGGGTGCAGAAAAGCATCTCTGCCGACCCCTTTAGGGAATTCACGCATAAGTCTTCTCAAACCGCATATACATGTATAAGATGTTACCTGAATGTTTCTCTAAATGCAGAACATGAAGTGTAAATGTATGTATCTGTATGTATGTGTGTGTGTGTGTGTGTGTGTGTGCAGGCGTTCGTGTCGTGCGCGGTGGGCACGGGCTCGGTGGGCTTCGTCATGATGACGTACGGACTCGCGGACGCCGTGGGCTGTGTCGTCACCGGATACCTCGCTAAGGTTGGTACATTGGCGTTGGTTTGGAGACAGTGGCTGGTTTTAAATAGGTCTGATCTGTTTAAAGTAAGTGATAATTCATTGTTAATACACAAATCAAGCAGTTTATTCTTAAATAGCCACTATTTCGGAACCGGTGTTTTTCGTTGAGATGCTCAAAAAATATATTTTAATATAGTTTAGTGGTGTAGACCTCTCGATCTACCGCGATAACTTATACTTACGGCAATAGTTAGAGTTGAGTTTCATTTATTCAGATAAGAAATTTGACACATTCTTAAAACTAAATAGTACAGATTATTTATTATTTGATTAAATTTATATCTCACAGCGTTACTACGTATTATATAACATTGCTAGGTATTCCAAATAGAAGGGTGCTATAGTAGAGTAATAAAAAATAATAGGTACAGTTAACAGGTACAGTTACAGTTTAATATTATCAGACATCAACAATATTTTCTTTACAGATTTTTAAAATAAATAAGTGTATTCAGACCGTGAACGGAAACTAACGGAAACTAAGGCAGGCAGTGTATGTATCTATGTATGTTTATATGTAATTTTATTTGCACACCTGCTGTCTATCATTTCTGCACCACCCAAGGTTTGACTGGAGGAGAATGCCTCAGGCATTAAGTTCGCCTTTACAATTTTTATGTTGTATGAAGTGTAAATAAATAAATAAATAATAATAGCTAAGGTTAATAAATAAAAAATTGTTAATGAATTAAAGGTCGCGATTTTCTTAACGTCAGGGGGTTTGTAGTCCTCTTAACTATTACCTGCATTAGTTTCCGATCACGGTTTCAACATCCTGTATATGTATTTACAGATAACAGGTCGGCTGCCGCTGATATGTGTGGCGACGTTGGTGGATCTCGCCCTGTTCGCGACGGTGTTGCTATGGCGGCCGCAGCAGGGACAGGGCTACGTGCTCTACATCATCGCCGTGGTGTGGGGATTCTGCGACTCCATATGGATGGTGCAGATCAACGGTCAGTACCATTTCATCATCAGCACCACCCCACTGCTGGGGTCTTTTTTACTGAGAGGGGTTAGGGACCATGGTGGGCAGTAGACTGATGGCCCATAGGATCCGCAGTAGCGTGTTGGTGGACTACACGCATAAGAAAATCATCAGGAGTTTTGGGTTGTTCAATTAACTTTATCACGCCTGGTATCGTCTTTGGTATTAAGCAAATTAAAACTAAAGAATAGAATATCTACTCTCCATGTTAATTAAGAAATTCGAAAGGAGTCCTAGGATGCTCAATTAAGTTAATGATGCCTAGTATTTTCTTTGATAATAAACCATTTAATATGAAAGAAAAGATGACGGTTCAATTATATTCCTTTGCGGAATCAGTTTTCCTCAGCAGTATCCAAATGATTCCTCTGGTATTATAAGTGGCCATGAGCTCTTTCGACCACTTAACCTCAGGTTACTCACTAGCTAGTTTCCCTCCTTTCTCATAAACAAAAATATATTGCTTCCAGCATACTACGGAATACTCTTCCCCGGCAAAGAAGAGGCTGCGTTCTCGAACTTCAGGCTTTGGGAGTCAGTGGGCTACATCATCGCGTATCTCATATCTCCGTACTTCAGAACGAGCCACAAAACGTATCTCATGCTCATTTCGATGGTCGTCGGGGTTCTTTGCTACTTCTACGTGGAGTTCAAAGAACGGAGAAGAAAGATGAAGATGGACAAGAAGAACGAAGATCTTTACACAATTAGCTGTGATAATGTAGCGTTCCAGAATATTGAATAATGTTTATTTAGAAAATATTGTTTTTAGAGATATATTTATGTTTTTGGTAAGTGCACTGTTGTTTATTAGAGCGACGATTAGGTGGTACAAAATTTACAAAAAAAGTTAAAATTTTATTTATTTAACCTTTATATACCATATACAATTATAAGGGCGGACTTAATGCCGAAGGACTTAATCTACGAGTCAACCTCAGGGTGGTGCAGAGAAACACGAATAGTTGCATAAAAGAAAAAAACATGGTGTTGCAGTATATACATAAACATGCATATACCTACATATTATATAAAAATATATAAAGTAATAAAATTTTAAAATATTTATATTTTTTAGTACTAATAGAGTGCTGCTAGATGGCGGTGTAATCAAAATGCAGGGAAAGAAAGAAGCGTGTATTATAAGAATACAGAACGAGTTACCTTTTCAGGTTAATTAACTTTTATTTTATCGCATTAAACTAGTAGTTTCACAGATTCTGCATAAAACTTATGAATTGAACTAATAACAATGACATAGTTACTTTTTCGAATTGGTTGACAGTAAAAAAATATTAAAATTAAATATTTTTTACGATAGACATTGACGATCGCTGCGAGACTAGGAAATTGCGAGATTGAAGGAAAAGATGGATCAGGAGTAATTGTTATACTACCGTCTATCAATTACAATTCAAATTCATGCGAAGAATATAATCTGTTTAATAATGACAACGAAAGTCAAGGGCTTGAATAGTTAAATAAAAGAGGTATTGACTATTAATGTGGTCATGACTTGCAAAAGCGTCACAAAGTCTATATGGACAATAACATTGGTGTGATAATAAATAAAATGTGTTATTAAATCTTTATGTAATTATTGGTCGTCATAAGATGTATAAGGGCAAGATTGTTGTTGCAATGCGTCACCTTTGCATTAATCACTTCGAATAAAGTGTAGATTTTATCAGGTTAAAACGAGTATTTTTCCCACCAAGATAAATAAATACACCCAACAGTCACACACAAAGCCTTGACCCCACATTAAGATACGAGTCTTTTGTCGTGGGTATCAGAAACTACGAGAGACTTTTCGGTCTCACAAACACCCAAACCCGAAACAAATATTTGTGGATCACACAAACATTTGTCCCGGTGCGGGGATCGAACCCGCGGCCGCTCGTTTCGCAAGCTAGTGTCTAGCCAACTGCGCCACGGCCCACGGGGGCTGTCAAACTAACAGCTAACAACACTAAAACAGCTAACTTTGGCTAACATTCGGGAAAACTACTTTGGTTCCCGTAGTATGTCTTTACCTAAACAGTTTTTTTTAGCCTAAAGCTAGTTTTAAATCAAAAGATGTGTAAATACAAACTATTTGATAGAAGTTACAAAAGGGATAATTAATATTTAAAAAAGTGAAGAACTTCGATTTCTAAATTGTTTTACTAAACGTAAATTTGTTTCCGTCAATTTTCTTGAACCAATCGCTGTGAATCAATTTAGATTGTGAATAATTTTATGCTTTACTGTTAGAAATCGCAGATGATATATCGAAAAGGGTTTTTCAAGGCTTTTGAAATGAATGAATAAATAGACCTAACAGTCATTTTGCACAGTCTTAACCCAACACGACTCATGTCGTGAGTATTCAAAGCTACGATAATTTTTGGCTTTATTAAAACATTTCGAGCCAAAACTAATTATTGTGGATCACACAAACATTTGTTCTGGTGTAGCGATCTAATCTTCGGCTACTCGATTCATGAATCGATTCTTGCCAGCGTCACAGTGTCAGTCGTATGTGTCATCATCATCATCCAAAGGACGTCCACTGCTGGACATAGTCGTATGTGTAACATGTCATAATATTTTCTCATAATTGATAATGGAAAAGAAAAAGAAACCATAAGATACTCTTTTGATAGCTGTATTTTGTGTTTATTTATACTCTTCACAAAACATTCTACATCTTATGAATATGTTGAATGTTCCGTCATGCCCTTATGTGGGCCTCTAGACAAAAAGTTTTGTTATAAATTATTCTTTATTAATATTATAACAGGTCGTGTTGCGTATCCTATAATAAATGCTCATAAAAACAAAGAACTTGTTTTTATTGACTATGAATAATCGAGTTATTAAATTGATTGATATAAACGATTGCTTTGTTAACAAATTAATGTATGTATCCAACGAATATAATGTGTGCTCTATACTTTGTTATAATATATATATTTATTGTAAATATTTTTAATAATAAAATTTACAGTCTAAATATTACGTGTTTCTTTGAACCTTTTAACATTTTTGTGTTAAGGGTTAAGCAGAAAAATATTTAAGTCCTAGGTATTTACTTAGGTGACTAATCTATTTTCTACTTTCTCATGCATTCCTATACTTCATCCTGCTGCTGACCAATTTCTAAAAGGAAGATATTTCCGAGATAAAATTGTGACTATATGTTTCTGTTTATTTATATACCTACATATGTATTATTTGTGTATCAAACTACAACGACGATACAAGATAAATTGTAGTATGAAAATCGACTTGTTTTATTAACATTGAATTATCACTTGCTTTAACGGTGAAGGAAAACATCGTGATAAAACTGCACACCTAAAAGTTCTAAAGAATTTCTTAGGTGTGTAGTCCGCCAACCCGCACTAGGCCAGCGTGGTGGACTATGGCCTAAATCCTCTTAAATGGTAGAGACCCGTGCCCATCAGTGGGCCGTATATGGGTTGATGAAGAAGAAGAGGAAGAATTCTTACTGGTATGTAATTAGCAAGTGATTGTAAAGTAGTATGCTCGGGTATAACTTCAATTATTGTAATACGATGTCTCCGAAATTCTATATTGATATTTTGCTAAAAACTTCTTTTAAATGTTAACAACAACTTTTTTGTCCGAAACCGGATTGTTGACGTCGTTGCGATTAAAAAAAAACTTATTTTTAAAAGTGGTGATTAATATTTTGCTGACATAACGCTGATCAAGATCAAATAATCAATAATAATGTGGAGAATATGCGACTATGTATTATTTAAAATAATAAATAATATTTTTATTATTACGATAATGACGACATGCTTAATTGCAAGCAAGATATTAATTTTGCAATTATATTCTGTAGTACGTAAGATAGTAAATAGGTTCAACTTGCATTTCCTGTGGGTTGTTGACCTCCGGCCTAAGCTGTAGTTTTAAATAAAGTTATGTGTCGTGGTTTAAAAACCATGTAAAAAACTTAATTATTTTACTCAAAAACTAAAAGGAGTGGGAGCTGCAATAATGACTTTATATAAAGTTAAGAAACACACACACATACACACAATTGCAAACTGTAACTCCGAAAGATTAAAAGAGATACATTTCTTCTCTGAGCACGTCCTTTTCAACTGAGATGGTTCATAATATGCAGGCTAGGTCACATGTTTCGGTATAATACGAGCAACTGCGACTTCGCCAGTCAAACTATACTATTATTTTTTATCCATTGCCTCGCCTTATGTGCTAGAACAATGACTAAGCAAATTTAGGCAAATCAATGATGATATGTCGAAACCGTGTAATAAAAAGTGTTGGCCCCGACCTACACGCACGCACTAAGCGTCCTCACCTAACGAACACGTGCTATTTAGTAATTCTTAAGGCGTATTGTTTTACCTGTTGACACATACATACTCGTATGTAAATAAATAAATAAATACACCCAACAGTCACATACATAGCTCTGACCCCACACTAGGTTCCAAGACCTGTGTCGTGGGTATCAGACACTACGAGAGACTTTTTCGGTCTCACAAACACCCAGACCCGAAACAAATATTTGTCTTTCACACAAACATTTGTCTCGGTGCGGGGATCGAACCCGCGGCCTCTCGCTTCGCAAGCTGGTGTCTAGCCAACTGCGCCACGGGGCTGTCAATACATGAGAATGTAGGTTATATAATTCTCAAAAAGTTACTTTCTTAGGAGCAATAAAGATTTAAAAGTACTCTACCATTACTTAGCATATATCTATACTAATATTATAAAGCTGAAGAGTTTGTTTGTTTGTTTGTTTGTTTGAACGCTAGGATCTCAGGAACTACTGGTCCGATTTGAAAAATTCTTTCACTGTTAGATAGCACATTTATCGAGGAAGGTTATAGGCTATATATCATCACGCTACGACCAATAGGAGCGGAGCAGCAATAGAGAATGTTTCAAAATCGGGGACTTTTTTCCTTTTTGTGAGCTTCCGCTGCGTACGCTGCAGAAACGGTTAAAGTTTCACTAAAATAATGTATGACAGAATTGTTCCCCTTTAAAAATTCTAAAAAAAAGTCCGCGACAGCATATGTCTATCTTTTAAGGTTGGCTCACTATAACGTTTTTTATTCTAACCAAATTTATTTTAAATAAAGCATTATTTGTGAAGGTGTTTTTACAAACATGATATTAATCCTTATCCAAATAAATACGTTATTCATTACAAGTATTTAATACAAAATAAATTTGTCCTTTACATCATTTGATTTCAATGAGTATCTTAGAAGATATCGCAGTTTCAAAATAATGATCAAGCGCGCAATAATGATACTCAAGGCGTCGACCGGCGCGTTACGGTTTCACGTTGAAACAATTTGACCGATTGTTACTATGATTTTTGTATATTTAAGTAAATGGGGCTCTGCGGAGTAAAATACTACAACTTATTTTCTTTCTGAACCCAACCCTGTAGTCCACGCAGACGGAGTTGCGGGCAAAATGATATAATATGAAAGATCTCCGCATATAGTAGAAATGAAGTCTGTTATGTCGAAGATTAAGCGATATCGCAAAGTAAAGTGTCTTGACATTGAAACGTCAGGGCATAGTAGTGTTTAATGTTGAGATGAAGTGGCGTCGCGACGCCGTGACGTCGATCCTATGAAGGAGTGGGAGCACCAATGAAAATTGTCTAGAAAAACCATATTACTTTTGAAGTCTAAAGTTTTGCATAAGAAGTTGCGAGCAACACTTAGCATAAAATAATTATTTGTCGAATGTCATTTACCTTATCAGCTTAATTTGAATTCCGTGGTTTACAAAAATCGTTTCTTCAATTTCACGGTTCTTAAAATCGATGGAAAGAAAACAATCAGACAATTTCCACCTTAATTCAGCGAAAACATCAATCGATTTAATTAAAAGCGCAGAAATTTAGTAATGCGTTTATTAACATACTGGTTTACACTTTTTTTCAATTTGAAGATAACAATGATATGCTTCTGCTTCATGAATTTTCTAATAATGTGGTTGTAAAGGTACGGTAATCCTATATCCAAATCACTTAGCGTGGTCACAACTTGAGAAAGGTTGCAGGTAACGAATATGAGGGCTACTCGAGACCGGGATGGTTGGCATCTACTTGGGGAGGCCTTTGTTCAGCAGTAGACGGCGAAAGCCTGAATATATGTATGTATGAGACGAGAAGAGATGAAGAACTAAATTGACATAAAATAGATTAAATGAAATGAGGCTCGACAACATGATATTAAATAAGTGTGTTAAAAGGGTATTTTTAAACTTACAGTACAAACTTATTTTAATTGAAAAATAATACACACATTTTTTTGAAACTAAAGTATTGTCTTAAATTAATGACGCACGACTAATTAACGTTTGTGTAAACACAAAGCTAAATTTATTGTACATAGTAGTTTGACAGGTCGAAGCATTTGCTTACGATCAGTTACGATACAAATGTCTAAGGTTACTTGTGAATATACAATATAATGCAGGGTCAAATATGAAAGCTTGTGACATTATGTAATGGTCAACTTGAGAACAATAAACAATGAGTACGCTTTATTAAATTTTTGACCTCCGGAATGCGTAGACCTCGATTACATATTTTGATTAAGCTAAGAGATAGGACTAAAAAAATCTATATAAAAGCTACATGGAAATGTTGAGAATCATAAACAAATAGATTAATTCTATGTTGAGTCTATTTTAATAGTTACCACACAAGATCTAGGTATTGTGGCAGAGTCCTAGAGATTTATCGCTCAAATATTTTTTCTCTTCCTCTTCTACTTCTCATTCCAATATTATTTTCCTTTTCCTCAGCACATGGAGTGCCGTAAAAAGATTGTTTTCAATTTATAAGCCATTTACCAGACGTATATAACAAGAAGCTAATTGTTGATTTGGTATTGATTAAAAAATATTAGGCCTCAATAAAACTATTTTTTTTGTCGATTATTTATACAATAATGTACCTACTTGTTTTTTATTCATACAATCAATCAATTAGACTTGTGTAAATTAGATTAGCAGTTATTGAATCTCATTACATTCTATTAAGTAATATGAAACTGTGTGAACCGGCCCGACAGCAATGTTGGAACAGACCGTATTTATTTAAGATTTTATAGAAATGAAATTGGCTTTTCGAATGACTCGAATCGACTGACTTTTTCAGAGTGGATTCCAATTGGGTCGTGCAAAATATTTATTGGAATATTCCTTTAATTTTTTTAGTAACAGAATACAGAAATATGCGGGGCATTCCACGCGAAGCGGACAAGCAAAAAAAAGTCGATGTTTCCGATTTCAGTAATATTCGAGTATGTTATAGATATATATGTCCTTTATACGTGTGTTAAATATTTTTGTAATATAATGACTGGTTACAGAGTTACGGGACTTTGAACTTGTGGCCGGCGAGTGGGCATGCAGTGCTTCAAAGCCCAATACCGAGTCATAAGATTATGGTTTAAAATATTTAAACTAGTGGATTTAATACTTCATTTAATGAGTGTTTAAACTGCATTTTTGTATATCAAAAAAAAATATTTATCATTAAAAAAATTGCAAATTTACTTTTTAAAGCTGATTTTCACAAAGATTATCGTCTTCAATTTTTTTTATTTTTTTCCTGAAAAAAGCTTATACTGTGCAGAATATCCTTACTAAGTTGTGTTACGGGCTCGAACTTAGTTTAGGAGCTAGACCAAAAATAGTGCCGCTGCGATGGCGTCCAGCGCCGCGTCTAACGCCCTCCCCTTGTTAGAATTTAATAAAACTTTTAATCAAAGGAATAAAATAACTTCTGATGGAACATTTTGCATATGATCAATAATACTAATACGTTAATATCTATCTATTAAATACTGTTTACTTTAAATCTACACAAATAATACGCTTTTTAAAATAAAACGAACTATTTTTAATAGTTAAATGTATTTACTATACAATTTTAAATAATTTACAGTCAGTGGTACGATTTATCACAGTTTATTCAGTAGTAGGAATTAAGGCATGATATTGTTTTGAGTACAATTTGGACGTTCGCCTTTTGTGAACGTCCGCGACAGTTGAGAGTTCACGTCCTCTGCTGCCAACCTCGGGGTTGCTATCATAGGGTTCCGCCCCCGCAGTACGCCCTGCTACCCCAGTACCCCTATTAGTCGCCTCTTACGACAGGTAGGGGATACCGTGGCGGAATTCTTACACCCCCAATCCACAAGGCGGGAAGTTATGCGTCTGTTATGTTACATGTGTACCATCTCCATTGCAGGTACTATATATATCGTATGTACATGTCTCTACCATCACCATGTATCTACCATCTCCTTTGCGGATACTGTACATATATGTTTAGTTGTGGGTCTTTCGATGGTACTGGTCAGAAGGCTCAAATGACAGACTTGAAGCTTTTCTATTTTGGGATGCTTAGATCCGTCACCATCGCTTAAAAGGTTCACAGGAGGCATGAGACTTCATGATTATCATCTCATGTCCCACTGCTGGGCACGAGCCTTCTCTACAACTGTGAGGGTTATAGCAATAGTCCACCACGCTGACCTAGTGCGGGTTGGCGGGCTACATACTCAAGAAGTTTCTTAGAACTTTTTTTAGGTGTGCAAGTCTCTTTACGATGTTTTCCTTCGTCGTTAAAGTACGATATTCTTCATTGTGAATGCATACTGATGTGATGGCCTCGAGGTTTAGGTAGTTAAATTAAATGTATGTAAAAATAATGTATTAAATCCTATCTAAACTTACCGTAACGTTTTGGTTAGTTATAAAACGAATAAATAACAGCTGCCTAGCTTGATATTTGATTGACTGAAAATGCGAAATCATTTTCGTTACGGTGAAACCATATAATATGAAGGAAGACGTTGTAAATTGAATAATCTTTTTTTCTATAAATTACACATAATTTTTTTTAATGACATACAATAGCAAATATAATAGTACAAAAAAATCACGGTCAATAATGGTTTTCAAAACAAATAAATAATAGTAAGTACTTTGAAACGAAAAACATTTCTAGGAAAACGCTATAAATATCGAAAAACGTAGCATGCTTAAATAAAACAAAATCTGTCTTACCTTTTTGCATTCACCTTATGTTCAATATAGCATCACAGTTTACCCTTTTGTGACATTAACTTAAGACTACGTAATTTTAATAAGTTTCCCTGACCTCTCTGACAAAGTGTAGTTGACATTTCTTAAATTAAAAAAGAATACTCATTTTTTTTCACATTATGTTTGTATTAAGTAAGTCCAAGGTTGTTTAATAAGTAAACTCTAAGTTTGTGCCTATTTAGGTCCTGCTTACCTCCGATATTCCAATATCGTATTGAATGTTTACTAAGTATCAATAGCGGTGTGTATAGAAGCATTGTAATTGTCTCTTGTTTAGTTCCATTGTCTCAAACGGCACGTCACACAAATAAATGCTGAATGAAATTTTAGGATGTAGAAAAAATGTGATGAATGGACTGCGGGTGATTATCTAGATTAGGTTAGATTGAGTTTTTCCGTTCTGTATAAAAGTACATACTTAATATAATAAGATAGTTTTGTCCCTTTCTTTATATTAGACTCTTTTTGTATCTGCCATATGGTTATCCCTTTAAGTTGCTTAACGCACCAAAACCTCTTCAAGTCCTGGTCTTGAATTATAGGTATAAAATACTATTGATATAAAATAATATAACAACGGTTCGTTTTTATATTGTTCTAAAACAATTATTGCACGGTGGCGATTAAATATTTATAATATACAAATAGTTCAAACGTTTATGATTTTTTAAATCATAAATTGCAACATAAATCCGTTCCGATTTTTCCGTTATCTGTACTATCTCAGGAATAGCTACTAGCCACTAACAAGTAATATTCTTTTGTGTCATTTAGAAAAATATATGTACATACATATATGATTGCATGGTGGATCAAATTTTCTTAATAATAGATGAAGTCTGTGCCTTGCAGTAGCTTAGTAGGATGTGTATAGTATGACCTATTTTAAAACAAAATGTATAAAGTATGCAAAACGTGCAGCAATGTATACGCGCGCTATCCGACATTCACGGGCTCCACAACTTAGTAGGTTAGGCACTTATTATCTTACCAGTTCGGTTCCACAGCTCGCTCACGATATCGGCTCAGATATTCAAAGATATCCTTTGTTTTTTTTCGACTATAAAATGTTTTTGTGCCAGTGAAGAAAACAAATATTTGTGAAGCTGTATGCACGTGTTACTGTAGTCAAAATATAAAAACCTGTTGGATATTTAAATGTAAGTGTATGCAAACGTTTTGGTTTTATATATTTTTTATTTTTATATATTTGATTTTAAGAAATAAAGTCTCCTATTTAAATCTATGTATTGAATGCGAATAAATTGATAGTCATGAGCTTTTGCTATTTGGCCGTTATTAATTTCAATATTTACAAATACATGTTTTTATAATACGAAGTTGTGAATAAAATTTCATTTTATACGATATTTTTTTGTGTTAAAACTCCCGACTTTATAAAATTAAGTATCAGTTTTATATTTAACATTTATTTGTTGTAATTCTAACGATTTATATGGTTATAACAATTAATTATCTCACAACAACATGCGATAATAATGTTTTTATAATATGAATAAAACCATAAATTTCAAAAAAGATTTTTTATAGTGAATGTGAACAGGACATAATTGTTACAATTAAATCAGACTCGTATTTCGAGACTAATCTAAAAATAAATATATAAAAAATATGGAGATACGTTTATATTTATTCAACATTTTATTTGTTGCTAGATTTATATTTAAATCTTTTAATCACAATTATGTTTTTATTATTTTAAGAAGACTTTTAACAAAATTGTTTGGCAATAAAGCACAAATTCAAATAGGTGCCGAATTGGCGGGCAGGCATAATTTTAGTTGAAATTGGTAACGGTTTTATGAGACATTTCTGAAGTTGTTATTAATGTGATTTATAAATTATTTTCTCTTAATCAAAGTGTACCAAATGGTAAAGTGAAATTAATTAATCATTTATATCATATTTTGAAGTCAAACAACCTAATAAAAATGTAATGTCATCTCATTTAGTGAGTGGTCTTCTAAGACCACACATGAAATGGTATACCACAGCAATTTTTTTCTTTGATATAGGACCAATATTCAGGGATTCTTTAAACACCTATTTATATCGATATAGATATGTAATACATACAGGTCCTGGTGATGGTTAAATCCATTTACACGGTTCAAAATAAGTTATATTACATGGTGATGTAACCTTTTTGGGTCTACTGGTGCGAAAATTTATTTAGGTACATAATGTAATTCTGAGATGTCGGCATCTGTAGGTAAACTCCGACGAAAATAAAGCCAGATGTAATAATAAAAATGTTCTTTTCATTTTATTGTGCAATCTTGCGACGTGAAGTTGCCTTATATTTGACGTCAATATAATAGTAATAAAAATAAAAGAATAATTCATGACAAATTATTGTGTTGATTTTATACTACATATTTTCCTCATAAAAATACTAAACAATGCTATTTTTACAAGGACGGCGTAGACCAGCGTGGTGGACTAAGGCCTAGATCCTCTCATTTGTAGAAGAGGCTCGTGCCCAGCATTGGGATGTGTATGGGTTGTGGATGTGGATGAAGTGAATGGATGTAAAAACCACTGCCATTCCTCAAACGTTAAGCACTGGCCGCCAGAAAGGCATTCGTGTACGTTTTTTATTATTATTTTCATATTACTCGTGTATGACAACAATTGAAAAGTACTTAAAAATAATACAATGTCTCTCAATTAGTACAATTGAAATTTGTCATGTCAAACTTTTGTAACAGGTAGAGTCACATCGTAGTCATTCCAAAATATGGGCGTAAAATATTACCGTGAACCTATACTGCAGTGTTTAGAAGGTACAATTTGTTGCTCGTCTATCCTGTTAATGTTATGTTTAAAGTCGCAATTATTATGTCGATTGGTAAAAGATGTTCTTCATAGTCTTTAACCAGTCTAAAAGAAAATAAACAGTATGACATAAGAACATAGAAAAAAACGTAGGAATGTGAGATCATCTCGACAATAAATTTAACGACTTGCACTAATATGTTATAGATATATATGCATTCGCCTATTTCGTGGAAGCAAAATGAATAAGCTGTTTTTTTAACCGAAACTTGACTAAATAAAATATGCCATATCCTTCAAATCAATGTGGTTATATAACATTAATATAAAATGAGACAGAGCGTCGTGTATATAGTGGAGCGAAATTCTTGAATTTAATCTCATTTGTTTAGTTCTAATATGTAATTGAGGAGCTATGAGGGAACAAATGAAAATACACACATGGATACGTACAAAGCCTGTCAAAATCATAACTCTCCTTAGGCTTTGCCGTAAATAAGTTAAACTTTCAGGTGGGTTTTTAACTTCATAAAACAATGTACTATCGGTAACACGTGGTTCAAATAAATGTCATTATGTTGACGATACCATATTTTATAGCAGTAGAAAAATATAGGTGTAAAAAGGAGACACAAAAACTCACTTACGCCTGTATTCCTAAAAGAATAAACAGAGATTTGTTTCTATGTTCTGATTTACTTCAGACTTGATAGTCGGTTTTGCGTGTAAAAGTAAATAAATTATGACATTTTGACCCTAATGACGTTTTTGGTGACATTTCCTGACCCCATGCCGCTACTGAGAATTTCCTATTGACATGTTAGCATTGACGTTACCCGCAAGATAAAGCAGGTATTTTAATTTACAAAAAAAGTATTTGTAATTACAGTAACCTATTTTAAAATCCTTGAAAACGATGGCATATTTAGTTAACGATTTAAATTAGAAATAAAACCATCACATGGATATAAATAAAGAATTGAATAAATGCAAAAAATACGAGAATAAAACTAATTTTAATTATTTAGACAAGTATTTTAAAAGGAAAAGTAACTATGGCAGCGTGGTGAATAATGTAAGCCTTCGGAGTAATTGGGGATTTTTTTTATGGAGATCGATGGTACCAAAAAGTAGGACACAGAGGTTTTTTTTTAAATTCCGCCCAGCCGCTAGTTTTAATATAGGTGACTGCTATGTTACTTTCGGGTTTGTGTCCAGGGTGATTTCTGAATTTTTTCACTAGAAAATGATCATTAACTGTACAAAAATCTAAAAATGTATCTGGTACTGATAGGTTCTAGAAAACATAACTGGAACTGATTTGGCGAGAGTGTATTTCATAGAGACTGGGTTCAAATGAGTATTTCTCCGAATGAAACAATTATTCAGGGTATTTAAAATGTAGGCAGTAGTTTTGTATAAATACGTTTTAGATTAATTCTGCGTTGCAAAAATAATTATTTTAATTACTATCGCTTCATGTTACAAATTAGAATTAGAAATAGCGCATTCCTTAGTGTTTTTTGACACGTTTACTTCATTTAATAGTTTTTTTGCAAGCAAATATCGTATTTTATATAGCCTTAAAAAAGCAGATCGTTTAGTTTAGGGTAGTAAATGTAAAAAAAAAATCACCAATGTATTCCGTCATCGACTGAATATCTTGCAGAAGTCATTGGCCGCGTAAATGCCGCTTTTCATATGTAGGTATTTATTATCATATTACATTGGTAGCTAATAATTAATGGTTTTATGAGGCTATTTTTATGTTATGTGTGGGAATTTCTTAAAGAAAAGTAAAAAGATGAAATTGAACATGAAAATTTATTCTGTTTTTTTTTGTTGAATTTTTATTATAGCATCTATTATAACGTATTTACCTTCTTAAACGCCCTATTCAAATTGATTTAATGCGAGTGGCTGTCTGCGAGTCCTTTATTGTGACAAAACATAGACTTGCAGATTGATCACGGTGTTTTCCTTCACCGTAATCCTTCTTGGAACTATTTAATCAAACTGACCTTTGAAATAAAACTTCTGTTCACTTAGCGAGTATTTGAAATAATGAATAATGGAACCTGTACCGCACAGGCGTAGGCGAATGTACATAATTCAATGTCATACAATAATAACAGGAGATGCTAATAACCGATAATAGTTAGTCGGCTATTGTTAATTTTTGTATTTTGTTAACGCCTGTTTGGCGATTAAGTTCATTTCCGTATGAAAGTCTGTGGGTAGATGCGAGTTTTAGTAATTGAAGGATGAGCAGATTTGGTGTTATCGCTACTTACTATATTATATGCATAAATATACTGTCGTTGGACAACAAAATGGACAACTCTTTCTTTATTTTTTCTGTCTAATTAACTTTGTTGTGTGATCGTGACGAAAGTAGTATATATGTGTTCTTTCTGGCTCACTATTTTCGGGCCATGTTTTTGAATGAATCGACTGCCTCGCCTAAAAAAAAAAAAAAAAAAAAAAAAAAAAAAAAAAAAAGTTTGGTGTCTAATTGGGGGTTTTAGGGGACGCCCGTTCGATCTGTGCTATCCGTTTTCATCTATCTGCAACCGTTACGATTTTAGCTGATCTATTGAAACAGCCCCACTACCCCTAATCACCTCATTACGGTACTCATTCTTCATCAACCCATATACGCCCACTGCTGAGCACGGGTCTCCTCTACCATTGAGAGGGTTTAGGCTATAGTCCGCCACGCTGGCCTAGTGCGGGTTGGCGGACTACACACCTAAGAAATTCCTAAGAACTCTTAGGTGTGCAGGTTTCATCACGATGTTTTCCTTCACCGTTAAAGCAAGTGATAATTCATTGTGAATACACACATAACTTCGAAAAGTCAGAGGTGTGTGCCTGGGGTTCGAACCCGCGACCGCCGAGATTCTCGACCGCGCGCCTTAACCTTGAGGCCATCACTGCATCACGGTACTCATTACCTCGTCTTAATTACGGTCACCCATTGTGTTACGACTCGACACTAATTACCCTTAACCACTCTGTTCCTCATCAATAACAACACATTATTTCAATTGTTTATGCTTTATTCATCCAAAAATTGACTTAAACATTATATCCACTAACATGTCATTTTTTAAGGTATCCATATTGAATTGGTTGAAAAATTCAGTATTGGACATCCCATTACACTTATAAAATATGTACAATATACAGTACTCTCCACAAACTGAAGTCCAATCATTTTGTATCCGGTTACTACAAAATTTCCATTGCTTTGAATTTCTATTCAAGAACATTTTGTGATAGCCAGTAGGACAACGACCATATGAATCGAAATATTCTCCAACACCGCAACTGTCTATATGTATAGCTATCCAGTGAGATCCTGGCTTTGTGTCCGGGTCCAAATTGCTTATAAGATACATAGGAACTTGTACATTCATTGGCAATCTGTTTGCAGCATATACATTGTACTGTAGACTTGGATGAATTTTTACTAAGCATTGTTGAATTTCATTAGTATTCATGGCTGCATTTAATTTTGATATGACTGAATAATTTGCTGGATCACAGCTAAGTGAAAAGATGAAGACATGGTACACATATATAAGAGGTAAAGAAGGTGTAAATAAAAGGTAAGGATAATGTTATAAGAAGCTTTATTCTAATCATAAACTTAGCACTAAGTAATACAATATTTACTATACTAGTCTTAGCTGCTATAATCAACAGTTACATTTCGATTTTTATCTATTTCGATAACGTTATCAAACTCGGCATATACCACACAGTTTATTGTTTGAGTAAGTGTGGATTCAAAACGAACTTCTAATCTTACGCTACCGTGCTTTATAAGATTCCAATGACTCGACGAGTTGGCTGATAAATCAGGGGTAAGATCAAAAGCTAACAAGCAATATCCATTGGAATATTTATCACGAGATATCCCATTACCTTCATTTAGAAAATGTATTCCCGTTCCTGAGAATAAGGTATGATAAGTTGTAGTAAACAATTTATTCTCAAACGATGGTTGCAAAGCTTTTGAGGGTATTTGTTGCCCATCTATGTACAAACAAAATGAGCTCATATCATAGTTTTCAAAGTTCAATGGATTTTTAGTTAGACTACCATTGAACGCTGCATTATTAACAAACCCAAAACTATACATCTTTTAGGTACTTGGCCGAGAAAAATATTATCAAGTGTTTTTCCTTGAACTCCTGATGGTATTGTTAACACTTTAACTTCAGCTCGAGTTATGGGATATTTTGCAGTAGTAGATGCTAGAACTTTTTGATGAGCAAGTAAAACTGATGGATTAATTTTTGTTCTTCTTACAACGAGAGTTGCATCTGTTATGCTAACTTTAAATTTCATGTCATTCGATGAAGCCATAAGATTAAACGATTCGCGAGATCTGACTAACTTTACACTCATTTCGACACCATTGATCAAACAAAATGAGCTCATATCAGTTCATATTTGAGAAACTATTACTTAAATGGTATGCAAATATTGTGATATAGAGATAATGTAATTGATTTTTAATGTTGTTATTTATTGAAACTAGATATTTAATGATTTATTTGAAGAATGTCGATTACGCTAGTATATAAACCCACAATGATATTGAAATGATACAGTCCCTAGTAGTAGTGGTACGGTGAATTAAGTTAACAACAGTGAATTACAGTGTGCAACGATATAATGGAGGTAAGACACATTTTTATTAATTTTGAAACTTATTGATACTGGATTGTTAGAAGAGTTTCATTGCGTATTTGTTATATTGTTACAGAACTCATTCAGTTATATGAAGGAAGGGAATACCAGCAAAGGCTTCTATTACAGTACACTCTCGGATTCCGAAACTGAGTTGGAGATAGCTGCACCACAACAATCGAACAAAAGAAAAGGACCAGAAAAACAAGAGATCGATGATCTGTTTCAAATAACACCGAAAAATAAGAAGAAAAAGACATCAAGCACTGTGTCTCGAACACAGAGTGGAGGCACTGCCTTTATAAGTACGAACAACGATGATGAGAAAAATTCTACACACCTCATAAAAATCGAGGTGTACGATCTCAAAAAAATCGCTAAAATTGAACCCACAGAACACTGGAAAAACAGTGAAATGCGATTAAAATTGTACACGACAAAAAGAGGGAAACAATTCGAAAATGTTGAAAAATTAATATACAATATAACAAAAGAAATAACGAATAGTGAAACTTGCAAAAAATACTTTTTTAAAAACAACACATAAGGAATTACTATCATTGTTTTATATTTATGGGCCATTAATGAACTAAGTTATCTACATGTATATTTTGTATAAGTTCCCTAAGAAATTTGAAATAATTGACAGTTGAATGTCGTTATTCGTGAATTAACTTTCATCCGATCTTGATGTTTAACTATAAAATGGATTTCTCCAATACTTGTAAAAGCTTCAGTCCCGAAATTGAAGATATCGACAATGAAAACGAAATGGTAAAAATTTGTGAAGAAGTGGAGTTATGCGAAACATTGAGTTCACGTTTCGATGAAGTGTTCACATATGCATCAGTTGAAAATCATAGCATGTAAGTACTGAGTTCAATACCTATTCTAGTCAAAGATTTTGATTTTAACAATTGTACTAATATTTTTCTTTTGTTATAGTCAACCACAACAAGGAGGGTCACTTAAAAGGAATACACTTCATGATGGCCCCCATCCTGACGTGAAACGTTCAAGAACTGGAGAAACGGCTTCAACTTCTTCGGGTATTGGAGGAGGATCCCACGCAGGTAATCATTTAGATGTAGTAAATTGTGACGCTTGCCAAATTACAGTCAGAAGACGATATTTTACCAACCACTTAAAAAGTAATATTCATAAAAATAATTCTCTTAAATTATACAAAACTTTTGAAAACGTATCGGTTATTGAAACTGCTTTTGGACAAAGAATTATAACATATAAAATTTGCAATAAATCAAACCAGTCTTTTGAAGCAACATTTCAAACTCCTGAATCGTTTTTAAACTCAATTAAAGATGATATTTTATATTTAGTGGAAGAGTCAATTGAAAATCATAGTATTTTTAAAGTTAATTTCATATTACATGCTGAATTCGTTCAACAAAGCAAAGGTGATACTGCGAATTCGTTTGATTTTCAAACATGTAATTTTATCATATTTCGTGGGGATGATCTTAATATTTTTTTCACATCTTTGTGCGACACATTAGCAAATAAAATTAGTAGTTTTGAGAAAAAAGATAGTGGATGGAGTCTAAAACACATAAAAAGCATAGATATGAATGTTAATAAATTTAATCCTCTTCGTGGTACTTCTTATATTGATTTACCCAAAGATATTAGTGCAAAAAAGGCTGTAATTAATGTTCAAAACGCAGATTATTTATGTTTCAAGTGGTCTTTACTTTCCGCTCTTTACCCGATTAGTAAAAATGCTGGTCGCGTATCGTCATATGCTATGCATTCTGAAAAATTGAATTTCAATAGCGTATCATTTCCAGTTAAATTAACCGACATTGCCAAAGTTGAAAAATTAAACAATATTAGCATAAATGTTTTTGGTTTAGAATTTAATAAAGATACTAAACTGCATAGTATTATTGGTCCTTTGTATTTCACAAAGAGTCGTAAAAGTACTCATATAAATTTGTTGTATTTAACTAATGGTGCAAATAGTCATTATTGTTTTATTAAAAACTTGTCTCGTTTAGTTAGCAAACAACTTTCAACGCAACATCATACTGTTCATATTTGTGATGGATGTTTATTGCATTTTCCAACTAGTGAAAGGTTGTTGAATCATCAACAATATGATTGCACTCATGTTATTACTGAATTACCAACAAGTGATAAAATATTTAAAAATTGGTTTGGTCAGCCCACATCTAACGACAAATTGATGTTTGATCATTTTGAACGAAAGTTAAAAGTGCCTTTTGTTGTATATGCAGATTTTGAAGCATTTTTAAATCCAATTAATTCATGTTCTAATAATCCATCCAAATCGTATACAAATAACGTTCAAAAACACGAACCATATAGTTTTGGGTACTACATAAAGTGTTCATATATTAATAATTTATCAAAATATGAGTCCTATTGTGGATCCGATTGCGCACAAGTATTTATGAAGAGAATTTACAACGATTTGAAATCAATTTGTAGTAAAAATAATTTTCAAAAAAGTCCCAAACCATTGACTGTAGATGATCAAAATATCGTTAACAATTGTATAAGTTGTCATATTTGTGAGACTGATTTAAATGAAGAACAATTTATAGATTTTGACTGGCACACAGGTGAATTCAGAGGTGTTGCACATGAAATATGCGCTAAAAAGTTTAGAGCTCCAAAATTCATTCCAGTAATCCTTCATAATTTAAGTAATTATGATTCACATTTTATTGTTCACGCACTCAATTTTATAGATGGTCAAGTAAATATAATTCCTCAAAATAAAGAAAAGTATATCTCATTTTCAAAAACTTTGAATATAAATAATCAAAGAGTAAATTTAAGGTTTATAGATTCATTCAAATTTTTATCTTGTAGTCTTGATCAATTAGCCAAAAATCTAAAAGATCATCAATTTTATACCCTAAAAAATAATTTTCCTATCGATGAAGACTTTAACCTTCTCAGAAAGAAAGGTATTTTTCCTTATGAGTTTATGACCTCTTCTGATAGTTTAAAAGTAACATCTTTGCCTGTGCAACATCATTTTTACAGTACACTAACAAATTCAACTGTATCCGATGACGATTACAATCACGCACAAAATGTTTGGAATCATTTTAAATGTTCAAATATGCTTGATTATTCCAATTTATATCAAAAAACCGATGTCTTGTTATTGACAGATATATTTGAAAATTTTAGAGATCTTTGCATTTCTACTTATAATCTAGATCCTGCACACTATTATACAGCCCCTGGTTTAAGTTGGGATGCTATGTTAAAGTATACTAAAATAAAATTAGAATTACTAACGGATTTCGATAAAATTGCTTTCATAAGGGCGGGTATTCGTGGTGGTGTATCTCAATGTAGTAATAGATATGCCAAAGCCAATAATGAACATTTAAACAATTATGATTCCACCAAACCTAAATCATATCTTTCCTATTTTGATGCAAATAATTTATACGGTTGGGCTATGTCGCAATACCTCCCCGAAGGAGGATTCGAATGGATTGATCCTATAACTAATTTTAATGTATCTGATACATCTGAAAATGGTTTTATTTTAGAAGTAGATTTGGAGTATCCTGATGAACTTCATGATCTACATTCAGATTTACCTCTTTGTCCAGAAAATATTTGTGTTGATAATTGTAATGATTCAAAATTAGTTCCTAATCTTAATAATAAGAATAAGTATAAAATTCATTACAGAAATTTAAAACAATGTTTAAAACTAGGTATGAAATTGAAAAAGATTCATAGAATATTAAAATTCAAACAAAGTCCCTGGCTTCAAAAATATATAGATTTAAATACTAATTTGAGAACAAAAGCAGTTTCCGAATTTGAAAAAGATTTCTATAAACTAATGAATAATTCAGTATTCGGCAAAACTATGGAAAATATAGAAAAAAGGGTTAATGTAAAACTTCTAACACATTGGGAAAATCGTGGTAAATCTCTGGGGGCACAAGACTTGATCGCGAAACCTGAGTTCCATAGTCTTTCAATATTTTCTGAAAATTTAGTAGCAGTCCAATTACGAAAAACAAAAATAATACATAATAAACCTATCTATCTAGGATTTTGCATTTTAGATATTTCTAAAACTTTAATGTATGAATTTCATTACGACTACATGTTAAAAAAGTTTGGTGATAAAACTAAACTTTTATACACTGATACTGATAGTTTAATCTACCAAATATTCACAGATAATTTTTATGAGGACTTGAAACCTGATTTAGCTGCGCGTTTTGATACTTCTGATTATCCATCTGATAACATTTTCGGTTACCCAAAAATAAATAAAAAAAGGTTAGGATTTTTCAAAGATGAAAATAACGGCCAAATCTTAGAAGAATTTGTTGGTCTTCGGTCAAAAATGTATGCATTTAATGTAGGTAACAAAGTAATATCGAAAGCTAAGGGAGTTAATAAAAGTGTAACAAAACAATTGAATATAGAAAATTATAAGTCTTGTCTTTTCAATCAAAATGTTCAACACCATAGTATGTATAGATTTAAATCCATCAAACATACAATATTTACACAAAAAATTAACAAAACTTCTTTGTCATATAATGATACTAAGCGTCACATTTTACCAAATCTTATTGATACCTTAGCGTGGGGTCATTATAAACTAAGATAAAATATCAATTGTAATATGTGTAGATGTTTGTAATCAAAATATATAATGTGCCCAATAATCTTCTTTTATCTGTTTTAATTTCTAATTTTGTAATATACGTGTGTTTGTAAATAAAATTCAAAATTTATGAAAAATATTTTTTTTCTTACATGTATTTTTTGTATTATGTAGTTAGTAATTTGTATGTGATGCATGACTAAAGAGAAATAAATAAAATTGTGTTTTATATAGAAATTGTTTCATTTTATTGTAAGACTTCGTATATGCCTCACGTGAACAACATGTATCATTTTATCCATCCCTTTACTGCAATAATTGCAGGGCCTAGTGGATGTGGAAAATCACAATTTGTAACAAATTTCATCAAATACAAGAGTAAAGTATGCAACGTAGATTTTGTTCAAATAACTTGGTGTTTTGATGAAATGCAACCTCTTTATAACCTAAAAAATGTGAACTACTTTCAAGGATTACCCGATCTGAACATGTTTGATGGTAAAGAGCCCAATCTTATCATAATAGACGATCTCATGAGGGAATCTGATGGACGCATAGTTGACATATTCACAAAAGGTAGTCATCATAGAAATTTAAGTGTTTTTTATATAACTCAAAACTTGTTTCATCAGGGAAAAGGACAGAGGGATATTTCTTTAAATTCGAGTTATATTATTTATTTTAAAAATCCTCGTGATAAAACACAAATTCGCTATTTAGCACGACAAGTATCACCAGAAAATACCAAGTTCATCGAAGAAGCGTACAAAGATTCTACTAAAGACGCTCATGGATATTTAATGATAGATCTTAAACAAAATACTAATGACCAGTGTCGTATTAAAACAAGGATATTTCCTAATGCCGGATTTTGTTCTATTTACATACCGAAGAAGGGCTTTAAATACGACAAGAATCAACAAATTTCTATCATTTATAAATAATGCAGGGAAGCTTAAAGACGCATAAAGATTTACTCACTGCATTACATACGTTGAAACCAAAATATCAAAAAGCCTTGTTAAAATCGTGCGATGAAGATGAAATAAATTGTATTTGTGAGTGTGTTCACAACGTTTTACAGGGTAAAGTTCAATTAAAAGAAAAGGAGAAAAAGTCTCTCAAAAAACATAAATCTTTACTCCGCAAACTTGTACATAAAACTACAAATAAAGTAAGAAAAAATATAATAATTCAAAAAGGAGGAGCCTTTCTACCTATTATATTGGGGTCTATACTTAGTGGATTAATAAGTGGTCTTGTTTAAAATGGAACATGCTAAGAGAATGGTACTTGTCGAACCGAGTTTGATTGAAAAAATATCACAAAGAGATTCTATGGATAATCCAAAATCACGATTAGATTTTGAAATGCAAAATATTTTAAAAAGCAAAGAAGATGATAGACAAAAATGTATTTTGTACTTACAAGTTTTACAGAGATACTTACACTTTACCGGTGAAGATCGTCAACCAATTGAACTCCCAATAATAACTTCACCCAATTCATCCGAAACAATTATCAAAAATCAGCCTAATGATAAAAATATTAAAACAGATGTCCAAGATCCAGTTGTTGATCAGGCGTCAAACCAAGAAGATACTCACCAAGAGAGAAACACTATACAAACAGAACATGTTTACTCAATAAAACAAATTTTAAGCCTTATACCAAAGACTTATTCGAAAAAGGGTGAACTCTTATTAAATTTGCTCTCATTGAACAGAAACAAAATCAATTGGAATGATGAAGGTACAGTTTTTATTGGTAAAAACGAGGTAACTGGAAGCAATATTGTTGATTTAATTAATGATACATTGAGACCACTAAAAAAGAATGATCCTATTGGATGGGAAAAATTTGCAAAGGCATTGAAAGATCTTAAAGTGCCTCTGAGTTACGTTGGTAATTCGAAAAGAAGTAAATATATTAATCAATTACAGCTAAAAGATCTTGGAGAAAAATCTGATGAGGAATTTACTACTCCGGTATCTGCTGAAAAGTACAGTAGAAAAGTAAAAAATAAAATAGATTGGGAAAAATGGACCCCTTATTAGAAATTAAAAATATTTATTATGATGCATCAAACCCTGCTGGTTATAGTAGTATTATGAAACTAACTAAAGCTATGAAAGGTAAAATGACTGCAAAGGAAGTAAAAGATTGGTTGCAGTCTCAAGATACGTATACTCTTCATAAACCAATTCATAAAAAATTTCCTCGAAATAAATATATTTTATCTAATTTAAATGAATTATGGCAAGCAGATTTGAGTGACATGAGAACTTATAGTAAATATAATGATGGTTACAACTATATATTGTGTGTTATTGATGTTTTTAGTAAGTATGCTTATGCTAGAGCTCTAAAAACCAAAAGTTCATTTACAATAAAACAAAGTTTTGAAAGTATATTCAATGAAGCATGTACTACTCCGACCCATATACAATCTGACAAAGGTACCGAATTCGCTTCTAAAGATGTTAAAACATACTTTAAAACAAAAAAGATTAATTATTATACTACAAATAATCCTGATATTAAAGCTAGTATTGTTGAAAGATTTCAGAGAACTCTCAAAACAAAAATGTGGCGGTATTTTACTCATAAAAATACTTATAAATACATTGATATTTTACAAGATCTATTGTATGCTTATAACCATGGTTATCATTCAAGTATTAAAATGGCTCCATGTGATGTAAATTCTAACAATATAATGACTGTTTGGAATAATTTGTATGATAGGGAAACCGTAAGAACATCTAAAGATAGTCCATTACCAAAGTTTCATGTTGGTGATCATGTACGCATAACAAAATATAAACATGTATTTCAAAAGGGGTATGAGTCTAACTGGAGTGATGAAATATTTGTAATATCTTCTATTATAGATAGATCTCCTTGGGTTGTCTACACTTTGAAAGATTTGAAGCATGAAGTAATTGAAGGTACTTTTTATGAAAAAGAACTACAAAAAGTAAATTATAACCCCACTTCAAGTTATAAAATAGATAAAATAGTCCGGACTCGTTATTCAGGTCCCAATAAGCAATTGCTAGTTAAGTGGAAAGGTTATCCCGACAAGTTCAATAGTTGGATATTAGCTTCAGATTTAAAAACAATATGATAAAACACAATTTTTATTTAACATTACCAAGTAACAGCTCTATGGAATACTTTCCGGAAAATAAGACAACTATGTTTTCTACAAAACTACCAAAACCCATAAAGTTAGAGGGGGAATGGGTTGTTGGACTGATAGAATTTCAATATCCGTGTACTATGTTTACTGTTCAGGAACATGAAAATGTTTTATATATAACTAAAAGAATGTTAATGCCAAATGAAGAAACACCATCGTTGGTTTACTATAAAACCCATATTCCAGCTACAAATTATGACAATATAAATCATATTCTGTCAGCCCTAAATAATGTTAAAGAAAAGATAAAATTTCGATATGATGAAATATCTAAATTTGTTTCCGTGGCAGTTATGGACGCTTCAATTGTATCATTGAATTTATCGCCAAAATTGTCAGTTCAATTAGGATTTGAACCCAATAGAAATCTTGTAGAAAAAGGGATTGGCAAACGCCCTGCAAATTTACATTTAGGATTACCATCTCAACTATTCGTTTACTGTGATATAGTTGAACCTCAGATTGTTGGAGACGTGATCACCCCACTATTAAGAATTATTCCTCTTGATCCCGCTAAGTATGTATATGGTGCCAATAAAATGCATGTCTTTTCACCTCCTCACTACATACCTGTCATGCGCAGAGAATTTGACACGATTGAAATAGATATAAGATCAAGCACAGGACAAAAAATACCATTCCAATTTGGAACGGTGTGTGTTAAACTACATTTTATAAAATTATAATGTATCCCCGAACTAATATAACCTGTCCATATGAACATTACTATACTCACCAAGCTGGTTCAGGAATAGGAGTAATCTACAAGGGAGCCCCTTATCAACGTGGACATGGAATTGGTAGTTTCTTAGGAGGATTGTTTCGTTCAGTTTTACCGTTATTATCAAGTGGGGCACGGACCATAGGGAAAGAAGCTTTAAATACAGGTGTAGGGCTTCTATCAGATATGGTCAGCGCACGACCAATGGAAGAGTCAATCAAAACGAGACTTAAAGAAGCTAGTTCAAATTTAAAGAGAAAGGCTGATGACAAAATAGATAAAATAATGTCTGGTTCAGGATATATATCAAAAAGAAAAAGATTATCTCCATTCATTACACCATCAGCTGCGAAGGTGAAAGGAATAAAAACACAAATACCTCTAAAATACAAAGATATTTTTTCATAAAATAAAATGTCGTTTTTGCATAGTCATTCTTGTGAGTGTATCAAATCAGAATTAGATTTATTTGCTTTACCGTCGACTCAAACAAGTATAGAAAGTGGATTGTGGATACACTACAAACCCATATCGTCTTTAGCCGATGATGGTCCCATAGAATTTCAGGTGCCTGGTACTGGGGATGATTATATAGATTTGTCACATACTCTAATTCATGTAAAAGCGAAGATATTAACTCAAGACTCATCAAAACTGAGTGCATCAACTGTAGTCGCCCCTGTTAATAATTGGTTACACTCACTTTTTAGTCAAGTGGATGTTTACTTGAACCAAAAATTAGTTTCACCGCCCAACAACACATATCCCTATCGCGCCTACATAGAAACACTCCTTAACTACTCCCCTGCTGCAAAAGAATCACATCTAACATGTAGTCTTTGGTATGAAGATACAGAAGGAAAAATGAACGCAACTGATGAGACAAATATTGGTTTTACTAAAAGACAAGAATTAGTATCTGAGAGTAAGGAAATAGAAATGATTGGTCATCTGCACGGTGATATATTCAATCAGGAAAAGTTTTTAATCAATGGTGTCGAAATGAGTGTAAAGTTAGTCAGATCTCGCGAATCGTTTAATCTTATGGCTTCATCGAATGACATGAAATTTAAAGTTAGCATAACAGATGCAACTCTCGTTGTAAGAAGAACAAAAATTAATCCATCAGTTTTACTTGCTCATCAAAAAGTTCTAGCATCTACTACTGCAAAATATCCCATAACTCGAGCTGAAGTTAAAGTGTTAACAATACCATCAGGAGTTCAAGGAAAAACACTTGATAATATTTTTCTCGGCCAAGTACCTAAAAGATGTATAGTTGGGTTTGTTAATAATGCAGCGTTCAATGGTAGTCTAACTAAAAATCCATTGAACTTTGAAAACTATGATATGAGCTCATTTTGTTTGTACATAGATGGGCAACAAATACCCTCAAAAGCTTTGCAACCATCGTTTGAGAATAAATTGTTTACTACAACTTATCATACCTTATTCTCAGGAACGGGAATACATTTTCTAAATGAAGGTAATGGGATATCTCGTGATAAATATTCCAATGGATATTGCTTGTTAGCTTTTGATCTTACCCCTGATTTATCAGCCAACTCGTCGAGTCATTGGAATCTTATAAAGCACGGTAGCGTAAGATTAGAAGTTCGTTTTGAATCCACACTTACTCAAACAATAAACTGTGTGGTATATGCCGAGTTTGATAACATTATCGAAATAGATAAAAATCGAAATGTAACTGTTGATTATAGCAGCTAAGACTAGTATAGTAAATATTGTATTACTTAGTGCTAAGTTTATGATTAGAATAAAGCTTCTTATAACATTATCCTTACCTTTTATTTACACCTTCTTTACCTCTTATATATGTGTACCATGTCTTCATCTTTTCACTTAGCTGTGATCCAGCAAATTATTCAGTCATATCAAAATTAAATGCAGCCATGAATACTAATGAAATTCAACAATGCTTAGTAAAAATTCATCCAAGTCTACAGTACAATGTATATGCTGCAAACAGATTGCCAATGAATGTACAAGTTCCTATGTATCTTATAAGCAATTTGGACCCGGACACAAAGCCAGGATCTCACTGGATAGCTATACATATAGACAGTTGCGGTGTTGGAGAATATTTCGATTCATATGGTCGTTGTCCTACTGGCTATCACAAAATGTTCTTGAATAGAAATTCAAAGCAATGGAAATTTTGTAGTAACCGGATACAAAATGATTGGACTTCAGTTTGTGGAGAGTACTGTATATTGTACATATTTTATAAGTGTAATGGGATGTCCAATACTGAATTTTTCAACCAATTCAATATGGATACCTTAAAAAATGACATGTTAGTGGATATAATGTTTAAGTCAATTTTTGGATGAATAAAGCATAAACAATTGAAATAATGTGTTGTTATTGATGAGGAACAGAGTGGTTAAGGGTAATTAGTGTCGAGTCGTAACACAATGGGTGACCGTAATTAAGACGAGGTAATGAGTACCGTAATGAGGTGATTAGGGGTAGTGGGGCTGTTTCAATAGATCAGCTAAAATCGTAACGGTTGCAGATAGAAGAAAACGGATAGCACAGATCGAACGGGCGTCCCCTAAAACCCCCAATTAGACACCAAACTTTTTTTTTTTTTTTTTTTTTTTTTTTTTTTTTTTTAGGCGAGGCAGTCGATTCATTCAAAAACATGGCCCGAAAATAGTGAGCCAGAAAGAACACATATATACTACTGACGAATAAGATTACTTTTGATTCGCTGAGCTTAGGTTCTCAGCGTCAATATTGTGCCGCTGTTGATCCTAAAGATAGTGGGGACACTCCCCATTTGGATTCCTTTTCATTACAATATTATAAGTAAGTTTATTTTAGGATTAGAATATTCATAACGGTTGCTGGAGAGCTGTTTACAAAATTGTGTCAACTAGTGCGAGACTCGTTTTTCGCTAGCAAATTTCTTAGACTGTGCTAAACTTAATGGCTTAATAACTTAAGCATTTCTTTCTACAAGAATTTCTTAAAGGAACACTTTAAAAATACTACAAGTTTAATACTGAAAACAAATTGGAACATCTCACGAGCAAGGTGTGTCGCAGACCCTACATTTTACTATACTATCTATTTGTTTATTTTTTTAACGTACTCTACATGCAAATTAAATGAATAATAATAATTATAGCACACTAACCATGTTCGCCTTGTAGGGAACATGTATATTAATAAGCTCATGAGTTTCGAAAATCGTGAGCGAAAAACATATCCGCTAAGCGCTAACGCAACTCATTTATTCTCGTAGGCAGCCCTTAACGTCGCCTTTAATATTCAATCTGTACACAAATGAATATTATTAACACCAACGTATCTCTGAATATTTAGATTTTAACGACTGAATTATAAATTGCGTCTACATGAAGTATAAAGAAATTTTAAATAATTTACATTTTTACAATTATTCATTCCTACCTAATAACAATGTATTCGATGGAGCCCGGAACTTTAAGATCGTACTATACATACGACCACTAAGCGATAATTCTTTTCTCAATTAAATTGGTTCTGTAATCTAGTTAACTAATTGTTTACTTATTTGTGAAACTAAGAGTAGATACTATGTAAATATTTGATACAAACAAATCGAAGTGAGACGAACTGAATACGTGACTGTTGTATGAGTTAATTATTTATTCTAAAGAAGACGCAAGCGGTATACTATACATTGATTTCACAAGTGTTATGTCATTAAGCGTGTCATAGCTTAATAGGTGCATCTTAGATTAGTAGGTTTTGCTTACAATTGCTCTATGCGCCGAGTTGGAAGGAGACTGGCCATCCTTCTTTTCTTTTTGTACCAAAAGTAAACTTTCCTCTTGTTAAACAGAAGGTATAACGCAACAGGTTTTTAAAATGTTGAATTCAGACTAGCATTAAGGCCAACGATTTCGTGGCGCAAGTTTTAACCCTACATTCTTTAATTCGGAAATATGGATGGTGATTATGGATAAGAACCAAAAAAATTCTCGCCGTTTTTGGAATAGCAAGCAACATGTGTTTGTGTGTGCTAAGGCTTACGTTGTGTATGACTTGTATTAATTATACATACGTCGTAGATATAAATGGTGTAATGTCGATACACCTAGCAAGTTCGTATTTTTCAATATATTAATGAAATTTCCTGCACGGTTGATATTTGTCTTGGCCGGTAGAACTGTATAGAATTTTAAAAACTTTTTTTGTATTCCGGATTCAGACGATGGTCGAAATTGCTTGTTAATAGATAAAAGCTGGGTGATAAATATAGCGATACTACGTCGGCTGAATTTAGCACGTGCTTGAATTATTTCTTGTCGACACTAATTAGGAAATATAGATTGCTCGGCGCTGCTTGCAACGATAATTGAAATACAACTTTAAAACATTCATTTGTTTGTCGGAAAAGACATTTTGATTTTATTTAATATTAAAAGAAGCGACGACAGCGCGAAATATTACTACGACATGTTTCGTTTCAGTATGTTAATTTTATAATAAAAAGCAGTGATAGCCTCGAGGTGTAGGCGCGCGGTCGAGAATCTCGGCGGTCGCGGGTTCGAACCCTAGGCACACACCTCTGACTTTTCGAAGTTATGTGTGTATTCACAATGAATTATCACTTGCTTGAACGGTGAAAGAAAACATTGTGATAAAACCTGCACACCTAAAAGTTCTTAGGAATTTCTTAGGTGTGTAGTCCGCCAACCCGCACTAGGCCAGCGTGGTGGACTATGGCCTAAACCCTCTCTGTGGTAGAGGAGACCCGTGCCCACCAGGGGAACGAATATGGGTTGATGAGAGAATTTGATGAAGAATTTTATAATAAGGTGCATTTAATGTCACAGTCAATAAAAATGGTAATTTTCTTATTGTTATTCTATTTTGTGATATTAAGTAATTTTATTTACTTTGATAGGATTTTTTCTCATAAGTATTGTTGAAATAACAACATAAAAGTTAAATATAGTTGACAAGGTTCCGAGATCACGCATACAACTCTATAGTAACCGCAAGAACAATGAACAAAGCTCCATAAAAAGTGTTCCGCGTTAGTAAATACTTGTGACAAAAACCTTACTCGTTTCGGCAAATCAACTTGTCGTACATTGACCTAAATATTTACTTGTGAATAACAAGCGACGCAAATTCTGTGCCAATCATGGTAGAAAAAAAACATTGAGTAGTGGAAAATCGCTGGAGTTGTTTACTGTAAACCCGATCGGGGTGAATGGTTTTTCCTGTCATTTCTGGAAATGAAAAAAAACCTATTCAAATTTGTTTGAAAATGTACCTATAAAGTTATAATCGAATCGAATTTACCAACACGCTTAACAAGTCGAAATAGTTTTGCTTGTTTAAAGATGCATACACATACAGTGATACTTTGGCGGACTGATACAATTCTGGCGAAATGTAGGTGCAGAAATGCGATTTTACCTACTCCTTCGGGGCATATATGGGTGCTATGATGTATATATGTGTTAATAACCGACTAATTATTATATATTGGTTAATAAACTGATGCACTGATGAACTAAGCAGTGATGCCCTCGAGGTTTGGGCGTGCGGTCGAGAATCTCGGCGGTCGCGGGTTCGAACCCCAGGCACACACCTCTGACTTTCCGAAGTTATGTGTGTATTCAAATTGAATTATCACTTGCTTTAACGGTGAAGGAAAACATCGTGATGAAACCTGCACACTTAAAAGTTCTTAGGAATTTCTTAGGTGTGTAGTCCGCCAACCCGCACTAGGCCAGCGTGGGGGACTATGGCCTAAACCCTCTCAATAGTGGAGGAGACCCGTGCTCAGCAGTGGGCGTTGATGAAGAAGAAGAAGAAGGTTAATAAACTTATGTGCGACTTAACAACACGTAAAACTTTCCTGGTTCAT
This sequence comes from Cephonodes hylas, assembly GCA_030295005.1. Classification (NCBI taxonomy): domain Eukaryota; kingdom Metazoa; phylum Arthropoda; class Insecta; order Lepidoptera; family Sphingidae; genus Cephonodes; species Cephonodes hylas. Next base: position 3,555,417 of record AP025375.1, on the reverse strand, counting down.
CAGTGATACAGGGGTGGAGAAATATGTAGGTTGTCCTATGTTAATTTTTACCACACTTGGGGAAAGCCAAATGAGGTTTATAAAATTTGAGTGCAGCTCAGCGGTTGATAATAAATATTGTTATTATTTTATTTACGCAAAGGTAACCGGTTACCATATTACGGCTTTATAATATGATTATATAAAAATATGCATAGTAGTGCACGCCGGTAATACTATTAAATATGTAAATAAATCTATGCATATTTATACAACTTGTTCATGTTGTGCCATGCTAATTTATCATTCGGTTCACTTTCCTGTACACTACACGAGATTTTGGTTTCCGTCATATAGATTCGTGAACTGTGTATTATTCTCTAGTGTCACATATTTCCTGCTCTACATTTCAATCTTATAAAATATAAGAGTTTATTGATTTTATAGATTTTTTTAGAACACAAGAGAAGGTCGATTAAGGAGTTTTTAATGGAATTACAATTACAATAAATAATAAATTGTATAAATGAAAACACTTTATTGTAGGTACACCAAAGATGGAAATATTGACAAAATTTTAGGCTATAAAAACTATAATTTTGAACTTTTTTTACAAAACAAAAACACAATGGTGTTTTGTCTTAAATGCTTAATAACACAGGTCAACAAAAAAAAAAAATTTTTTTGGGTTTCTGTTCTAATGCTTCGATTCTGATTCCAAACATCGAAAAATACTCGGATATAAATTTTTAGGTCTTAAAGTTTGCTTTTGTCTGATTTATGTTGATAAGTTCGTTTGAAGATTTTCATTGATTATTATAGACAATGGGTGGTAGCACTTTGATTATTATCTTAATTGCAAATAATGCATTATTTCTAAATGACACTAGTGAGTGTTTACTTGTCCATTACTATTAAAAAAAAACTATTACAGTTATAACAACCGACTTTTATGTCGTATCTAGATAGAAAATGGCAACAAGACTGTGTAAAGAAAATGTTGATTCATTCTGTTTTATTTGCGGTGAATTTATCAAAGCAAGGATAAGGCGGATAAACCAAGTATTCTTGTCACCTATGCTTATGGAATAGCAGAGCAGACTTAAAACATTACCAACGGCGTATATGGCCTGATCGACTTTAATTTCAAATTGGAAAACATAATATGAATGCTAAACCAATCGTAAAGCCCAAAGATATATTGATACCACCGTAATGTATAAAGTTAGGTCTAATGAAGATAATTTTGAAAGCTCTAGAGTCTAGATCATAATTCGGGAGCTTTTAGATATTTAAAATGATTCTTTACTAAATTATCTAATGCTGAAGTCCAACCTGGTATTTAGGGGTTCATACGAAAAACGCAAAAAAGCAGTGATGGCCTCGAGGTTTAGGAATAAGCAGTGATGGCCTGGTTTAGGCGCGCGGTCGAGAATCTCGGCGGTCGCAGGTTCGAACCCCAGGCACACACCTCTGACTTTTCGAAGTTATGTGTGTATTCAAATTGAATTATCACTTGCTTAAACGGTGAAGGAAAACATCGTGATGAAACCTGCACACCTAAAAGTTCTAAGGAATTTCTTAGGTGTGTAGTCCGCCAACCCGCACTAGGCCAGCGTGGCGGACTGTGGCCTAAACCCTCTCAATGGTAGATGAGACCCTTGCTCAGCAGTGGGCATATATGGGTTGATGAAGAAGAAGACGAAAACGCCCATACATGCATAAAAGATCAACTAAAAAATCGTTTTTTGAACTCGACTTTTTGTTATTTTCTATTTGTTTGCTATTATTTGTCATATTTCTTGTATAAACACACTTTTTGTGTTCAATAAAAAAAAACCTTATTATAATTTTAAATAAAATTAAAGAGAATAGATAAAAAATTGTATACATTTTTTTAAATTCATAAAATTGCTCTATTTTCTACAAAAGCAAACTTTGATCAGAATAGATATTTTTTTATTTATTTGTGACATAGGAGAAACTAAAATTTCATATTCAGGAGCCAGACCCAAAAACCGTGTTGACCAGTGTAATTTATTACTTTAACATGATTCTAAAAAGTTTTGGTCTAGACTTTACCTAGAAAATATTGATTGCTTGCTTGGGAAGAATGCATAAAACAGACTTAGGGAAAAACCCAAATTTAAAATGTCCTTAATTAATAACAAGATTATTGTAATAATTTTGTAAAGTTAATTTCATATTATCAAACTAAGACGATATATTACTTAAAATCTTTACGATAGTGATACATTAGAGTTTATGACATATAAAGTCTAAGTCATTTAACAGTGTATTAATTTTATTAGTGAACATCATTGATGAAAATTATTTAATTTCAAATAATATTTTGCTAATTTGTCAATTGTTGAAGGGCATTTTACCCGGCAAATAGTCAACTTAATTTGCTTCTAGAATAAATGTATTTTATCTCACTGTGTATCCGTTTAGTAATAAGTATGTGTAAGTATGAATTGACGATAAAATACGTGTTATGTGCACCGACTCAGTAAATATCCTATGTGACCTTGACTGATATCCTTTTTGAGGTCAACTGTTCGGCGAGCGCTGGGTTCCGGTTGTTACATAAAAATTGCTTGACATGTACGTAACCAATTGAATTTTGCACGAGTCATGAATTATTTATAAATTAGGATAAAAACTGTTGTTAGCCGGCTTTTGTTGTCACCGATACCTGTTTTTTAATATAGTATAAGTGTCGCCAAAAGTGTGGTGTTTTATTATTATGGGAGTGAAAGTGGTCCTTGAAAAGCTGACAGCCCTATAGCTTTACGAACGAGAGGTCGCGGGTTCGATCCTCGCAATAGATGTTTGTATTTGCAAAGAGTATTTCCACAAGTCTCTACGGCGCAAAACTTTTATTTTAGTGTGGGGTCAGAACTATATACATATGTCACTTAGACTTGACTTAAGTTAGGTGTATGTATTACAATTGTTAATTATAGGTTACTACATAAAGCCAACCGAAGGAAACAAAACTTATTATAATTTAGTGGATAACATTTAAGGAACAGCAATGTAATATGTGTGTATTTACAATGACTTATCAGGTACTTTAACTGTAAAGGGAAACATTGGGAAAAAACCTGTACACAAAAAAAATCTTGGGAATAGGCTAGGGTGGTGGACTGAGGACTAAACCTTCTCAATTGTAGGGAAGGCTCGTACATAGCAGAGACATCTATAAAGACTCGTGACGAATGTGAAATTACGAAGTATTTGTCGATCATTTTGCATAAATAAATATGTAGGAGTCGTAAGATATTTTAAACTTATGATGTAGCCTTTCGATCGGGGCTCAAGGAAATTAGAAGTGAAAGATAAGTTTGGGGCTCTGTGATATAAAAAGCCTGTAATTATATCTTATACCTACGGAAAATGTGTATTATCGATAAAAATATCAAAATATAATGCTTATTAGTGTAAACATATTAAATTTAATATACAACATAAACCAAAATAAAAGAAAAAATGAACACCCAATGAAGTATAATTTTATGTGCATAGTTTAAGTAATTAAGTTTGCGGTTGCGCGGTTCGGGTTTGTCCCCGAGATTGGTATTGGAAAATTTATATTTCTATCTCTTGTTTATACCTCTTATATACCTCTCCTTGGAATAGGTAAATATATATAATTAATATTAGTTATTGGCTGCTGGTGTTTCCTTGGGTAGCCTTAGGTTCCTTTCTCCTTTATAGCTCTACTTTCGGAATACAGGCCTGAATCTTATTTGGTTAATATTTACTTTGAACTTGAGTTTGAAATGTAGAGCCTCAAAAACTCACACACACATATGCATAATTATATATATTTTTATTTTACAACAATTATGCTATTGTGTGTAAATAGCTTTGTGTTTTTACGAAATAAATGTAATTGTTATACTCTAGACAAGGGATTAGGCTTTGTTGTAAATCAGGCGTACACATTTATCATAACCTTAGGAGATTGAAGAATTTGTTTCTACCGTTTGTTCGTAGTATATTGTTCCGCAAATTCAGGGCGAAATTAGTAATTTTGAAGTCATTTTCTATATGAGACGAATCTCTACAAAAATTGGCTTTAACCCAGTAGTGGGACATATTATATTATATTATCATCGTTGTAAACATTATCGGTATGCAACATTTTTTGTGATTTCATAAATATTATAACATAACAACTCTATTAGGTATTAAAATATGGCATTACTAAAAGCCTGGCGTCGTAGAAAAAACACGCTCCGCTTTTCAAAGTAAGACATGTTTATAAATAGCTTAGGAAGTGATTAATCTTGCATGTACCAAATCTGTAAAGCAGTTATTGCCTATTAGTAGCGAGAATACTTTTTAATTGATTTCTAAACTTTTTATATAGACGCTGCTTAGTGATAATAGCATATGGTGCTGCGTCAAATAAGGACAGAAAAATATTTTATAAACATACTAATCTTGCGCCTGTATTTCTCGAAGGAGAGGGGTGATGCACATATTTTATAAGAGGCGAGTCATTACAGTATGACTGCCTCGTGGTCTAGCGGTACAAGTATGTGCCGTGCGATCTAGAGGTCCTGGGCCCAATTCTCGGGTCGGGCAAAGTTTTACTGGGCTTTTCCATTAGGAAATTCTCATTAGGAGCACTGAGTCTGGAAATCAATCTGATAAACGATACTAATGTCGTTTATCCTATTGGATGAATCATTAAACAACACACAAATTCAATAGGCTATATTGTTACATAACTGGCAAGTTTATGTATGTTTTTATTACAGTAATTTGTGTATGAATTTATTTATAAAATATTATTCTCGAAAGTAGCTGCTTGAGACAGCAAATTCTTGTACCCACGATGAAAATCTCATGTGTGATTTAAGGTCAAAACTGAGTGGCTGTAAAGTATATTCATTTATTATCCAGATTTGTATGCAAAATTATATTCCGTAATTTCAAAACAATGGATGTATTTGTTTAAAAATTCTGAAACATAAAATGTTATTATCAATGAAATACAGTGAATAAATGATATCGAATTTGACGGTGTTTGACGAATACATTTATACATACATACATTTACATATATGAAAATCGTACATCATACAATATTTAGTATTAGCAAAAACAAAGCAAAAACAATCGATTTGACTGTATCAAGACACAATAGTAATATTTTATCTAAAAAAAATCACCATTACTTTTTGAAAATTACATTTTTAAATATCCGCTATAAAAATAACGAAGCTAATTTGACAACAATTATTTAAATGTATAGTTGAGATATCTAAAACACAATGTGTACAACTTATTCCCTTCTCCTAGTTAACCTTCAAGGATATTTGCAAACCGGTACAAACCGGTAACGCGCTGAAAGTTTCGGCACAAGGAAGTAAACTGTGTCTAATTCGTAATTGTTTCTTTAATTCATATAACATAATTTACAAATACGATAGAATTGTTATATTACTCTTAGACACAAAACATTTAAATCGATCAGTGACCTTGCATGCAGATATTAAAGATTGTGAAGTTCAAAATACTGTGGTATTTTTCATTCTATATTTTGTCAAACTGGTACGACTTTACAAAGAAAATAAAACATAATTGATAATTTGACGTATTTCTCTTGGGCTTAATTATATGGGTATTCGGACATACACCAGTGTTATATTTATTGTATTTATTTATACCTTTGTTTTTAACTTAATAACTTTAATTTTGTGCTGTTTTCTTCACATAATATGTAGCTATATCACTTTTAAAAGCAGTAAGATTTTTTTTACTGACTTACTAACAATGATGTATTCTTATATGTTTTTTATAGGTTTTATTGTAAATTATTATTTGTTTTATGTTCATAAATAAAAAAAACTCTATGAACATTTTTTTCTTTTTCAGAGAAACCATGCCGCATTCTCCAGTCACATTCAACTCCAATGAGAAATGGCGGATAAACAGGAATATATTCGTCCTGGGTTTCGCATTCATGATCCATTTCACGGCGTTCCACGGCGCTGCCAACCTTCAGAGCTCTGTGAACAGCGATGCTGGAGCTGGGACCTTTACCCTCGCTACCATCTACTTCTCACTCATCCTCTCTAATATATTGCTGCCGGCCATCATTATCAAGTAAGTATGAGGGACTTGACTGCCTCGTGGTCCCGCGGTACAAGTATGTGCCGTGCGATCTAGAGGTCCTGGGTTCGATTCCCGGGTCGGGCAAAGTGTTTTTGGATTTTTCCATTAGGAAATTCTCAGTAGCAGCACGGAGTCTGGAAATGGACCCGAAAAGCGGCAATAGGCTCGCTCCCTATTACGTGGGACTGCAAACTGAAATGCATCTCTGCCTACCTCTTCGGGGTATATAGGCGTCAGGTATGTTGTTGTTGTTGTTGTATGAGGAGCTACCCCATCAGATACCTCTACTGCAATTCCTTTACACCAGGATCGATACAATCATGCACAGATGTAACACAAAGCGTTGAAGTTTTAGTACATATCTTTGGAAAATTAGCTTGTCCGATCGTAAGTAATAAGAAGAAAAAGTACCGAGTAGAAGGTTTGCCGTGACAAAGAAAAATATCCATTTCGTAGATGTATTTATTATTGTCTGCATACAAAATTGTATTCAACATTATGGTCGGTTTCCACATGACATTTACCCTTTAAAGTATGATAATTATAATTGGTTATAGATATAATTTATTCTCAACCAAATAAGCTCTTGTTAGCCATTCCTGCTAGTTAAGCGACATGTTTGTTTTTATACGGCGAAGTGAGTCACAAATTATACCGCCTTTCTTATTATGACATGTTCCAATTCTTCAATATTTGACGGCTTGAGGTCAAGAAAACGTGGTCTGTGGTCAAATCCGCCTACGCCTTGCGTCGAGAGTATTCATATAGTATGACCACGACTAGAAAACATTGAAAATGAAATGAAATTATGATTATTAACCACTTAGAGAATAATACAGCACTTATAACACGTCAATACATAAAAATGTTAACTGGCGTAAAATACTTGTGATGTTTACGCTGTTGGATGTAGTATGTTTTATTTTCATGAACACTGAAGTGTTTTATTTTTATTTGATAATAGTCCTTGGTCAAGATATAGGACCGTAGGAATTCCCGAAACGTCTCGATTTCAGGGGCATGTAATTTGCTTAGACTTTGCTGTACGTCTGTCTGTGTTTCACCAAGCTGCATCTCATAAACCGTGATAGACAGTTGAAATTTTGACAGGGGACGAATACCTGTAGCCACTATAAGAAACATATGAATTTTTCGCACACAACATATGAATTTTTTGCCGTTTTTATTAATAATGGTACGGGACACTTCGTCTCGAGTTCGACTCACCCTTGGTTATAATTTCAGATGGCTGGGGTGCAAATGGGCGGTGTCTGTGTCGTTCATAGCGTACATGCCGTTCATTGCTGCCCAGTTCTACCCGCGGCTCTACACGCTCGTGCCGGCGGGGATGATGGTCGGCTTCGGAGGAGGGCCGCTGTGGTGCGCCAAGTGCACTTATCTATCAGTGGTGAGGATTATTATCACACATCTGGTGTTGATAATCTTTTGTTTATTTCATTATTTGCTGTCTGTCTTGATTGTGCGTCTTGGTACCTACAGATTTTTTTCTGGAGGCTTGACAATTATAAAAAAGGGATGTGATGGTTTGAAGGTGTCGAGTAATTTTTATGGGTGGACAAGCAATTTTTGATGTTTTAATTGTAAATTTGATTGAGTAAAGAATAGAAGGGGCAAGTTTAAGTGGTTGTTAAATTTCAAGCCATGCTAGTAATCGATTTAATCTGACATCATGGATGTGGTCGAGTTAATGAGATCACAGCTATAAAGAAAACTCTACAGTGTAAAACTATACATTATACCTACAGAACCCCTTTATACAGTAGATGAGCTATTAAAACCAATTTTTTATCAGATTGCAGAGCCCTACTCGAAGCTGTCAGGGGTGGCAGCCGAAGTGCTTGTCGTGAGGTTCTTCGGGCTGTTCTTTATGTTTTACCAGATGGCACAGATTTGGGGAAATCTCGTGTCCTCGGCCAGTAAGTATTTATGATCCCCAGACTTTGAATTCATAAGGATTAATAAATTATCACGTACCTACTTTAACGGTGATGGTAAACATCGTGATGAAACCTGCATACCAAAAAGTTCTAAAGAATTTGGTAGTTTAGTAGTCCGCCAACCCGTACTAGGCCAACATTGTGGACTAACGCCTAAACCCTGAAGATGATTAGGTTTAATGAAGGTCTAGAATTATAATTAAATTCTATTAACATGACAAAGCGATAAAATGAATTGAGCATTAAGTAGTGAGAAATATTCATGTAATTTAGTGGCCCTAAATGTGGTCTGGATCAATCACATCGCAAAGTAAAGGATTAAAATGACTTTTATTGCAATGAATTTCAATTGATTTTATTTGTACTAAATAAATTATTATATTAAAAGATTTTTTTTAAATATAACATTAATACAAGCAGACGGGTTTATTACGGTCTCTCTGTTAGTGGCCTAATCGATAAAGTTAGTATTATTAATAGTTTGTGAATCACGGTTCACCACTATAAGAAGTCACTTGCGCAACTGTCTGCTAAAATTAAACGGAAATTAGCAAACTATTGAATGAGATTTGGTACAGAAATTGACACCACAGTAAAATCAAACATTATTTTTTAAAAGATCGCTCTAAAGCGAAGCCCGTCTAAGTTATTAATATAGGGCACATGAATATATTTTTTAATATAACTTATGACTACGTCTTCTTGAACTCAATATCGTGTTACACGATAGCTCTGGAATAAATCCTTCAAATGATCGAAAGTCGGAATTGCTTCGTCATAGCAAAAGGCGAGCGTTCAGAATGCGTACAGTTCAACTATTGGTAAACACAACCTTGTCAATGTAACATACGTGAAGATATTTAAAACGTGTGACAAATATTTGAACACTTTAAACTGGTGAGAATGAATAAAATGTTTTTTCTAGTGCAACTAGACAAAATAATCATAAACCAGTTGCCAATTTGGTATTGTAACATAAACGTTTTGTTCTAAATTACTTATTTGTACTTTTAATTTGCCTTTATACTTAACTTAATTTTTTGACAGTTTCCATGAAATACCAGTCACAATTAAAAAGATAGAGTGTTTTTACTCATTCTAGGAAGTCATCATGGCCTTCAAATTGCATTGGTAATGTTATGATGGAGCTAAGAGTATCGCGGGAGAAAGTGGGGAATTTCACGTTAAATGTATGGAGGACTTTTATATTTTTCCCGATGTTACCTTTTTCGGAATCAGGTGCATCTTAAATCAACAATTGAACTTAATGAATAATAAATAAAATCACCCTACATACTTCTAACTCCACACTAGGCTACAATTCTTGTGACTTTTTCGGTCTCAGACATCTTGATCCGGGACAAATGTTTGTGTGATCAAATATTTGTGGATCACACAAACATTTGTCTCAGTGCGCGGATCAACGCCGCGGCCTCTCTTTTCAAAAGCTGGTGTCTAGCCAACTACGCTACGGGGTTGTCATTTGTTTTTTCATTTTAGTTCTGTCATCATCATTGGGAGATGTCGTGAGTTTAGCGAATGAGACGTTAACATCGACTGCGGCGCCGTTTCTATCCAACGCGACTGCTTCTCCTACTAGTGCTATAGACTTCGGTAGCACGTGTGGAGTCAATTTCTGTAGTAACAGCGCTTCCCATGTGAGTATAATAGTAGTAAATTTAGGACCATTTCAATGAAAAATTAAATATAGTTCCTGAGATAGGCGTGTTTTAGCAAACCGAATATAGACTTATATATGTAACCTTTATAATATTAGTATAAACAAATAATTATGTTGTAAACGGTTTCCTAAAGAGCCGTACAAAAATTTCTTGACCACTCTTCTTTAGTGAAGTCTGATTTTAAAACCGTCAATGATCGAATAATTTAATCTAAGTAATGGTAAATATTACTAAGGTTAAAATTATTTTCATTTTCAATGTGGCTAACTATAATGTTCCTAAATTTTGATCTTTGCCCGCCGTGTAATTAAAATCATACTTTATTTATTTCACAGGAAAATACGAACTTAGTGCCGCCTTCTACGTTAAAGATTCAAGTGATAGCTGGTGTGTACTTGGCGTGTATGGCCAGCGCGGTCATATTGGTAGCTGTCGGTGTGGACTCCTTAACCAGGTATATAGCATTTAAAGGAACTAGAAGTTGTGATTGGTCCTTGAGAAGTCCAAAGGTAAAAAACTACAATTTTAAATTTAAAAAATATTCTTAATAAATAAATACACCCAACAGTCACATACATAGCTCTGACCCCATACTAGGTTACAAGACCTATGTCGTGGGTATCAGACACTACGAGAGACTTTTTCGGTTTCACAAACACCCAGACCCGAAACAAATATTTGTGGTTCACATAAACATTTGTCTCGGTGCGGGAATCGAACCCGCGGCCTCTCGTTTCGCAAGCTGGTGTCTAGCCAACTGCGCCACGGGGGCTGTCAAAAAGTGAAGAACTCTATGAATTCTAGAAAAACAATATGTCATAATATTACGCAGGATCTCGCATTAAATTACTGACATTATATTAAATGTTTGTGATCCTATTATCTTACCTTCGGTGGGCTTTATCTAAAACTTAACTAGCCAATATGAGTTACTTACAAAATTCAAGAGCCAGAGTTGTATGTTTTATTCTCAGATACACGTCAGGTCGTAAAACAACGTGCCACGGTAAATCAGGTCTCCAACTGCTGGCTGTAACTCTTCGACAGCTGAGACACAGATACCAGCTGCTCCTATTGCCAGTCATAGGGTACATCGGCGCGGAACAGGCGTTCATGGCTGCAGACTTTACCCAGGTGATAATGTTATATGGATGTGAGGTTAGATTTCTAAATGGGAGTACTAAGAATGACACTGAGAAATCAGAGTCCGGAGGTCTCTATAGTATTGTAAATTTTATTGTAACCCCTGTAGGAATTAATCATAAGAAAATAAGAGTGAATATATTGAGAAAAGAAATTGTAAATATTGCGGTATTGACAAATAGTGTACCTACCATAATTGAACTACCTTGTTGGTCCTTGGGCAGGTTTGCGTTGTGAAATTGATATAAGATTGTCTATTAGGAAATTTAAATCCCAGGAATTTGAAACTGCTCTATAAAACGGACAACAAGCTAGATTTCTACTACCCAGAATTTAAATAAAAGGATCTAGAAATAAACCTTTTCTTCTTCAGGAAAAGGAGCGAGTAAAATATTTTTTGAAACTAAAGTGCTCCTTTGTATAAATGTCAGGCGTTCGTGGGCTGTGCGTACGGCATCAACAACATCGGGTTCGTGATGATCTGCTTCGGTGTGTGGAACGCGCTCGCTGCTCCGGTAGCGGGAGCTGTCGTCAAACTCACGGGACGGTACCCAGTCATGGTCACAGCTTTGGTAAGTTTTATTAGACTATATAAGTTACACTGGGAGGCAGGGGCCTCCTATACTGAGAGGGGATAGGCCTTAGGTCAGCACAGTGGCTTAGTGCAGCTTGACGGACCGTATAAAGAAAATTTTAAAGACATTAAAATGTGCAGGATATGAATCCCAAGTTATGAAACTTGATTAGAAAAACGCCGTGTCATTTTGACGACATTGACAACTATTTTTGAACCTAACCCGATAACATTAGTCCGATCACATTGCCATTCCAAAAAAAAACCTTTTGGTTATTCATATCGTAATGTACATATATTGAATGTAAAAAAATATACCAGATATTGAACCTGGGACTACTCACCGCGCTGCTGAACTGGCGACCGAACCCGGATCAATGGATGGTGTTCTATGTGCTGGCGGCGGTGTGGGGCGCGGCCGACGCCGTGTGGCTGGTGCAGATCAATGGTACCACTTAAAAAACAAAATTTATAATTATTCGAAACCTGGGCTCTTTGGTAGTCTGTATCGAGCGTTCTGAGTTTGGAAATGTAATTGCAGAAATAAACTCCTTATTACCTGTTTAGAGAATACAAGACTGAAGTCATGTGTTTATTTAATTTTTAAGTATAACTTCTGTTTTCGGGAGTTGATTGGACTCAAATCTAAGTTAAACAAACAGTTAATAGTTAAACGCTGGAAGGTTTGATCCTATAAATTGGAAAGTAGGTATTCAGAAATTAAAAGACATTAGGATCAAACGGAATTGTGATAAAATATCAAATTTTGGAATTAAAACCTATTGTTTTCGTAATTTCTAATGGTTTCTAAGTATTTGTAATGATTTCAGCACTGTCAGGCATCTTGTTCCCGGGTGACGAAGAGGCGGCATATTCCAACTTCAGGCTGTGGGAGGCGACCGGCAGCGTACTGTCCTATGCCACCGCACCTTATCTTTGTGTCAGGACTAGGTGAGACTTCTGTTGTCATATATTCACCCATCAATGAAGCGGCAGGCAGACGTTTATTTGTTCTGTTATCGATAGATGTGCTTAAAGTCTCGAAAGTATGCGTTCAAAACATTTTTTTGAGTACAATTCAAGATTCTGTTTTACTAAGAAATTCTGGCTGACTGACACGGATTTTGAACCTAAGAATTTACGAATGCTTGTGAGCCGCCTCATATCACAGGATCAATGTTACACAAAATCAAAAATAAATAAAATGTTAATTGATGTTAAACCTTCTTTTGATATTGTTAGGAGAAAAGTTGCTAAGGTTAAATTTTGCTATTTATTATTGTCAGGCGCCTTAAGCATACACTGGTTCGGAATATTTTAATAACGAATGATATGCACTTATGTACTTATATAAAACTTTAGTAGGTGGATTTAAATGTTATTAAAAGCACTAGTTTATTATTCAAATATATTCAGTTATACAATTTGCTTTGTATTTACACACTTAGCAAGATATTGATCTGTTGTGTGCTTGTAAAACAATTAAGATAGAATATACATTTATCTAATAATGCATTATATAAACATGGTATAAAAAACAACGGCTATATTTAAAATAAAGAAACTAATTTTGTTGTATTGACAAGAATAAAATGCAACGAAAATTAAAATATGAAAAATAACACTTACTGGTGTCAGCACTTTTGCTCACTAATGAAGTAACGCACAGTGTCATTAAAGGCGTAGGCGTAATAAAATCGAACACTTCTAGCCTATTGTTAAGGTCTACCTTTTCTCTTTAGTAAAAGGAATTAGGAAAAATTCCTTACGCTCCACGCGTGATGTAAAAAGTTAACAACACTGAATTCACCTCTCAAACTTTTATGGCTCAGTCTTTCAGATATCGGCTTGCTATAAGTAAGAATAATAAATACCACATTATGAACAAACACTCATAGACATCAATTGGCAGTCTTAACGCTAAAATCGGTCTCTTCCAGACAGCCTAGTAAACCTATTCCTAGGAGTATTTGTTATTGAAAAGTATTCCTGTTTTATTTTCCAGATTATACACCCTGATAGGATTTCTGTTGGTCGGTTTCACTGGATACACAATAATCGAATTGATGGAGTACCGAGTGAAGAGATCGCACCATTTGGAGAGAAACTTCGAGCTCGTTGAAAAAAAGGAACAACAAGACGAACTATAAATCTTGTACTTATTAAAAATATTATTATTATGCCTCTCTCCGCCATTACCTGTAAACTCACAGTTGAATAATACTAGGAAGGAAATGTCACCGAGCGTGCCAAACCTACGATTAGACTGTCATATTTTTGCCGATTTTTATTATTTCGGGGTGCGTGTGTTATCAAAACTGATATAAATGTGTGATATAGTTATAATACATTTATATGAGTTTGATTTTTTATCATTGGAAGTGTGATCGTAGTAGAATTTATAGATGACAGACAAACGGCCACATATACAAAATACTGTCTATATTTCGTCTTGTTCAACTGTTCTGTGAGTAAACTAATTTAAGATTTTATGTGTAAAATTTTAATTACTATAAATAAAATTGAAATAAAATAGTATGTAAGTAATATTAAGTATGGTGACAACATCAGTGATGAGTAGTCATTTGAGTGTAAGTTTGCAATAAGCAGTTTACAATAGTATAAAGAATGATTTATAATAAAATCCAAGAATCTGTCTTTATAATGACCATGCAGTGGCGAATGAGTGGACTATAAGAAGTTACGAGAGACTCAGACCCAGAACCGACACAAACATTTAAGTATCACATAAATAATTATCTCGTTGCGGGAATCGAACCCGGCGGCAGCTGATGGAACAATGCCAACAGTTCGCAGTACTAGTTTGCTTAGTGGGTGTTTGTGAGACCGAAAAGTTTCTCGTAGTTTCTGATACCCACGACCAAGACTCGTAACTTAGTGTAGCGTCAGGTCTATGTGTGTAGCTTAGGTGTATTCGTACAGGTGTATTATGTACTACGAAAATACCAAAGGTAAAATCATCAACAATATTGCTTTAAAATCTCTGCCGAAATTAAAGGTATTTTTTTATCCTATACAGTGACTTAGCCTATATGTTTGATATTAAGCAGCTCTCTATTTATTGAACTTCGATTTCTAAAACGGTTTTCTGAGGATTTGAAGTTTGATACATTGTTTTAATAAGCAATGTTATTGTAATCATATTTGCCAATTTAATTTAAGTCTATTAATTATTCAGTTGTCAATTACACTTGATAAGTAACTGATAGTTTAATTATTTTCCTATTAAATGACAATTATGTACCTAATTAGTCGTAAGCAAGTATAAAATATTTTCGTGTTAAAAATAATCTAATACAAAAAAAAAAAATTAAAAACTTGTAAGATATTTATCTTTATTCGACAAAAAATTATTTTTGTACCTACTGCAATTACCTTGTACTGTGAAATAATTCGCAATAAAACAATTATATAGTTTCAATAAATCATTGTTTTTATTCTCTCCACATAAATACTTGAAATCGGATCAAACTTAAACAGCTAAACAAGCTAAAAATTATCTAAGTACAATTTTCGCAAGGAAACAGACGACGTGACTAATTCGTTTTACATTACAATTATCTTTTTGTAATAACAATATGTTTTTTATTTTTTAATTTATTTTAAAACCATTTCATACATTAGCACCTTTTTCGACGGAATACAATACACATATTTGATATAGAATCGATAAAAAACGAAATTATTTCCATAAATTAATTCAGTTTCAAAACATATTGTTATTTTCACACGCTCAAAATATATTTCTATAGGTACAAATTTACAGTCGAAATAATTCGTAAGTCACTGGTCCATTCATATTAATTCTAAGTTATATTAATTTATGCTATATTATTCACCGTTTTCATTACCGACTTGTTGATATTTAACAGTTTATAAATTCAGGCAATGAAGGTAAATATTTACATATACATTAATAAAAGTATTTAACATCTGATTTAAAGCGTACAACCGTAATACTTTTTGAAAAGGAAATTATTTGCTAATTTTAGGAAGACCAGTTTAAGGCACAAAGCTTTACTTTACCTAAGAGATAGCACCTTATATTTTCATTATATTCTGAATACAATTTACATACAGGTATTACTGATTGTGATTACCTAATTATAATTAATGCTCTATATAATGGGGTACTTGGTTAATGTTTGATCACGTACCCCACTTTGGGGTATACCTCAAAGCTATTTGTAGACATTTTAGGACACTACTAACTAAACTCTTGTATACTGATGTTACATATACTATTTTGGCAATTAAGGAGATTACCACAGGTTCTTGAACCATTTTAAATTATCTGTAGAAATTACTAGGTTTTATATCTAGTTAGACGACATGGTATTTAAAATAAAAAATACAAATAGCTAATGAACAAGTTTTAAGAAGACAGGTCTTTTTGACGAGAAAGGCTAGTCAAGTCTGGTATTCCAGTTATCTAAATAATTCTTTGACACATGTTCATGTATGACAGTGTTTAGTTTGAAACTAAACACAGACTTAAACACACAGAAAGTTACAATACGGATTATTATTTCACAAAATTGGAAAAGTGGTTTGATTAGATTTGGTACTAATAATGTTACCAATTACAAACTGCTTACATTTCAGACAGTAACCATGACATATTTAAGATTATTAAAAATCCCAATATTTTTTTATTCGGAAAGCAGTAACTGTTGTTATACAATTATCTATTTTAAACACCATGCTTATATATACAAATAGTTTCAATACTCATTAAAATATATGTCAAAAAATATTATGCACATTGAAAATCATATACAAAATCTAATGTAGAACCGCGCGTTGTCGCAGTTTATATTACCGTACTGAGCTTCATTCAGGTGTGATAAATGCTACGTTACGACGCAAAAATTATACATTTATACAATTTATAAAGATTTATGTACATTGTGACCCTGTAGCCTCATAGTTGGGCTTTATATACATAAACACTAGTATCAGGGTCCGATTAGCACCAACACGTACAATTTTGTTGTGATAAATGTATCGCTAATGACTTAATTATTGCCTTTTAATACAGCCGGGTGTTTTATTTGCATAGTAGCGGGTCTGTTCTGCGTTAGTTAATAACTGCTACGAGATACGAATATTAAAGCTACAGACAATAAACTTTAGTAATTGTGTGTTTGGATGATAAAGTTTTCGAGTGTTTCGTCCAATCTTTGTATACGGGGAATTAAAATTTTTCGCAATATTGACTGAGTCACCGATTTCTTACGTATTTTAATATTGCTCAATAATATTTTCCCATTTATATAGCTAGGCGAAAATTAAATTTTAAATCAAGTATGTTTAATTAAGTCATTAGCGAAAACAATACAAAAAATGATAAGAATTACATTAAACACATTTGGACGGCAATTTTTATAGTTATCTATATACAATGGAAGTTATTAAGCTAAGTTAACACTAAAACATCTTAAATTGTATACTAAATGCAAAATCTATGAATAGGAAGACTGGTGTGGACACAGACTGAGAAACGTAGGTGGAGATGTGAGATATGTCATTTTACATATTCATTATATTGCTCGTAATCATACAGGCTGTAAATGGAATGCTCCCGAAACTAATATCGGAAAAATATAAATGAGTTTCAACATAATTTTGCGAAGCCGTCGTGTATAATACTTTTTATGGATATTATTCATCGTAACTGTCATCTGCTTTTCATTTTTTATCACAGTTACATTACGTGGTTTAAAAAGAGAAGTTTGCTTTTGTCAATCATTTTCGATTATACGAGTAGTGGTGAATTTTTCCACCTATAAACGTGTTCGGGAGCTCTCCAAAAATACTTTAAATATAAAAACTTTTAGAGACAAATGAGGTTTTTAAATCCCAAAGAATTTAGGATATCGTATAAATGTAACTTGTATTTATAATCAGAAGCGTGGTAATTACGTTTTGTGATGCGAGCTATCTATTTTACCTACTATTTATAGGTATAGGGCAATATTTCGATTTTCAAAATTTGGCACAATCATGAAAATTGAGCATACATTTTTATACGTCCGTATTATTATGCTGATTAATATAGCCTTGCTTATTGATTGCTTGTTTGATTACGTTGGCGATGTGAAGTGTATGGATAATATGATTAACGACTTTCATATAACCTGCCTACCAACCTCTACACAGGTCGCATCGGAGAGGATAATGCGTCCGGTATAAAACCTCTTTTCATCCACAGAAGCATAGTTTGGTATAAGTAGAGTTAACTTTACATTCAAACCTCGTTACATTCTAAACATTTGTCAGCAGTATACTGGCAGCATAACAGGAACGAGATTAAAAATAGTCTAAAAAATAAAAAAGCTATTTTGAAAATAGAATGTTCTAACTGGGACTCGTGGTGTTGCTCCGAGGCTCTGATTTGAGCGTGGCGCCATTGATTTTCGTGACGTTGTTGGGGGAGGCCTGTGGCCCAGTGGGGGGGATTGTGGCCTGGCATTGTGCGCAGGGCTCCAGTCTTCGAGCGAGCACAGCTCTAAGTTTCAACGCTGGTCCGAGCTTCATCTGCAGCATCCCCGTTAAATGGTCTTCTGTCAGAAGCGGGAGGCCAGCACCGTCAATTCTTTGTTCACGGAAATTCTGTAAAGAAGAAGAATGCAATGATTATCTCAATGTTTAAACAATTTTAAAAGGATTACATGTATTACTATACAGTTTCGCTTTTATTTTTTTACAATTATAATTATATTAAACTGGTGTGGCATAACCTTTACTTTCGCATAAATTTTCATCCTACAAAATCATGTTATACATATTATATAAAAAAAATTGTCGTCAGAGTACCCTAACGTATTACATGAGCGATTATTCGTATGGTATAAAATACATGTACGGTAATTAAAACCCGAACCGATCTTAATATAACGATCTAGTTGTCCGGCAGGCGGCACCTGACGCGCAGTATTTGTACCGCGACTAAATCATCTACATATTTTAACATTATCTCACTCGATGTAATTAAAGTTTCTGTTTTTATTGCAATATTATCTCGACGTGTTCATTAGTGATAGAAGTGTGACAGAAACTGATTAAAATATTCATACATATATCTATATCGAAGCTAACATGAGCTATATAGTTGTATACAGGTATTCTAAAGAAAAAATAGTTATTTAAAGAATAGAAAATTTATTTATGTTGCATAATGTCTATTTGTACATCTGTTTTTTGCCTTTTACACTAACAGATTGGCTTCAAAGTCAGACATACCTTAGGGCATTACTTCGAAGAGTATGTTTGTTAAAAAAAGAATGTTAACATTTAAATTACTATTTGCCAAATAAGCCTTTCGAAAGAAATAACCACGATGTCGGTCCAATTAAATTTGTGTTACATTTATTGTTCGATAAGTATCTATGTATTCCGTTCTAATCAAATCGCCTACCAATTAGGTCATTTCTACGTTAGTGCTATGCTAATAAGAACTGGATATAATTTAAAACCTAAATGGTTGTTATCTGCTAACGGTTTTATTACATTGTCCGTAATTTGTGAACAGGTCACTATCATATTTATACAGTTGGTAATAGCAGAGTGAATATTAAAAGAGATAAATAACAACTTGGTTATGAGGTTAATTGGAAATGTTACCCACACGCTCACTGCCAGCGGAATGTAGTACAAATAAAGCTGACAAAATGTCTCATGTAAATGTCTAATAAGCGATTCGCGTTAGCGTAGCTAAGTAGAAATTAAATAGAGACAATCAAGTATCAAGACGGTTGCGGCGGCGCTAGCGGGTCGCGGTCGCGCTGCGTCCACCGACCTGTCATCTCCGCGGGAACGTTGACAAAAACCGCGCCGCCTACGTGACGTCCTGCGCCCTCCACCTGCCTCCCCCGCGCCCCCCGCCCCGCCGCCCCGCCGCAACCACCTCCGAGCTCGACCACTTTTTACCGCGCGACATTTGCCCGGAGTTCGATCCGTGTCATCCGACGTATTTCTTTTTTAAATTGCGCCGTCGTTCGATTATTTTATTTTTTAATTTTATAAGGCTTCGGAGCGGACGGGCGCGCTGCCGAGCGGTAAAAAGCGATAGGGTATAAAAAAGCCTATGAATAATTAAAGCGAGATAGCTACTGGCTAGATCATGGGAACGGAATTATTTCGCGGCGACAGGTCGGCGGCGTGGCGGCGGCGGAGACGCGCACCTCGGTACGACAGGTCAATTTGCGCGACTCATTTTGTTCCCTTTGAGTTCGCCATTAGCGTTATCCCGGTCTCGGCAGCAAATTTACTTTTATGCAAATGAAAAAGCGCTCGCTTCGGAACGAGATTAGAATACTGGCCGTCTTAAAGATATGGAATAAAGTGGAGCGCAGGGTCGCAGCGACCCGCCAACCTTCGGCGATTTGGATCGGGGGCATACTTATGTTTAATGGGGGTTAGACGAAGGAATCGGTTCGGGACTCTAATGGCCGTGCCCCGGGGTCACGAGTGACCCGCGTCCCGACTAAATCAAGTGGAATGATATTCGAGAAAATTGTTTAATTGGGGGTCAAATTACGGGTTCGGAGAACGATCGCCGACCAGTTTTGTTCGTTTGACCTTTTTGTTTAGAAGCTGCGATGTGAAAGAAAGATTCTGGATGAATGGTTTGTTAACGTGGCCATTAGAAATGTTTTAAGGATTTCAATGTTTTTAATGTGGAATGTTCCGTTTATTGGAAATGGAAAAAAAATGAAATACTTTAATTACCGCTTTGATTGTTTTTGTATAATTAACATCCAAAACAGGTCATTTTTTGAACTTTGCTCAAATTAAATATTTTGTTATCACGTGCTATCTCTGTTAAGTCCTGTTACCATCCCCAAAAATAATATTACGAGTTTGAAATACAAACTAGTATAATATGATTAAAAATACAATAATATGCTAATTCACGACATAATCTCAAACGTTGATTAAACCGCATCACACAACCTAGCTCGCAACATGCAACCCTTATAACTCGATCAAGCCTCCCACTTATTACGCAAAGTATGAAAGCCATCAATAGCGGAGTCCTGTCCACATTTTATTTACGTATTAAGAGAGCCCAGATAGGCAGTGCGTACCGCCCGTGGCCATGAACCCCGCTTTAAATTGCAGCCAGCAGCCGCCATCCGACGAACAGGTTGTTGGGAGCAAAAAAGGTTAAAGTATGTTCCTTTGGGGCGAGGGCGAGGGGGTAAGGGGGGCTAATGACAGGGGCACCGCGGCGCCCGAGGCAGCTACCGCGCAAATTGATGCCTCAGCCGGCTCTGGAACCTTTGCTCCCGGCTAGTGATGCGCAACGTCGATAAATACCGACTCGCCGGCGAATTATGGCGGCTCGTTTATCTCGTGGGTGTGTGGTGCGTTGTCGATACTGTCAGGACTTTTTGCACTGTTCCTGCTCTTTGTTCGCTTACATTTCGATAAAAGTTGATTTGTTTACGCTCCACATTGCACAACGCGTAATAGCGCGGTGTAAATAATTAAAAATAAATCACGGGTCGCGCGCACTGTGCAATTTTATCGTAGCGTAATAACAGGTTATCGAGATCGATAATCATGGGGGCGATAACATCACTATTCAAAACCCGCATTACACTATAAAGATTGCTATTAAGTTTAAAGCGTACGATGGTACTGTCGGTGGCGGGGCGGTGCGCGGCTGCCTCGTCCGGTAATTATAATCTGGGACCATCGCTTCACAATGCCTTTTATTTTCTTTTACCAAAGCTTTCTTTAAGAAACCAGAGTAAAAACTACACTTCAAATGTATTCAAGTTGATTTTAGGCGTTATGTGGGGAATGTGCGGGAATTCGCTGGAAGCAGGTCGTTTACAACGGGTCGCAATAGAAATATTTGAGGCTAATTATAGTGGTTTTCTTAGCTGATATTGTTCAATCAGGCTTGAAACGAAGAACTGAATGGCTACGGGTTCGATATACATGCTGTCTGTTGCATAGGGGCGAAAATTCATATTTATATGTTTCGTTGATTCTATTCTTTAAGACTTATTAAGTTACTATGTGTAAGTTATTTAAACCATAGAAGCGCATAATACCCTATTGATTTTATATTTTCGCGTAAAAAGTTAGTAAGTACTGTGAATAAAACGATAGACATATTCGATCAAAAGTTATTGTGGCTAAAAAGTATAAAATTCCTTCAAATAAACATTACGCGAAATATAAAATCCACAAATGCTTCACCTGTTCGTCAAATATAAATCATTGGACACGGTCGTCATGAGTTAGTCTCAGAGCAAAGCTTCTCTCGAGTACAATTGTCTGTTTTTGTTCCATTTCTTATTTATTTATCCGGTGTACGTTTTCGATTAGACGCCTTTGGTATTGAGAATTCAATATTAGTACATTAATATTTCTGTAGTTCGTATTGTGATAGAAAAATTATTTTAGGGTATATTTTTATTGAAATTTTCATATAGAAAAATTTTTCAGTGTTATTATTGTTACTGATATTATACACAGTCTTAGCTGTTGTTTAAGTCGTAATAGTTGAAGTAAATACCTAATTGCGTAAGAAGGTATTTGCTCGACATGTGAGATCGATATATTTCAACTGTTGTAAAATTTATCCTTACGTAACGAGTGATAATTAATCATCGATTTATTTAATTCATAATAAATAATTTTATCCATAAAATTATAGGTGTAGAAGTATCTATACTACTTGACAATAATAAAATATAATTGATAGTGAAAAACCAGCTATTACTCTATTCACCTTCGATGAAATTACTGTGTGTGTGTACGAGTGTAGGCAATTTTAGTTATTTTACATAGATATTTTTTAGAGTCAGAGTTTCAAGAATCAAGAACTCAGATTTTGAGAATTTTAAGAGTTTTAAAATAATGTGTCTTCTAAAAATATCACGAATATAATCCACAACGCATGTTTAGAACTCAACGAAGTGTAAAAGTCAAAGGCGATTCAGGGCTTATCATAATTTTATCTCGTCGTCCAGACTTTCTAACTGTAATATAAACTCTCTTCGAGCTTATTAAGGTTTAAATGCAGTTTTGTAATTTTTTTTAGACGAGCTTTGACAAATAGTAACGTTCATAATGTATAGATATAGGGATATTAATTTTACCATAGTATAAAACTTAAATTATTCAACGACTTGGAAATATACAATGAGTAAAAAACGTATTTATGTATCGCCTAAAAGTATTTAAAACAAGAAGAATTTCATATTTAAAGTTGAGGTTTACAATATTTTTTTGAATTCATCAATTCATTTCAATAAATTTGTTTCTATGAATTTAGTGACAAGTAATTTTAATTTGACTGTAAGGAGTAACTTAATAGTTTACTTCTATGAGTAGAAGTAAACTATTAAATTTTATGAATCGAATTTTAACTACAATACAAAACCTTGCTAAACATTACTACCTTTGACTCAACAAAACAATGGTTACACTACATTTAAAAATAGATTACCTAAAAAAACGAAGTATCCCAAAACCATAGCAATACTTCATTCATTCAACTAGAAAGCTATCGGTGCGCAGGCGCAAAAAGCTCCGCGTAATAATTGGAAAACGAGCTAATATTGCTCTGTGGGAGTGGCGTGCGCCCGCCGCCGCCGCCTGAGACGGACTGAACCGGAACCTTTGTGGTAGAAAGGGACGGAGACACTGGGCGGGGACTGCCGAGCACTGACGACATCACCCGAAAGCTAGCATAGAAAACGCCCAATCTAAATCGCCAGTTGACGTGAACTCTATCTATTGTCTGACGGGTGACAGGCGAGAGGTCAAGTTGCGTTGGTGGAGGAATACTAAGATCGTTGTTGAAATACGAGAATAGTTGACGCATCGTTTAGAAATCTTGTAAATAATGAAGAATGTTTTTTGAGTGGATTTTTTCTTTTGATGCCCATGTATTCTTATTATTTCAGCATTTAATTTATACAGGGAACGATAATAAATTTGTGGGTTTTAAATAATTTATTTCTAAATCTAATCTAAGATTTCATAGTCAGATAAAAATACTAATGTTCTGACCTCGCAACAAACAATTATAAACTAGACACTACCCAAATGACGTGTAACGCTTTTGGGCCTTTGACTTACATAGAAATGTAAGTATCTGTATAAATTTCAAAGTAATTTCTAAAAGCCTAGTAATATAATAGTCGGTATACAGGCCAACCGTTCTCAAAGGCCTATAAGACAATTTAATTACAGAGCTTACATAATTGTACCGCCAGGTTTATTCCTCGGGGAAGATTTGCGCAAACAGTCTCATTTTACGATAATACACCCATACTTACTCCCTGTATCTTGGTTAAACATCTCCGGTATTCTTAATTGTTGCTTTTATCGTGCCATCGTTATTAGGATTCATGTTATGTGAGTGCATACACAGTTCTGCAACATTGTAGTCCATAACACAGCTCAACGATAGTTACAAACACAATCTTTTGTAGAATTATAGTTTTTGTACGGTAATATAATTGATCTGGTTTTGAAGAGTTCGCGTTTAACCAAATACGTGCAAGAAGTGATAGCTTGGAGGTTTAGGCGCGGTTGAGAAACTCGGTTGTCGCGGGTTCAAGCCTCAGTTACACACGTCTGCCTTTAAATGGGAATTAAATGCTGAGGATGAAATACACAGACAACTAAAGATTATAAATTGCTTCTTCAACATCCATACACATAAGTCGGTTATGGTACAGATGTCTGATTTATATAATCTCTGTAGGTATCTTTTTCAACCAAAGAGGAAAAGCAAAGGAAGAAAGAGTACGACTATTACGGTATCGTAAATATTATGTTGGACTACTTTAACAGTTACTGAGGAGACTCAAGAACACGATCCATTTATTAGACTCGCATTCTTGAGTACAAACACGCCTTTATTCACCGAAGGGGTAGGCAAATGTGCATTTCGGCACACGTAAGAGTCAACTGCCGCTTTTCGGGCACAATTCCAGACTCCATTGCCAGACCCGGGAATAGAACCCGAAGCTTTAAGATAATAAAACACCGAATTATACCGCAAGACCACGAGTCTTACACCATTCACAGGTACACAAATATCTCCGAGCAAATAAGCCAACAATAAATCTTGAAAGACGTATTTATTTTTCCCCGAGCAGTGCATAAATCAAAAACCAACAAACATAATACTTTCCAAACGTGATTCGATATTGCGATTAATGGCAGCATTAACAATGGAGTAAATAGCTCTGTATCGGCCCGTGGTGCGGTGAAACAATCTGCTTGTATCATCGGCCGCCTGATACTATCGGCTCGTGCCACTTGTAAACTGTCAGGGATGGGGTACTATAGTATCGATACTGTTATTCGAATACCCGGTGTTTTATAGGTTAGTTTTTAGATCAATTTAGATTGTAGGATGGTAGTGTTTTACGTTGGGTTAGGCAAAAAAAGGTTTTTATTGGTGACAGTGTTGTAAGTAGACGTAAAACACAAGCAATGATTTTTTTCCTTATGCGTCATTAATTACGCCTATAACAAATTAAGAACAATTACATACGCTACATTGTATCTAAGTACTCAATGTACTATTAAAATAAAATAGTTATACCTAACTCCACATATTGAAAAACATAGTCAGTATACACAGCATTCAATGAATGATTTTTGCGTGTCATGATTACCTAAAAATCACACCGAAGAAAATTTTGATTGACATCACTAGGCTGTACCAAACAAACTCCGTTGCCTATACGCAAAAAACTATTTAAAACGAAAATATCGATAATAAAACATCGATAGTTGTTTATGGTGGCGCGTGCTTGCCCGGCACGAGTAGCGGTCGCGTGCCTCGTCGCGCCCTCTCGCGGTGCGCCGAAGAAAGTGCGCCGCTCACCGACTCGCCACTGGCATCCGCCACTTGCCACCACTCACTCGCCGGTAGGTACACGGGCAAGTCGCTTGCCGTGGATCGATCATGCAAACTGTTTATTATAGTGTTTGGTTTGAAGGCTGCGGCACGGTGTATATAAGAACGATCATGTTTATGTATAAATGTTTAGAATACGAAATTTAAGTTATATTATAGCAAACATTTTTGTTACTAAAAGAGCCATAATACGACAAACTGTTTATTTAGAAGTAGTAACTCATTTCATTTTTTTTTAAATTATCACGTCATACTATGAATTTAAAATGAAAGAACAGAGTTGGAAATACGTGAATTATTTTGTGGAATTCCGTCTCTCTTCATTACATTTTTGTTACTATGTTCGAAGTATTATGGTCCCTAAATTTATATCACCTGAGAAAACGCCATTAATCGTTATTAAGACCTTTGATCCTTGACGTAGTTGCGAAAGACCTGTGACCTAAGACCTGTGTTGAATACACTAACAAGTATACAGAGACAGCGCCGCACCTAATCTAATGCTTCTGGTGCAGTTTCTATTAATAAATTGCGGAGAGCCTAGCCCTCAAACAATATTTGAAAACTATTCAAGTACTGACCCGTTATGAAGCAAGTGACATTTCTAAAGGTTACATTTTCGATGAAATATTATAAAGTAAAATAGATTAATTTTTCAAGAAATTTCTATTTTTTATTAACTACTCACATTGTGTGTTCCTAGGATGAATCGTTAATTAAGTGTGTTTCTTTGGGTTAGGTTATTATGGACGCTCAAATATATTCATTCCCAATGGATAGTAAAGTTATTACAGAAGCAGTTAATGAAATGATAGGGCACGATTTTGAATTGAAAGAATTTTTACCGTTTAGATATTTGGGAATTAATCACGGTTAGTTTTTGATACAAAGGCCACAGAGAGGGCCAGTGTGTAAGCGATCGTTTTTTGATTTTATACATTCACAGTAAAATACAAACAAACAAAATATTCTGTCGCAACAATGCAATTACGTATGCGGATGTAAAATGGCTTTTCTTACTAGAGCACCGTTCCAACAATTCCCTAACTAAGCTAAATGCCTCTCTAATTTCCCTAAAGCTTATTTCGAAACACGGCCAATGTATGTAGAGTTGTGTCGAGTTTGTTAACACGTTCACGGTGCTTCGGCAACTGATCGGCGTCGGCCCGCGATCCGATATTCGCATTACCGGCTAAGCAATAAATAACGAATGCGAGTCTTCCGGAATGGACGGCGCGCGAACCTCCACAATGTAAATGGATTTTGAATCTTACACGTCGTTAGGGCGGCGCAAAAACATCAACGTTTCGATTTTTTGGATGCCTAGAGCGTTTGACGTAATCGACTAAAATGCTTGATGGTTTGATCGGAATTTTGTTTTTTTTTTGCGGAAGATTCTGCCAGTACTCAATGTAGGTAATCTATATGTATCAGCTTTTGTAGATTCTATTTTACGGGCTGAAGTTGACCGAGATTAGGTAGATGGAACATTTTACTGGCCTACTAGCGGTACCGAACATTGTCGGTGTATCGAGTTTAATAGAATTAGTTATCTTAGAAGGTATTGTCTTTAACGTTCTATTTCGAGATAAAATGTTTCTAAAAAAATACTTCTTAATATCTTATAATTAAGCAGCTCAAATTATTAAGCATATTTTGTCAAGTTGCGAAAACCCATTCATAGTCTAAACTTACCATGTTACTTTACCACTTATTTAATTTATACATCAAATTATAATAAGCTTTATGTTAGCTATGCAAAATATATTAAAGCATGGTGATGTTAGATCGAAGATCACCACAAAATCGCTTGGAAAAACAAACCTTACGAAATTGTTGATTGAATGTAACCAACAATGGGAACGCAGGTGGTTACATAACAAGGCTACGTGCCGTAACTAACAGAGCGGCTATCAATTAGTACTGCAGTCATGACAATAGATTAATTAGTTTCGTGTCGTATCAACTGTGTTCAGCTGCCACCGGGTATATCGCCGATTTGATTTTGTTTTCGGTTTATTTGTTTATGTCTAGCGTGTATGGATATGTCGATATTGTGATATGACATGTGCCTCTTTTTAATAAGTAATGACGTAAATTTTTGAAATTTGACTTTCTATACCCAATCGTTAGGAATGTATGTGCATCTGAATGGGACATTATCTCGTCTACTCTATTTGACTAAATTATTACTAGTTACTTTAAATTTTTGGCGAATAAATCTTTTATCTGACTGTAAATTTTCACGCACAAAATAGATTTTTGTAAAACTTAGCGTATAAATTTGAGAACACAATAACATTAAATATAATCTCGTACCAAACGTAATTTCTAGGGAGGTATGAATTAACACAATGCAGTATGCTACTGGTATAGTTATTAGTTGAACACGGCCGCTTTCATCGGACAACTAGTTCGGTGGCGAGTCCATACACCTTATACGGAGTACGCGAGTACAGGGTGACCGCGCTGGGAAACTCGGAGACAATACTACAATCTCAAGAGAAAGTGATTTCCAATTAGCGTATACACGTCTTACGAATTTTCGATGGAAATGGAGCAATTTATTGTGATTAGTGTATGGTTATCTTTTCGTTGGTGGTACTTGTTATTTCGAGTACGCAGAATTAAATGAAAAAAGATGTCAAATTACATTTATCGAAAGAATTTTGACAAAGGATTTACAGAGTAAAAAAATTATTTATTAATTTTATCAATGTCTATGTTATGTATAAATTTATCAATGACTTTCTATTTTTAATATAAAAAATAGATCAATTAAACATCTCGCTATCAATTGCAATAAAATTTATTTGATTAATTATACATTGTTACATTCTTTTCTAGTTATCGTTCATAGTTGACACTAAAATTGAGATTTTTAAAATTTACATTTAAAACAATTTACATCTTTGAACTTAAGTAACGTAACAACATCGAAAAATACGTTTTCGGCCGTCTAAGCTAGCTAAGCGTTGGTCACCCTGCGCCCGCGGTATCGCGAGTGTGTCCGTGCGTCTGTTCGTATGTTCGCGGGTACTGAATATGCATGAATCGAGCCTGTTCGCATCGCTACTCTTGTCTCGCCGCGCATTAGTGTCGGTTATAGCATTAACTATTGTGTAATGTGATTTATGCGACTGCCCGCTATTTGCAACCGTTACATTCAATCTCTAAGGCACTGGTTTTTAATCATCTCGAATTTTGACTTAGATAATTTTCATAAAGCCTTTCATATTATTTTACAGTCAACCTTAGAGTAATAAAATGTGCATATAAAACAATAATGTGAAAACGATATATAACAATCATTAATTTCCTTGTTTTGTTCGCAATGTTATTTGTGGATCGGTGCAGTATGTTTTATCCTTCTAATCATCAGCCGTCATCTCTCCATTTACTCCTTTTCTTTCACTTCTTCTGACATGCACTCCATCCATCTTTTCTTTGGCCTTCCTCTGCTTGGTCATTCTTCAACTTTCATACTCATTAATTTTGATGGTGGGAACAGCGTAATCAAAATATATGATTTAAGTAGATCAGTCCCAAACATACATATGTTTTAACGTAACTACATAGGATTCCATTGTAGGTACTGTATAAATCTTCATAGGACTTTAACAAACTGATGTTGGTAATTCCAAGAGACTATAATGTATTTAAAGTAATGCATTTAATTATTTGTCCTGTTACAAGAAAATATTTATATAGAGCTCGAGTACTTCGCTTGATAATTTAGAGGCTTGATGTTATCATCTGGTTTTCTATTGCTCTGGAGTAAGGAAACCGTAATGGCGATTTAAATTATCATATTCATTAAACAAACGTTCATATATTTTTCTATTTAACTTTCAATCGGCAAATGGATGGTTACATCGAAAGGTCTTCAGATAAAGGCTAAAGTTAAAGGTCATTAGTAGATTACTCCGACCAATTAATCAGATTAGATCTCTTTTCGTGGCCCACAAGAATGCGCTAAGTGCATGAGATTGATTGATAGCTGTGATGGACTCGGCCCACCAATGTTTTGTCCTTTATCTATTTTTTATTTGAAAAACAAAGTCACCTTTAAAAATGGCGAAGTGAAACCTAAACGGAGAATTATTCCATGATATGATGCTTAAAAAAAGATTTAAAAAGAAAAACGTGTAAAGATCTTTACCGTGGAATGCCGCCGTACTACGCAAACACATAACTATTAGAGACAGTGTATTTATCATAAAATAGCACGTGTTTAGCGTCTAGACAACGTCTAAATCAGCGTTGGCAAGTTCAGCAAACAAGAACACCTACGCACGTACGCGACTCTAATCATTCAATGGCGTTGTTTATCTAAAGATCGCGCATTAAAACGCACATTATTTACGCACGTAAGCAATGTGCATCGTTTTTACTCGCAGAGTTAGTGGGGAGATATTACAAATCACCTTTTACGGTTTTAAACAGACGATAAATCTGGCCGGTACACCCACTGCGCGACCGATCCAGATGCTATCGCGAGGTGGCTGCTTTGTGGTGTCTCACCACTAAATGAAGTGTACCCGCTGCCCGGCTAGATTTGTGCACCGCGATAATTATTCCATTTTCAAAATAACGTTTGACTTTTTGTAAGTGGCCAGCTCTTTGTAATTGTTATAATGCTTTGTTATTGGTGCTGGTCGGATAATAAAAAATGAAATTTATTAAAAAGTTATGTAATAAGTTACTTGTTTGAGGCGGCGACTCAACAAAATCACCTAAAGATATTATTTGCTTAAAGTTTCTTTATGAATTTTTAGATGGCTAAGAAATATTGAGGTAAACAAAAAAATGGAGAGTACTTTAAAATAATATAAAAATTGAAGATTGAAGTATAAGAAAACCCAAATATCTTGGAACTATGAAGTACATGAAAAATAATGATCCCTTATCACAGGAAAGTGCTACCAGAGTATGTCGCTTAATATGAAACCATTTTCGAAGTCACTGCGCAATATTTCGTTTTGGATATATTATCGTTATTAAGATGCAATCGAGAAGCAAAATAACAATAATAAAGCAAGATTGCATCTATACAGAGAGAAGGAAATACCTTGCTAAACGACAGTTCTTGAAAGTGAAAGACAAATATCTTCTGACACAAATAATCTAAGCAGGATCAGCAGACCACGTTTAGAGATATCACCATCTGAACAATAAAACACAATAGGAAACGATTCCAATCACGTGTTACTCAACATCGATTCTACACGGAATCGATTTTCTTTCACATAAAACAAATACACTGGTAGAAAATAATGACATCGATTACACATTGGGAGCAGAACAATCATGTACATTTCCTTTTAAGCGGCCGATGGACATCCGGTAAACGGATTGGTCGGGCGGCGATAGGGCGAGCGGCGATCGCATCGTCTCGATGTCTTTAATTATATTGTTACGGCGACCGCCGGCCGGGAGGTCGTGAGGTTATACCAAATAGATTATCTGTAGATGAGACTCGGCTGCCGCTCTGTGAATAGTCCCCTTTCATATCGACTCTATCGGATTCTTTTTCCGTGTAGCGGTAGGGCTGGCCATGTACAAAGTTAACCCTGCAACTTCCTTATTGTTGAAGAAAAAGAAGGTTCATTTTGAAGTGATAAGATTACAAAATATACTGATAAGAAAAGTATATGTAGATGTTGTTGTTAATATTTATTAATGAAAACGTAAGATTTTATCAATTGACATAGTACCTTCCTTGCTTTAATTAATTAATGATAATTATACGTAAATACCAATCTCGCACTTGTATATCAGCATTGTTGAGCACTTGTCTAAAATACCAAAGAAATTCTAGCTATAAGAATCTGTAAATATCAAAGCATCTGTACTGACCACGTGCCTAATCTTCGTAGCTAAAAACCACTGACACAAAAAACAAGTATGAAAATTAATTGGTATATTTTTTGGCAGCCCTAGGAAACGGCCGCGGGTCATTATCATTAGAGCGCGGATCGCACAAGCCCCTTTGATTGCTTTTTGTAATTTGGAGCATTGAATGTTTGAATTATTTGGGGAATTTGTATTATGGTGTTGGCGTGGTTTTCGGCTTCACCGTCGATATTTTTCACTATTATGTCCGCTCGATATCATGTCGTGAAGACTTGTTTGATTAAGATTGCACGCCATTCTGTTTCTGATTTCTATTGTGTCGGATATATCTAGTTTAATACTGTACTCGTACAATAAATGGTAGATATTTTTTTTATTTAACGTAGTGGTTATAAATAAACAGTTTTAATATAATGATATATTCGAGGCAAACGTTAAGTTTATTTTTTAAAACAGAATTTGCAATATTTTAAGCCTCTTCATTGTTCAACGCGTAGGTGGCCACACATAAAAAATAGATTATATGTTAGTAGGTAAACGACGTATATTACTAAAAAAAAACAAACATTTACATACATAAATAAAGTAGAAAATGCTCGTGGCATTTGGCAACACTAATAAAGATCGCGCATTGTTATGCTAATGTTAAATATAAATTATTAGTGGCAGCTGACATTTCGCGAAATAAAATACTGTTAAATACACTATTATCAATAAAATGTGTGTATAATGACGTATTTGTACCAAGGAGAAATTTGTTTATAATAACATTGCAAATTACCACAGGAGAAAGTTATTGCAAAGCCATATTTGTGACATTGTTTAACTGACCATCTAAAGAAACGCGATATTTTTTTTTTATTTTTATAAATTATTTTTTGCTTATTTCCATTATATTTAGCAATATACCTGAAAAATCAGTTTCCGATTGCTGAGGTTTATCAAACGATATGCTTAATTGTTTTTGTAAGTGACTTAACCTTACGATTGAAAGTACAAACAGAATGTGAGTGGAAGTGTAACACTTGCTCATTCAACACGTGTTCGTACGTAATCTAATAGACATTAAGCTACCAAAAAAGTAAAAATATCCTCAAGATTGTCTCTCCACATGCACGCATTGTTAGCTTTACACAATCATAACAAATAATTGTGGTTTTGGCGCACGCACGTCCGCCATTATGCGTGCACGGTGACAAGCGCGAAATACGTTGACCCTAATTTCAGGAAAAAAATAAGAACTAAAAATAATGTTGCGTGAACGTAATACTGGCTGTTTTGCAAATAATTTTAATTGGTGTTGATCAATGTACGGCCGACAACACATTTAGTTCAAGGCGGTTTTAATTATAAAGATTAGTGCCCATCTCACCCCAACTACAAGCTCTGTGTTTTTTTTTTTGTGAACGTACTTACTTGCGTATCGCCTTTTTGATGCAATACGCGGACCTATGTTGTTTGAAATGAGAACACCTTTCAAAAAAACATTGAAATTAGACCGCACGTTGCCACAATTCTGTGATAATTAAATAGCTTTCTCTTAAATAAAATAGATCAAATTATAGCCAAAAGGTACAAACTCGACGTGATTTCATAAAAAAATAATAAAACAGTGACGAAACACACGCTAAGAGCTACAATTCACAGATCGTTTATCTCCAAAGTATTGATTTACAATTAGTTGCCCGAAGGCGTAGACAAAGCGACCTCGCATATTTCTCCGTTTGACATTTAGCCCGAACGACCTTTCGGCTATTTTCGGCCGAGTTCGGCTACTCCTACATATCCGAGGCATGAGTTCGTTCGGCCCACGGGCGCGCCCACATGTACCAGACAAACTAGATCTCCCTTTATTTATGCGGTTTTCTTGTTGCGAGTTTTTGTTACGCGCCCGGGAGATGCGAGTAATCGTGTTTATTGCTTCGGACGTATTGTGCGGATAGATATCCTTAAATACGAGCCGCTCACATGGTCATCCCAGTTTATTATTTGATTCATAACGTTTGCTATGAAATAGTTATAATTCTGTGAAGATTATAGCTGATTACGTTTTTTTATTTACAATTCAGGTTTAGTATTCGTGTCATTTTTCTGCGTGATACTTCTATCACGCACTAGATAAAGTTTTTTTGAGTTGAGATTACTATTGAAAAACAAGTGAAGCTGTGGTACGTTACAACTAAATATAATAAAAATAAATAGACTACAAAAATACTTTAGCTTTGTGTTCAAAGAAAATAAAATACTTTATATAGATTGATACATTTTGACTACAGTGCAGCTCTAGTAATTACAAGACACTTACATTATACTTAACTCTAATTTGTCGGTTCAATAAATTAATAATAGTAAATATTTTTGCTATTTATAAACATTGCAAAATTAATACAAGTGTTTTAAAGCCGTCAATAACATTACGTAGCTAATGAACAGTGGCTATTTGTCGTCTAATAACCGGAATATGAACATTGGGAAGTGAGCCATCCGCAATATGTGATGAACGGGCTACCGACAGGAAGGAAAGCTGACCGCCACCACTGTCATTAAGGCCGGCCTTAATAGATCTTACTTTTAAAACTAGCTCCAACAGCTTGTTAGGCTGGAGCGGAGTAAATCGACAAATAGCTCAGTTTTTTTTCTATTTTTTTTTATTCCGGTATGTCTGTGACAGCACCGCGTTTGCCGGGGTTATGCTAACCATATATAAAGAGGCTTATCTTAGTATGTACCACTCTTGATTGGTTCAACATGGGGTTTTTGATGATAAGTTACGAAGTAGTTATTCTTGTGGCTACGAATACAAAGAATGTGCCAATTGAAGAAATTTTAAATTTTATTATAAAAATGATAAGCCAGGCACAAAAAAGTGCTACAACTTTTTTGTTTCTATTCACAAACTAAGGCGTTATTAGAAGTTTTAATTTGTTGTGGCGTCACAGGCCGGCGTGTGTCCGCGGGCGACGCCGCGGCGGCTCGGCGCACCGCAGCGCGTACAACATTACACTCAATAAACATTGCTCCCACTAATACCAACTATAACGCGCCTAACGGTACTCAGATAGCGTTTTATGACTAGACATTTTTGTCCAACTTAGCCTATTACCTTTGAGGAAGTCTGGCTACTTTAATAAACTAGTAGATTGCGCAAAGTGGCTGAAATGATTT
The DNA here is from genome assembly GCA_030295005.1 of Cephonodes hylas. Taxonomy (NCBI): domain Eukaryota; kingdom Metazoa; phylum Arthropoda; class Insecta; order Lepidoptera; family Sphingidae; genus Cephonodes; species Cephonodes hylas. The sequence continues at coordinate 3,520,998 of AP025375.1, read as the reverse complement.
GTGGTTTTATAATTGTTAGTGTAATAATCGCTGCATGGTGTTTCCGGGGCGTACAAAATTTTATAGGATTTTCTATCTGGAAAGTCTGTGCAGCACGGAGTTTAGAAATATTTTCGATACAAAACAGCTAAAGCGTAGCACAGAGTTAGAAATAAAACAACTGCGAAACTTGAATGTCTTCTCAATACGGTATGCAGGAAATTAGTATGAATGTTCATAGGATTTCTACTACTAGGCACACCATAAAATATCTGAGTACTAAAAAAGCATTTTCATGTAATTGTTATATGAATAATTTTAACTAAGATCTTACATTAAAATACCAAGATTATTGCGAACAGAGGTTGTTTTTACGCAACTTCAAAGCTGTATATCTTTATGGTTTTTATTTTCTAAGTAAAAAAATATTTAAAGGGGATTTTTCTTTTATTTTCTGTTATTTATACTTGTTACTCGGCCAATTAATTTCTAGTTTATTCTTCTAGATAAGACGTTTTATCAGAGCGTGTATAATGAGCCGAGCAGTGTAGCAGATTGCAAGCGTAAAAAAGTTAATTATTTGAAGTCTGCCTACATATATACTGTATGATAATGTTATAGTGCGTTAACTTAACAAATTATGACGACGCATACATTAAGTAGTTTATAAACTATGAAAAATAAAGAAAATTTATGCGATAAGTTGAATAACATTAAATAATATTAAGAGTTTTGGGATCATTCACAAAAGTAGACAGGACTGTAGATCTAATTCTTTTATATCCTCTACTTCTCCCAAGAATCCCTTAAATAAGTAGCAATCCCACAAAAGGGTGGAAAAGAAAAGTTTCTTTTTACAATGTTTTCCTTTTGGAAATCGGAAAAGTCACTTAGTTTTCTTCTTGGTCCGTATAATGTAAAAGATGGTGATGTTGAAAAAGGTTTTAATTTTACTAAGGGATTTTTTACACCTTACTTTTGTACTAAAACCGGGGTCTGATGGAAAATTCTGACGGAAAACGAAAAACGATACGATTTTTCCTCATTAATAAGAGAGCATAGTAATATCCAAACACATTCAACTTATAGTTGTTATTGTATGATTAAATAGACTGAATGGACTAAAAATTACATTTACAATTACCGATAAAGAATAGATTTGCACTCAAGTGGCTATCCTATCACCAATAACAATCTCATCGAATTTCCAGACAATCTACGCCAACGTACTGCAAGGAAACAACAAAGTTTCACTACCAGAACACCTTTCGCCTTTTACCTTGAACTTTTCGTTTAACAAAAGTCCTATAAATAAATTCCCTACATCGTACAAGGCAATTACATTATCGCAAAACATTAATCAGGAAATATGTATGCGAACAGTTGTCCTGTAATGGCAATAATCCTTACACTTAAACATTAGCAAGAGGGTAGTTCTTATTATGAAGGAATATTAACGGAACATTATTAGTCCCATGCTTTTTTTCTTAAATTTAGTATGCTGTGTAGCCAGAAGTCAAGATTTTTACATAAAGAAGCACTAGTTTTGCGGGTCAGACAAAATATTGGTAAATAATTAAATTATAAGGCCTTAAAAAAAAAATTAGGACAGGCAAGTGATATATGGCACAGGAAAATGAAAATAAACATGAAATATGTATAAAAATGCATAATAAGTGACGTGTATATTATTGACTATATATATTTTATACATTTATTAAAAACCGTTAACAATCTTATAATGTGAATGTTATTTTACTGCCTGAAAAGTGAGAAATAACCAGGAAAGTGAGATTATTAAACACGAATTATCATTTTTTTTTTTTTATTTAGAAACAATGAATTACAAAATTTTAATAGTTAGGCACAAGAAATAATGGTAGTCTGTTTTAAACAAGTCTGTAACTTAATAGTCTAAATTTGTCTTAAAGAGAACAATAATCAACCTATTCTATGAAATGAATTTGTTATACATAAGTAACAAAAATAATCAGCAGCCTTTTTTGAGGTAGTAACTTTAAAGAAACTTAATTATTAGAATGGCATTTATAATCACAATATTTTTAATAATTAATATGTCGAAAATTCTCTAAATACCTAGATTAGTTTTAGTTTTTTTAATCTCTTATTATTAGTCTTGGTTTTTTTAATCTCTTCTTGTTTTTCTTTTCCTATTCAGCCTTTCTTTATTTTCTGGAAACAAGTCTTTAGGGTCTATATTTAAAACAGGACCGCTAAGCAAACCATCAGGATCATCAATGTTAAATGTCACATCACTAGTAAAGCTCAAAATATCATCCGTGTCCGGAGGATTGAGTATGCTCGGGCTTCTGGCAGAATTCCTTTCAGAGTCTGACTGGTCAAAGATATCTTCAACGTTTGCTGTCGGTGTTAAATATACTAAGACACCCAACTGAAAGTGTTCACTAAATATGCTTGATGGAGTGCTCGCTCTTATAAAATCTGTAGCACTCTTTCTCGCAGCACATTTTTTCTTATGGTATTTACTAGATCTTGCTCGCCACGACTTCCTGCAGTGCCTTTTTTCACGTTCAGTCATTTTGGATATTGTTTTTATTTTTCCTGTACTTCTTGACTTTAAATAATACGGTTTTTTCTTTTCTTTCAAAGTACCTAACTTCTCTGAATCATTTTTCATTCTTTCATAACGATTTCTTTCATTTTCTCGCTTTTGTGCTAGTACTTCTTCCCTGGTCTTTTTTTTTCTTAGGTTGTGGCGTTGTTTCTGTGCGTGGTTTCTGTGGAAACTAGGCCTCAACGGGTTAAAATATAAAATGTTAGGAAAAAAATAGAAATCAAAGTAAATGTATCACTTTCCTGTTATGTTATAACTTTCCTGTCTAAACAGATCCAGGCAAGTGATATACAGGAAAGTGATAATTTTGAGGTTATTCATAAAAAACACAAAAACGCTGTCTTTGAATGACATTTCACTACTTCATAGAATATTTATATTAGGTATATTATTTAAAATAATAAAAAGTATATAAAAAATCTAAATATTGTTCACGTAAATACTTACCATACAAGTGAGAAGTTGTCTGTCCCGAACGCGTCTGCGGTCGATGAGAGCTTCGTAGCGACTGTTTGATTGGCTATTACGCGGAACTATAAGCGGCAGTGAGTTTACCTACCTTCGTACTTTGTCATAGAAATCTGGCAACAGCGCTCAATATTCAATTTATAGGTATTCTTGACACGTTTTTAGCTGACAGGAATGTGATACACAATTCTTGTCGCCCCTATTCTATGATTAAAAATCGTCAAAAAATAGGGAGACACGAAACTCTTTTTTAAGTATTAGCAAAGTTTTACTAATTGTTACTGTAATTAGTTATTGATTGATTTATTTATGTATTTACTTTACGTATTATGTCGGTAGAAATCTTGCGTTTTGGAAAATCGCCCCACAGGAAAGTGACAATTTTGCTCACGTTTAGACATTTTTCTTAAAAAAGATATTTTCGAATCTATCTGAATTTCAGTGTCCATATAAAAGCCAATTGTTTAGTTATTCTAGATTTAAAAGAAAACAAAAATATTTAAAAACTAAGGAGTTATGATTCGCGGAAACCAAAATTCCTTCATTATAAGAACAAGCCAAGACCATTATGTTCCTACTGGATAATTTGTTTAAGTACTACTCGTAGCGGAGACTTTGATCGAGTTTGTTCGTGAGTTTTGCGATTCTCCAGTAGGCAATTTTTATAATGACCTGGTAGAGCACTAATATTGGTTCCAATCCGGCTTAGACTGCGGCTTACTGGCGAGAAAATATGACGACTGGTAAAAATCGGTAGGAATAAAAATGCCCATAGAAATGTGATATCCGATCAATATCTCTATATTTTTTTTAAAACAAAATAAATATTTCACAATGAGTGAAATGTTTTGCGGGCAGATGCGGCGGACATAAAATAATATTTTTAAACTTATTGAGTCCAGTGCGAATTGGAAAGTGTAGCATCAATATATTGCCTATATTGGATAACCAGCCTACACAAGTGAGGACAAACGGTGCAAATACAAATAGACACTTTATAGTGAACAAGCAAACAATAAACAAAAACGATCGGGTCTCTATTACTGTAATAGAGTACACTGGGGCCAGTTGTTAACAACAATTTATTTACTTTCTATACGGATTTGCGGACATTGAACGCCGTTTAAACTGGACCTTTGGGTCTCGAAACTAACGGGCGACCCCTGACTTGGCTTGCTATTTTTGTATCTTGTAACTGTATTTATGATAAGAAAATGTAATAGAAATATTGCTTGGACTATAATTTTATATTGCAATGTCAAACTACCGAAAAGCTAGGTCTGACGTTTTTGAGACTTTGCGAATTAAAAGAAATTAAATTAAAAAGAGGTTTTTTCTCGACTGAAAACTTGTCAACATTTGGATCGTGAATGTGCCTGTGTTTTTAGTTTACGTAAATTTGTTACTATGTTTTGGTACTCGCTTCTCAAATAGCACTTTTGTAGTGTCAGATATAGCTTCTCTGAATTTTACTAGTGCGGTACGGTGATGGCACATTTCCATAACCGTTTAAACTAGCTCTTCCCTCATAAAAAGAATGTTCAACTGCAAAGTTCACGAGTTTAGTGATTCGTTTTATTTTCCCACAATTCAGCCAGTGTGACGTTTTTTGCCAATTTTTTTCTGGCATTTAAATTAAGTTGTTTGGCAGACGTACAAACTGCTTTAGTGTTTCCACATCGCTCATACATTGTTCGCGTAATGTCTGTCATCTTTAATGGAGCTGTGGCTTTTTGTTTTACCCGAATCTTATTAAAAATGACATCATGATGCATTTACAACGAAATTATTTTGATATCTATAATCTTAGACGTATGAAGTTATTAAAATGTTTTAAACGATTTATTGTTGTATATTATATTAATAACGTATGTGTGTGTGAATTTTCTGGTCTTCTCACTTCTATTATGTTGGGATAAGCTGAGGCCCTTGTAGGTTTTGAAAGGGTCTATAATTGTTTTTAGGTAATTTATACTAGCACACTTTTCATAACTTAATTTTCAATATTCCCATCTACCATAATTATTTGCTAAATTTTTTTATTACTTAAAAAAACTTGTCCAAAACATTCTAACTTAAACAATAGTGAGCGGAGAAAGACAATGTACAATATCCGCGACATCGGTTAAATCTATGAAACCGTGAAACAGTCTTATCGTCAAATGACGGTCATTTGTGATCCGCCGTCTGGCATCAGGGCGCAGCTGAGCCGCAATGTCTATTACTTTATGACCGCCCCTCGGTGTCATTTCGCTGCATGGGTGGCGGGCCCGTAAGAACCCACATACCTAACATTAATTACATAACATCCATCGAGAGTACAGAATGCGTTCGATATTTGAAATTAATTGGCTGGACCTTAGACACTTTTTTTAATTAACCTCTTTTGTTCGATAATGGCAAGGAGTTTCGTAGTTTATTAAGTGTTGCGTTATTACGGATTTTTGTGCATTGCAAAAATACGACTTAGTTTTTTTTAATACAATCTAAGGTTATTTTTTAAAAATTAATTATAAATGGATGACACTAAAGGGCTGAAAATTAGATTTGACCTCTTTTTGGAACTTCCTTGTTTTACGACGTCAAACAATATACAAGATAGCTGTGTAATTATTCTACATGTCGTAACTTTGTGGACATAAATCGGCAAAATTTATTATAGCTTAATTAGTATGAGTTATTGCCATCGCGTGCGATACCAATAGCTCGAATTCTAATTTAAATCTAATCTAGGATTTAATCATTAAGTAAGCTACATATTCGGAAACCATTTAGTCGAGGTATTTACACTGAATTTATGTAGTGTTAATTAGTAACATGCATAAGGAAATTATACATATTTATAATTTACACCCACGAAGAATACTGAAAGAGTTTTATTCAGTTGAAAAATTTACTATTTATTAATTTATTTTCCGATTATACCGATATCAGAAGATTTTTAGTAGCATAACAGTCTGAAATAATACTTGGCAAGCGATAATGAGCTCGCTTCTTATTTCGTAGCACTAAACTGGTTGATTGCAGACAGACTTGTCTTCAGATGTAACGGCATGAGTTAGTATGTAGGTAAGTGTAAATGATTTTTCACCCAGATATGTAACGAATATTTAATTGTACGTTAGCGATGGCTTACACGATAGTAACTGCAAGTCGGCACATTATCTCATGTTTTACACTTTCTAAATAAATTTCTAACGCGTCCCGCACACGATCAATATAATTTCCTATCGTCCACGTATGAACGTTTTAATAGCTCTACAACATAATCACCAGCGTGAGTCATACCTTATATTTCAGATTACTTTGTACCAGTACACTTGCTTTTCTTCATAGATAGATACTAACATCTTAGACTGACTGACTCTTGTAGGCCAAGTTGAGATTTTGGGGTCGATTCCCGGGTCGGTAGTGTTATAGGGCGTTTTTAGTCTGAAGTTTAATTTTTAGTTCGATGTCTTAAATGTGCTCACAGCAAGTTAAAAAACTAGAAGTAATAAAAAACTAAATATGAGTGGAGAAATAAAAATGCGGTGAGAATAGAAGACCCGAAGATCTAGCCTAGCGGCGTGCTGTTAGAGTAGACTATACCTCCAGCAGTGGCCGTGACAAAGGCTGTTCATGATGATTAAATAATATGATACTAAACGAAGTCACTTTTATTATTGTGAAATATTAGGTTGTTACCCTAGGAACAGTAACACTGTATAGATAAAGAGTAGGTCAGAAAATATTAGCGATAAAAGCCGGCAATTTATGTTTTCGTTTCATTAGGTGGTAAGCAAAGTTTATCAGTGTGATAGTGCCGGCTGCCTCAAATATCGACTTTCAGTGCAATAACTATTCTAGAAATTTCCATCACTAGTCGATTTGCAATTTAAATACATACTTACAGTCAGTCTATTGGAAAATTATGACACAAGTAAACTACCGAATCAGGGTGTGCGCACTTTGCGAAATCCCAGTTCAGCTTTACGTATGACTGGCGCTAATCTGGAATAATTACATCGCCTCGAAATATAGGAAAGCTTTTAACTGCAAAGCCCTGATTTTTTTTTTGAAAAGGCGGCTTACTGAACTGACACCTATTTCGCTTTTTGTTTTATATCTTTACCTATTATCTATCAGCTAAAAAAGGTCCCCTGCTGAATGTAGGCTTCTCCCAATGACTTCCACCGGGACCTGTTGGAAGCAGCGTGCAGCCAGTGACGTCCCGCGACCTTTACTAAGTCGTCTGACCACGGTGGTCGGACGATTTTTACTAGTTTAAAGTTATTAATAAAATGTTGGTTTGTAAATTTTTTTGTATTAAACATATCTAACGGTAAAGTCTTTAATTATTTTATTTATAGAGCGATAGATACGAAATAAGGCATTTAATGTAAGATTCAGAAATTGCTACACTTTTATTTAGATTTATGTTTTTCTATTTTATCTCTATATGATATGCGAAAAATGTTGAGTGTTAAAATCAATGTTAAAAAGACACATGAATTTTATTTATGTATAAAAATAAGATATGCTAATCCAAAAAAACTTTTGAAGCAACAAAACGTATACATTTTTAAATGGTACATTTAATCAGATCGTAAATTATGCTTAGTTTTAATTGGAATGATTTAATTTATTTATTTCTCAAAAAGACACACTTTATTTCGTTAATACATTAAATTAAATAGTCTTGATAAAGATAACATATTTTTTGTTATGTTTTTAAAAATTTTGTAAATATTTACGATGAAATATTTGTGGCATAATTAGATTTATCTATAAAAAAATTGTCTGTATATAATTTTATTTCAAATAGAAACACATTTATTAATTACTGGCTGAATTTCTCAACAATATACCAAGGGTTCCAAATTTCGGTCTCCATAATTATTTATTTGTCTTCGATTCTGATCCATACATGAAACGTATCCCTTCATGTGGGACAGGTCTGTATATGCCTTGTATATTTACAAAAGTTAAGGTCAAAGGTCACATAAACAGCTTTCCATCACAATGAGCTGCCTAGCAATTGTTGAATACATTTGGGTATTAGTGAAAGGTAATATTTATCAACAGCGGTTATCATTGACGCTAGTTCGAGTTCCAGTGGTTTGAATAATGAACTTGGATGGTGATAAACTCGTTCCCTTTCCGACAGATGTCACTGCGTCGGACAAATGATAGCGGGCCCACAGTCTTGTTTCTGATTAACGTTACGTCAATGTTATTGGTTACTCTTTGACTTGGTCAATATCAGTTTCGCTAATTAATGTTCACTATATACAGTTAAAAGAGCCTGGAATATCTAGAGATGTTATTTAAAGGTTTAAAACTAGTCGGTAATATAACGTATTATTACAATATTCGCCGGTTTTTATACGAATTGCAGCTAAAGTTATTGAGTTATCAATGGTATTGGTTGAAAAGTATGTCGGCAGTCAATTGCCTTTCTTTATTATAGAAGACTTGTGTTTTAAAGTGAAGATGTATTCTAATTAAACCGAACCATAGAATATCATAGAAAGCGAAACCGAAATCATCAATCTTCATCACTTAGGCGCGCAATTAAGAGAATAACAAAACATAGTAACTTTATAATTGTTATAGCGTCGTAATCTGATAAACAAGGTGCACTAACTCAGCCCGCTGGTCCGAGATAAGAGAAATGACGCTTTATTCGTATTAAACAAGTTTTATATAACTTTTACGGTAACTCAGTGAAACTCTGTTTTCACCGAGGCGGGTGATAAATGAGCTCGGAAAAATTATAGTGTATTTAAATCCATTTTGCTCACAAGATTCGCAAGTTGTTGTTACGTAATAAAATTACATTTAATGACCACATCAACCGCCAACAAATATAATAAAATATTACTTATTACTATTAAACCATTTAGCGAATATTAAATGGAATGTAACTGAAACGAAATGCAATTTTGTGCTATATTGGCAGATTTGAATTGCATGCTCGTAATGTTGGCAGCACTCATCACATTTATGGATCCGCTAAACACTTTCTTGACATCAATTCAATTAAATATAATCTGCATGCGATATTAATTTGAAGAGACTATAAACCTTCAATAAGAATATCAAAGATAATAATTTGTTCTGTATAATTGGCATTTGAGTTGTGTCCGCCGTTAAAAGCTGTTGAAACGATGTAACTTAAGAAGGAAAATATAAATTGCAGTACAGTATAATGGTCTATTACTTTTGAATTATATTAGATCACATATATTTGCATCGTAAGTCAAATGTTAAAGAGGTTATTAAATAAATTGATGGAAATTTAGTTACCTGGACTTCAGAGAGTGAGTTCAGTAGGTATTACTTAATAACTTTAGGTGACTAATAAATACAGATTCCACCTTCTTTGTACTGGTCTGGAGTGGGTCTTTGTTTTTTTTTCACCAGCTACGCCAGGACTGTATTGTCAGTGTCGATAATAATCAATTTGCGTCTATTATCTGTCCTCAGTATCATGAGAATACTTTCGATCAAATGCGTTAAACTGATCCCGAAACGCAACACACTTGCGCTACTCTTTTTGTCGCGTCAAAAGGATAGTTGTTGCAATCTTATGCCGGAAACGATTGTCCGAACTAATATCATAGAAAACCAAAACTCTACTTTTGAGTTACGGTATAGGGGAAATTGACTATCTTTATTGCTTAGGTTACTTTTTAGCGTTTACTTAACCAAATTACATTTCTAAAATAATTACAGTTTAAAAAGAGATTGGATTAACACGCAGGTAAAGTGATGTAATCTGACCTAATTAGGGCAACACTAAAAATAACTTATCTTAATACGAATGTTGGCTAACTAAGGAAATATTAAAGTTAGTCTATCACGGTATAAATCAGGTTAGATATTGGTATATAAAATTTCACTTTGGCCAACTAAACGTCCATTAGGAGAGACAATAAAAATAAATCAAGACCTCTTGCGGCATTGATAGGGCTCTGAGTTCTGACCTCCGAGCAGCGGATGCAAAGTTGGAGAAACCGCCGCGGAATTATATTTAAATGTAAACAACGTATTTTATAAATTACGTATTATAGAAGTAAAATATATGACTACTAGATTTATTTTATATAGATCAATTATTGATGTTTTAAAATCGTTTAATTGCCGAAAACTTACAGTTTGCTTCTTTATAAATTACGATTGCAAAAATTGCGAGTATATGGGAAAAAGCAACAGATATGAGCATAGGATGTCAATTTAAATCGCCATTTTTTTACATTTTACATAATATAATCGTCCCAAAGCCACCTCTACTCAGAGTAAATAACACCATAACTCTACAATATGAAAAAGAAACCGTCAACCGCACGGACAGTTAAACAGAATTGCAGGTTACTCAATACAAACACCGCTCTAACAGCTAAGACATATAATAAACGGGCACAACAGTACTTTCAAGAGACCGCGGGCATCCAGTTGACATTCCTAGATTGAAAGGTCGCAAACTAGTCCACCGATTACCGCGACGATTACGGTCGCCGCGACCGGCAGTGGTTGCAGAAATGGCCGGCCATCTGCCGCAAGATTGGCGACCATTACTGCGCACGCGTCGGTCAGTTTCCGCTCGGCAATTTAGCTCGATTGGATGTTCTCGCGTGAAATGGCCCCGTGTGATAGCACGATAAGCACAGTCGTGTTTTCAGTTTTGATTGATTCCACTTCGTTATTTTTGATGGTTTTTTAATTTATTGTGTTTGGTTTAGTTTAGGGTTTTTTGATTATACAAAGTTTGGCACTGATTGAAAAATTCTTATTTAAGCTGGATAATAAAGACGAAACGTTCCGTTTTCTGTATTTTTTTTTTCAATTTAATAAATGTCTCCTAACCTAAGATTTTTACATTTTTTTTTATTATTTATTTACATTTCATGATCTAATTCCGTTAAGTATGAAGTCACGATGAATAAATATTTTGAGATGGGTTCAAAGATAGTGTAGGCGAGACCTACGGAGTTAACGACCGAGCCAGTGTATACTGCAAAGTCATTTTTGCAGGTCATCCGGCGTATGGAAATCGCACTTAGAAGTGTCCATATTGACATATCGGAAGAGATCGAATGATTTATTCAATAAACACACTGTTTATGTATAAACATTTAAATAGCAACAGTTTTTTTTTATGTTTTCGTGTGAAAAATAAATGTTGCACAACAATTAGAGAAATATAAATTACTTTGATATTTTTCTATTTGAGTAAAATACATATGAATTAATTAGGTGCTTTTAGTAGCAAATACTTTCAGAATACCATTTCATTGGCTCAACTTTCTGCCAAAAGTAATTTTACGTCAAATATTTGCTAATTATTAAAATTGCGTTGTGCAATTAAACTGCATTCAGAGCTGTTCATGTTCCATATTCGAGTTAGGCAATAGAGTTTCACCGGAGTTTGTTTATGTCTGCTTATTTATACAATTATTCAGCCAGTGCATAGCAAACATTCGTTTTAAGAATATTACGTGTAAAATTCTTTTCATCTTTAATAGTCATAATATTTCTGCAATGCGAGAAACTGGCTCCCAAAGATATCCTTATTAACTTTTCAGAACGATGCCTTGCAATTTTTTCCACTTATTAGTTAAAATTCCGCATTTAATAATTGTAGTATTATAGACACATTAATCTTTGATCTTATTACTGAAACAGTATAATAATGGCAGTTTCAAAGCCACCCGAGGCCCTACGCTATTGGCAATAGTGACGTAAGAGACTACGACAGTGCACCACGCAGCCTCGGCGTTAACGTACGCACATAACTCGAGATTTTGTCGTGAGATTGGATACAAACGTGACACAATTTACCCGTGACAGGTTGCGTATTTCAAAACGTTATAAAATATTACGGACATGTCATATTATTGGAACATATTTCATGAGTTCGCGTGGAGATTGAACTGAATTGAATCTCGAGGGACCCTACGTGAGCGGCGGACTAAAGTGATCGATTCAGAAAATTATTTTATTGCATCTGCAATCACACGGGAATTCTTGCACGGTTTGAACGAATTAATACACATTTTGCATGCAGACGACGCGTAATCTAGCTTTACTCGGCTTTTTTTACAAGGCAAAGAACGTTTTACCGTCATCTATTGGGTAAAAATAATAAGTGCTATATATTTTTTTTTCAACGAAAACACATAACGCTATTATTTTATAATAATATATTATATAAAAACTATGAAAAATTAAAAAGGCTATATAAAAGCAATAAACTTTTCAAATCTAATTGTTGTAAATTCATAAAACGCAATCGTTTGCGTAGTTTCACATTCGTTTACAAAATGTCCAGTCGCCTCACATGCATTTTTCAATGTTGAATAAAACCGTAGCCGAGTTTCCTACGTCCGCCTGTAGAAACGAGAGCTCCGAGCTAAGATAACATCTGCAATGGCGGCTGGCTCCACCGCCGTATCTCGCAATCTGAACGTCTCAATTTAAATGCAGAGACCCGATTGAGCTAAATTAAATGTATACCCGTCTAATAATTCTAGACCATTAGTGCATTTCCAAGGGTTTGCAAGGGTTGTTCCGTTTGATGTACCAGGGCGACAGAAACTGTAAGATGTTTTAACACGCTCGGCTGATGTGTTAATAAGCAGCTAAAATCACGTATTATGTGTGAGGAATTTATATTTTTATTGAAAAAAATAAATTATAAAGCCTTTTGATTTTCTATTTCAATATTTTTTTATAGCTAGAAGACGAAAAAGAAAACACTCAAAAATATTATTTCGTAAAAAGAACTATTAAGTGCCTCTTTTGTTCCAATTTTAAAAGTTTCCTCTCTGGATTCGTACCCTAGTGAGGTGGGGATTTAGTTATAATGGTTTTTCTATTCTGGTGTACTGCCGGAACGTTGGTCCAAGATGTATTGACATCTCGCCGTCTGGGTGGTCGTCGTATATAGCGTGACTTGCTACTATGTAACTCGCAAATTGAGTTTTACTCCTGACAGTATGCAAATGTTCAGTTAAACCTGTATCTTTATTAGTGCATTGGATTGTTTCAAACGGAATAATTGAATGAGAACAGCATAATTGAAAATCACATAGATTCGAATAAGATAATAGGCTTTTGATGCCTGTTCAATTGAAAAAGTGCATGTCTACAAGGAATTGGTTTCATTTAAATAAACTTTAAATTTCGAACGTTCTTTTTCTTAAATGTTGTGAATTAAAGTTTTCTTCTAAAAAGGTTTAATTGCAGCAAAGGTTATAAACAAAATGTAAAAAGCATTACTTAATGTATATTTTAATTTCTACTTTGCATTTGACGATGACACCGGTCACATAATATATGCACGCTACCATTAGGTGTATGCGTCGGCAAGTTAATTATAAGATTATGTTATTGGCATTGCTAATTCGCAATATGATTCGTTTTCAATTAGCTCTGTGCGTGTGGGCAGGTTTTAATTACTCTCATTATCAAAAGATTACGTGACGGAACTTGACTTTTTACAGAGACTAGAGCGAATCGGCGAAACCAAGTGCAATATTTTTTTTTACCTTAATTATTTTTTCGCAGTTGTCAAATTGATGAGTTTAGATTGTAGAAAGCTAAAATTCATTTATAGTTCAATTATAGATTTTTTTTTTACTTATAAAGCAAGTCGTAGGACGTTAACTTAAGAGTTGGTTAATAAAATGTTAAACACAGTGGTTTCGAAGTTTCAAAATTATGTAGAAAATAGTGACGAGGTTATACCAACATATCTAATTAAAATGAAGGATTATATTAACACATACGTATGTATATGCTTTTTGTTCTTTTAAATTGGAGTAGGAAGAAGGATGTTAAGTTTTATTTTTAAATACTTTTTATTTGTTAGTACTTGTTCAGTAGATCCAGTTTACATATATAGAAATCTATGTAAATATACATTATTTAAATAAGTATTTTCATACTATTATTTTTTCAGTAAATTTTCACGTCCACCGCAACTTAAAGGAATTTGTGAAATTGCAAAAAGCGACTGGGATCTGTAAAATATGTCCCAAGGACTTGTCAGGTGACATGACAGCTGACAACTGACATGTGGCGAAACAATCCACGTGTCGCCTTTCAATACCTTGTGGTTTGTGGACGTGGGAATTGTTTTTTTAAAAAGCCAGAGAGAATACCCGTCTGATGGCCAGCAACTGTTTTGTCGTCATTATAACGAAGACAATAGACCTTAAAACCTTTTTGGGATGATATTGGTGTCGTTAAATCGGGAAAATCTCTGTATTCCTTACTAATCTGGCGTGTATTGGAGGCAGTTTAATTGTTAACTACAAAAAATCTTTAGTTCGTACAAATTAAGAGTAATGTCAAATGTTTTCTCACAAATAATGTGTTTTTGAACGAAAGGCCCGAAGAAAGTTATCATATTTCTTGAAAAGTGAAGTATTCGTTACTAAAACGTGTAAAAAGTACAAGCACTATTTTATGGATGAATATTATGAAGAATTAAAATACTCTTTAGTAAAAAAAGAAATTTTTAGTAAAAAAAGAAGTTTTAAAACCCAGAAGTCGAAGTAAATCCCTTTTCTTTTTTTTAGCCTCAGTTACTGGCTGGCAGTCATGAGCAATAAAAATTAGAATGTTCATGTTGTACATGAAAAATAGCAGTTTAATAAGCTGTCTAAATTAACTTAACCAGTTTGTAGCCCGCGTCTAGTCACACGCCAAGCTTCCGAGTAAATTTTTCACGTTAAATATTTTTACGAACGTGCAAAAAACTGTAACAGTAGTAGATACGGCGATAAACATCTGTTTAGATAACATCGCGCGTTTCTTGCAAACTGGGAGAAAAAATTCAAATTATTTTCTTCGTGTACAGTAGGCGAATTATTCTAGAGATCATGTGGTTTATCGTGCGATGCATCGTCGAGATAACGTGGATGGGCTTATGCAAATTGTTGGGAGTTTTGAACCGTTTTTTATGCTTTGACATTTGAAACTGTGATATTCCAAGCACTGCTGAGTAACCTCAGCATACTAATACTAGCCACAGTGGTACAGCTTTATGAATCTTATTATTGCTTCTTATGAACTGTCTTCGTTGAATTCTTCGTCCTGTTAGCTTATTGCCAATACAGTTACGAAAGGATGTTCTCAAAACTCTTTCTATTTTTGGCTGGTACCATTTATTTGTGGCATTTCACTTATTCATTTATTAGATGATAAAAAATCAAAATAAATAATGGTTACAATATGGGAAAAAAAACTTTCAAATTCTGCTATTTCAACTACTTCAATTACAAAATGATAAATGAAAATTATCGCCTGATAAAAAAGCCTAAACAGCATATTAATAATTGATTTTTTCCAAGCCGTTCAATTAACCGTCAACTTAAGATATGAGAAAATTGCATTCTAATGAAAGTGGAATAGTCGGTAGGGTCGTACGCCCGCTGCCATCAATGAGCATAGATATAATTATCGATATTTTATAAGGGGCTAGTGCACACTCACATTATACCAACGGAGTAAATTATAGGCTATGTTTATAAGTGGGTTATCTCAATACATCTTAATAAATAGTATCGTACTAGACCAATCCGCACTAGGCCAGCGTTGTGGACTAAGGCCTAAACCCTCTTAATGGTAGAGGAGGACCATGTCCAGCAGTGGGACGTATATGGGCTAATGATGATAATTATCTTTATAAGGATTATGTTTTCACATTTGTCAGATGTTACCTTCGAAAATATTTTTTATTCAAAGCCACAATATATACTTTTTTATAAAGTGTGTATGAACTATTCATAATTATTTTTTGCTGACTTCACGTAAATAGTTCCTTCGCGTTGATTCTTCTTGGTATAGTGTATCGCTGACTTAACCAGAAACTGTTTCAATGTTGCGTAGATTAACAGCTTTGGTCCCAGAGTACTTGTTAATTGAGTTTTCACATTCAATTAATATTATCTATAGGTTTCCTTCTATATTGATTATGGATAATTTATGCACACAAATCGACTTGTTATGTGACCAAGTGCGCTGAATATCTAAATTAAATGAAGATGCAAATTGAATACTGAAAATTGTAATTGCGTAAATTGTGTTGACAAAAGGATATTAATTGATAAAGTAATTACGAATTGAATTGATAGCTTATATGGATTATTGGTTAGAGGCAAGCTAAAACGGTGAGTAGTGAGTTTCTCTTTGATACAAATATTTATGAGATCAACAAAAAGCCGAATTGCACTAGGCCAAAGTGCTGGGCTAATTCCTAAACATTGTGGTGCCCAACCGTGGGACATAAAAGAGCAGATTTATTCTAATGTACAAAAATGAAGATTGTACCTAGTTAATAATACAACCCGGTAAAATATATTATTACGGTCTGATATAAGTATACAACTAGCTGTAGTTAGTAGTATACCTTTACTCAAAAGTTCCTGAAATATTCTGGGATCTTTCGTGAGGGGAATTAGTAAAGTTGTTTTGAACGATAGCAATACAAATTAATATAACCTATTAAAAGTATTTTTATACTAAATGACTTTTGTTCCGAGTATTTATTATGAAGTCTATTCGTACAATCTATACATAGCAATAACGTTTAACAAAATTTCTTCGATAACCGACAATATTGCCACCGCTAAAATCCATTGCTGTTATAAAAGCAGTGTGAAATCCCAACACCATACAAACTACGCGAACAAAAGCAATTTAGCTCGTAAACCGTAAGTTTTCGTAACGTGGTAATTGTAAAACCCTTTTAGCAACCGATATAGTCGGTGACCTGGCCACTAGAAAGCTACCTGATTAGATTAAACCAACTTGCATTCTGTGCATGACATAAAACTAATCCCCTTATAGGTTTGAGATCGTAAAACCGTACTACCGTTTGTAAATTATGATTGTGCCATTACTACGGAAATATAAAACGGGTTAGATATTCTTTTTTTTTTTCATAAGAATCAAATTGGTTTGATAAAGGATTAGAAGCGTTTTAATATAGGTAAATAAAGTATGTTTTTTTAAACGTTTGTTTGTTTATTTTGAAATTTAATTTCTCAATTTAAATATTAGTCATACTGAACTGGTTAATAAAAACGAATAAATAATTTAATAGCTAATTCTGTCACACATCTTTGTTTTATAAATATTCCACTACCAGCCGCACTCTAGTCAATTAATACTATATTTTCGTACAATTTTTTTGCCATAACTTTTCGCGTTTTTTTTCTATTTTGAATACGTACAGAACCCTTAGAGTACTCGCAATTCATAGGTCGTGGGAGGTAGATGCACGTACCGGTGGTCCCCTATTAGCGCAGTAGCAGTACGGTTATCACCCGGACATCGTCGGGACAAGACTGAGCGTCGAATGCTCATTTTATGCATACCATATCATATGGCTACTCGTTTTATTAATTGTTGTGCATTTGAATTTCAAAAATGGAATCTATTATTTTTTTTATTTAGTCAATTCTGGAATAATTTGAATTAGAATTTAACTGTTTTTTTTATTGTTATTTGACTAATGAAAGTAAATTTTGCACCGGGTTTTAGAAACGTGCGTCAAAATTCAAATTATGTAAAATTATAGTTTTTACTAGCCGTGCTTGAGATAAACATTTATTTAGATCAAGTAGGCTAGAACTAACAATAGATTATAAATTATATTGGTTAACATGATATAAATCTCAATTTAATTGGCACTAAAATGGGAGAGCCATTATGCAATTATGGTCATAATACCATTCTCACTAATTTTAAGGGGAAATCACTTACCATAAAATATATTACCACACGATTCAACAATAATATTGTGATAATTTACTATGGCGTTTAATAAAACTGCCAAACTACTTAAATGATGCTGAAAATACTATGAATGATGTAGATTTGACGAAGTGGTAAGTTAATACCAGAAAAATATATATAAAAAATGTAGATGAATAGCAGAGATTATTTTCCTGCTCAACTACATCTATCACCCCTGTGAATTGATAGTGATATGTCTAAAATAGGCACTGGAAACTCAGCAAATCAATAAGTATGTGGCTTTTTGCAAAATTGATATGGCAAACCCACTGAATATATTATGAGTATTATTAAATAACCATATAGTTGATATCTGAAACCTTGGATTTCAATAATTCCATACTAAATGTCTTTCTAGATCGTAACGCATCTCAATACTCGAAGTTTTATGTCAAATTAGCTCGTATCAACTAGTTTACTCCGCTGAGATTATTAAGAACTATAACCCGACCGGGCTATATTTCTCGGCAAAATAAATTAATAAATGCAACAATCAATTAAACATGCTAATAAATTTCGAAGTAGAGCCGTACGGTCGGGTATCGCCATATCTAATTGAGGTCAGAGGTGGTACGACATGTTCGATTCGAGAGATAGAATGTCTATATCGTTGAGGTAAGGGGGCTGTCGTACTGATCACAATATCTTGTGCGCTTGGATTTTTACGAAGACTGCTATTTAGACGTAAACAGTTTTGGTTATTGTTTTTACGATGTATGACCGATGGTCGTGTATTGCGGTATTAAATTCTATTTAGGTAATTCTTCTACATATTATAATTAAAATAATTAAAAACTTGATAAAAAAAGATTTAAAAAATTGTGCTTTTGCAAGTAATTTTGAACCGAATTAAAAAAACTTATTGTGTTTCGTCTCACTAATAAAGTGCTAAATTGTCCATAAGATTTTGTATATAGTTGTATCCGGTCATTATATTAAATTGTATAGATGCTAATATTATTATTTAAATATTTTTTACACATTTGTACGCCTAAGGCGCCAGTATATGTACTGATTTGCATAATTCATTCATTTACTTATGCGCATTGAAATTAAAATGTAATCCAAAAACATCCTCACAAGTTTGTTTTGCTTTAGGATCAGCCTAAGTATTTATATTTTAAAATTATATAAAGCATATTTTTTTTATAAATGATTTTAATATTTATTCTGTTTTTGTAAAGTTTTCCCAAAAAAATCAAATAAATATTTTTTTTTTGTAAAAACGACTACGAAATCACATTATCATCACCTACATATTTTATTTTATGATTATATCAATTTGATTATTTTGGATTTCTTCTACAACTCAAAAACCATCTGCAACTCAATCAAAATCTTCTTTTCAATAGAGTTCATCTATAAATACCGTTTTATCAATGCTAGGTCTTCATATCTGAATGCTTTAGCTGGGACTGCGTGGTGGTCCCAGTAACTGCAGTAAACGACAGACCGTCCTAGCCAGACAGTCTGACAGACCGCAGAGGACACTACTATAGCTTGTTACGAATAACAACAACAATAAAATACACAATACAAAGGTATTAATGGCGCTTGAGAGTAGGTCGTTCGGGTGAGGTGATTGAATTACATTATGTTTTTTATGGTATAAATAAATATACTATTGTATTAAGGACTGGGAAGAGGATTGATGCAGTCACGGAGAGGTTGAAGTGGTTGAATTACAGACGCTTAAACAAAAGCCGGGAGTTTCAAGGATGTTTATAAGATTGGCGTAAAATCGATAGATGGTTAAGAAATTAGTCATTCTATGTTCATAATTGAATGTAATGTAGTGAAAATATTTAGTGATTTTCCCCTTCATCATCTTTATCATAATCTTATTGCTGCATCTGCTTACATTAATCTTTCGAACGCTGATTAATTAATAGTAAACATAATTTTTGTGCTAAGACTTTCTCTAAATATTTACTCGTGTAGAGTCGTCATTAATCATATAATTTTGAAAAAAACTATAAAGTGTCATTGAGCACCGTTAAGTTAATTAAAACCAGGATGTACATAATCGAATGAATAAATCAAAATAGCTGGCAGTCGCAACTAAATAATTAAAAACATGTGTGGGTTGGCACAATTAATTTCATTGTTAGCATTGTACTTCGACAAGTGGGATTTGACTGAGTGACGAAACCAGAGCGACAAACTAGTACATTAATTACAGTTGCAAAATGCACAGGTGCTTCAATATAATCAATCGGGTCTCTATCGCAATATATGTTATTTTAATGTCATCATCTTTTCAACTGTCAAGCGAACCGGTCGACGATACATGCGCTTTTAAAATGGATTACTGGTGGTCACATGAACCACTTAATGTTATTTATAAGCAACGTCCTAATTAGTATAGGGAATAAATTTTATCACATTAATGAACATTTGAACACATTGGTAACAAATAATATGTTGTCAAAACATTTTTTGAAGCCGTTGATAATAGGCTACTTCGTACCTTGAACATTAAGATAGATAAAAAAATGAAATCCAATGAACTCTTCAATGTTCATTTCGTTGCTTACTTCTATTAGTCGTTTTTAAATTGACTATAATTAAATTATAAATTTTATATCTCGCTTATAAACCAACTTTTCAGTAACTACCACGAGGATATTTCAAAACAACGACAATAGTCATTTAAGCTTGGTAATATTTATCGTTTAATGGCATAAAAGAAAAGCGGACGAGTCCACGTCGGTCTTTTTCACCCATTAGCGCCTTTTGCCGGGTTAAACGAAGAGAAAGTAGTAATTCAATGTAGCTTCTTAGGCGTTAGGTAAAACGGCATCTCATATCTAATTTACTAGAGCGCAATAAATCTGTAACGTCATTAGAGTGAAAAAATTGCGCGATGTGACGAGGCGAGATTGCCCGTGACTAAATGTGAGAGATAAATGTTATTGATGTCTTGGAGAAATTCTCGTTCCGCGTTAAAGTGTTAGTGTATCGTTTTCGAATTGTGACCTGTGTTTTGGAATTTTGGATACTGTTTATGCTAGAATATAATCATGATTTATTTTATTTTAAGTCTGTAGTCGATTATTGAATGCTTCACGGGATTTTCGGAACCGTTGTTATTGGAAGACAACACAAATTTATTGAATAATAATTCTAGTTATATGGGTTATGAACAAACTATGTTGTTTTTCGTATAAAAAAATTGCCTATATATTATTCGCAATTGTGTGCTTGTCTTACATAGAAATGCAGACACAAATTATAGACGCTAAACTAATACATTAAAATTTCTAATACAAATAACCCTGGAAATATTAAAAGATAATGCAAAGCCTTGGGCGTCAGAAAACAATGCTCATTATTGAAAACAACTCGCACGCAGCTTGCATGGCCGCTTTTTAAGTAGTGATTAATAAGTGGCAGTGTTAAGTCCGAGCCACTAATGACATGAAAATTTCAGCCCAAGACCAACAGATTGTCCGTCTAATATCATGTTACATCACACTTGTACGTGCGGGAATGCCACCCGACGATTGTTGCCACAGTGAATCTGCCGGTAGAAGTACGATTATGTGTAGAACTTGAAAATAGTCTTTCACGGATGAGAGACAATAAAAAATACGGCGAAACCCTAACTGTTTATAACCAGAAACATTATACATTTTTATGCAGATATATTTCTCTGGCTGTCTCAAGACTTTTTTAGGAAATCCAGGCAATTTTCGTCGTCTACTTGTTTTTACTTTTACTAATTATTAATCACATGTTTTAAGTCAAGAAGATGACACCGAAATTCACATTTCTAATACACATTTAGCCTTGTATTTTTTAACTCCTGTTTACTGACCATTGTGTTGACATTTGCAACACTACAACCGTGTCTACTATGTGGCCGGTCTGTTTGATAGTGAGTGTAATAAATTGTGCTCATTTACACCTCACGACTGCCTGTGTTGAGATGAAAGGAATGTGGAGCCAGAGTGGCCTGATGATGTACTCGCCGAGGGTCTGGACACGTGTGGGTAATGAGCTGTTTATAACTACAAATGGTCTATTAATCATAATGACCTGGTGAATTTATTTTTGTCTACTAAACTTGTTATTTGTGATTGTTAGCTTCGTAGCATGACTTTTTTTACTTTATATTAGCCATATTTTAGACCGAAATGTTGCTTGTAAAATTGTATCACTATGTGAGATTTGGGCTGTGTGTTAGGAATTTATCTATTTGTTTATGATTTTTGATAAAAGCCGCCAGAGATATCAAAACGAATAATTGGATTTAGATATGCAAATGATATTGTACATATGATGCTTCTATCGTAGTCTGACTTAAATAGAAACACTTTTTTGTTAAAAATTAAGCAGGGATAACGAAATAAACATTCCAGTTGATGCTAAAAGTAATGTTTGCAATAACTTGTCTATGGCATCTGCAATAAATTAAAATCTGCCGGAGGCTTTTAGTTGTTAATGATTGTTACGTTTCTTGAACTAACTGTAGCTGTATCCATTTGGTTGATTGGCCAATTAATCAATGAAGTTTCGGGCATCAATTTCCTTATTCACATCTGTGTTGTAGGAGAAATGTGTGAATTTGTACACATACGTATCACAATATCGATCGTTGCGTAACCACAGTGGCTTCTAAAGATGTTTTGTAACAGTTTATTAATCTGGCCCGTATGTCAATTTCGATACAATATCGCCAAACGCGAGTACATGAACGCTATCGTGACAAAACCTGATAAACGAGACAGTTAATAAAATCTCCACTTAAGTGAAATCTGTGCGTCATCTTGCACAACGAATGAGAGCAATGCTCACATGTCCGATGACCCGGCTTTTCGATTCCATGTCTAAAATTATAACGACTTGTTCTTGGAATGGTCACGATACCGATCATTGTAATTATGCTCACGACGGTGCAAACTTAAATTTGCTATTCTCGAATCCACGCATGCAGTGATTTTCGGTCGGGAAGATCGATTTTTGAGTGCTCATTTAATATTGTTACGATTTAACAATAGTTGAGTTATTCGTGAATACCTTCGGGTGATGGATGTTTGTTTTTCACGTTTGTAGGGATTGTGTATTGGAGTTGTGTTCGATTTTGACGAGTGATCGGAAGGACATGAATCATTCATTTTTTACTTCTTTATGATACAGGGTTCAAAGTTAACATTGTTACTTGTTAGATGTAATCAAAGGTCATTGTCAATGGGCTGCAAGGGAAGTGTTCGTTGACTATATGCAGCAGTAGATTTCTTGGCCTAATGGTCGTATGGTTTTAATTATTGATATACATCTTACGTCGATTTAATTATTATCGGATTGTTTTTTATTGTTGATGAAAAAATAATAGCAGTTATTGCTCAGATTTGGTAGTGTTGCTTTATAGTTTAAACCAAATAAAGTTCCTCGAACAAGTTGATGCCGGCCTGTCCATGTTTCAGATAACGGGCCAATAAATAGATTCGGCTAGATGAAACCGCATCGAAAGCATTAAGGCAGGAGTTGTTAGTCTTGTATCGCAATGCATATAAGGCATATTGTCTATTGTTAATCTTGAGCAATTTACTGTTCAAACATTAAGTTGTTTTGCTCAGGTATTGTTGCAAAGCCAGAGTTGAAGTGAATGTGACATTTAACTTCGTGACGCACGAAAACGAAAGGGATCAGTAATTTTTCATACACCAAAAGGTCCTTCATCATCATTTACGGTGCCTCCCACTGAGTTTGTTTATACTCAATATCCTAAATTTAATTCAGTTTGGAATAGACGAACTGCGCTAGAAGAACCATAAGGTTTTGTATGAAGTTGCTTCGGACAATGCCTGTTAATATTTTTTAGGATTTCGTATTTAAAACCTTCTGTTGTCTTATTCTGTTTACTTGTTTAATACATCAACACATCGTCCTTAACATTTGGACCAGTTCTTAAAGCATTATTTACGATGGCCAATTTTATAGGTCCTGTATTTCACCTACTTGAATTACGAGCATTACTACAGTCCGTTTGATTTATATGCTGGCGGAATCTGGGTACAAATTGCGTCGATTGCCCGTCGCTCTCGAGATGTCGTGCAGAAACACTTAGCGGCACACGCGTTAATTGCGCGGCCCGGCTCATTCACTGATCATTCATCTGCATTCACATTAAGACTCAGTTTTTGTACAATCGCTAACTGCAGTGATTTATCTGCGTTTTGCACTTCAGTTTTTTGATCGTTTACAGATAGATTGGATTTCCAATGTGTGTTTCTGTGGCTGGACTGTCCTCCTACTGTCTACATAGATTCCACAAAGCTATGTATTTTTCTGATTTATTTCGGGATCATGACAAGTGAGGTTCGCTTAGATCCGCTGAGGTTTAGTGCTTGACGCTAATATTGTGCGAGTCGCTATGATATTTTATCACAGAAGTTACAGGGTGTGTGGTAGGAATAGAATCCAATATTCGCATATGTAAATATTACTAAATAAATAGCATTAAATTAGAATAACGTACAAACAAAAAATATTTATTTTCTTAATTCATTCTTTGGCTGACCTCAATCGATAATGGTACCGAGGTAGATAAGATAGAGAAAATATACGATTGAGCCCAGTGGTGTCTCATAGAAGAGGCATAGGCCTGGACATAGGTCCAGCAGGAGACGTGAGAGAGGCTGGTGATGATGATGAAGCTATAGTATAAATATCCATTGTTGGTCTAATATGAACACAACTGTACAGAAAATGATCGCGATCGACTATTGCCATAACTTAAACGTTTTATATATGGCATATAGATGAGTAATTTATATAAATCACGCAGTGTTGCGACACGGTATCACGACCGCACGAGGGGCCACGGATGCATGCGGCACTGCGGTGACAATCCGCAATTAGGATTGTATGCACATCACAATGGATTTACAAGACAAACACGCGAACACATCTCATTCATACGATCTGACTACATTTGTACCTACTGTCTGTGATTTAGTTGTAATTCCTTTGGACGAATAAGATGTAATTTTAGACTATGGAAATAAGAATAAAGAAGGCAAATTTTTGCTTTACGACGTTTACTTTAACTGTGGATTACAAGTAGATGAATGGCTTTTTAAATAAATATTATAATGATTATTTCTATGAAATTGGTTCAAAGTTTTATCACCCGTAAAATTGTATTTTAAAGTAAACCAATGTTTAGCTATAAACAAAAAATTGTTATGTTCAGGAGCTGGACGCATTTTTTGTTTTGTAGTCTATTTAATCACTTCATTGTTGTTGGCTTATAGTTTAAAGCATTATTTATATTTAGTGTGGAATAAAAAGTTTTGTTGTACGTGATGCGGAATGTTCTTTGACTGAATTTTATTCTGTTAAAATGTGACTGAAAGCTAACTATATTTTTTTAGCTTTGAAGCTGACTATTACAAGATGTAGTCTTAAAAATCAGTTTCATCAATTTTGAGGATTTCTTAAAAACATATTATTAAGAATTTAGTAATTATTTCAACTTGAACGTTAAGTAAAATGCTTTAGCATTAATATTAAAGTTACGATAGAATCAAATTGCATAGTATCAATATTTTACACGATTGTTTGATTATTAATATTAGAT
Source organism: Cephonodes hylas (assembly GCA_030295005.1). Taxonomy (NCBI): domain Eukaryota; kingdom Metazoa; phylum Arthropoda; class Insecta; order Lepidoptera; family Sphingidae; genus Cephonodes; species Cephonodes hylas. The sequence continues at coordinate 3,495,574 of AP025375.1, read as the reverse complement.
TCTCTTCTACTTTATCAAAGATTACCGTCACAACATCCTTGTACTTTGGACAATGTGTACGAATCTTTACTGGCGTTTTATTTAACGCGTCACCTGTCAAAATCGTGAGCTATAAACATTGTAGTAAGCAAAGCAGCGGTCCCACGAACTACAAGAGGTATCATCTATTCCTGCCACGAAAACACTATACACGTCAAACCGTAGGATGTTTGCGCAACAATTCGTGTGATCCGGGTTTACAATAGCTTTTTACTATATTATACTAACAGCTATTACAGATGCTAATGATGTTTATGACCACATTATCCACGCTTAACATTAAACCTCTAATCTAATCTTAATACTGGCTAAATGATCCCTTTGTATTAGTTCAAGTATTTTTTCCAAGATTAATATTCCATCTCCTTTATTAAAATGGTGTCTAGGTCTTTAAGCGGGATCAATTACTATTGAAAAAATCAGTTTTTGCGTTGTTATTCAAACCGTCGTTTTTCGGCGACATTTTTTGCAAGTTTAACTGACACTTTAACGCATTCAAAAATCGACAAGTGAATACTTGATCGAAAATACTGAAGGACAAGAAACGGTGCTTTTAATAAAGACATACCAACAGCGCTTGAAAGCTACGAAACGATGTCGCATTGAACAAGTAACTCGACGAACAAAACCAAATACATATCTAATTCCGTATCAATTGAGTCGTCGGGCGCAGGACGAGAAAATTAACAATTAATCATTTGATTTCACAAAAGGATTTTCCGTGACCGAAACTCAGCAGTGGCGACGCATAAATCATTCAAAGGCTTGTTAAATGAAATTATAATCTGTGGCACAATTAATTTCCTAGTGCCAGTACTCGCGACACCTTCGTTACAAATAAATCACCCGGTAATCCGATCTCGGCTACTGTACGTCAAATGAGGCTACACACGGCCCGATAGTGCGCCGATTAGTGCAACAACGTGACCTCCATACAGTGATAGTACCAATCATTGGCGGTATGAGACAGCTTGATTCCGTTGGCGTTTTATGGCTATAAAATATAGATTTAAAGGAATTTATTAAGATTTTACAAGATAAATATAGAATTAATTATAAATAAAACAAGCTTAAATATAATTTTTGTTTTTTCATAATGAACATACTATCTAAGTTATATAAATGCCTGGAATATTAAACACTGCGTAATTTTATCAAGCAAATAAGATGACACTTTACTATTAAATACTTAATCATAATTAATGAAATACAACATCGTAGTTCTTATTTAACTACTCATGATTCAGAAAAGCATTAAGTTTTAATGAATGCGACACTCTCCAGTTCTATACCAGTGTACTAGTGTCGTTACGAAGTTAATTATACTGTTATGTTGGTACACGGAATTTAAAGTATGGTTAAACGTTGATAATGAGCTGCATCGTCAATTGACTACAAAGTAATAATTGGATTTTGTTCGCGTATTAACAGTAAACTGTAATAACATTACGACAGTTATTATTTTTTATTGACTTTTAAATGCAACATGACGTTAAGTATAATTGTGGTTATTAACAATTTAAAAAAACGTGTTCACTTACAAACGCATAAAAATTAATATACTTTCTTTATCACTTGCCCTTTATCTTGTAATTATGTTTCTATGTTGTGTTTAGCTGACACTTTTCCTAATAATTAATTTACTTTAAGATCTAATCCTCTATCACCCCAATACCATGTTTGTGCAGTTGAAATTGCAAAATAATTATTTAAAGGTATTTTAATAGATAGAGTAATTTAGTAGATAAAGTTTAATGAAAATACAAAATGTATGACCTGAAGTTAATGTTGGAGTCGGAATTTCATCTTAACAGGTTCAAATTTGAAACATTAATGTTTTTGTTCGTCAAACCTCTCAGTCCAGTTTGAAAGAAAAACAGTTTAATTTACTTACTGCTTTCTATTAATTCTACCAACAAGCTCTAGATTTTCCTCGACAACCCGCCCGGTCGTATGTCGCAGCCCTTGTCTCAAAGTGCAACCCGTTCACTCCTTACATTGTGCAATTTTACGATACAAATATTATGGAAATTTAAAATGTACGTCTTGTTTCCCACGTCGCGGTTGCCACAGACGTTATATATGCGACTTCATGTTCGTCGCCTTGTGACTAACTTGTGCAACAAACAATTATCCGACATTTCGCGTTTGTATCGCTCAAGACGTAGTTGAACTTGGTTCTTTAGGGATAGATATATCGTAGCCTTAAGTATGTTAAGTGATGAGAGAATATGAACTCTAGCTATTTAAGCTAGATAGCGATGTACCAAGTGTTTAAAAGTAGTTTTTCTGTTTTGTTTTCCTTAAAACTATGAAGACACAAATGTGCATACCTCCATATTTGTTTAAAAGCTGAGGGATGATTACTTCTATTTAGTAAATTAATATCAAATACATTGCTAATATATAAACTATTAGATAAGCTTTGCTACATTAATAAATACGAAGTATTTTGATTAATATAGAAAAAGTTATCATTGGCGACTCATGATATTGTGTATTTTCATTTTGTAAATCAAATCCATAAAACTTCAATTATATAATCAATGAAAATAATTGCACACGAACGAAGTACAGCTATTCATGTTTTTTATTGTGTTCAATTAATGAGTTAAAAACCAAGCATCATGGTGGATTAATTATCGTTGAGCCGTGAAAATGCGTGCTTAGCGCGCGCTTTTCCTAAACGCCCTATTTGTGTCAAGTCACTCCATAGTGACGTCTTTATTGAACGTTTTTGTGGTAAATAAAGTTAACTGGCCACTACGATAATTTGTTTTTTTTTAGAATGGAAAGAAATCGGGGTAGGCTTACTATGGGTGCAAATGTGGCGAGAAAAAATATAAACGGGCTTATAGTGATTTTGAAAATAGAATAGAAGTATAGATGTTTTTACAATGATTGTAATCATATGAATTGCTTGCATCGGTATTAAGAAAACGGAAATTAATGAAATAAGACTATGATTACATATGGCTACATACAAAATAGTTGTTAGAACTCTATTAGAATACTTTAAAAGCATAATTGATCGCACTCCTGTGATTGTATGAATGATACAACCTTTAAAAATGAAGCATATAGTGCAGTTACCCAACTCTCGTAAGATGCAATCAGACCGCGTTAAACAAAGAGAAATATCTTTCATTCTTATTTTTCTCTTATGTATTTTATTTGCTCCCTTTCACTGCGGTGGCAATTAAAATTATTAAAAAAATACGTAACGTCAAAAATAAAGGTATCGCGGAATCATGTAACTTGTTAATTTCGTACAATTTGTTTCTCGACTTTCTAAATTGTACGGTATCTGGTTCACATAAATATATTTTCCAATTTCAAAAAGATTTCAAATGCGATAATTGTTTTCTGCATTCGTTCTTTTTTACAGACTCAGTACTGCATTAAAAAAATTCTATTTTATGTAGAAACGCATTACTAAAGTCGGGGATTCACGTACAAGTCCTAGTCAAATCAATCAAAAGTGTATTTGGGTCAATCAACTTTTATCTGTCCTGTCAGTACTATGTAAATTTGTCCCCCAGTAGGTTAGTACAATGAAACATTAATTTTTCCAAAAAAAATATATATGGCAATCCATTACAATGAAACATAATTATTAATTACAATATCTACTATGATGCTAGTAAATAGATTTTGTTTGTTTTAAAATCTTAACGACCTTTTTGAATGTTTATTTTAGTCCCTATTATATTTTATTATTCTGACTTCCACCAGACAACGGTAAAAAAGTTCCAAAATCCAAACATTTATGGCGTGACTACTGCCTGGAACTTAAGTGGATTCATTTCGTGACAAAACTCATCCAGCCCCGATTTTGATTTCATCTTTTCCGCGGCGCCAGACGACCGAATGTATTTTGAAAAAGTGCGTGGCTTTATTGTGTGTCCACTGGACAACCAGCACAAAAACGTTTGTATCATACATATTTTAGTAAATTAAAGTGGAATATATTCCATTTAATGTATATTTTTTACTGCGCGTAAGACCTAATTCAAAATATTATTATTTATTACCAGGGAGCGGAAAGACTAATAAATATCACCACCAGTCCCTTGGACATCCAAGATCATTGTCTGAATTATTCAATATTTTCTCTTCTAATACTGATAATTATTTATAAATAGTTGTTTTTTTATTACATAAAAAGAAGAAATACAGGCGATTTCCATCATAGAATCCTCTTTGGACACCCGAGTATTTCCTATGGACAAACGTATATGTCCACTGGACAACCACTTTTTTCTTATCTCCTAAAGACACATTATCGTCATATTTACTTTAAAAGAACAGTAAGGGTTTTCAAATATGATTTTTATTATTTAAAAGTAAATTAACAATTTGACTGAATTTTTAAATGTTCAAGGGACTATCTTAACTACAGTCACATGAATTTTTGAGTAAAATTTACCATAAATTGTTCTGCTCTATTTGAATTCCTTAAATATAAATAATTATCAACAACAAATATGTATAAAATATACAAATTTGTAAAAAAAATTTTGAAAAATAAAATCTATCATTGATGGTACATTTAAAAGTTGATTGACCCATTTATAATATAATACAACTGAGAGGGTAGGGGTGTATAGTTAATTAATTATAAAGAAAGTCAGAGAAAATCTTATGTCAGTCAAATAAGGCTGTAACAGTGACAAGTTTACAACGAACTCACATATGAAACAGCCTATTCAGATCTCCTCATAAAGTTTATAGAAGCAATTTCCCATCAATAAAATAATTTAATTACGGAGATTGTTCACATCGACTGTACACTACGTTTGATTGATTTGTTTAAAGTATTTATTGAATAAAATAAAAATTGACAGCTATTTCGTAAGTATTTGTGTTAGTTATTAGCATCTTCATCATCATCATCAGCCAAATTTAGTCCACTCCTGAATATGAAACCGCCTGTAGCCAGCGACATCAAAAACTAAAGTATAGTTATTAGCATAAACCAGATTAAATTAATAATAATAAAGTATTCATAAATTAATTTTATAGCTAGACTTTTGAAAATTCTTTTCTGATTTTTGTAACAGTAATTCATAATTGTTGAAACGATCGACATAATACGGCATTGAAAAAAAGGTTTAACATCAATTTGTAGAACCTAAAAAACAAACACAAAAAACAAAAAAGGTTTTACACCTCCTCGGTTTAAAAAAAGAATGACTTACCGGTGCGTATTCTGCGCATATGTCAATGGAGGTGACAAAGTCGCACACATCGTCGACTGTCCACGCGGAGAGTCGCGCTCTCGCCTCCGCACAGAGGCAGTCGCTGCGCGCCTCGCTCCTCTCTGGACGCGATCGATTTAATTAATTACCCACCCGCAGATTAATTTAATAGATAACAACGAGCTTCAATTAATTAATTTCGTAGACTGTATTTCAGTAATTATGTTCGCTTTAATTATTGGTATAATTATACATTCTTTTTGGATGCTTCAAATTATTTGGACTTTTTGAGGCTGGACTTGCGCTTTGAGTTGAATTAATTAGTGTATATTTCATCAAAAATACGTCAAGATTTGGCTCAGACTTGACTCAAAAAATCACACTCAACTTCAAAAATTTAATTACCTAACCTATTATACATTCTCCTGTTGCCGTCTTTAGAAACAAAACCTTTTTCTGCCACAGAATGTTCTAGGGTTTTTTCTTGTAGGGTTGCCAATAAATAAATGCCATACATACCATCATTAGAAATCCTGTCTCTCTCATCGCTGTCACTCCTGGTGCTAGGGCTGGCAGACAGTCTGGCACGTTTGGCTGCACTCTCTCCAGCTGCTGATAAGTCCAGGGGTGAATGCTCTGTAGGGTTGCCAGCTCCCACCCTCTTGCGTCGCGACCGGCCTCCTCGACCGACCCGTGATATCGCTAGTAGGGCCTAGAACAGACAAAAAGTTGGTATTATTCATGATCAAAACTATTATTCCTTTCAGTCTATTGATATACAACAAGATTGGCTTAATAGTTCTGACTGATGAGATATTTATGTAGTCGTGTTAAAAAGTCTTTTATGTGTAAAACCGGGAGTGTATTTAAAAGGAACTCTCCTAGTTTTGTTCCATATTAAAGTTGTACATTGTAGCCCCGGAGCTTTTTGATATTAATGGTATTTTTATACCGAATGAAATGAACATCACGGCCAGTAATTTATCTTGCACATGATAATTTACAAAATGGAAAAAACAGCAATTTATCCATTTTTATCTTTATACGCAGGATAATTAAAGCGTTGATATTAACGTTAACGATTGATATTAATACAAGTCTTTCCATACAAAAAAGTGCGAAAGTGCGTGTTTGAGAATTTTAACGACGTTGAGAGATGTCTGATTTTTTACTTCCATTTAAACGGTCATTAAGTCATTTAGATATTACACTTTTAAAAACTTACAACAGATTTGGCGTAGATTAATGTACTTAGCGCATTATCTAGAAAATATAAATAAATCATACGCATTATTCCGCCTACAAGCTGATGTTTTAAAACTCAATTACTTGCACAGTACCGGTGTTAAGCAAACATGAAAGGTGGGCCGGTATCTGATCGAGAGCGGTCTAAGTGAGCATCTATCATAATAACGTGGTGTATCGTCACGCTGCCCGCCCGCGGGTCAAGCTGCAATCTATCTTTTTTAATTGCCACCAGTAAAAAGGTGAATGCAGTAATGTATGAAATAAGCGTGCGCGGCACGCTCCATACATTAACGTAACTGGCGATTCATCGTGTTGCTACTTGGAGGCGAAAATATATTCATGCGCGCTCTTCTGTTCCGCCGGGAATTCTGTTTTACTTTATGGTATTATCAGTTATTTGTCTATGGGATATTTGGTTTCTATGTTTGCATTGACACTTAAAAAATAATGAATATGACTTATATAGATACTGAAATACCTATTAGAAAATGATTATAAAATTTAGAAAATTAAGTATTTTTATGGACTCTCTTTATGATAGATTTTTTGAAAATAAAATTATAAACTTCATTATTATACCTATCTCTTTACTCCTGACACCTATTCACCATTACATCGAATCTCAATAAATTTTCCCTATTCGCCTACTATCACGTATCTATTTGCCCCGATGTCGAGTGAGATAAGAATAACGGGTGAGCACCGTAGTGTTATTGTGCTGTTTTAATTTCCTATCCCCCGGCGTGCGGGGAGCGGGCTTGGCGCGTGCCTTCGCCAATTAGAAGCGCTCCACTTGTTACCACAGACGCGGGGCACTGAGGCTACGTCCGGAACTGTTGCCCCGACTATGGCTCTACACTATGATTGGCATTTTAAGCTGGTTTCGAGACTGATTGTCTATGGTAGCTGGAAAATAATTGAGTCTAGTTAATTTTGCCTTTTATTGTCTATATAAATGTAGGAAAGTTATAGTTATTGTTAGGCTAATTGGGTAATGATTATATCTATATAAGTAAAATAACTTCCTACTTCATGAAATTTGTATGACTTGGCATATCTGTGCAAGAAAAAAAGTAATTTTGAATTTAGAATGTTGTTTAAAATGATCCCTAAGTCTTTTGAAAAACAAAAGAGGTTGTAAGTAACAATTTTAATGAATTAAATATTTCGATCGTGTATAGAATATTCGAGAAGTTATTTGTACCTATCGCCCCTATTACGTAGGCATAACTTCACGCTCCGCGCCTTTCCTGTTCGAAAGGAAGTGTAAAGGTTACTACACCAAAGGAAATCGTTATGAATAAAGGCGATTAGAACTCAGAGATGGGTACGGATAATAAAGTTTACGATGCCCGAGACATTTTAATCACAGCCGTGAACTATGAAACCGTACGTAATTAAAACGGGAAGGTCATTGAGCACCAGTATGTGTAATTAATATGAATTTTAATGTGTTCTTTTGAAACGAAAAGCCAGCTGAGCGTAAATTTCAAAGGGGCAGTGGCCTTGGTAGTGAAGTAATATTCTCATACACGATCCTCGTGAATTACCGGATTGGCCCATGTTTTAGCACTTATTACAATAACAATGGTTAATGAACGTTCATGATTAAGATTAGCGCCCAGCTCACGTTATATTTTTCGCCTAGAATTGGTAATTTTTGTTCTAGATTTCGTGTAATTACTCGTGTGTACATAGAAATAAAATCTAATTTCTAATTAGGTGGAAGCGGTAAATTGTTTTATAGTAAGGCTTATTTAAGCTTTTTTAATTTATTACTTCATGGAAGTAAATTGTGATAAGATTAAATTGAGACGTAAATTATAAATTACATATTTTATAAATAATTTAATTTTTTATTATAGCTCGTAAAAATAATAATTATAAAAAAACACACACGCATAAAATTAAAAAAAGATACAGTTTGATACGACGTTTATCATCATCCATACAGCCACGTTAGAGGTGAACAGTGTTTGTGGTTATAATATGGCTAAATTACTAATAGTGCTGTATTTAGAAGTCTTTGTCAAGTTCTTCAACAAATTAGATAGACCTCAGTTTGTAAAACGATAGCGGGCCCTATCCCCGTATCGCGGCAAATGTTTGACCCAATATTTCTTGTTCTAGATGATTGTGAGACGAAAACTCCCTGAAGTTTATGTGTGTTTCCAAAGTCTAATTTACATTGCTATGTGCCTAGGACAAATGAACTTTATGTGTGTCTCCAAATTGTATTTTATATTGGTATGTAACTAGGACAAATGTTTGACCCAATAATATTTCTTAGTCAAGGTGCAAAAGCTTCCATAGTGTGGCACCTATTCTTGACACCTATATCTTGAGTGGGGTCAGAACTTTTTCGTATTTACCTTAGTAGAGCTCATATCAAGCATGACGGGGAAGGCGGGCAGCCTGGGCGGGCCGCCCTGTTGCTTCGCCAGTTTGGTGAAGAGTCCACCGAGAGGCGTGTCCGTGACGTCAGCGTGTGCCGGCGCAGTCGTAGCGCGCGCCTCCACGCCGAACCCATTCATACGATGGAAATAACTGTGGGAAATACATTGGTATTGAAATATTGACATAGAAAAAAGTCCAGCCTATGGTTGCCTTGAAAAGATTGTAATGTAGGATTAAGACGGCATTTGTACTTTTCTATGTAAGTTTTTGTATGATTTATAAATGTGCAATTAGGTGCCAGGTGGTGGTAAAGAAATATATAATTGCAAGTATAACTATGGAATAGCAAGTTTTTAGAGCAGTGATTTTGTTGACACTTTGTATACTTACAAATTTAACCTGTTCGTGTTGGTTAATAAACACATTGCCAAATATATTCATGCCGGTAGAAATCGTGTGGAAAATATTTTTTCATGTTGTATAATTAATCAGATTATAGTATCACTGCTGAATTCTGACCTTCTGTTTAGTAGTAAAATGGGGAAGAAGGTAATGATAGTTTGAACAACAGTTCTGATGTTAGCTTTAATTGGATTAAAATTTCATTCTCATTAAGGAACCAAATAAATTCATCAGTTAGTTAATTTGTGGCCGTTAATTTGCATTAATTTCCATTTAAAAATACACATAGATTTTATTTACGCAGGCAATTTTTGACCTTGCACCTGCAATCTCCATTAGCGTGGATCAGTATTTTACGATTACTCATTATACCATCATAAATGTAAACAGTCTATACAAATCACGAGACATTTTTCAAAACTAAAAATCCCTGTCGTGGTGATATATTTGATTTCATAATTACAACATGATAAATAACTTTCGCATTTTACTAATTTGAGACAATAAATCTCGGAATCATCGATTATAATAATCTTTTATTCGATACAATTCGGTGTTATTGGCGATTATCGTGTATTCCTGCTCATATAAACATCATTTGTGTCATATAAATAAGAAATATATATGGCAATGGCGATAGGATGCGTGCGATCAGTGGCGATAATTAAAACAAAGTTCACCGACCGTTTTTCGACAGATGAGCAATTCATTAATATAACATAAGTTCACGCGGAGAGCATCGGTTCTCACGAATCATGTAAATTTGTCGACTAAACGTAAGTTATCGAATCGATTAATATGCTAATTGGTTTGGGCATCACTAGTTCGTCGGTCGGTGAACCCTGGGTCGCATGGTATTGTGACATGGAGCGTGTGAAAAATGTACCCGACGGGATTTTGAAAATTTCGACCTCATACGAATTTTCCTATGAGAAAATACGTGGTGGCCGGAGATAGCTTATCTAAATGTGACGCTAATTTTTATTTTGTACATAAATAGCTTAATACATTTTAATGTCTTGTTAGTGGCATACGTATACAAGCTTCTTATTGCATTCAATAGGGTTTACTTTAGACATTTTCTGTAACTTCAATACTTGGACATGTGTTGGTTTGATTCCCGCTTTGAGTATAGTTTTTGTTTTTGAGTTTACCGTCAAATTATTTTTCAGTAAGTCGTAATGTTTAAATATTACTTCGTATTTAAAGAATAAGATACATTTATGTAAAAGATGCGGGCTGGCGAAAATATCTGAATAAAAAAGTAAGAAATTTTAATATTTTTAAGATGTACATCGAGGTATTACTGGCCTATCTCCGCAGTCTGAAATGGTCTGATTAGTGATTGCCACCGTGAAACCCGGTTTGTGAGCAACCGGACACGATTTGAATCTTCAAAAAGAATGAGGGTAAAGGTTGAACGGCGAGTGATAATCTTTAAGTATTGTGCGTGTTATTGTGTACTAAAATGAGAGTTCCTTGGATAAGTACTTTTATAGTTTTTTTGTACGTACTTGTTGGTTGTTTGGTTCTATAAAGACATTTAGAGGAAATGAATGAGGAACTTTTCAATGCGTAATCGGCAACTAACAATAATTTTATGGATGTATCCACGAAAGTCCTAAACCCATCAACAAATCTATTTTAAACATACCAGAAGTATATAATATAACCAAATGTCATGCACTGTTCATAATTTGAAAAAAATATTGTATCTATTTAAAGTAGGTTAGTTATTTTAAATTCATATTAGTATTTAGTTAAAATTAACTCGACGTGTTTCCTAATGTTGCTTAGTTTTTACTTTAAGCACAGTTTTTTATTGTTTTATTACAAAGTTTTTTTTAGAATTAGCAACCAACATATTATGTAACTTAATTATGAATTATGCTTTCTACCGTTACGTCAAGAGGATGCGGAAAATGGCGAGCTAGGTGGGAGTTGAATGCTAAAAATGTCTAGAGTTAGAAGGCTAGATTTTTTGACGATGGAATTAATTTTTATTTTCGCTGTATGAATTATGTATAATGAGGTATTTAGATTTTTTACTCCATATATTTTCCCTTTTACATTACATTACATACATCATGATGATGATATTTTACCATCTTATTATTAAAGTAGATTATTTCAAATCATGTAGTTGTTATAATTTGAGAAAAAAAGCATCTAAATAATATACTTAATGTCCAGAAAATAATCACAACTCGCCCTACTTAAAACAGAAAAAATACGATAAAACGATTACTATATATTAAAGCATTAATATACTGACTCGTTATTGGTGTGCGAGTTGTATCTGGCGGCGAGCGAGCGCATGATGTCGGAGTAGTTGCGCGGCGGGTGCGCCGGCGCCGGCTGGGGCGGCGCGTGCGGGCTGCCGCGCTCGGGCGGCGTGCCCGGGTACGACGACGTCGACGGCGTCACGCTGCGGGACCTGGACGGCAGGGTGTAGGTGTTGGGTTAATGGGTGATTTAATGTGAGTTTTAGAACTTAATGATGTTATAAGGATCAAAATTGTCTCGCTATTGTGCGATTGTTTGATTGAAGGGATTTGAAATTAAATAGACAAGATGACCGTATACGTCAGTTTCAATAATTGTAGGCTACATTCGGTCAAAACAATGTTTGATTTCGTAATATGTATTTTTTTGTATGATTATTTTTCTTATTTTGGCAATAATTGTATTAGAAAATATGGGTACCTGGATGCGTTCGAGTCGTGCGGGCTGAGCCGCTCGCTCTTGACGTTGTGTGTGTGGGATGGGGGCGCGGGGGTCGGCGTCGGCGTCGGCGCATGCGCAGGCGACGCCGCCGCATCGCGCGCACAGCGCTGCGCCGCGCCACCGCCACCGCCTTCACCTGCCATAACAAAACATACACATTAATACATTGAATTGGTAGTCTTAGTGACTACTAAGCCACTACCGTATACAAAGGCTTCAATAAAGTAAAAGTACGTTGGATTGATATAGATTTTTTTTTAAATAAATAAATACACCCAACAGTCACATATATAGTCCTGAACCCACACTAAGATACACATATAGATATTCTTATGTAATGTTCCCAAGTTAAAAAGTGACAGATCTAAGAAAGATGAGAGAAAGAAAGACGCAAATAATGATTTTCTATCTCTGCTCGGCGTAGTATGTACCTACAGAGCACCTTATAGTGAGTTTAAGAAGGTCCCATTAGAAAAACCATTGAGACAATTTTCACCATTCAATACAAATATGCTTCATTACCGACTACTACTTCCTGGCTCCAGAATAGCACATATGCGTGGATTATTATTGGTTACCGTACCATTATCCACAAACCAATATCCTATAATCTGTGGCTCTTTACTTAATTCCATGTGCCCGTACGGAGGTTTCAAAGTATCATAACAGAACAATTAGTACCGCCGACAGGTTAGCCAAGCGTTGAGAATCCGGTTGTCACAGATGGACTGCTCGCACATCTTGTAACAACATAGCAAATTGCTGCTGTTCTGGATTCCGTACACTAGAAAGCTTTAGTTGGATTTGGTCCTTTGGGTTTTTCCGTTCGGAAATTCTCAATTGTAATAAACTCGCTCATTATGAAGTGAGATTTAAAACACAATTTTGAAACTTGCATGCAATGTAGCTGCAATTGGCTGTACTTGTATTAATCGGTAATATTTTGTAAGTATTCAATTCTTTAACCAAATATTTTAATGTATTACAAATTATAAATGTTAGGACAATTTTCTGAAAACTCTATCTTCCTAAGTTTAATCTTTGTTTCTCCACATTCAAGAAATATTGTTACTTTTTGCCGCTGGCCTAAACTAATTAGTGTTTCTGGCATACTTAAGGACTCCTTTTAGGACAATTCTCGAGGTCCTTATAATATTTATCTTCGCCGCTTACGTTGTATAAAAAAAGAAAAATTCAAAAATCTTTCCAAATTCAAAAAACGGAACCCTAGCGAGTGCAGAGTCATCAGTCACTGATGGCGACCTCCAAGGCATCTCGACACACGCAGATACAATCTGTCGGCCCGTCTGATGTCTCGGCGCGTTCTCCAAATTCACGAAGCTTTGCCAATCGACGCGCGCGATCTCCACGATTAATGAGGCGCGAGGTGTGAAGAACTGCTTCGTGGTAACTGATGGTGGTGTCACAGAGCCATACAGGTGGGATTTAAAAAGAATCTAAACGGCCAGTAGTAAGTGCTTCTGTTTTTTGCGTAGTAACAAGTTGCGCTGGAATGTTCTGGATGTGACGTAATCTAGAGGTCGTCCGGGTCACAGCTGGTTTTATGCTTAGTAAAAATATTTAAGCCCGTGCCATTCCTTAAACTAGGACTGATTTTATTATATTATTTTTCCAATGAATTCGAGATCTTACTGCCTTTTCCTTTGTTAATACATATTTCTGCAGGCCTCTAAATACATTAATGTTTGGCTTAGTAGTACCTACTATCTTTATAGAATTAACGATTTATTTATATAAATCATCAAGACTCTCACATGGCAAATATTAACCCTTTCCTAACCAATGAAGACACATAACAGCTTGCTCTAACCCAACAATAGATGACATAATTCGACCAATGTCACAGAATTACAATAAAAATATAGATGTGACATTACTAAAGCAATCGGCCCACGCTTGACCGAGTGATCGAATGTTGGGCCATGTGTACCTGACGGTGGTAGCCGAAATACAAAGGTACACCCACAGCAGCCATACATACCGTTTGACTTTGTTTATCGTGATATTTCAATGCTACTGTCCAAACATATCTAAGGCGCGAATGACAATTTGATGTTATGGGAGTACGATAATTATCACGAATGGGTCATTGGAGAAATACGAGTGAAGCATATCGGTTAATTTTCTTTTAGTAATTTCTTAGAACTGTTCTCTTATAAAGAAATGGGACTGATATAGATACAACCTCTTTAGTGGTACATTGAGTTGCTAAGACTAGTTTAAGTGCGTCCATGTTTTTATAGGTTTGCTCCTCATGTAACTCTACGCCCTACGAATTTTTATTATCTTATTTAGACTTCAGAGTCATTGATTATTATAAATAATATTTTATAAAAAGTTTTAAAATTGATAAAAGAATAATACAATACTTTGATATGTAGTAGATAACATTTAATTTCCACAGTTAGCATACCGCGTTTAATAAGATTAATTAATATAATACTATAACTTTGTAAGTAATTTGTCAGGCTTGCAATAAACGTTTCATCGCAAGCTGTTTTATGACTAAAATCCTCATATGATAATTATGAAAACATGACATACGAAATAAATCATGTGCCACGCGAGAGAAACGTAGAAATTTTCATGAAAACATTTCAAGCACCTATACGCACAATATTTTCATTACACAAACCTGTCAGTGACATTCGCGCCGTCAGTGCTGCCAACATAACTCACGTTGATATGTCGTGTGACCAAGGCAGTTAGTTGTCACAGCCTTATGTCACCTGTTCCGCCCGGTAACTCTATACGATTTTTTCCTCTCACAAACTCAAGTTTATGTGAGCGATGATAATTTTAATGTTATTATTTAATTTACATTAAGTTTATTTACACGATGAGGCGATAAGAAATGTAATGGGATCGTGTGGGTTATTTGTGGCTGTATAAATTATATGTTCTGGAATTAAAATGAGCCGGCCATGTTTATTGCTGTTTGTATTTATTTTCCAATTAATCCGTCGATTGGCTTTTTCAGCGTGATATTTATGCAGGCACATTTTAAAATTGTGTTTGTAAATCTTAAGTTTCCACTATCTATTGGATTTATTACTAGTAAGTATACGGTGTGGAAATGTAGACGGACGTAGTGTAGGATGTCTTGCAGCACGATGGTTCGACGACTTGAGAAAGGTGTCCATTAAGAGCTGCTTAAGACCGAGATTGGCGCCTACTTAAGGAGCCCTACGTTCAGCGGTGGAAAATACGTCATCTCGATACTTGACACCGTATTCGGTCCGATTAGTTTTTGCTAAACCACAATAAATCAAAGTAAATGACATCATTTAATAGTTTATTTAACAAATTGATCCATATCGCGCCACTAAAACCATTTCATAGGCCCAATATTCGATGTCATAATCCACCTAATTTATATACGGCGAGCGGGTGGGCCAGTTTTTTCTATTAAAGAAATTATTATAAATTGATACGTATTGTGGACACACACAATCGCAGCACGCGATGCACGTAGGCGACGGAATGATTTTATTTCTTGTAAACGATGTAGGCCCACAATGATAACATTGGATTATGGACCACAGTCGAATTCAAAAGGATTTGGGGAAATGTAGGCAGACTGCCTACGCGATCGTGACGAATTTGTGATTGCCGTCAAACTAGCCCAATTTATTGGACGTGTATTGTAGTTTTTCTTATTATTTGCATCTGTTATTGTTGGATGTGACATCTTGATTGAGTTAATACATGATAAACTCAAGAGATTCATGCTCATATTGTTGTATTTTCTTCTAAGATACAGAGTTTTAGCAGAACGTTGATATATTAAATTTCCGATTTAAAACATACGTATCAATGAAGTAATGTATTTTTGCTATGCTGTCCCGGGATTCCCATAGTTCTCTCAACCCTATCAAAAACAAAACACGGTGTACCGCTTTAGGACTAGCGCATTTGTCTCTTTATTATGATTTGTCAATATGCAATAAAACCTTTTTTGTTTAGAAACCGGTCTGATCTGGTTTGCGAGTGGAATAAATGTTAAATTTTTGCAGGAAGCGCCGATGTTGTATCGACGACTGTTTCCGCCGCCGGGCGTTTGGGGGTCACCACATTTTACAGTTATGATTTAGGAGTTATATCCTGCTGGTTGACAGAGATTTATAATAATGTTTGCTAATAATTCGTCTGCGTGGTCCTCAAAATCGAGTACAAAGAGATATTAAAACTGAGTGAGCAATGAAAATTTAGTTCTGATCTTTGTATTATAATATTACGTATATATTACGTATTGTGTTACTATTTTAATTGATAACCAGATGGAAAGGTCAATTCAGCTTATAAACAATGTGTTAAGGTAATAGGAGTCTTTTTAACTATAAATGTAATTTTTTTTATCAACTTTTGAAACCAACTCTCAACGAAAACTACTCATTCCAGTTTCATAGGTTGTCTGAAATAGACCGTAGTTAGCAATACGATATCCTGTTGTAGTTCTATTTTCTCAAGTAATATTCATCTATTTTATATGTCTATTAAATATAAAATATTGAATTTGTATATTTACTATAATGAGATAACACCTTTGAATATGTAATTTGCTTACGTATCGTCTTCAACATGCAGTCAACGAGTTATCGATTCTGTTGTATGCAATTAATCTCAGGTGCACACGGCTCAAACACAGAGAGACAGATGCAACCGATATCACCGACTGGTTATGTGGGCAAACATTGGTATGTATTACAAACATTTGATAAACTGAAATTCTTATAAAAATCTTTAACTCTAGCTAAACTTAAATTGTTCAAACATTTGATCCATTTTTTTTATACGGTGTATTTTTCTCGAAGCATAGAGTGAGATTCAAACAAATACCAAATCCTCCCGTCCTCTTCAATCCCAAATAATAAAACCTCAATCAGAATCGATGGGTCATATTATGACTGGCATAATAATGTCAATTCAACAAATTAAAAAGAAAACAAACATAGTAGCACTAATAAGTGCATAACTTATTATTTATAAAATGTCTGCTAACAAAACTCTCAGGGCAAGGTTTCTATTAACCTCTGCCTCTTTGTGATGTCACACCTACATTGTTCGTGACGACGGATTTGACGCATAAGTATGTGGACTGGTGGAAGTTATGGGCGAAAGCGGTGATTAGTTAAAATGTTGACGTTTATTACTTGGTGCTTGAGGGCTAAGGCACAAGAGGTAGCGGTAGAGGTAGGATCATTGTAGGTTATAGTATTATTGTTCTACGTGTATTATACAGGCTGCAGATAAGATACACATGGGCTAGTTCAATAGTAATTGCGAAACACACTGCACTTCCCATCCTGTACAATTTGATCAATATGCTTCTTCCCTTACACTTTATGTAAGCGCCAATAAAGCTTTAAGTTCATTATATGACCGAGTCATTATTTACTGCGTTCCTTTTTTATCTCCAAATTCAGTCATCAAGTGTATTTCTTTGGAGACTCAAATAAATTCAAGATAAAAAATCAAGTTTTCGTAAAAGGGCTATGTTAGAACATTTAACATTCCATCGTCATTTTTAAGGGTTGCCTCGTCTAGTTCAAGGTACAAACGCTAATCCCTCGCGGCCCACGTAGGGTCAGCAGCGTCAAACAAAATACCGTTGCGGTTGACCCGAATGGGCGGCACGTCCGCCAAACAGAGTGGCTAAGTGATCAGTGCCGTTTACATACGACATGTGTACGTGATTACTGTGAGAACATATTGTGTGGATGCGGCACACGCCGAGCTCAAGTGGCCTGCGTATTTGTTTTGTAGTACATCACCGGCGTGGCTTGCTCCTTCATTTTTTTAAATAGTGGTACACAACTGTATTGGATGATTTTTTTAGTCTCGTAAATTATGATTTATATATATCATTTATTTGGTTTGGTACCCGGGTAGATAGAAGGATTGATCCTTGATTGTTTTAATGGTCAAGGAGTCAAGTGGCCGCCTGTAGGTGAGTGCGCATACTTATATACAAAAAATATTATTTGTGGAAAATTTTATTTCTTGTGTCTATTTGTATGTATTTCATAATATAAAAAAGAAATTAAAGTCCTACAGACATCCACTGCTGGACATACGCTTTCCCAAACATTTTATAGCACATTTTATTCTAATATAATAGTTTTGTTATACGTCAGAAATTGCTTAACTATTTAACAAATACAATAATACCAGTTGTGTACGCATTCTTACGAAAACTCAACAAAAAAAAAAACAAAAACAAAAGCTCTAATCCAAATCTATCCAGCAGCGATATTCAAAACACGTCAAATATTGATTTGGCTAATGACATATACCGATAGCTCCGAGTATTAATTACCTTCTCCAAGAAATGTTTAATGCGCAGGGACAAACAAAGCGCAGTGTCAGGGCCGGTGGGTGAACTGAACACCTGCGCATTACGAGAGACTTCTCAAATAAAGGAAGCCTCACAGCGCAGCTTGATACCACTGGCTATCTTTAGACTGTTGCATAAGGTTTCTCATTCACGGTTAAGACAATATTTTTATGTGTTATTAAACTTGATCGTGAGTTAGACGTCATTAGATGCAAGCTGCTTTTTGTAGGTTCGTCTGGTGGAATTAAGAGGTAATAGATGTCTAGTAGTGGATTATCTTTTGGCTTATGATGATGAAAAAGAGCTTTGAGCGTAGAATGAGAGATATAGTGATGTACAATGTCTAGAAGTATGTCGGTTTTATAAAGTTGTGCAAAATGATGAATGAACCGGACTACCAGTTCTTAATTAATTTATTTTATGACATTTCTTTTGCTTACTCATACATAGACATGCATTGGTGATAGTCTATTTTCATCGAAGTTGTATTTATTTAGATGCTTTTTCGCTCCTGAATACAGATCCTAATATTGAAGATTTAACACATCAATTATAATAAAGTGAAGTCAATCAGTGTGCTATCCCGGGGGCTTATTAAGGAGTAAGAGAGCTCTCGTTGTTTGTGGAGCGAGTTGGACACGCGCCCAAACACGACGTCGTGACTCTACGCGTCAAAACATTTCTGGGTGGTTTCCTAGACTACATTTCATAGAAATAACGTTTGACAATCAAAAAGGACAAATTAGATTTGATTCAACTTGTATAAGCAATGCAAATGGACACCTGATTTTAAACTGCCTTTGGTAGTGTTTTACTAAAGCCTCGATTAAATATGACAATCTAATGCTAAAACTTCAGCAATTGCCTTTTCCAGCAAAGTAAAAGTTGTTTTTGTTTCATTAGTTTGAAACTATTACATAAATTGTAAATTAGATTTCAAATTCTCTTTAAAAACACGCGATAAATGTAAATTGAGTCCTAATTATAGTTTAGTATCATCTTCCTAAAACCTTTTACATACACATATTGCGAGAAAACAAATCTAAATCAAAATTCTAATTTTAAAAATCAAACACGACCTATTTACGTTATTCTTTTGTTTTTTTTTTCATCAAAAGAGGATTCAGTGGTATAGAAAAGCCAGAAGGTCAGTGAGGGCACGGCACGCACCGGCGTCGCAGGTGGCTGTCGAGTCAACACAAACAGAGGTGTGTTTGTACAGTGGACCCGCGGCCCGCCCAACCACGGACCTCACAGCAAACACACGCTTCGGGTACTTACGGGTAGTTACTTAGAGTCGGCAGTTGTTTTTGTTTTGAAGGCAAATGGGGAGTTGTTTGAGACTTCGATGCTTAGTTTGTTTGGTTGTAGATGATTAATGTTATGATATCAATGTTGTTTAGGTGAGGCGAAGTATGCTATGGTAGTGTTTGTAGTTATTGAAATTGTGTGTGAACAGATTGGATTAATGACGAGTGAATAAAAATCATTTTCATCGAGCTTTCCGTAGTATCTTGACTCCATCGTTTTTAAAAGTAAAAATAACTTTACCTAAATTAATTGTTTGTCCATTATCCTTAACTAATTAGTAAAAGTAAAAAAAACTCGCCATTTCGATTTGACTAAGGCTGTATGTGTTTGAAAATATCTATTCCCAACACTCACGTTCTATAACATAAGATTTAAAATATATATATCTCCATGGAGGAAAACATTAATTAAAACAAATAAATACCCCGTGTAGAGGTCGTTAAATAAAATTTAAATACAAGTGATCGGTGTGAAATTGTCAACACAAGGCCCGTCAAACACTTTAAAAGCGTGTTTAAGTTGTTACATGTTTTGAGTTTATTTTTATGATGCTTTAAACTTTGTTAACACTCGACAGAAACAATGAGTTGAGTGCGTGGGGACAAATGTTGGACATCATTAATTGACGTTAAAAATTCCTTTTGAGAAGTAATTTGCTCGAGTCAAGGTGGGTTTTTGAGAGAAACATAATGGTTTGGGAATTAGCTGTAATCGCAAGCGATAATGACATTAAAAGCGTTTATTAGATCAATTTTAAAATAAATTGAAATCCCTAAGGAATGTTTTATTTTTTGGGATAAAAAACTTTGTAATCTTTTCATATATCTCTGTAATAAAGGTAATCGAATTCGTATCGGTTTAGGCGTCAAATCCAACCAAATAAACTCACTTTAACCAACAACATTAATAAGGATTTAATTTTTACACTCCCTCAATTCATATACCCTCTTCCTACTTTCCATGAGTAATAAAAGCCCAAACATCCTAGACGAGGGCAAACATTGACTCAACACCTGCTTAACGAAAACAGTTAACAAGTTAAGATGAATTCCTTGGACCCTCCGGAGTGGCTCGAGTTGTGACCAAACGTTTGCCTGACCATCGACCCTCAACGGTCGAGTAGGGCGACACCTGTCGAACGTGGGCGGTACTAGACTTCGTCAATATTCAATTGTCACTGATTTCAAGTGTGCACCTGGGCTGAGGAAAAATATGGGCGTGTGACTGTTGTTACGCCATAAATAAGGTAATGAGAGTATTTCACATGTTTAACTATCTATAAACATCTTAAGTGCCATATAATGGGAGACGAGACTATTGTCGCTTATTGGGGAGACTTTTAGTGAAGTTTCTATTAGTTTAAAAAGCTAATACCACATTATATGGACCCGTGAATATAGCCTAATAAATTAGATTGTGAAGGCATAAAATGAGTCAGATACTATTGCTATCTTCTGTGCTGTATTTTCAAATAATATAACATTAACAGACTTAGTTTTAGCTTAAAATTTGCAAGACTGTAGGTTAAGATAGGATGTACTAAAGTAACCAGAGGGCATTGAAATGACATTCAATTATATGGTTGTTTTTGTAAGATTAAAACCCATAAAAATAAGCAGCATAACATAATGTTTGATGACGATGACGATATTTTTAGACGGCAAACAAACATGGTAATATTAATCATAATTGCTTATTTTTACTTACTTATTTCACCAGTTACATGGACATAAAAAAGAGGCTATAAATGGATCTTGCCTTTTGTCGTAATTCTCCGGAACAAACTAAAGTAAAATGAGGGCTTAGACCAATCTTAACTGTATCTATAGAAAACGATTGTAAATATTTTCCTTCTAAAACGACTATTACATAACACAAACGTGGTAAACAAGTACCCAATCGAAGATTCCTCGCCACGTTCCGCGCGCATATTTTATATATAGTTTTACCAAATAGCAGTGCACAAAAAAGGCTCAGCAAGTTAAAATTCCAGCCGTGTGTGTGATTTCTAAAGGCGAGGTCGCGCTGAATCCGCAATTAACCTGTATTAGCATCCGAACTGGCGACCCGACGGTCGATGCCGTTTCGACCCTGCTCGCCTCCGGTACAAGGCAAGGGGGATTAGCAATTATAAATACATGAAAACCCAACAGTCATATGGATAGTTGCCACCTCACTCAATATTAGCAAAAACATGCCCAAACGCATTTTTATTATTTTAAGCTTGTGAATCGGAATTTTAAGCGGCAAGCTGGACTTTTGGGCTTCTATGGAAGTATTTCCTTCACTATTTTTTTTTACTTTAATACTTTTTATGTACATTGGTTATTAAGTAGAATCTATTACCTGGTACACAAAGTAGCTTTGAAAAACAACCGTAAAAGCTCATGACTTAGGCACCACTTATATTTAATTCAACAGAGCATTTTTTAATTCTCTTAGTTACGTTTCGATAATGCGCATGTTGTAGTAAGTTTTATTGTCGTACGAAATGCAAATAGTCCTGTCAACTCGTTACAGCTTCGCATAAATTACATTAAGCCAATTGCTATTTCGGACTTCAACGCTTGACAATCGCCGGCGTCATTTATATTGGCTAAATGAACATTGTTCAACATAATTTAGGAGTTAAAGGATTGTTATTATCTTAAGATGTAATTTGTAAACGTTTACTATCTCGCACGGTCATAAAATTTCAACAATACTAAGGATTTACATAGTGCGAAAATGTTATTAACTTCAATGCTGCTTTTAGCTTTCTGCGTAAAATTGTTTGTCAATTAATAAATGAATACCTAAGTATTTTCATAGCTCTGTTATATACAACAATTTTTTCATCACCATCATAATCATTCCCAGCCCACATTTACTTTCATATTATTTTATGTACAATACCTTCATAGCCTTGTTTTATACAGATTTTTATTGAATGTTAAAAGGTGTTGTTTTTTGGTATTTTCGATACATTTTCCGGCAACCAATTAGAGTGAGTGGTTCTAACATTCAAAATTCTGTGGTCGTGCCCGGTCCGTTACCGAGCCCAACTATTTATGTCAAGCAGTTCGTGAAAAGAAAGTGATAGATACACGGCAAGCAGATTAGCTGCCGTGTGCGCCTTGACATGAGCAAATTGTAGCTTCGAACTTAATAGAAGTAATATATTGCATAACAACAGCTCATTCTTACTTTCTATGACTTTTGTAAGGACAAAAATATGCAAATTATGGCGGATTGATAAACTGTCTGTGTGTAAAACATTTATAACGAAACTTAGATTTTTTTGTAGCCTTCATTTAAATAACAATAATGTAGTCTAAAATAAGCACCTACTTATTTCATTATAAGTAGTTAGGATTATACGCAAAAAAATATAATTGCTATGCTGATTTGCGTCCCATCACGAAGACTTTCTATATTCTATATTCCCCAAAACATTATGCACATAAAAAGTAAAGATTTCAAAAATCGTATGCTAAAAACAGTTATCGCAGCGATTAACGTTAAAGAACGCCGGGTGAAATGTCAGAGGTTGGCAACCTTCGGTGATTCAGCGGCGCGTCGCGACCCGCGCCTCCCACGACCTCCCTAACCCTGACATTGACCTTGACACTGACATTGACGACGAATTTTTACATTCCACGACTGCATCTGATTTTAAACCTAGCTCGAATCGAGTTATGTTAATGTTATGGGTACCTTTTTCCAATTCCAATTTTGAAATTTTAAATTTTTTTTTTAATATCTCAACGGGTAAAGGACATGTCGAGAATATTTGGTGAAATCTAAGCCAGTAAGTGTAGTTGGTAACATAATATTTAATTAAATTTAATTTTAATGTCTGTAAATTTTATAAATAATATTTCCTGTTTATTTCATTCAATTTATCTTTATTTGTCTCGTGGAATGTATCATCATTATATACGGTAGGTCTTCGCTTGTGTACCGTTGATATAGAAAACTATTTAAGGCGGTCAATACATTTTTATTCATTTTGATGGTTCAATCCATGTTAACTACCGTAAACCTCTCTATTTAAAAATCTTTATTTTACTCGTGTGCACAGTTGCAAAGAGTATATGTTTGTATATAAATATTTTAGCTTACTGCCATTCTAATGTCCAAAGAATTCTTAACAAGTAAATTTAAGTCTTAAATAATTTGAGTGACGCATCGACCAACCCTTAACATTTCAATGCGTCTAATAATACTACACTTGCACCATTGTGCCCTGTTGCCCACAATGCATTCGTTCCATAGAATATTCATTGTCGCGATTTCCTGTCAAAAAAATTCAGGTAAGGTCAGGTATTTTTTTTTAATGGCCAGGTACTTTTGTCCTTTCTGGGAATCGGAGGTTGCAAAAAGGCCGTAAGTACAATAATTGTTTGTATGTCAAAGGTATAAGGTCTGTTTCGACGTTTAGTTAAATTTAGTTGTAGTGATGGATGTCTATTACCGCTTCGTTGGTTTTGTTATTCGCTTGTATTTGGTTACATGTGTAATGGAATGCGAACTTTTAACGATGATGTTATTATTCAATGCTTATTCGTGTAATTTGACTATTTCAGTTGCGAATAGCAATCAAATGTTTTGTATGATATACCAATATTTTTCGATGATACGATGAAGATGAACTCTCGTAGTCAATTATTATCAATAGATCGTGCTTATTGTTTAAAGACATTCTGGATTTTAAGTAAGTTTATGCTTAAACGGCAAAGAAAAACATGTTTAGGAGACCAGTACGATTTCCATCACCTTGAACTAATAATGTCTGATAAAGTAAAGCCTTCAATAGCCATTATCAATACGTCCAATATTGGCTAATATTTTATGTAGAAAAAGGGCTGGTTTACATGACCGCATATTAAATAACATTACCAAAGAGATTTTTTAATCCTCCATGTTGAGACCCCGACCAGGTAGGTCCATAAGCAGGAAACCCAAAAATGACCAAACGTTTATCCCATTGTTTAACTGTTCAAACTAATCCCTCGAATTTCACCAAATACTATTTTCGCTTGATGTTGCCGACTTTAATCTTTTGTACGTAGTTGGCCAAGCTGAAGTTTTTGTTCTTATTATACTGAGAAAGTAGTACCTGAGGTTGAAATTTCTTATTTGGAGAATTGAATTTGTAAAGACTTGTGAGTAAGTATGTTTTTTATTCAAAGATTGGGTTAAGAAGTAAGTATTAAGGATGATTAAGAAGCATTTAGGTACATAAATTATTATAGAAGCCCAATAAATTTCATATAATTTTTTTCATTAAATTTAATTTTTTCTATAAAATGTGGTATTTATAGGCGTGTTTAGACAATATTTATTTAACATTTACACATAATTATAAATATAGTAACATTTAAGTCATGTAAATATTACGATGCATGGTATTTTTTTTGTAAAAGTTACATATTTTCATCAGTATAGTGGAAATATTATGAATTGCAATATAATACAATATAACAAGTTTAGGCGGAGATTTAGAATGCGGTACTACTTTCCGGATAGCAAACCATTGTATTAAAATCACAATTTTTATATCCGTCTAGATTTCCCCAATAGGATAGAATAGAATTAACATTGAGACCTAACAACTACGCGGTTGTAGAACAGCTTTTTGTCGCCGTATCATATTGATTAAATAATAAATTGTTAGCTGAGTAATACTGCAGTTACATTAGTGTCACGTCCACTTAATGATTTATTTCACTCTTAAGGTGGAATAGGATGTATATATTTAAGAAGTATTATAGCTTCATTATGAATTTTTTTTACTGACTTCTGTTTCCTTTATATTCCGTCTAATTTATCTATTGAGATTTGAAAATAAAGAGAAAATTAACTAGAAATGTAACTGCTTCCTTGTTTTAAGTATGTGCCGTGCGATCTAGAGGTCCAAAGTATATTTCTAAACTAAAGTATATTTGTTTTCTTCCATTAGGAAATTATCAGCAGCACCAAGTCTGGAAATGTACTCAAAAAACTGCAATATATACGCTCCTTATTTCCTTTGCCTACCCTTCCCCTTTCGGGTTTTAGGCGTAATTGTATGTATGAGTCGAAAAGTATACACAAATTTTTAACTTAATTGGTAACTATCATCTCGGTATACTGATTGTAAACTATGTTATTTAATCTACTGTTTGTTTTTTAAAAAAGACACTAGTGCTATTAACCTCCTATGTTTACTCTTTTAAATGGTTAATCATTTGAATTAACAACGACTGACAAGTAATATCTTAAGTAAATCCTTTGGAGAAGCGTTATAACAGCTATAAGAACATATGATTACACTAAAATATATATTTAATGTCTTTATTATTACTCTATTAAAAACATCAGTGTGTGTATAAAATATTTTTTATAAATTTGAGTTTAAATCCAGTAATTACCAAATTAGCAGAATACGGAATGAATAGGCGTAGTAAAACGTACTTTGAGGAATACAAGAGATTCTAAAATAAATTTGTTTTACTGTGTGTTTAAAGAACATTGATAGCTGCAGATTATTGACGTGTCCCCATTTCTATAGTAATAAAAAATATCATCTGAAAAAAGTGAGGAACATCATAACTTGGTAGCCTCGCAACGACTCATTACTTCAAAAAGTATTTTTACACTGTTTGTTCGAGAAAACGAGCATATCGTCATATATAATTGATAATTTTCTAATGGAAATACTTCAAAATAGCTTCCTAACTAATAAAATAACTATAAACCAAAAATCTGATAATAATATAGATGTATTGAAGTATGTATATAGATTTAAGCTTGTGTAAGAATTTCGTTAATAGCTCAAGATGGGAGAAGCGAAATGTTATCGCAGAAAGTATGAACTAACTACTGCAAAAACTGAGTAATTGACGTGTCTCTTACTTAAAAACGGGCAAAGTGTGTAATTTAATTATGATGCTGATGTGCGTTAATGCCATTCAAAAGATTAATGGATAAATAATTTTTAATCGAACGATTAGTTTCAATTAATTTTCTCCGCAGTTAATAATGACTTATTTTACGCGTCGTATTTTTCTCTATACTTATTTAATTTTATGTTTAAATGTGGCTAATAAACAAAATACGAGTCGAATAATATTAAAAAATCTTAGTATCAAAACTCATGGGTGTCCGACGGGTATCCGGTACAAAAGACATCAACGCGCGTCGTTTTCCCCTCTTCCAACTTTATAGATATCTTTTATTTATTACATTGTCAGTAAAATTGCATAGAATACGAAATTTGTGTATTATAAAGTTTAATAGTGTAGCGTGGGTCGTATTTGATAGAAAAAACTACACATTCGTGTATCAAAATATCGCCCGTTGCTCTTTTAACACTTTAGCAATCATTAATTCGTAATATTTTACGAGGTTTCATTAAGTATAATCATGAGCGATTTGTTTGGACACTCGCAAAATACATAAAGCTAAGTGGCATTTCATTTATTTGCTACTTGGTCCGTCAATTGGTATATTAAATCGAATAATTGCGTATAAGGATAACTTAAATTTTAAGAGCCTGACGATTTACGGTTTAATTATGTCTATTAAAGGAAAATTTGAATTTTGACAAAATATTTTTAAACTTTAAATACCCTCATGTGTGCTTTAAAAGTTGAAGTTACCATCCGTAAAAAAATTAATAAATATAAAAAAAAATTACAACTACGGTTTTTGAAAATAGTTTAAAAACTCACGATCGTCCAATTCCTCCTCGTAATCTGAGAAACACCTGTCCTCCTTCAAAGCCTCTGGCTGCTGGTAAAATCTCTCCGTTTTGATGTACATTTTCAGGTACATTACATCAATTTGATATGTTTACACAAATTATAGTCTCACGCACAATGTCACATTACAATTCACTGGTGCACTCGATCACTGCTCCTACCGTGGTAGTTACCGTAGTTAACTGTACGATGACCGCTGCGGGTACGTGGTAAGCGCGCGTTCGGATCGAGGCGCGCGCCCGCACTGCCCCACGACCCGCGGTTATCGGACCTTTGACAAAAAAAATCACAGGTAGCGTGGCCGCACTGATTTCTGTCATTTCCAGAATAAGTGCACGTGGTGATTTGCAGGTCTCGTCGTGTTTAGCTTTTGTTGTGCGTTGCACACCCATGCTATTGGCGAAATTATATAACGTTTTTCCTGTTTATTTATAACCTTTTGCACGTTCTCGTTTTATTTTTTAATATTATTCCAAATTTTAATATAATAATTACCATTATAAGCATTTTCTTTAGCATCTAATAGGTCGTTATTTTATTGAAATCTTTGGGATACATGTACAAACACACTGCAGAAAATTATCACACTACAGTTCCACATATCATAAGTTGACATAAGTGAGCTAAACTAGTATGTCAGTCATGATTAGCGTGCTGCACAATCTCTCTTATAGAGACAGTTTTTATCACACTTGGCCAGTTTTTTCTAAGCGTCGTGTATTTGCAGACCACAGTGACTAGCAGACGGGTCGGGCTATTGTTTACACTTCGTATTTATAAAAAAAATATATGTACAAGCAGGACAGGTGGCCGGTCATTTAAAGTGCTTCATTTTTTTTAATATCACATTGTTTCATAGCTAGACTTGAAAGTGTAAGCAGGCTAAGGCAGTGGCGTGCCTAGGGTGTCAAACTAAGGCAAGCCCAAATATTTATTTAGTAGCAGCATATTTTTTTTGGTACGTAGGACTAATAAATACCTACCGGTTAGTACTCACATTCACGTTTATAGCGTTATTTTATAAATAAACAGTCGTTAAGTTCGTTATTCGGAACTATGTAAGGCAAGTCGGGCTTTCGGGCTTCTATGGAAGTACCGCCACTGGGCTAAGGATATAGTATGTATAACTATGTTGAGATTCTGTTTACGTATTTATATGCGTTTTGCGTTTATACAGTTGCTATAATCGTACTTTTTGATTTTCAATTGTATGAATAAAACAAGTGAAATAATTATGTAAAAGACGATTAACTAAATTTCTAAGACTGTTTTTTCATTACTCATGTACTCTGATATTTTAATAATGTATGCGATATTATAATGATTAAATCGAAGGCTTAGAATTCCAACTTGGTATTTTTTAGCAGTTTAATCCTTAACCATTTTCGCCTCAATTAGTTACCCCCGTGGATATCTGATTACAAAGGATTTAAAACTGTCTATTAATCCTTAAGGACCCCGTAGTACCATCGAATATATTTTTTTAAATTTTATGAGGCTTATGTAACGAGAATTAAGTCAAGTTGAAAAGATTTTTTAAACATAATAATGTGAAACAAAATTAAGGATAGTAAAGTATCGTAAAGGTTAGAAGAGGTATAGTTCTAAAATAGTTTTTAGAGATTTATTCCATAAATAACTAAAAATAAATTTGTTTCAAATTATGTTATTTCAAAATTTATTTATACCTAGAATAGGAAGAAAATAATAATGAAGTTAGAAATTAATTACTACAATTATACTCTAAGCTTCTTTAAAACCAGCCATTAATGTTACCAGCTGAGTTAAAAAGTATATTATACATCACATCTAAACCTTACAAATAAATATCATACCGCATACGGCTTCCGTAAAGGTGTATTTTGGAAATAATCGCCGCATGTCGTCTCCCGATGGTTATTAAAAACAATTTTAATATATTTGAATAATGTTTTAATTAATTCATAATTTATTTGTACCGAAACGTTATATTTTAAATGAAACGCCGGTGGAGATATGATCGGGCGTATTGGAATAAATTGGGCGTCAGCGGGCGGCGCATAACTACTTCTATGAATACGCAATCAAAATTAATATAATATTTAGTTATTCTGTTTTATTTCAAATAGAATATTTATTGATGCGTATTATTTTCGAAATTGTGCATTATAAATACTAGTTATTAAATTATTTCCTGCTATTGGTTCGCGCTGTTGAAGCAACTTATTAGTATGACAACTTAATCAGGTAGGGGAATTATATTTAATGTCAATACAGTCGTTTTTCAACTCTACGTATATTAAGTAGTTCACATTGCTGGAGGTCTCAAAAGTCTTATGTACAATTCGGATTAACCAGAACGTGATACATTACTGGACCTTATACCTATTACTCTGTCTTATATACTGGTTCGACATATTTGACGACAACCACACGAATTTGAAGAAGCTAGTATTATCCCCAAGATAAGCTTATGAAGTGAAGAGTTTTATTCTACTTCCAAAAAATGTATTCAAATGAGTTAGACCCAAGAGATGTGGTAAATAATTTGGATTTAGTCCTAACCAGACTCATGACATTCATTTCCTGGTCAAATTAAGAGATTTCCTCGGGTAAATACGGCAGACGCTAACATAAAAATAGTTGTAATTTTACACTCAAACTAAATACTATTTATGTTTTTATTTGTTTAAAGATACGAAATCATATTTATAATAAAGATCTGTACGTCTACAACAATAAAAAACATAAATCACTATATTAAGTTTATAACTATAATAGGGTCGAAATTTTATTCAAATGAACGCTCATAAATAATGCATAGGGTCGCAGCTACCGTCTTACTGACGTTTGTTGTCTAAGAGCCAGTATTTGTGCTGTCACCTTTATCTAACATAATATACGGAATATGAATTATTGTTTCATGATATTATTTGATGTAGATTGTCAATAGCAAGGAAGTAATAAATGAGAGACAATAAAAGGAATACTGCACTCCTAAATAATATTAAATGTGTACGTCAAGTTAATAGTAAAAGATGGGTTCAATATGTTAATTTGGATTTTAGTTAGTTTTCATACAGCGATGAATGAGATTATACTTTATTGCCACAACACATACGTGCAAAAAATGGAAAAAAACTGATTAATAGAGAGAGAGAGAGAGAGAGAGATATATATATATATATATATATATATATGTCGGAGAAGGATGATTTTCACTATCATCTTCATTAATGATTGCGTGTTTCGTGGGCGTCATGAGGGTCAAATGCGAGCACAAAACACAATGTTCATAGTTATTCACAATTTTATTACGTAATTACAAAATAATTGAACAGCAAGACCGAGCAGCGGGTTCAGGGCACCGATCTTGCATTTATTCTCCATAATCCAACTCAATTGATAAACATCACTCCAAAACAATGTGCAACACATCTGCCAACCAATCAAGATATATCTGCCTAGAACGCCGCTCTAGAACGTGCTTCTCCACGTTCTCAACTCTGATTGGTCATTCAAGCTTTTCATATTTAGAATACAAAACTAAATTTAAGAAACATAATGAAAGTGACATCTAATGAGGTTTATACATTCTTCTTGCAATCAACTATGAACTCGACTCATGGCGTCCTCCGACACGGCCTTCCTGACCTATTACACGCCCTCGTGTAATGTTGAAAGCTGCGAATCATTGCCACCTGCGAAAATAAAACAAAAGATATAGTTCGGCCACTCCTGACCAAAAGAAAGTGTTCTTCTTTCTTTACAACGCAACAACTTCATTTAAGGCACTTTCATAAAATTGCCATCATAATAATAAGATTTTCGATATCGAATCTGAATCCATATAAATTCCTGGTTATGTACTAGATTAAATCAGCAGTATCAAAATAGCCATCTCATCGTCAATCAATGTCAATGGGCTCCTCGCCCGTCAATCTCAATGGGCTCCTCACCCAAAACATCTCAACGGGCTCCTCACCCAAAACATATCAACGGGCTCCTCACCCAAAACATCTCAACGGGCTCCTCACCCAAAACATCTCAACGGGCTCCTCACCCAAAACATCTCAACGGGCTCCTCACCCAAAATAAAATAAATAAAATACATAAAATAAATAAATAAATAAAACATCTCAACGGCCTCATCGCCAAACAATCTCAAGGGCCTCCTTGCCCGTCAATGTCAATGGCCAACTCGCCCGTCAATGTCAATGGCCATCTCACAATTCACAATACTTAACTTTAGCAGTCAACGATGTGCTAGGATATCTCTCAAAGAGACTCCACACACACATTCCGAAATTTTAGGCAACGAATAATCAATCGAAGATCTTACTATTATTTTCGTCGGACAGACATGGATTTAGCTCAATTGGAACATACGATTGAAGAAGTGGACGTAAGCGGTCTCTCACGATTGTAATTCAATTCCTTGATATGACTATACTTATCCCCATCTAGTACTTCAACAACCTTATAAGGTCCTTTATATTAACGGTTCAATATTGCATAATTCTAATCTTCAATGATGATTCTAATTTTCAATTAAAACATACTCCTATAGTAAAAAACATAACATTTGCTTTCTTTTTATCAACTTTATCAGCCCATATAAGTCCCACTGCTGAGCACAGACTTCCTTTACCATTGAAAGGGTTTTAGGCCTTAGTCCACTACACTAGTCTACTGTAGGTTGGTGAACTACGTCATCATCAATCAAGTGGACTACACACCTAAGAAATTCATAGGAACTTCTAGGTATGCAGGTTTCATCACGATGTTTTCCTTCACCGTTAAAGCAAGTGATAATTCATTGTGAATACACACATAACTTCGATAAGTCAGAGGTGTGTGCCTGAGGCTTGAACCCGCAACCGTGCGCCTAAACCTCGAGGCCATCACCGCTGGTTTTCTTTAACTTTTGTTAAATCGTGTTCAACCAAGAAATGCGCCATTTTCTATTAATTGTTCTCTAATATCTCCCACATCTACATCCACCTTGTAACCATCTATGGTTAACAAACTTATAGGCTAGGCCTACTATAACAAACTGCTCTATCTATTAACAAAATCTATGAATTATGCTATTAATAAAGGTATGATGTTCAACCTTTATTGCATTTTGCCATCATTAATCAAATGATGCAACTTACTTGAACTTGTTTTTACAATGGTTAGCATATTTTGAGAGTGTTCTCATTACGTACTCTACTTGACCATTATCTCGACAGGTGCTGGTTGTTATTAAATGTAGCTGAATACTGTGCTTGACACAAAAATGATTAAAGTCTTTGTTCCCAAATGAACTATACTAATCTTTGATAACACGTACGTAAGAGTTCCGAAAAGAGATAAAAACGCTTTAAGGAAACTAATCGGACTATCAATATTAATTCTAGTAGAATGCCTGAATAACTAATATTTGATAAAAGCATCTACAACAATAACAAAAACGAATTCTTTTTTATCAGTTTTGCCACTTAGCTTCCCGAGGTGTCGGTATGGATAGTATGCAAAGAAATATTAGCTTAGGTATAAGGTGTAGCTCTACATGTGGTTTAATACTTCATGACTTAGCTATCCTACATGTTATTCAATATTATCTGACATATCGGAAAAGTCAGTAGGTATGATCCTATCTTATATAGAGAATAGACTTATGAATATGATTTATAATTCACCAACGAAAAGCTGTTCTATCTACAGCTTGTTAATCAAATATTACGTTTATTTCTTTGATTTTTTCTGTGAAGCACCTTAGACGGTAACTCATAGATTTTACAATTCTCCGAATCTAGATAATCGCTTTCAAGCTTACTAATAATTGTATTCGGGGTCTATTTAATTCGAAGATAACTTTGCTGCATAGACTCGTTTCAACCCTACATAATTTTCTATACCTTTACTCTGGGAAATCGCTAACGACAGTGCTATTTGTCTCAGATAAATGATTTATTAGTTTGAAATCTTAGTGCATTAATTATAATCGAAAGCTTGGAGTAAACCTTGCTACCTATATCCTCTAGGAGTTAAGTTTACCTTAATAAAATTAAAATTGAAGCTTTTAAATTATTTCAGTCAGTGATGACTATGAAAGTTCTACTATGCAAATAATAGCGCAAAAGCTTAACCGAGCTATAACCGTGAGTGTCTCTACTTCATAAGAGTGGTATCGAGACTCCACATGCGTAATGCGTTGGCTAAAGTACTACAGACCATACTGGACGTAACCTTCTATAAGCTCTTTGGAGGAGAATCGTCTGCTACTAGCGTCTGTGTGTAACTCTATAAATAATTATCAGTTAAAAAGCATCAAAACTGGAGATGGAATCAACAATTATATTACGTCTTGTTTAATTGTCTCATACTCCTGGTTCAAATTATGATAGAGTTATTGTTAGCTAATAAATTGTAGACCGTTGTCAGTTGAAGCGATAAGTTATGAACAATTTGCCTAAAGTAGAACGTTAAGCTTAATAATTGTCTGAGTTTTCACTTTCTTTTATTTCATACCTCAAAAACCGAACTAGCTTCATACCACATTTTTTTTTTTCAAATTGAATAAAAATCTAGTTGTTAGTGCTATGCGTAACCATAACAACCTTCGCTCTATATAATATGCAGGTTTAACTAAATCGTCTATGTTGACAATCAGCATAAGAGTGTGCTGATGTCTGTCATAATGTCATAGGTGACTATGGCCTTGTTACTAGCTCTCTGATGCACAAAAGGAACATTTTGTAGGCCAAACGGCGTGGCAGTAAACTTATAGTTCGAATCTTAATTTACAAGACACTTTCTGAAGTCTATGGCTATCAAGACACGTATTAATCTGCGTGCTTGATGATCTTTGAACATGATCACGTGATAAAAGTTAGGGATATCGGCTGCTAACTGTTAGAAGTTAGAATTTAACTTTCGGTAATCTATTCACATTCGGTCGGTGCTATCGCGCTTCCTAACTAAGATTATTGAACAGAAACGTTCGATTTGCTTGGTCTAATAACTCCAACCAACAAAAGTTTACTGTACTTATTATGTACCATCACGCGCTACTCAGGGTTCAAGTGATAAGGCCTCCGTTTGCATTATTTTGTCAGAATCTAATAACTTAATTTCCATCAACTTTACTTGACCGTGTTACCTATGTTGCAAATATTAACTAAAGACAGCCTATCAAGTTTCTCACTCGACATGTGCACTGACATCTTAGGTCAGCAAAACGCGCCTAATCAAAATATTATTTAAATAACCATCAGGTACTCATCATTAAGGGTGACCCTATTTAAAATTTGTGCATCACACAATACACTTAATTTTCCTACTATAGTTAAAATAACAATTGCGCGATGCAATGTACCAGGCAAGCTTACGAGAGACGCTCTCTTTTATTAAGGAACGATCAGCCCGGAATCAAATAAACTGGAAACTGCTCACCGGATTGCATAATCGTCCCGGAGATGCGTTTCATACCATACACATTCTCTCGCTTCACGCGCACGCTGGATACGGCGGTATACTGCGCGCTGCTACTTGTAACCGGTCATGTTCTCGAGCACCGATGCCGCATGACGCTCAGCACCGCACTCCGAACTAGTCACAGCGGCACGCGTAGCAACAGCCGTGTTGTGGCGCGCAGAAGTCGGATTTGTTTGCTGCTTGTCATGTGGTCGGCTGAAACATTCATAAAAATTTATGGCTAAGCTATCCATAAGCGTTACATTTAAGCGAAACAAGCAAGAAAAATCTCTTTAAATTCTATTAATTTCATATAGGGAAAAGCTATCTGATAAAACCACACTGCGGCCAAGCCTTTCATAGCCATACCAAATATAAGAATGTACTTCCCTGTATGCTGCGATCCGATACGCAGATATCTGCTGTTGCTAACCAAGCCCAAACGTCAGTATCTGCATCCTCCGATTTAAATTTAACCAGCGTAATTTTCTTCTCCTCGTTGTTCGTTTTGTTGGTTAGCGCCTCAACGAGTAATCACATGCTAGTTTCTTGCGCTTCAAATATCATACGCCATCCATAATTTGCCGTCGTCTCTTCACGCAAGTTTTGTGCCTGCACCGATCCCACTTCTGATGTCGGAGAAGGATGATTTTCACTATCATCTTCATTAATGATTGCGTGTTTCGTGGGCGTCATGAGGGTCAAATGCGAGCACAAAACACAATGTTCATAGTTATTCACAATTTTATTACGTAATTACAAAATAATTGAACAGCAAGACCGAGCAGCGGGTTCAGGGCACCGATCTTGCATTTATTCTCCATAATCCAACTCAATTGATAAACATCACTCCAAAACAATGTGCAACACATCTGCCAACCAATCAAGATATATCTGCCTAGAACGCCGCTCTAGAACGTGCTTCTCCACGTTCTCAACTCTGATTGGTCATTCAAGCTTTTCATATTTAGAATACAAAACTAAATTTAAGAAACATAATGAAAGTGACATCTAATGAGGTTTATACATTCTTCTTGCAATCAACTATGAACTCGACTCATGGCGTCCTCCGACATATATATATATATATATCAGGAAATTAAGCCATTATGGAGTTAACGACATGGCATTAGAGTTGTTTAAATCTTATTTAAGTAATAGAATCCAGGTTGTTGATGTAAATGGAAAAAGATCTCCTGGGTCTGTTGTTACTATGGGAGTTCCACAAGGCTCGATTCTTGGACCCTTTCTTTTTTTGATTTATATTAATGACTTGCCTTATTACATAAGGGACGACTGTGATGTAGTGCTGTTTGCTGACGACACTTCTTTAGTATTTAAAGTAAAACGAAATCAATCCACTCTTGACGATGTAAACTGCACTCTCACTAAAATCGTGCATTGGTTTAATGTTAATAACCTATTATTAAATAGTCAAAAAACTAAATGTATTACGTTTATAACACCTAATGTAAAATTTCCCAATGCCAACATTTTAATGAATGGAGATAAGCTGAGCCTTGTGGATAATACTAAGTTTTTGTAATCACCATCGCTATACTTGCCTTAGTTTTCAATCACGATCTAAATACAAGTATAATGAATACGGAAATTGATCTTAGTACTAGCTCCTAGCAAATATAAATGAACAATATCATCGGATTGTGGTAAATTTTAGGCAGCTCGGCGCGTGGGCGCACCGTCGCATTCCGCGCGCTCTCGCAGATATTATTCTATGAACTGGACTCGTTGTTTTTCCTATTTCACCCATTATGGACATAACAACAGTTCAACAGTCAAATGTTAATATTTATATTATGCCACCTAAATTAGTTCTTCATAAATATTGAAGTGGTTTTTCCATATTTTGCCAAAATATTTCTAAGGCTAGTCGCATATTTGATTTAAATTGTGAATTTCTTGTTGGAAGGTTAGGGGTGATATGCAATAGAATTTATTGTGGTTGAAGAATTTGCATTTATAAATGTATTTAATAGTCTACGTGCCATTTCGTTTTATTAGTCACGGTAATAATTAAGAATTTAAAAATTAATGGTTTTGTAAAAGGCAAAAATAAAGCTAAAATGTTGTATGTATAATATGTGTAAAATTTTGTGTTTTTAGATACTGCTCAACTTTGGTATCACTCAACTTATAGAACACGACTACGCATAGAACAGTTTCATCTGGTATAGAGTAAGTTAACCATCTGGATAAACTGATCCGAGTTTTCATCGCAAAAATGTGATTGTTATAGGATTATTAAAAAATTTTTTTTTTGTTTTAGTTTCTAATCACTATTCTACGCAGAAGTCTACGGAAAGTCACAAATAAAATTGGTTTTTGAATATCCTCTTTTCATGCCATATGGGACAGGTAAAGATATTCTAGGGCATCGATTAACTTTACCACCTCGCATATTTAGTTTTTTTGTTTTTTCCTTCGTAATGGATCAGACCTATTTGTAAATACTATTCACACGTCATACCATTTCACGTACATTTACGTACCGTCTTCTGAACCCGTAGTTCGTACGCACTGGGCTATGAATGTAGCATTATAATGACATTGTTCACAGCCGATTAGCATTGAGAAGGTCGCGGCGGTGCGTAGGCAAGGCGCGCCCAGGAATGCCGAGTGGACCTGACATTTCGGCTTCCTTATCTGGTTTACATTTAAAAACTCAAGCATGTTTGTAGGTATTGTGGCTGGTTTCTGTGATTAGATAACAGTTTCACCAGCCAGTATATGCATTAGAACCTTATTTAGAATTTTAATATCAGGTTGGTTCTGATTACTGATACCTAAACGAAGTTGATTGGAAGTTGGTTAAGTCAAATCGCGGGTCAAATGTTTTTAAATAACTAATGTTTGTACGCTGGAAGGCGTTGGCAGTGGTTTTTATTACCATTTATAGGGAATAGTCTACTGAGAATTACGTAAAGCATAAGAAGACGAAGTATTATCATACCTTTATCATCTTTCCAGTTGGTCATTAGATGGTTTAATGTTAATCAGCTTTTCCAAAATCATAGCGGAGCTTACCTGAAAACAAAGAAAATATTGTTATTATTAAGCCTTGTTATGTTTTTTCGGGATGGAAAACCTACACCTTTAGTTAAAGGCGACTAATAATTATAATCAGAGTGCATAGCCGAGGTACTGGGTTCTTAACGAAAGTGAGACCAAAAGGTACAAACTTATATTTCCTTGAAACCCATCTTGTATGTCTTAATTCCGTAGCACTGGAGAGCCTGCATATTTATTTTTCTTTACCTTAAGAAAATATTTTTTGCTGTATCTTTGAAAGGGGTTACACGAAGTTCATATGATGGCTGTTCGTTTCAACATATCCAAGATATTATTTGTCCCTCAAGATATTTTCCATTCAATTCATAATGATTATGATAACGCTCATACCATTTAGCGAGCGGACCGAAAGTAAATTTAGAACTTAAGGATTATGCTAATGAGAGTCGGCTCTGATTTGAAGACAGTCCATTAGTGATATGTAAAGGTCGTTTTGAAAGCGGTCGGGTGTACAGCGCCGCCTATCGGAGTTTATCTAAAACTGCTTCCGTAATTACGTGTCGGGAATTCAAATCGGCAGTGGTTGGGCTGCGGTTTCGCGAAGTCTTTCTTGTGCAATCTACTTGGACAACGGGATCTGAGTTTGTCTTTTTACATGTTTATAAATGCATTTGCGATGTTTATTTGGACTTAATTGACGATTGGTCTAACGGTCAGTGATTTTATGACATCAATCTTGTTATGATGAATTTCATGCTTTGGATTTGGCTTTATAACTTTTACGGTCTATAAACAAATATTAAATGCAATTTCCTGTCGAGCAGTGTTGTTTTTGTTCAAGTAAAGCTTATCCTATAAAGATTTTGGAGTTACTCAAATTATTTAAAAGCGTTACGTAAACGTAAAATGGATACAGCTAGCACAAAACGTAGTTAGGCCGCAGTTTCGATCCCCACACCGAAACTGTTTGTGTTACCCATAAATATTTGTTTTGGGTCTGGGTGTTTGTGGGACCTAAAATCTCTCATAGTTTCTGATCTACGACACAGAACTGGTATCCTAGTATGTACATATGACTATTAGATGAAATT
This sequence comes from Cephonodes hylas, assembly GCA_030295005.1. Taxonomy (NCBI): domain Eukaryota; kingdom Metazoa; phylum Arthropoda; class Insecta; order Lepidoptera; family Sphingidae; genus Cephonodes; species Cephonodes hylas. The sequence goes on along the minus strand of AP025375.1, from coordinate 3,456,600 downwards.
ATTTATTTAATTCAATTACTTTTTAATAATTTGTTTACAGGTAATTAATTAGTAACAGAGGAGCCGACCCGTGATCTAAATAATAAATGTCATGGTACTAAAACACTCAAGTTACGCAATGAACGAGGTACATTTATATATTTCGACAATTTGACATTTAAGGCAAACAGAATGCCGTAATCTTATTAACATTAGAATCTAGTTTCTGTAATCATCAGTTACCCGTTTGATCGTGTTTAATAAATCTTCGTGAGATAAAAATGGGGCATTTATGAGTCGCACTAGTGGTTTTGTACTAGGACATAATATACTTTTGTTTACAGGTAAAACGTAGTGATAGCCTGAGGGTTTAGGCATGTTGTCCAAAATCAGGCAACAGTTACTTTTCACCTAGAAGTTCTTAGGAATTTCTTATGTATGTAGGCTGCTACATTTGCCAGCGTGATAAAGGCTTAAACCCTATTAGCTCTAGAAGCATAAATCTAGAACAACGTATTACGTGTATTTATTTAAATAGGTTTTATTTTAATTTCGGGCTCTATACATATATACGTAAATGCTAAGTATTTTCTTACTTACTTCGTTCTAGATTATGTAGGATAGTTACACCCGCGTCCGTGTACTGCTAAATGGGTTGACATGGTAACCACATCATACGTAATATGTTTTGCCGCATCAGCGTTTGAGGTCGTACCATCAGCAACACAAGACGATGATTATTTACACCCATCTTCAAAGATTAACGATGTTTTATTTAGACTTTTATAGTCCAAACGGTAAAATTCAAAGTTTAGATTTTTTTTGTAGCCTAAATTATTGAGGTACAAAGAGCGTATTAAGTTGTTAATATCAAAAAATAACGAATATTACCAGCCCCGTGGGGCAGTTGGCTAGATGCCGGCTTGTAAAACAAGAGACCGCGGGTTCGATCCTTGCACCGACAACAACTGTTTATGTGATTTAAAAATATTTGTGAGACCTAAAAGTCTCTCGTAGTTTCTGGTGCCCATGATACAGGACCTTTATCCTGGTGTTGGGTCAGAGCTATGTACGGCGGTATATTTATTTATTTATCATTCAGCTGTGAATTTGTAATGTCGTCTGTTTCAAGTCACACGCCGGCACTCGCGGACTCGATAAAAAAAAAACAGCAACAACAAACCGCAATGGACACCAAACATGACATAAACAAAACATGAAATTGAAAGAAAATGCAATCGGTAACATTCGAAGCGTGGCTTCCGCATTCTGTTCGCTTTTAATAGAAGCGGCGCGGCGGGCTGCGGAGCGAAATACTTAATTATAACTGGCCGCGCGAACTCTTGCGTTATAGACCTTTCACGTGACAATTTGTAATTTGTCTGCCATCTGCGCCGATTGTGGATGCCAGTGTATCAGGATCCGATACGTATTCTGTTGAAATCGATTCGAAATGTTACCAGGAACTGCCGCAGAATATATCGTAGGCCTACAATTGCGTAGAGTAGAATGTAAATCGCGGCCAGAAATCTACCGAATTGTAGAGCTGTTTTACTTCCTGTAAAACAGTTTCTACAGTGTTCGGAGAAGGATGAAGAAAATTAAATAAAATTTAGTTTATTACTATTTAAAGCGATACTTTTTGTTAAATTCAAGGATTTATTGTTTAAATGTTATTTTGTTGTGTTTTAAATATGCTTTAAAAGCTGTGGAAGGAACTTTCGATATTCGTTTTTTGTTTCTTAATATTTTTTTTACCAACAACGATGTAAGGGTTCTTATTAGTTTACATTAACTATATCCTTAATTTATACTAATAAATGCTCAAACGACTCTGTCAGTTACGCTTTTATATCTAAACTGCTAGACTGGTAAAAATTGTTTTGTTATGGTTGTAAATGACCTTAGGGGAAAGATATAGAGTACTTCATTTTATAAAATTGCCTCTAAGCGTAAGGGACCACAGCTGGTTTGATATAAAACTAGAAGTTTGACTTTTATACTTTAAAAGCGGTGGTAAACCTTGTGCTCTGATTCTGAATATCGTAAATACTCACTTGCATAAAGCGTGTCTTGGAACATAAACGACGAATAAACAGAGCAAATTTGAGAGGGAGTATAAATCAACGAACGATGGTCGGTAATAGCCAAGCAGATTTACTATCAAATTAATATTTCATTAGGCGGAAAATTGTGTTAGGAATTATATTATCATGGTATATTCAGTGACGTTGTATACAAACTATTCTGCCGTGTAATGGCGAGCTCATCGGATTAATGATTGTGTAGGTTAATGTACGATACATTAATATGTATATTACCGATAAAATGCGATAGGTTACTTAAGAAGCTAAAAGTACTGAAACATATAATATACGAGGCCAATACTGATTATGAGAGTCTTTAAAGATAATAGTGCAAAAAGATGGTATTTATGGAAATACTGACAAAAATATGAAGCTAAAATGAGACTGTTTGTTAGACTTTTACGCCGAAAGGGTAGAAAGTACTTTTATGTACGAAGACAGTTTTACCACCAGGAGCTGTAATAGGCAAATTTCCATCGTACTTTTGTGGTAAAAAGTATATTAAGCTTTAGTTTATATTTAATATTGACTACAAATAGACTGATCCTGTTTATAAATAAAATGAACTTAAACGACCAAAAAAATTACATTTTTCTCTATCCTTAATCTCTAGCTAATGAAAATAACACCATACTATAATGTACAGTTTTCTACAGTACAATATCTCCATTTCCTCTCAACAGTGCGCCGTCCGTCCGGACCGTGTCCGGATGCTGCAGAAAACGTTTCTAGTAATGCATTTGTCGTTCCATAAACACATCCCGCGGGGAAGGATGAGTGTGGCTTCCGAAACCACTTCTAGATTAATACATCCTTAGAGGCCAAATATAACGGCTTCGAAGGTTTTCAAGGCGAGACTGAGTGCCTCAGGGTTTGATGATACTAGTAATCGAATGTGTCGGACGATCACGATAGACGTTAGATAGAGGTTGCGGGTTCGATTCCCGGGTCGAGCAATGTATTGCTTTTCTGTTTGGAAAATCTCAATCGCAGCACGGGGTTGGGATTGTCCTCGGAAAACACCAATAGCCTCGCCCCTATTAGGTGTGACACAAGCACCAGAAAATTGTCGCACACAAGCATAGTGAAAAGAAAATAAAAATAAATTGTTTATTGTTCCTTTCGGCGACAACGAAAAGCTTACTTTTCCATAATTTCCATTCTTATCCGTTTATCTCCGATAACAATTGATAAAGAACATCCAGCATTCGATTTTGTGAATTATACATTCAAATTATTATATAATTAAATGAATATTTAAATATGCATAGAGTTGACCGGGGCGATGATAATGGACAGAACAATGAATTTATAAATACTTTTATTTGTTACTTTATCTTTTAATGGTTATTTCATTAATATTATTCGGGGGGATTATTGATAATTACTTTTGATTTGGCTTCTTGTCCAAGTATAGAAAAAGCGCTTGGTGTTAAGAAAAAAGTTTTCCAAAATAATCCGTCTGTCATCAAATATAAGTGTTACTGAGTTTTTCAATTCGGAAAATCTCAGTAGCCTTAAGTTTGGAATTGTGCTCGAAAAATTACGATAGGCTCAGTTTTGAACATGCTTACTAATTTGTTTCAACCTAAACCGTGCGCTAAAATGCTACAAAATATGTACTTTCTAGTTTCTAGTGATACCATAACTGCATAATTACTTGAGCCAGTATAAACAAAATTAAATGGCGTCGCATATTAAATCAGACACTCGGCATACGAGTCCGCGTCCAACAACTTGACCACTCGTTGTATCACGACAAATACACCTCTTTTCTAATTAAACATACTATGTTGCTGTTATGTGATGAGAGAATAAATTCAGCACAATTTATGGAGTTATTTGTTTGAGTTGAAAGTAATTATGAGCTTCCACTGTGCTGGTGAGGTATTTGGTTAAAGTGTTCTCACTCGATTTTGTCCTTCGTTTAAGATAAGGTTTTGTGTTGTTATATTTGATGCTGAATTTGAGCTGAGATGTATTGCAACTTATGGCGTCATATTAATAATTTAACGGAATACTTATATTTTACTTTATGAATTAATAAAAAAAGCGTGTAAGAATGATTTTCAATGTTTTCATTTTTTGCGGTTCCACGCATCGACAGCAATTATGAGGTAAATATTGAAAATAGTACCAGTGTAAATGGCTAATTTTATCATTGTTTTTTATTTTCCTCATCATACCGTCAAAGTTGTCAAAAATCATAGTTTAAGCGTAGGTGTTCCGGCCAGTAAAAAAATAAAGACAAACTTTTACTCGTCATATTTTTTTATGTTCCAATATTTAAACACAATAGTCAAGCACTTACCAAATTTGTGCAAAATTATGTTAAAATCCTATATTTTTGTGTAATAAATCAGCGGAATTTATGATTTATACTCTTGGGAAGAAGCCGTCGATGTGTTTGGCAAGACGTAGGCAGTGGAGCGTGGGTCGCCCTGAATGTGACCCAACATAAGCTATTCACACCGCTTCATCCATAAACAATCAGTCCAGTTCAATATTTATTGACGCTATAAATACATCAGTTCAAGACGTAACTCAAAAAAGATTCAAAATTATAAAAAATGTGACTGTTCGCCCTCACAAACATCCAGAACTGAAACAAATTTTTAAACTTTTGTTTCGGTGCGGGAATCGAACCCGTGGCCTCACGTTTCGCAGATTAGTGTCTAGCCAATTGCGCCACGGGGCAGGTTATGATTATGGTTTAGTTACATGATCAGATGCTTAAGCTATTCTCAAGAGATTCCTTTTTACGGAAATTCTGATTAATAATAAAATGTATGATACTTTTTCTGTTCAAAGGCAATGCGTATTTATCCGCAGATAGCGAAAAATGGCTTCCTCCATAAATACTACTAAAAGGCTATAATATAAAGCTCTCCCAGCCTTTTCGGGGATACCCGCTTTGATATCAACATGTACATACATGCTGAAGACGTCTTCTCATCGCTTTATTAGTCAATAAAGACGGGATTATCCAAAGAATGTTAAGCATATTGCAAGACATGGTACGTCTGGCATTGCATTATGTCCATTGTAAACCCATTTACGATGATCGCAGTTGTAAAGCAACCCTCGGCGGAATTACTTGAACTTGTACAATAATATTATAGGTACAGTTATTATCGAGAATTCATTAAAAGTTTTATAATGTATCTCCAATAATTATTTTATAGAACCAAGGCTTTGTCGCCTAAATAGTAGAATAGGCTTGTGTTCAGTAGTTAAATTCTTATCGGTGCTAGGGTTGAACCCACAGGCCTTTTGTCCACAATTGAGGGATGCTGTTGACGTAGTGCAGGTTTGCAATTTAATTGTTGATTGTTGTGTATTGGTCTAATCTTAGTTACTAGTTAACATACGAGTGAAAGATAAAAAAACTGCAAAAGAATCTTTCGCATATCCCAAATAGAATCATCTATTATGATTCAACAATCAAAACATCCATATAAAAACCAAATAAGACTTTCTTATTCAAAACGAGAAGTATTAAGGAGGATTAGTGGGATTATTGACAAATTCAATCATGCAAAACGAGTGACCTGCGCCCACGCACGCCGGCATTATGTCTCGTCTGGTCACTGCTTATGTCTATACTAATACATATATGTATAAAGCTGAAGATTTTGTTTGGTTCAACCCGCGGTTTTTGGTGTTGATAATCTATAAACTGAGAAAGGCTATATTCTCTAGAAATCATCTCGCTACAACAATTAATAGAAGTGTGCGAATTGGTGAGTTTAAATATTAAAAATACAACTCAAACAATTTGCTACCTTAATAAAATTTATTAGCCATTTTAATACGACATATAGTGAATAATAAGGTTGAAAAAAATTTCGTCAGAATATTTATAATTTTCCCTAAATTATTTAATATAAATTCGATCACAAAATGGACCTTGCTCTTTTTTTATTAATTCACTAATGTTATTTAATCGGAACATTTTTAAATTATTATTTTATTTGTAAATCTATAAAACTATGCTATTTAGGTTATCTGTGTTATTCTCACATCTCATAATGTTTATCTTCATCGTTCTTATCACTAAATTATTATAAGTATTATATTTATTTTCTTAACACGTTTATCTAATCTTCCACATCAGATGTGAATACATTAATCGTAAATTAAGCTAGAATATTTAGCCACAATATTGACAAATTCGCGAGTTACAGCTGCAGTTATTACTATATATGTATAGATGTTACTATATATGTTGCAAAACCCTACATAGTGCCTACGCAAGTCTGTTTCGTTTCGGGAACAGTCTGTGTTCGTCTGAGTGTAAATATGCCTCGTACTATAGACTCGAACTTTCGTACGTATCGACTTGGGAATGAAAAATAACAGAAAAATATCAATAATGAGAGGTATTTGAGAACCAACATTTTATTTTTTTGTTCTTTGCCGTTTGAATTTACAATAATCATTTTAGATTAAGTAGTCTCTTAGATGCCTAATATAAGATTGTATCTTACTGTTTCAGGCTAATGTTTCTCATAAAATTTAAAATAATTCACTTCAAATAAACAAACATTAAATCAATGCAATTCAAACAAGTTTTAATCACTACAATTAAAAGATAATAAAAATGTTGTAACCCTCCATCGCAGTGAGTACATTTTATTATCCACGTCGGGTATAATAAGCCGTTAACTTGTGACCCGCGCCCACGCAGCGGTGATATCTCGGGCCCTTGTACCCGCGTGTAAATGTCGCCTAAACTGGCCCAACTGCTGTCCGCCTATTGTGGGTCAGATTAATCATAGCCAGTGCACGTAGGTTTTCATTCGAGCCGGTAGTTTTAGAATTAGTGATAAAGGAACTCGTTCTGTGATTATCAATTGGAGAACCTGATTGGAAGTAGGCGATACAACTGATTATTGAATGACAACTGCTAAATTTGTAGAACGTATTAAGAATAATCGCACTCGATCAGCGTGGTAGACTAAAGTCTATACCCTGTCACTTGCAGAGGAAGCTTGTAACCAGTAGTGATGATAATAGGAGAGAAAATAATATAGAATTAACTGCCGTTAAAGTGGTGGAACCTTTTAGACAAACTGGACTTTGGTGAGCTCGGGGCAGTTCGTTGGAGGTGATAATGATCTGAAGTGATACTATTACGTTTCTACAATATAATAATGCAGAAACAGTTAACACAAGCCTTTGCAATACATATGCTTGTTTATTCAAAATATTTCGACTTTATTTCGCCTGTGGTGGACTCATGAACATGTGTGATCCTATTTACGTGATAAACTATTTGACACTTACCTGGAAGTATCAACAGCAATTATCCTCATCTATTATGCGATATTGTGTTTCATTGCACAGGAAATCCCGATTAAATAAAACATATTGCTATAAACACGGTAATTATTACACATAATTCTAAGCGCAAAATGACCAGAGTTGATTCACCGGGTGACGTGAGCGGCGCCCTCTGGGGCAAATGTCACCGTCCCACGTGCCTCCTTGACATCGCACCTTATACGAACACCGTGTGGGACTAAAACATGGAAATTGATATGTTTTCACATTTCTGCCCGTTTGTGAATTAACTTTGGCGAGTTTTGACGATTTAATAGCGTGACTCATATCCGTCGTTGCTCCTATTAATTCTTTTGTTATGTTTAAAATTTTTGTTGAATTCTAGAGAATTTTTATAAATTTTGCATGGATTTTAAATAGTATTGAATTAATATCTACGCACCAATGTACTGAAGTAATCTGGGGGAGTCTCATACTATGATTCTCCAAGAGGATTCGTTCTCATTCACTCGTATTTGCGAACTGCTTTCTAGCTAGTTTAGCATTATGGTGGTAAATGAGTCGTCTTTAGTTGGGTATTAAAATCCGAAGATTATATTATGTAGCGTCCATTTTATGTCCATGTCTACCTCTTGTGGCCAATGGAGCATAGGTTAAATGAAAACAATAAAAAGCACGATCGGAAAGTAGGTAAAATACATTTTCTGACAAAATTTAAATTAAGAAGACCTCTTACACACGCAATTTGCAATTTTAATTATAATATGTCTTCGCAAAGGTAACTTGTCATACAGCCTAAAATCTTCCGTCACTCCATACAATCTTGAGTCATTAAATCAAAAGCCAAAGATCGTAATCCAACAGAACAAAGGCACCGTGACATTTAACTTTAAAAATGTCACAACCGGTCAACATATTGTTACCCTTTTTAATCTCATCGCATTCACATGACGTGTTCGGTACAGAAGCGCGCGATGCAGCTCGCACCTTGACATTCGTGTGTCAAATGTCAACCGGACGTTGACCCGATGATGTGCGTGTTGTTATACAGATTATATTCACTTTTTGTTTTTAATCTTTATGATAAGCGAAGGTGTTTACTGAACAGTGCCAAATATGGTAATTGATTTCGAGAATTCTGTCAGCTTTGGTGTTTTTTCCATGTAAAGTGCAAATGATGATAGTTTCGTTTTTTGTTGGTTTGCTTAAAAAAAGATTAGATAACCTAAGTAAATTTAATTTTTACTGTGCTCTAGACTTTGGCAAAGTAATCTACGTAGATTACTGTTTCCTGTGGACCCCTACACGCTATTATTTGAGCAAAGAAACAATTTTTGCAATTTTTTAGAGGGTTTTTGAACGCGATATCATAGTTCCCTTAAGTACCCCTAGTAAATAAAAATAAAAATATCCTCGCAAGTTTAAAAACAGTAACATACCACTCTTTTAAAAATAATTAAATCAGTGCCTTATTCTTCTGTAGCCGGCTTGTAAAATATCGAACTTTATGTATCAGATAAAGGATATTGATTGGCAGAGCTTAACCCTCCATTTATTTTACTTACAAATTATTTAGGAAGCGTAATGCAGTGAACTTTAGTTTAAAAGGTGAACTGGTTTTTACTTTATCTACGTCTATTTGAATATAAACAAGCCATAGCGAGTGTATTTATTGTAACGGGAAGCTGTTGCCTTCTTGGTGTGATGCAGAAACTGGTCATACATACATGTAGGTCACTTCGGTCAAGGATTTAGGTTTCGGCCCATCAGAAATTTACATTTTGTATTTTTCGTCTTTATTTCCTTAGCATCCATGTAAGTATTACCTTTTTCAATGATTGATTTAGGTATAAGCTCATTATATTCGTGTACAAAGTTAGTAACACTTAGTCCTAAATCTTCTGGCGAAATTTACCACCTGGTTATACATGCGTACTCAAAATAAATTATCATGCACTTTAACGGTGAAGGTATATCATCTAGATACTACAAAAAAAATTGCACGCATAAAAGTTCTCACTAGGAAATTTATTGGCATTTGAAGTCACGAAGATGCATTTAACCTGTCTGATGCTTTGAGTCCCAACTACTTTGGGAGACAGCTTCTGCCTAGCAGTTGGCCTTAAATTTACTAGTATAGGATATAGAAAAGTTATCATTTTTGGACTTCATTTATCGTTTGAAATATAAGAGGCCTTTGAGATTCATGAATTTCTACGTCTATAAACACTTGCCTTTTATGGATTAAACCACTGATAATGACATTTACGTTTGACCGTAGGCTGCATTTAACTGTCTTCAATCTGGTCACCTAGTTCTTGATGCAATCTATTGAGAACTTAAGCATGGTTTCACGTGTCAGGCATAAATCATTTACATTTGAATTGTATTAGATGTGAGTCATCTAGACATTAACAATGCATAATATATTGTTACGTGCGGCGAGAAATTGCCGTGTTGAAAGTCTTATTTATTTTTGTTCACAATTATAAAAAAATAATATAATAGATCCATTATGTCATAGACAAAAAGTTACTAAGCTGTGAATTTGGTAATAAGATTTCAATACCAAAACGTTGGTACACTAAAAACGACCTGATAAAACTGCCCGACCAGGTAATAAAACCTGCGACCTCTCGGTATCCCGCCGCGCCGTCGCGGGGTCAACGAGGAATTTTATTGGGTATTAATGTTACAAATTTATTTATCGTCAGAACAGCTATTTTCCATTATTCCCCACAGCTTCCCTATTTGCTGCCTATAGCTGCGCGATAGCCGTAAATGGCGGTTCACGGAAATATTTTCAATCTAGTTGTATCCATCTGCTGCGGGTGGGGCACGAATTACCGTATCGTTCCTCGTAAAGGACGATAGGGTATTATCCTAAGTGTACAGGAATTGTTTAACTTGTATATTGTACATCAATCGAGAATTTTAAATAAAAAACCTAAAGTCTATGGAAATTTTTATAGGTCACTTGTTCCCCTTTCTTCGTTCCCCTTTCTTCGGAAAATTCCTGTGATAAATACTAAAACGTGTCACATTTGTGTGAGTTATTATGTAATCAAAAATAAAAAAGTATCACTAAATATCTTCATAAATTAAATGGCATTTCACATGTTTTGTGTACTGTTAGGTTCCGGTTTTAATTTTGAAATTTTTGAATTTATATAGCTCATTCTTTGACTGAAATATATTGTATTTATAACGATGAAGTGGGTTTTATGTTTGTTTGTTTTTTCTGTTATTTATCTTAGTTAACATGCATACAATTTACATAACCTTAATATTACATATAAGTTATTATGAGGATGGTTGAAAGCTGTCTCGATTTAGCTTTAAGATTATTAATATTCATTCTTATAATGATTAATCACGGGATTTCTCTCCCCAAACACCTGTTATGTTTGAGTTAACGGTGGACAAATTTTAATCATTTCTAATTAATATTAATAAAGACATCGGTCTGCGTTGAATTAATTCGTACGAGCGTGGGAACATGATTTCTTAAAAGAAGGCCATTTTGTCGTTTCAAACCGCTTCCGACCGCTTCTACAATTTGACAAATGTTTGACCTTTTGATCCGTGATCTAATGATATTTGGATAGGCTGTGATATCACCAATAACACGTCACATACTACCTCAATTATAAATTGTTTTTCTTGTATTGATTGGCTTAAATATGAACACATGCAACATTATATAAAGGAAATGCCAAGTCACAATTGCAATTAAAATTTGCTCTTAAACTATATATATGCTTTGAGTATTAGTATACTAAGTGAAGAAAATATTTCTGTTCGTGAGGCTGATAAAGTTTTTAGTTTATAAACCCTACGACTAAAGATGTATTTTTCAGTGTGATTTTAGAAATTACTCACGTTTCTTTTTTTCCTTACTCTTTTTATTACTTTTAATTAAAGAATGATGAAACTGGCTAGTTTTGCAGGATTCAAGCCATAAAAAAATCTAAAAAAATAAATTTGTACAAAAAAGAAACTCGCGCGTGTATCCAAAATAGGCATTAATTAATTTTTTTTTCAATAATTAATGTCTAAATATTCATAAGTAACTCAATACATCCTATTGACTTTTTAAATTGACACTAACGGTTCTCTCAATCTGTTTAACAGCACGATTTGTCAGGAAATATATGTCATTATAAAGGTTAATTATGGAAATGACATTCAATTCGCTATTATTACACATATATTAAGAATCAGCATGAAAATTGCTTCCGAATATGTTAATTTACCTAAAATTATTGACACTTTAGAATTACTTAAAAATAGGATTTTCAAGTGATCTATTAAATTATATAAAAACATTTTTGTATGATTGCTAAAAACCTCTATAATCTATGTATTAGTAAGGTTATTTTCATGGATATTTATGGACGCAGAAAAACTGAATAAGACTAGAAAGAAAACGCACGATTAGACCATTACATTTTTGACTTGACCTTTTCTTAGTAATTCTAGTACCGTGTAACATCAAGCCTTATATAAATGCTTGAAACCCAATAGCAGCTTTTTATTTTTATTTAAAACTTTTATCTGCGGCCTTATAATTGTAGTAGAATACGCGACAGATCAGCAGCGACTCTTGGCCCATACACTATTCCCCTTCTAACCTTATTCAGCTGCGTTTATCAGTATGCTCCTTATGTTGAATTCAAAGAAAACCTTTATTGAACCGTCGCAGAACAGTATAACCTCATCAAATTGTTATTAATACGTATTCATAGTATTGTAAAGTGGTACATCTGTCGAACTCGCAGCAGTCTCTATTTAGCTAAGAAAATAGTATGTAAATGTACAAGTTAAATCGCACATTGTGTGTAATGAAACAATCGAGCAGACATAGCCGTGCACAATGGATAGGCAGCAAGCGCGAGCCACCACAGGGCTGACGCATGATACGATATTTATTTTCATAAAAAATTAGAAATTATACCCCGTTTTATTGTTGAGAGAAGCAGGAAAAGTACATTCAAAGTTTTGGTTAAGGTAAGAATAATAGTTTTGATGGATTTTTGTAGCGATGAAAAAGATTGGCGAAAGAGTAATGGTACACCCTCATTCATTTCTAAGTTTTGACGGAAGTAATAAAAACAGATTTCATAAATAATAACATTATGAGATATTCATAATTTCAAGAAATTTATACCCAAGTAAGTTGTTTATTATAAAAATATTGATCTGAATGCGAAAGATATTATAAAATTCACGACACCAAGATGCACGGGCTTCTAGTAATTGCGTATATTTATACTTCATTTAAGCAGCTCCTTGACTAATAAAAATTCATATATGAAGCATGTTGAATCATCATGATTGACATGATCGTCATGCCGAGTAACATTTCACTGCTTGGCATGAGCCTCTTCTACAACTTAAGGCTTAGTCCACTGGCCTAGTGCGGGTTTTTTACACAACTAAGAAATTCATAACAATAAGTATGCAAGTATCCTGACCATAATTGAAAGAAAATTTTAATGGGTTCGTGATAGCCCTACGTGGTATTTAAAAGACCTCGGTTCCCGAAGGCCTTCAGAAGGGCGTAACCTCAGCAGAAAGTCTGATTTATAATACAATTATTGTTAACCTCACTACTGAACTCTGGAGCCACCAACTGTTTTCTTAAATTAATTTAATTTAATTGTTCCTATAAATCTAAGCCATCGAACAAAGTAGTTTTATTAGCTTAGGATACAATTGTACGACGAATAATATTGTCCTACGTATATTGGAATTAGGTTTATTTAGATGAAATGTATTCTATAACTGGTATTTTTATAACTTTCAAATATTCATCCGTTGATTGGGTTAGTGAATTAAAGAAGCTGACTGAATTCTTTTGGGGTTTGTAAGTAAAAAAAAACTAGTAAGCTACTCAATAATTCACTTCTGATAAAAAAGTATACCTATTTCTTTAGAGGGTTGTAGAACCCTCAACATATAAATACTCAATAAAATATTATGCCTCCAATAATTTAGAGTTTGCGAACCCTAAACTCCAAAGGATTTCAGCTGCATGATATATGTCAGCGAAAACTGTACAAACAGTATCTGTGTTTAGATTGGGGCATGTTTGTTTGCGAGCGTCGCCGTACGGATGCCAAAACATTACATACACCGAACAAGACATCGTGAGGTAACGATGGCATAACAATGATCGAATGTGCAGATCTCGACGCGTGTTGTGTAAACATGGTTTGGGGATGATGTGGCTCCGGCGGAGATGGCCTGGTGCTGGATTGTTATGATATTTGTGTTTGGAATATACCTTATAGGTATAATATACAACCCGCACTAGGCCAGGTGTACTAGGGCCTAAACTCTTTTAATGGTAGATGAGACCTTTGACTAGCAGTGGATGGTATGTGGGATGATTTTGATGATGATGATAATATAGAAGTTTTTTAAATGGATATATCGAACTGTAATTTAAAATCATTTATTTTATTGAGAATTATGTTCATGACGGATTACCAAGATAAAGGTCACTGGACCGAGTCCAAGTAACTACGTCATTATTAGTAGAATTATTTTAGTCTTCATTTCAAGCTGAGGCATTGCGAGTTGTTAGAGATATTAAAAAAAAATACTAACAATTATATGATATTAAAAGAAAGATTAATATGATATTAAAAAAATAAAATGAAATTAAAAGTTTTTACTTTGAGCCTGGTTTCAAAATTAGCAGCTGATGCGCGCTGCTACTCTCTGCTTTAAATCAATTATCTATAAGAATAAAGAGTCAAGTAACATCAACGTTCCAGCTTACACCCACAAATGTTTATAACAACAATATTTCATCGGCACGCACCTGTCAAATTAATGGAACGCAACAACAGCTCCCAGAATACACAAAGAAAAAATCTGACACCACGTGGGCAGCTCATTACGTCTTTGTCAATAACAAAAACACCATTAAGCTTCCACCATTCTCAATATTATCTAAGTTGGAGTGCATTTTAGCGTCTATACGAGAGGGATAACACATGTAGACGTTCGAACGACAAATGTCTTTATTATTCTGCCCACGCGAGTCTAACACGCGCTGCTTGTCAAAGATTATTCTCGCTTTGGATGTAGAAGGGCTGTGAAAAGTTTATTCAGAGATTAGTGACTTATTTCCGGGCATTTCACTTGCACGGATGCAGTAGTTTTCTTTTTATATGTATAAAGGACTAAGCGGTCATCAAATGACTATTTCTTGCTTTGAAATAAGTAAGCTAAGCTGCTATTTCTTTAATAAGGATAGAAAGTGATACGCATTTTCTTTGACCTTAAAGTTTGAGACAGCTTGATAAAATTCCTACTGAAAAACTAATACTTCCATTAAAATGCGTGTGAAAAATCATAATGTATAATTTTTCGCTCTTGAAATAAATCCTTGCATAATTTGGTTCCGAACTTTAGGAGGGTTGCTCCACTTTATTCATAACACGGAAATCCTATTGCATCACAATTGTCGGGATATTGAATAATTAAATCATAATATTCGAACAAAAAGTCGATACAATTGCAATGAATGAAACGTGTTACAATTCATTGACCACTTTATACTTAGTTGGAGTATTATATCACAGTATTTACAACATAACGCTGTTATTAATTGCACTAATTAGTAGTCTGAACACACATCTATCAGATTCTTGTATAACACTTCGCGGATCGCTTGCAGTGTAACAATTTAGATTACTCTTAATTGACTCGATTATAATGAAATGCAATTTATTTTATTTCTCAATTGCTACTTGGTGTATCGATGCGTGGTGTAACACGTTGCATCATTATATTTGTCGGAAGATTTTTGCAATATCTTTATGAGGTAGATTATACGCATATCCTGCGATCACGAGCTAAAGACTTATTAGTATTGGCACAACATGATATTATAGGCACTTTCACGCGTATTTTAAATATTCAAATTGCACACATAGCGTATCGATCGTAATATCAATCTATGATCAGAATAATTAGCTTTATTACCATTATTTGTGAAGTTTTGTTAGAATAAGAAGAGCGCTCTAAGTCTTTGTTTTGTGAGCATCTTGAAGCTCATCTATATAAGCACTGTCTTGATGATGTTAAGCAAGATTTAACGACTAATGGACTTGTTATTGCAGAGATCGAAGATTAGACGAAGAAGACAAAATTATATAGGAAAGCAACTTATTAACCCAACCCCGCAGAGTCAGGATTGTCTAGTCTGCAAATCTAGTGCAGTTTAGTCTTTGATTAGGTCACGCCCAGGGCGGGCGTCCGCCCACACCGGGACCCGAAAGGTTACACCTATAACGTATTTGCTAAGCGCAACAATAGCCGAGCAATGATCGAGCGGGTGACAGCGACAATCGAGGTCGTTCAACTTTGATTTATTATCTGTGATGCACGTTTATAACGCTTGAGAGGTGATGGGGATGTCTTTATGATAGATCTGTGATGATAGGTGTGAAAAAATGCATAGTTGAAGAGTAAAAAGTTGGTTTAAGTAATTGTTTTAATTTTATGCTTTTTAAATTATATCTATTTTTACTTTAAATAATGAGATGGCAATAGCGAAAAAACATTTTTTTTAAAAAGCCTGTTATGAAATATTTTTATAAAAATATTTTACTTAATAAGTCTTACAAAAAAACTAGCAATAATTAATTATTATCGACCTGTCTTAAACACAAAGCGATAAATAACGCCCATTGAAAAACAAATGGCATATCAATTTCATTTTTTTCTATTAACACCTAAACATTTTTTTCGTCATACACACATGTCACAGTACACATGAAATATTACAACTACCCACAACAATAAATTAGTGACAATAAACCGACGCGCTCAATAAACATTTGGGCATCGACAATGGGCACTTATCGACGATCTGCGAAACAGTACCGGCAAGTGAAGGTCCACTCTTCAAATCCGACCACTTTCGGTCCACGGATTAGATACGAAATGTCACTCGGCTGTGACATTTTTATGCCAGGATGACATTTGGATGGTCTTACTGGCCGTCAGATAGCATCGGGCCAATTAGAGATTAATTTATTTTCGACTGATACAATGCGTGGTGAATGTGGCGTGGGCTTCTGAGAACCGAGAGGTTATGTTATGCAAGTGTTATTGGTTTTGTGTTTTTGTATTGGTAGCCTTCGGGGCTATTGGTATGGCGAATAACCAGCTTGTACTAAGCTGAGTGTGCGCAGTTTCAATACACGAAGACGAATATGAGAGTCGCTGAAGCTGTAAAATTGCTCGTACTTTCCGCTACCCATAAATTTTAGATTGATTTTTGAATTCGCAGGTTCATAGTATAATTTTGTAAAAGGACTTTAAAATTATGTAAATATACCTACGTTTGACTCGCAATTCCAAGTGATTCAAGTCTAATAGTAAATTAGTAATAATAATATTTCTAAAAAATTGCTTACATTTGGGCTATTGCATAAATATTTGCCAAATACAACACTCTATCCAAGGTATTACTATCAGTATAATATCTAGCCACCTGGTTTTTCCGTACAGTTATATCGTTAAAGAGCCGGCCAATAATATAGGCATTGGTAAATATCACAAGCCCACCATCCAGTTCGCCTACAGTCCATTGTTTGGTATGAGTTGTCGCTTTTACATTCCATTTGTCCCCATATAAAATCTAAATATAGTTCTGTAACTAGTTCTGGACGCTGAGTTTGCTTCGTCACCGGTTTTTTATACTGTAAGTTAAGTTTTTAGTCGTTGTGGATTTGAGAATTACGCGCGCGAACTTTCGTCTTGGGCTCATAACTACAGACTTTTGGAGTTACGCGATAACTTCTAAATATTTATAATGTCATCATCCACTTGCCCTTTTCCCAAGTCTATTTGGGGTCGGCGCAGCATGTTTTTTCCTTCCAAATATCTCTGTCAGCCGTCATGTCTTCAGTCACCCCTTTCTCTTTCATATCCCCTCTCACGCATTCCATCCATCTTTTCTTTACATTTATAATGTATTTAAAAAAAATCAAAGTGTTCAACATGATCTACTTAGGTTTGTAATGACTATCAACTTGTACTAGGCCAAGTGAGGGACTAAAGGCTCAAGCCTCCCTTTGTGTAGTAGAGTAGGCACGAGTCTAATCATGCAGATGTTTAAGGTTTGCGTGGAGTTGTCTCCTATTTACTCTCAAGCTATATTTATTTAAAATAGATATATTTTCTCATTAATTGGCTTAATCATGACCGCCATTGGTACAGCGGATTCAAGATAATGTCCATCAACATAAAATAAACAAACGCCAGTAAATAAAATCGTCAGCCTTACTTAAAAATTGACCCTGCACTTTAAAACGTGGCTTGAGGCGGTCGAACAATTTGCATATAGATACACTTAGTCGGTCAATGCGCGATAAATATATTTTGACGTTATTGGAGTATTCGGCTTTCGCAAATTCATAAACGGAGACCGGACGAAAGTAAAGGGTCGATGGTATCTGTTCCTTTCACCACTGGTTTTGCTCCAAATAAGTGAAATCTCGCCATAATGTCGCATTAAAACTGATACCTACGTAAAATTATTTACATCAATGCCCAAAGTGTTATGTAATTAAAGTTCTCACGATTTGCGCGAGGACACGGGTTTCGGCACGCCAGCCCTAGTTTAAAATACATTACGGAAGCCGATTGTACGCAAAACACATAATTTATCGCCAAATATTGATGTATGAGAATATTATTATTTTTGTCTTATGATTGGGTATACGGTATACCGGATCTTGCATCGAATTTCCTTTGCTACACGTTGTGAGATACAAAAACTACATTCAACATGCAATTATCAAAAACTTGAGACACTTTCGCTGCAGAGGCTGTAAAAAACATTGTCACAACTTATTTTATCTTTCACTGTTAGACACGTACCTCCTTAATTTAACTTAATCCACAACGCTAATCAAGAACGGAATGGCATACCAAAAATGAACTTAAAAAAATGTAGTGCCAAATTTTATCCGTGTAGTTTCCCCTATTACTGACCTAGCTCTACATACATTCACAATCACTATTGAATCCCAATCGCATATTTTCCCGAGTCCAATCAGCCAGCTCCCCGATAAAGTCCCGTATCTCGGATGGGCCGAGTGGCCCCGCCCACGCGCACTTTGCGCAAGGTGTAGGGCCCCCGGTCAGCGCATTACTTACGTAACATGCGATCTCCGATCCCGACCTAGAACCTAGAAACCCCCAGGTAATATGTTCAACAATAAAACTGTTATGAGAGAACGCCTGTTTCTAGTTGGGCGGAAGTTCAAATGCGCTGTTGATAACAGGGAGTGTTACTGGGGAATTTCATTATTTCCTAGATTTATTTTAACATAAGCCTATTGGTAAATAAAACAGTTTTAGTTCTTAGGTTGTGAATATTCAAAAGTGCCACGTTTGATAACTGGATCAAGTACAGTGGCTTGCCATATTATTATGGACAGTCACATTTTTTTCATTTTTTTTCTTTGAGCACATTTAGCTGTAATCTTAAGTGGTGTAAGACTTGTTAGAAGTCTTTTACACATTCACGATACCTCTTTAACTTAAATTTTAAGTGGATTTCAAGTGTTGGAGCATTCATTTATTTTAAAAATATTTTTAAAAGCGGGAGAGTCGCAGAATCGTTGACACGCGTAAAAATAGGAGACGTTAATAATATTATTTTAAAAAGCTATTTACTGAGTTTGTGTTATAAATATTAATTAAAAGTAATTATTATTTTATTGTTATTGATGGAAAAGTATTTTGGCGTCAATTTTTATCACAATATTATTATTATTACTTTTTAATGGTACTCAGTACGAGTCGACGGGTTGATTTGTTTCAAAAAAAAAATCTGTGGTTAAAACCCTCCTCCTGCATCCGAATCATTCTCAAAGGAAGATAGCAGAACTTGCCGAAGTTTCTTAGTCCGCTATTAGTAAAATAAAAATAAATTTGGAATAAAATAAGCCACTTTTGCCCAAGAGAAAAAGCAAATGTTGAAGAAAATTGATTACCACGCAATGGTCTGATTGGAAAATTCGGGATAATTGTTGGCAAAACTGAAAGAAAAGTGGTGATCATTTAACGTTAATGGTTCGGGAATCTGAAATACCAGTTTTTAAGAGAACTGTACCGCGGAGGTTCGCAGAGGAAGGTCTGACAAGGTATCGACGATTTGAGAAACCATGTTTGACTGAAGCAATGAAAAAAAACGGCTTGCCTGGGCTTGTAAGCACCATTCGAAGACTGGAATATGGTCAGATTTAATACTAGCTTCTATTTTGATGTTCTCAAATAATTTTTTCACAAAATTATTCATACAATTACTTTTTTTGGATGTGTTTCTCAGACGAACGTTATAATAACTCGTTTCTCAAATCGTCGATAACTTGTCAGACCTTCCTCTGCGAACCTCCGCGGTACAGTTCTCTTAAAAAGTGGTATTTCAGATTCCCGAACCATTAACGTTAAAAGATCACCACTTTTCTTTCAGTTTTGCAAACAATTATCCCGAATTTTCCAATCAGACCATTGCGTGGTAATCAATTTTCTTCAACATTTGCTTTTTCTTTTGGGCAAAAGTGGCTTTTTTTATTCCAAATTTATTTTTATTTTACTAATAGCGGACTAAAAAACTCCGGCAAGTTCTGCTATCTTCCTTTGAGAATGATTCGGATGCAGGAGGAGGGTTTTAACCACAGATTTTTTTTTTGGAAACAAATCAACCCGTCGACTCGTACTGAGTAGCATTAAAAAGTAATAATAATAATATTGTGATAAAAATTGACGCCAAAATACTTTTCCATCAATAACAATAAAATAATAATTACTTTTAATTAATATTTATAACACAAACTCACTAAATAGCTTTTTAAAATAATATTATTAACGTTTCCTATTTTTACCCGTGTCAACGATTCTGCGACTCTCCCGCTTTTAAAAATATTTTTACAATAAATGAATGCTCCAACACTTGAAATCCACTTAAAATTTAAGTTAAAGAGGTATCGTGAATATGTAAAAGACTTCTAACAAGTCTTACACCACTTAAGATTACAGTTAAATGTGCTCAAAGAAAAAAATGAAAAAAATGTGACTGTCCATAATAATATGGCAAGCCACTGTAGATTTGCATAGAGTCTCTCCATCACAAAAATCTCTGAAGATCCATTGAGAACTTAAGTATACGCCATTTCACCTGAAAAATGCACCTCTAACTACCTTCTAGGATATAAAGGCTCGTGTTAACATCATGTTTTAGATTGGTTTAATCCCAATCAGTTTAGATCTAAGAGGATTTAGTAAACCAAAAAAAATGAGAGGTTAAGTTTATCGTCACCTAGTCTACATTCCCACACACAAGGAAGTGTTTTTTGCATTAATTTATTTCCAGTCGGACCAAATGTCAATTACAAAACAAAGGAAGAGCATTAATTAGAGCGAAAAAAACCTCGCGACATTCACCTCGCTACGAATTAATCTCGACAAAAACTGGTTTGGAAGGACGGAATCCATCACACAGCTCAACCATGGGATGTAGAATTAAAAAAGAACTGTTTTAAAAAAAATAATTTTTTAATAAAAATAGACATACACAAGTAAAAGACATGCTAATTTTGAGGTACGTAAAGGTAAAAAAAGACGAAAAACATTTGTGTAAATAGTTTTCCCTTTTTTTAAGTGCTTCCTAATTCATAAAGATATTAAAAGGAAACCTACCTAATATCACAGAGTAAATATGTAAAATATGCTTGATAAAAAAGTCTATTTGAATTCACAAAATGTGTGATACAAATAAACATTTTCAATATTTTAAACCACTATATTACCAAGGCTGTAACAAAATACCTACGAAGCACATCAGATCATTCAATATGACGTATCGAGGCGACATACGCCAAGCCTGAATGCTGAGCAGTTATCATCGAAAAATCAAATACCCTTCAATCAGTTCCCACACGATCAATCATCGCCTCCAATAGAATTCTTATCGCGCAAATGGTAGCTCCTACCACGCAGTCCGCACCTAAACAATAATTAATTTGTAGTAATGTCAAATGTCGACCAAATGTCACTTAAAAAGTCACCGGCACTTACGTTTCCGCAAACGAAAATGGATATTAATTATCTGTAGTGCGAGTTGTTACATTTTAAATTTATTTGTATTTGTTTTATGTAGTACATATTGGTTTTGTATTGTTGGGTAATTCAGAATTGGGATGGCTTTGAGTGTTATAACCTCTTTCTATAATTGGCTCTTTTTTTCATTTGTAAAGGAAACTTTAAATCCATTAAGCTGGACTATTACTTGTTGCTAAATAGCTTGTCATGACAGAACACAGTCATAAAACATTCGTTGCTTAATATAAGCGTTGCTGAAATTTTGCAGAGAGACCTCGTCAGTGATATGGGTATAGAATGAAGCATCACTACATAGTATAAAACAAAGTCGAGTTGACGACATCAGCACCACATCTCTAGAAATCCTAAGAAAAAGTCATTCATATTAAAAGTAACATGTATGTTTGGAAGTTACCCTCTATTTATATGTCTTTTATTTCTGTAACATGAATTATTTGTATTAAATTCATTGCGCTTTGGTACGCGAGTTTAAAGTAATAAATACATCTGATTGAGTTTGTTAATATGCAGTTTATTTGGCAATCAAGTCGCTGGTATCCTGATGGAGCAATGACCCGGAGATAATACTGTCGGTGGGAGAACGAGACACGAATATAAATAAAGTCTAAAACGCTCGCTTAAAACTAAAACATACAAGGAAATTTTTGATAGTATTTTTTTATTTCAAATAAATAATTAATAAATCTATTTTTTAATTAATTACTGCCTCGTGGACTCGCGCCACAACAGGTGCCTCGCGATCTAGAGATCCCGCGTTCGATTCCCTGGTTATGCAGTGTTTTGGCTTTTCCATTAGGAAATTCTAAGCAGCAGCACGGAGTATGAAAATTTGTCCGAAAAATGGCAATAGGATCGCGATCTATTATGTGGGGCTTATACAATAATTCACCTCTTGTGTATGAATGTATATAGTAATCTTATTTTTTCCACCCATTTACTTTTACGAGCTGGCAACGCGGTTTACCACGAATACCAAACCTACCTATTCAACTAAGTCATTTTAAGGTTTATATTCATCCTATGTGAAATTTAACTTACTCAAGATAATTTGTCAAGTGACCCGGTACCACATAACCAATAGCTGTCCTAGTTTGTTGTACATTGCGCTATATGCTCGCATTCACCGCACAATTGTTATGCATAAACAATAAACATGAAGCTCGTAGCCGAAATGCGATAACATCGCTTATTGCCCTCACTCCTCTGGTACCTACAGTTTCATGGTACCATAAGGCTTGACGTCGTTAGTATTTCGATTGTACTGACATTTATTAAACAATCATTTTTCTGATTATTGTCTATGTTTGTTTGGTAGAGGTAGATTTCTAAATTCATATTTTGACAATGATTTTTAAGTCTCATCCTACAGTTACGAGTACATTTCTAGAGTTTTATTTATTATAACGATTATTTATCATCCATATACGCCCCCTTACTAAACATAACCTTTATTGTACAACTACTTATTTTATTCAATAAATGAAAATATTATGTTTTTTGGCAAATTATAAAAGCTTTAACTTGTAGTTCAACATTATTTATTTTGAATAAAATCAGCCCTAAGTCCACTTGTAAGTCGAAAGCAGGTCAGTGGAATTCACAAACACGTAAATTTCGACAGAATTCCTATATACATAGGCGTGCTCTCGTTACAAATTATAATAAATGTCTATATCAAAATCGAACCTTAGTCGATTAAACGTAATGGTCGAACACTTAGTGCGTTAACAACTGAGCTACACGACTTCTCTGTCTGTTTCGCTCATTGGCGACTTTAGTTAGTAGCTATAGAACTATTCCTCTATTACACGATTACGCCCACGTGAAAATTCAATGGTCTTAGAAAGGTTCAATGGGTTGGTCAGAAAAGCACGGTTGTAAGTACAAAATATCTTTACATCGTAAGGCTGCGGTGCACCGTTTCTATTTATTGCCCATTTTGTTTTATACCTTTCTGATACGCTAATATAATATTTTATTAGCGGACTTTTAATATACATCGCTTTACAGATGGAAGGCAAGAAACGTTTTCGTAAATTACAAAATGTAAGGGTGGGACTCAGGTTTGTCCGGGAGAAACTAGATTCTTTTTGGCATATGAGTAGCTTATGGGCTTAAGCTACTCTCACATTTTATCACCTTAAGTATAGATGTGACCATTTTGTGTAATTTTTAATCCTCAATTCTATAATAAATATCAAATTAATTTCAGTATCAATAACGTCACTAAAGTCTGGGATAATTACGATTAATTCTGGCCTATTAAATAATGTATTGTTTTATACGGACAGAATAGTCTATTTTTTATTTTTTTTCATGAATCGCAGATAAATACAAAATACATTAAAAATGACCTACATATAAATAAAATAAACTATGAGGGGCGAGTGTGCGCCACGCCTTAGACGTGCGTTCGCAACGACGTCTGACCAGGAAGTGACACCGCTTCGATTTCTCCGGCGCGCGGGCGATAAATAACTGCGGGTAGATCTAATTCCGCGCGCCATATTTACGCGCGGGCTGCGAGCGGCCCTCGGCTACACCGCGCCGCGTGGGCGGCATGCGACACCCGACAGTAATCAAAAACACAGTTGCGGAAAGATATCGGTTTCATACCATAGTGCTCGCTCCCTGCACCACTTTCAACTAAAAACGGCATTACAAGGACGTTTATGAAAATTTACGAACCCCATTTCAGTAGGCGTAAGGAATGAAGACGTTGTAGAAGCGTAACAGTTTAATAAAACATCAATTGGTCCGTATATGCTAATTTTATTTGAAGCGGTGGTTAGATATGGTAGTAACGGTCAATTTTATTGATAGTAAAGGTTGGAATATTTGTTATTGGTGCTTAATTATGCAGTTACCGCCGTATCTGGACCTAACTCCTAGCGTTTATAGTATACAATGTTATGATATCAGAATTTAGAAGTAATGTTTGTTATATCAAGTAAATTAAGTTTAATTTATCGCACCAATTATATTTTGAAAGCGGAATATTTATAAATACACCTTGACATTTTGACAAAAAATTACTTTAAATTCAATATGTGAGTAATAAACCAGCATAATCCGATTAGCATTAATGTACGTCAACGTAACAGGTAATACTTGTAAGTTTACAGTTTTCTGCTTATATGGTTTGATACAAGTCATTACATTACAATGTGAGATTATAATATTTAGTGCTGTTTTATCTGCAAATATTGACAATTTTATAATAACTGAGGGATTGAAGGCCTTAGCACACCATGTTGGATTAGTACGGGATGAAGGATAACACACTTTAGAAAATTACTAAAATATTTAAGTGTGTAGGTTTTCTTAACTACGAAAAGTCAAGGGTCCTTGGGGATTAAGATGGTCCACCTAAACCTCGAGCTCATCAGTAGGTACTTCTCAATTGTAGATAAGCATGTGGTATGTAACGGAATGATGATTATATTAATAAAGTAATATCTTTATTGTCACAAACATGTCTTGATAATTTGTTTTTTTATGCGAAATATTTCTTTTAGAAGTCTTTTTACTTGGATAAGACTTTTCAAAAATATTCCTTACCCTTTTTTTAAAAAGGATTGTGCCTTAACAGTCCTATTACAAGTGTCACTAAATCTCCCCACAACAGTAAATTCACCGAGCATTCTACTCTAAAAATCGTAGATAAGTTATGACCCAGAAAATTCTCCGAATGACAAGCGTGGAATTGACGATGTAAATTTGCGACGTTGATTCTGCGTTGTACATTACTCTGCGTTCGTTCCCCGGGACCTTTATCTAATGGACAGGACTGGCTATTGTGGAATCAAGTGCTAAGTTATGATCGGATCACGTTTGATTTCACGGCACACTCATTTGAAGGGTAAGGGATTAGTCGTAGTGATCACGGATTTATGTTTGAGACCTTAGCTAATACTTAATACATTCATTTGTTTTTCGTTGTTGATCTTTAGAAACTTTTTATAATGCAGTGTTTCGAAAATTTTCTAGAACATTCTAGAAGTCCTGATTCATACTTTTTGTTATTTGATGTACATTGCATTGTTAGTACTAGTGGAAAACAGAATTGTACCCAAAGAGCACGCATACATATCGTATATAATGGGACAGGCGCTTTCCTAGCCTGTCCCTTACAACCGAAGCTTAGATAACGATCGGGTTGCGTATAAATACATCGATTTGAAATTCAAAATGTTTGCGATTTCAGCGCGGTGCAAATTATTGTACAACTTGTTGTTAACTGCGTTGGTACAATATAACCTGTTATGTAACTGGGGAAATCCGTTTATACTAGTAATTGTTACGATTTATGTCCCGTTTGGCAAACATAGGGTAATTATTACTTCCTTTATTGAATACTATTGACTCATGGTGTTAGGAAGCATGTCATACTTTGCACTATATATGTAAATATATTTACTACGAACAGATAAAATATCCGGTCCGAATAGAGTGATAGGACTCTTTTACGAAAAAACCGATTAGGGAAAAGCTATTTTCCGAGATAACCTTACGTTAACCTTTAGGAAATTGTATCTTGATATCAATGTGGTAAACCATTTCTCGATTGGAATGCAAAAATACTAGACATTCTTGCTCGTTGTTCTCTGGTGATGATGGCCTTCTGAGGAGGATGGTATGTGTTTCATATTTTATAGGTTCAATAAATATTTTTTCAAATGATGAATAGGAATCATCTAAATTTCTATTTATAACAAAAACTTATAATTCTACAATTTTAATCAAGCAACCTCATATATATTAAATAACTCTTCATCAATCTTTAAAACAAAACAAAATTAGTCCTCTGCCCGGATATATCCTTAGATAAAATCGAAGGAAACGCTTCAAAAAGTCTTTTTATATTTTCGAAATAATTAAAGCCACGCGTCATAAAATAATTACAAATGTCGGCGCTGTAAAAACAATCTAGGAACGGGTTCTGCGCTCGGACCGATCGCGTCGACAGCAACGGAAGCAAATTGTTTTTTTTATCACCTGTTATTGAGTTATGCCATTTGCGACCTCGCCCGTGTCGCCCAAAGGTGAAGTGTGGACAGTGTTGGGCAAATGTTAATTGAACTAACAATTAAAAATTAACAATTAATTAATTGTATTTGCAGTGACAGCAACTAACAACTGATTAATTGATAATTGTGGTTTTATACAATTAACAATTGATCAATTTTTAGTTATTTTGCGGAAAAAAAATTGACAATTAACAATTAACAATTAATTTTTTACCAAGTATTAGTTTAAGTATTGGGTACATGCGTGTGCGGATTAAGCCTCTTAATACATTTACGGTACCAAATAGAACTCCTGAAAAGCTTATAGAAGGGGTGCGGCAGAAAGAATCTTTTGTAAAGTTTATAACTGTATGGAATCACATAGCAATGCGCTGACGTTTGTTGCTACATTGCAACAATATGACGCGCAGGCGTTCTAATTGCATTACTTAAGGGTTTAGGTAATTGCGATGAGTGTCGGTGCAGCGCCGAGCGCGCGCGCCGGTGGTTTTGAGCCTCCAAAATGACCCTAAAATAGCATAAATATGACAAGCTAATTACCTTGTAATTTATCAAAATTTGCATCATAATCATTAAATGTTCTTTGAAAAGTACCTACTGTTTTTGCTGAAATTACATTTACTTATATTAAATAATAAAAACATACCCATTTTACACGGCTTCTGCACCTGAATATTATTATAAATAAAGCTACAAATGGTGTTATATTGAAAGGAAAGCAATTGACATGAGTTCAATTGCATTAAAATAAATACACCAAGTGTTAGATAATATTCTAACCACAAGTTGAAACCCTTTTTAGGCAGACAATTATTTTGTTATTACGTTTTCAGTCTTAACTGAAAAACATTGAAATAGGGTATTATATAAATAATGATAATCTTTAAATTAATTCAGAAAGCAACACATACTTATATTTTAGGTACTCAATTTTAATGATAGAATCAGATAATGATAACTAAGTAGTTGTGTATTAATTGGTTTTAATTAATAAGAGAATTAGAATATGAATTAGTCTAAATCATGTACTTGTATGTAATTGTTCTCATATAAGTAATTATATTTGTATATAGCCATGTATAAAATCCTGTTTGTAGGAGATGAAATAGAAATTATTGAGATATCACATGAGCCACTTGTAACAGTTAATTACAAGCCCTCAACTTCTTGTAAATTGTTGTATTGGGACATTATAATAATTAACTTGTAGTCTTTATAAGGTCAACAAACTGAAAACAAGAAAATATGAAGCAAGGACCTCTGATATTGGTGAAATTTCATGTAGGTCAAAAAATAAACAGTACCCAATTGTTTTATGTCATTTTTATAATACTCAATCATATGAACCATTGTTTGTTTTTGTAATTTAAGGTAAGAAGAAGAAAGTTACCACTATAAAGCTGTTAAAACAAAAAAACAATCCCTCAAGGAAAATTATTTTAAAACTCAATTGGTCAATGCGTTATTGAAAAGAAGATTTATGACAGAAAAACTCCACCTTGAAATTTCATTGTAAAAATTAATATAAATAGGGGAAATTAAACCATAACCTTTTTTCAAATTAATATCCTAAATATACACAGCACCTCTTTATGTGTGTAATACTTAGGCACAGCTTTGTATCACAAGTGTCAATAAATACTATTTAGAGTGAAAAACCCAGAAATGAAAGAATAATATATATTGATGCAGGGAATAATCCCACAGTCTGTTGTATTATAAGCTGGCATCAACCTAGAGTCTGTTGATTATTTAGCATTAAATGAAAAGAAGTTTTCAACTGTAAAATAATTATTATTTATTGTTCTATTTCTAACATATAAATTATCATTATCACCTTGTGACTATATTGTGGATTTCTGGGATGTTTCAATTATATTCTCATGAATACTTGCATAGTCATTTTTTCAGTATTGAATATTATGTAGAGCTATACCTACACGCCA
This sequence comes from Cephonodes hylas, assembly GCA_030295005.1. Taxonomy (NCBI): domain Eukaryota; kingdom Metazoa; phylum Arthropoda; class Insecta; order Lepidoptera; family Sphingidae; genus Cephonodes; species Cephonodes hylas. The sequence continues at coordinate 3,428,115 of AP025375.1, read as the reverse complement.
CAGGTAAAAATCATTTTTTAATTTTATTTGAAGTCCAAGTTGGACACATAAAAATTTTTCCTTAAGCATGTCAGAAACTCTTTCCACAAGGTCTCAGCTCTTTGTGTAATCCTGTTCATCTGGTACTCTTTATTCTGGATTTAGTACAGGAGTCAAAAGATATTTCCTATGTGTGTCGCAACATTAATTTTGAATCACACACTATTTGAATGTTTAGAGCAAAGTAGCCTCTTCTGTTTCTGTATGATTGACTGATGTAGCCTGCATGCTACCTGAAAACATCAAGTTTTAAAGTACAAGATAAATATTTACATCAACAATAGCAAAACTTTATAATACATACCAGGTGACTTTAGTTTGATATGGGTGTCATTAAATGCACTAATACCGGTTTGTATTATTATGAAGTTACTCATCCTTCTTGTAATTGGCGTGATGTTGTCTTTAAACAAAGGTCTAAGCTGTACCTACAATCTATACAATCAATTTGAGAGTTTAAAATTGTATGCTGAATAGTTGTTAATGTGAGTCATGGACGTAATATATAAACGTTTATATATTACGTCCATGATGTTAGTCTACTCCTTAAATTTCAACTTGCGAAAAGTCATAGTTGTTGACATATTAATGTTGAAAACATGTTTGAAATTAAGCGTATTTTTGCTTCGTAACGCACGTTTGACATTTTCTCGACGTTTTGTTATTCGTTACGTTAGGTACTCGGTTTAAACTTTTTTAAACTCTCAAAATAGTTTCTGCGTATTTTTTATATTTTAAGTTAGTTTTTATTGTAATACACATATCATTTTGTATGTAAAAGTATTTCTCACCACAATTTCGTTGTGATATTGACTTTTATTAAAGGACCTATTTTCTTTAAAAAGGAGAAGCAAAACGCAACATTAACGACGCGACAAGTAATGATAACACAAACGAAAACAAATTGAAAACATTCAACGACATTTAAAATAAATAATATTTTTTTGGCAGCGTTCTTAACAATATTATATAGTGGCCACTGGCACTGGTAGGTATATTACCGGCAATGTCTTTACTTAAATGAAACAAAATACAATATACATTCATAACAAACGGAAAGATACTTTTTTCCCAAATTTGCTGGAATTGCATATTCAGGGCAACCAAGATACTCTTCAAGACGAATCTAACGAGTCCAAAGTTGATAGAGTTGCGTCATTTAATTACGAAGTTCCGATGGCCACCTTCCAGCTCCATCACCAGACCCTGGTTACCATATGGTATCATAGAATTTGTTAAAACGAATCAAATGAGCCCAAACTCGATGGGGTTGCGTCGTTTAATTGCGGAGTTCCGATGACCACCTTCCAGCTCCATCATCAGACCCTGGTTACCATATGGTATCATAGAACTTGTTAAAATGAATCAAATGAGCCCAAACTCAGTGGAGTTGCGTCGTTTAATTGCGGAGTTCCGATAGCCACCTTCCAGCTCCATCATCAAATCATCTCTATATCATAATAATATTGCATTGCCATTCAATTTACATATGCATGCAAAATTTCAACTTAACCGGAAACCGGACAGTTGATCAAATTGAATTTGCAATTTTTAATTACAGATACAGAATGGGACAGGCGAAACTAAATAAAAGCTTGTAATTGAAAACCCCCGACAGAAAAACCTACATTCCATTTAAAACGTAAAAAAAATCTAATTTGAATTTTTCACTCACGATTAAGTCATAGATATTCCCTTTGCGTGCTCTTTCATTTGACACCCCGCTAGAATATATATGGAGATATTCGGTTATGATTCCCCATTTTAACACCCCACAACTTTGAAAATACCAGATTTTGAGAGATTTTAATTTGTTATGTTTAGTTTTCCTACCTAGTCGTAAAGAGTATATGAGATAATTAACGTTAAACATCTACAAGGTTTGCGGACCACCCTTCCGTGCAAAAATAGCAAAATTTAATTGTTAGTTTTAATTTTTTCATCAATCGATTGAAAAAAATAATTGCAATAATTTAATCGCGATCTGCAATTGATGTGCATTAGTTTAAATAATTTAATTGAAACGCGCGATTAATGGTTAATTGCAATTGATTCAAATTCAATTAATTTAATTGCAATTAATTTTTTAGTCGATTGATTAGTTCAATTAAAAGTTAATTGATTGATGCCCAACTCTGAGTGTGGACAAAAAATGAGATTAGTTTTATTTGTAGGGTTACCACGGATTGTAAATACTCGTTTATATTACATCAAAATATTATTTTATATTATAAGGGTTAATATTTCTTGTCACTGTGCTCTTTAATACTTTAGAAGTTGGGAAAAAATGAGAACAACATTTATATTTGTTTCGGAATTTATACCAACTATTAAAAGTCATAGATTTCTATCACAGCCTTTTCACACCTTGTTTATTCAAAACAAAATTGCATTCTGAACAAAGTCCATCTATCAAATCTAAATTTCTTCTACCAAGAAAAACAGCAGGGACTTACGTCCATAGAACTTACGTTCTTTCATGCAATTTAACATTGAATACTTCCGCAGCTTTAAAATACCTCGATAAAATCCTCTACAGTGCATAAAACGTGGCTAACTGAGCATTAGTCATATCTGTCAGTTAGTTTTTACCGATGCTTGGACGTGTGCCTACGCGATGGCTAGTGGTCAATTTGCTTTTTGCCCGCTGTACTTAAAGCAGTATTAGCCGGAATGATATGCAAAGATTCAAAGGGGCGACCTTACACTGGAACAATTTGTATTGTTGTTTTATTTATTTTTGTTGCCTCGTGATTTGTAAAGAGCAGTCGGGTTTTTTAATAATAAATATTTTAGAATCCCCACTAGGATAGTTTGGAGGCTTAAGCGCTCAGTTGCAGAAAAGTTTGTGTCGAGCTGAGAGATAATTGATAAAGATATATTGGCTGACAATGTTACAATATTTGATACAAACTTAAAGCCTTGATTTTCAAAACATATTGTTAAGAAATCTCCTAAATTGAAGCAAAAAGTAACAGGATCATTTTTAAAAAAATATCAAATGAATAAGGCTTCATAAAGAAAATATTCTGATTTTCCATCTAGAAGACATTCTTTGCGTATGGATGAAGAGTTTCAAAATTGACGTAAGTAAGCAAACATAGTTATCATTAACCATTTAATCATTTATAAAATTCAGATTTGTATTTACAATAGCAAATATAATGTCTTTATCGGGAAACAAAGTATTTAATATTAAAATATTACCGCTTAAATCACAAAACACACATGACTTTTATTACATAATCCTCTTTGACGTGATGTTAAACATTTCGAACTTGTTCTCTGGACTCAAGTCTAAACCATTTGCGATTATATTTTAAGGTATTAACTTGGTATCAAATGAGCCGTCAGCGTTCGGAAGATAAAACCTTCCATCGTTTCTTAATTAACGTTAAAAGTTTAACCCGTTTTAAATAGCGTTATTTTTTTGGTTATTTTGTACGGTTTGTTATAACTGTTTGATTTATTGCGAATAAATTGTTAGGTAAAATGTTTTAAACTTACAATCTTTTTTGAGATCTACTATCGACTACTCACTAAGTGAATACTGAATAGATTCTTTAAAAAGCTTTAACACCTGCTTTTTTAAGTCATGTCTGTTTAAACTGTAGCTTCCATAGATTTTTTTGAAGTATATAAATATTTGTAAACTTAATACTAAGATCAACAATAGGCAAATTTATATCATCATCAACCCATATACGCCCAATGCTGAGCACGGGTCTCCTCTAACATTGAGAGGGTTCTCTCAAATTTATATATTGATTCTGAAATGTTGCCGCTTTTGATGTCAGTATCAAAACTGTCTGTGTTGAAAAACAATACGATTCAATGCATTTTCCTAGAATTGTTCCACCAAAACTCATAAAAATTCAATTCTCATCAAAAACAGCACATCAAACACGTGACTATAAGTACACGCAACAACAAAACATGTCCACAGCAACACGACCACATCAATGGATCCAGCTTCGATAAAAACTGTAACAGTGCCAATGAAAGCCGGTATATCGAGAGAATATCATTGAAAGAATAATTAGATAGATCGGTGGACGTCGGTCGGACAAGGCCCATTATTAATGAAATACCACACAGGGGCTAGCGGGGGTGAGGAGCTGCGGCGGGAGGGGGGCGGGGCATGAGCCGAGCCGCAGCGAAGCATTAGGCGTACGTAGCAGCCATCCGCTCTTGAATTGTATGTAATTATAACAACGCTACTGCCGCGGCCGGCTTGCGAAAAGGACTCGATTGAGTTATTTGATTTTAAAATAAGAACGCGTATAGACAGTTTTGCGACTGTCAGTTTTTTTTTTTCAATTGCGTGTCGATGGAGTATTATTGCTAGTAATAAAGGTTTTATTTAAATTTTAATGCAGTTATTATTAATCAATGTATATTATGTTACAATCTATATCAATGATAATTAGGTTAAATATCAGTTCAAACAAGCACTACAATTATATTGTCTAGATTAAACCAAATTTCCATATTTTACTTACAATAAGTAGTATTATTCGTAGTTATTAATTTTAATATTCAGCAAATGATTTATAACATGATAAGGTAATGATAGATACACCCACAGTCATACAGATAGATTAGACCCCACAGTTAGTGTTTTGTGGGCATTAAATTCTATTAATATAATACTCATTTTGAGACTAAGTAGTCAATCAAGGTCATCAAATCAAGGTTGGTCGTCATCACCTCTTATATAGCAACAAGTCCCGATTTTGGTCATGTTTCTCCCCTACTCCATATCGCTTTTCTATGGAAGGTTTATGGTCTTTACATAAGAGGAATTCATTGTGAAGAATTTTTATTTTGCAGCCGTCCTAAATTTAGTTGGTTACAATTCATTAAGACTTTAGCACTTGTATTGGTACGGCTGGAAAATATTTCTACGCGTCTTGAACGTTACGTCACGTCAACTTAAAATAACATTACTTATTTAAAAAAGGAACATCATTTTCTCAAAATAACGACATCTATTACCAATTTCTCGAACCGGAGCATTCTATCATCGATTCCGCAACGACAGTTTAAAAGTTCACGGAGTACTTACGGAGTTTAATTATAAGTATCACATAACCGCTCCAGTTTGTACAGCCTGTCTGTCACTGTGGGCCTGTGTGCGTCCGGGGACAGTGACCTGACTATCTTGAGATCGCAGCCTCCGACCGGCCAGATGCCGAAAGATGTCAGCCAGGGGCGCACTTGGATGACCACTAAGTAACAATGGGTGGACTCTACCCGTCTCTTTCGCTATAGGTAGTCTTCAGAAAGAGCAAGTAGTGTTTTGCAAGGCTGTATCGTGTTTTTGTGTAGCTAATCTATTATTGTTTGAAATTTAAGGGGCGCTAAAAAAATAATTTTCAGTTTAAGTTTGACAAATTGTGTGTTACATTTTGTATGTGATATTGGTGCCTTTTTTCTCTAGAGTATGTTTTGAAAAAGACTGTGGATGAAAACTGGTAAAAAAAATACACCACATTATGGATATTGTGTAATACGACAATCTATATTATCTCATACTGAATACTCTATCACATATCTTTTTACATATAAAAACACCTATAGAGCCTCCTTGGTATAAAAAAAAACAAAAGCCGATCTAAGTCCGACCCGGCGGTAACCTTTAGCTCGCGGCTATCGGCGCATTTAAAAATAAAAGTACAAGCGTTAATAACGTATTTTTAGTGCGGCCGTTTGTTAGTCCGCTACCGCAGGTGCGTTGGCCCTGACGCCCGCCTCCGAAACGCGCATCTTCGGAATGGACACTGCGTTTTTTATTAATTACCAAGAGTTGAGGGTACACGAGCTTTTTAGCTGATTATCGATGCGGGTAGTTGTATATGTTTACAAGATTAAGTACGTGTTTCTGTTGATTATATTTAAAAGATTAATAGAAAAGAACATAAAATAATCGTTGCCATAATCACTACTGCTGGACACTGTCTTCCTGTACAGTTGAGAGGGTTAAGGCCTTAGTCCACTACGCTAGCTTAATAGGGGTTGGCGGACTACATAGAAGGGACATATCTGAGAAATTCCTTAGAACTTTTTGGTGTGTGGATTTCCTCACGATGTTTTCATTTTAGTTAAAAAACGTGATAATTAAAGAGGAAAACACATATAAATTGAGGTTTTCGCGGCTCCACAAATTTAGTTCTAACACTCTAATATAAGCCAATCAAAATTAACAAAATCTTTAATGACTCAAAGATTTAGTGCAAAGGATGAAAAAATGCCAATAGTTTTTAAAATCAGCGTTTATATAATTACGTTATAAATGTCTCAAAGATTTTACAAATCAATAAATTTTGCAATGATCTGTGTTATTTCAATACACAAACCCGTCCCATGTTTATATGATTTTGATGGTTGAGATCTGAATAATTTTATTCATGTCATTTTATGAGTGAAATAAAATTAATGATTTACATCGAAAATGACGAAACTTGTCATTTTAATTTGCAAAGTCACCATTATATTGTTTGTCGTAAATGATTACCGTTTTATTTTTGGAAATAATATTTAATATGAATTATCATTTTTTGACTCATGATGTCTATCTCTGAACATGGAAGAATTCGAAGATCCTTAAAAGTGGCTCGAAATAGGCCGAAATGCAGCAACTAGCTTATTTTAAAAACTTAGATAGCGAAAGATAAAAAAATCTTCGTTAGACTTTCCGCCGTCCTCCACAATTTTTCACACTGACCGTCACCATAAACTCTTAGAAGTCGACCCTACAATTTATTACAAATCAGTTATGCCCGGCCAAGACTTTCTCTTTATTTATTACTGAGTTATTATCTATGCTTACCAGAACTAGTTTCAGTGCAGAATTGTAACTGTCCATGTAAAAGGAACAGGTGGCGAGGAAATGCCTAATTTTATGAACGCTAAAGTGCATTTAACAGCTCTCATTATTGCGCTCGGTTAACTATAGGATAAGTGTCGCGGTCAGATTGTAGGATCAGCTACTTTATGTAATGGCTAGGTAGCTTGAGGTAAATGGCAAATATTAGGTTGTTATGCTTGGCGTTCGTAGTGTTATTGCATTTCTAAATGGTTGAGTGTCAGAAAGTAAGCGAGGAAGTTTATTGGTATTTTATACTTCTTAATACAGCATCATTGGTGAAGGGTAAACTGAAAACTGTATTTGCGTCTCACTTTAAATTCCTTGTGTAGGACTTTGAGGTAAGCAATTGGAAAATACGGTTGGTATTATTGTTTGTGGGGAACATTTTTAGAGACTGCGTAACATAATATTTGTAAATAGAGATTATGTTTTAATACAATATTATGAAGATATTTTAAAGTAAATAATGATTTTTTTACGTCAACGGTAATAGCGTGATAATTTGAAAAAAAAAACAAATTATCTAAAATAAAAATCTATAACACTATGGTCACACAAGTTTTCATAATGAATTTTCCTATGTAAGTCCACTTACAAGGGCCACGTAATGGACTAAAGCCAAACTCAAATATAAGAATTCCTTCGTCTAACAAAATCCTGATAACTTTTCGTTCCATTACAACGGACATTACTATTGTAGCTTTTTGTAACTATCGAAAAGTATACTGCAGTGACGAATTAAGGATTAAATAAATGCCCAGACGTTTCTTTCAATATCTGAAAATAAGCTACCCTGCAACGCATACTTAAGTAAATCCAAGGGCCGGACGCGTTAGTCCGCCCGTCACTCCATTATTTACATTTACTTCTTCAACATGGCCACTTGTGTCGAATAGCATTCATTAAGCTTCCAATAAATACTGTATAAATAGAGCATATTAACTGCGATGGAACCACTACGCCGCCGTTTAGTTATGGCCTTAATTAAGGTATTTTAGATATGGCTTTTTTGATTATTTTTTTGTTATATGGAATTAAAAAATAGCCTTAATTTTTTATCTATTCCTTGGAATTGGGGGTATCATCATCATTAGCATGGGCTATATGGATACGTTCCTCTGATGGGCACTGGACTCGTCTACAGTTGAAATGGTATCGGACTTAGACCATCTCGCTGGCGTAGTGCGGGGCGGCCAACAGACCTAAGAGATTCTTAAAAATGTTTAAATGTGCAGGTTTCTTTTTGTTGTGGGACGATTACATATTTGATTATGATGATGAGATTAAAATAAATATAATAATTTTCATCTCCATACAAGTTCAAATTTACTAATTGATTTGAATTTAATAAGTCAGTAGGCTATTCCGTGAGAGTATAAAAAATATATTTATTTCTCTCTTATGTCACTCGCCCTGATTTGTCACACTAGAAACATACGTATATGGTTAAAAAGGTTAAATTCTCGTCCTGATTAGTGGAATTCACATGCGTAATAAACTTGTAGCGATTTCTCCTCTAGAATTTGTTCTCCGGACGTTTTACTTGCATTTTAATGTGATAAGTCAATTTGAACATTGAAAAAATTCTCACTTTTGTATACAGGGCAGAAAAGTGCATTATATCTACAATAATTATTGTCATATTTATCATCAAATTTTGCCATAATTTAATGTCTAAAATAAATAGTTTTAAAGCTGATTTACACACACAAATAAAAGAAATTGAATTCTATAATGTAAATTATCTTCAACAAGAAAGAAATTAAGACGTGGTCAAATCTGTGTAGGATCCATTTAAAATCATTAATATTAATTTGCCTTGTGATGCTCGCTTTCAGATTTAAATATGTAAGAACAAAGTTTGCCGTGGCTATAACATTTGCATATTATCTAGGATCCAATTAATTTTACAATATGCCAGTATTAATTGTCCCTGTTTGTATTACTGTAGCGCCTATTTGAAATTCATATAGGATTCTAACTGTTAATTATTTTCTTCTTTTAAACCGTGGACGATGTTCAAAATATATACATGGATTTATTTTTTATGGAATAAAATTTTGTACCTATAGTAACAAATTAGTAGTAACAAATCGTAGTTTTTTAAATGTGTTCAATTTTTTTTATTATTACTTTTTTTTATTTTTTAGTTAGTAGGAACTGTTACTGATTTAGTGGTGCACGCGGTGTTTGCCTAGTATTGATTGTTACATTAAGTTTTTTTTTTATGTTTTATTTTTTATTGTAAGTTATATATAGTAGAGTGCCGTAAGGCATAAAAATGGTCAAACCTCGGAACCCAGGGCCAGTCAATGAATCTGTATATCAGGTATGAGATTGCATTATTAAAACCTCAAATAAAAAAGTTAAAAAAAAAAAATTGACCGATCTCGATTTACAACAATTTTTAACAACAATTTACTGAAAAATGAGAGACGGAGGGGAGAAAATTTTTTTATAGTGAAAAATTTAGTTTTATTTGTAATAAATTATATGTGCAGAGTAACTTCAATGTTAATTTATTAGATTACCGCAAAAAATAAGTTGCAAAAAAAATATCATTAACTATTCACATTGTTACATCGTGTACACTTCACAGCTTTCACCATTGCATTCTAAGCAAGCTGCTGTGCAGTTTAATCCACTTTTCCTGCACCCACAAGATGCTCCACATCCTGTTTTGCATGAGCAAAAAATAATTTTTAATAAAGATTCTGGAGTTGGTCGTTGCGTCATTGTTTGCGGTGTCAATATTCCGCATTCCAAGCCATGTTTGAACTTGCAAAAATACTCTTTTAAGTTTTGGTACAAACGCCCAATTAATTCAATATTTTGTCAATGCGAATATTGTTGCTCGAAAATACCTTAATCACACGCAATAGCAACAAAGGGCAATATTGGCGTTGGTGACTTGAATTTCCTCAAGTTGCCCCAAAACAACAAATCTACACAACAAAATGTGAAAAAAGCTCTTAAAAAAGAATATTTCTCATTTCTTAAATTATGAGCTTTGCAGAGCAAAAACGTGATCCCTTATTTTTTCAAAAATTCGATCGAGTGAAACAAAAAAATGGCTGGATGGATTAATTTGGCACTTTGCAGGATTTTTGTGGACATATTGAACTGTAAAACGCTCACTTAACATTATTGGTTTTCACAATATTTTCGATCCAGCGCTCGATTTTCCAAAACGCCATCTAAAGCTCATTTTTTGATGCATTTTCAAATTCATGTAACAAGAAGAATTCTTGTTTTTTCGAAAAAGTAATAGCTGGTGGTTAAACGATATTTATTCAAATTCTTGAAACGCACCTTAAACTTGGTGTACAATTATTTGTTGCTGAGATATCGATAATTAAAGACAAAAGGATCCTTTTCCATTTGTAGACTGATATCTCGGCGAGAACTAAACATATCGAGGTGTTAAAAGATAGGAATTAAAGCTAAATAAACAAAGTATCCGATCTTTATAAGGGTTAAGCAAGAACATTTTTCTCCACGCCCGTATGTAAAAAAAAGAAGCATTAAAAATTTTGAAATTGTTTTGTTGCTGCTTTTCCTAAGATCACTCAAAAACCACTGATGCTACAAATTTTTAATGTGTTAATCCAAAAACTAGAGACTTGGAGCTACAATTTTCTTTTTTTAATTTTCCTGTACGACCATTTTTCTCGAAGTTACGGCCCAAAAATTTGGATTTATTTTTTGATCCTTTAATTTTTTCCAGTAGTGTATTTATTTATATTCATCGGTATACCTGCAGTCCCTAAAGATCCAAGATCAAGTTTTGAAGTTTGTAATAGTTGTTATTTTTAAAATATGACTTTGACTAATATAAATCAATTAAAACTCCAAAAAATTAATGAATGTTTATAATAATAAAAAAAAAATTGAGAACGCGAAAAAAATTTTTTTTAACATTTTTCTATATACTATTAAAAACATATTTTCAAGGTTTATATTAAGATTCATTGACTGGCCCTGGATTCCGAGGTATAAACCTTACGGCGCCCCACTAATATGTAAACAATCGTTGGCTTACCTAAATAAATAAATAAATTAGTTAACATTAATATAGTATTAAGTGCAAAAATTCGTCAGAGTCACATACATAGTTTTGCCCCAAGGCTCACACTAAGACCGAGTCCTGTATCGTGGCCATCAGAAACTGCGAGAGAAACTTTGGTCTCACAAACACAGACCCGAAACAAATACATAGCTATATAACAAACATTTGCTTAGAATCCACCGCCTCACTTTTCGATAATATAATAAATAGTAGTATATTATTATCATTATTTCCATTCGCCATTGATATTACTTATTAAATATTCGAATTAAGAACGAATACAGAATCGTGTGTAACTCATGAGTTCCATAGACAAAAATGAAGTAAATCCTGTTCGGTAAACGCGGGCAAACGAGTAAATTGCCAGCTTATAATCAGCGATCTCACACGAGCTAACCTTGCCGCGGCGTGCTGCGCTGCTCCGGAAAACGTCTGACAAAGTCACGTCACCAACACCTGTCCTGAGAGAACGCTTATCTTTTATCACGCATGTATCACTGGGGTAGGGTATTTTTATATGGATATTTGAGGTGTATGCTATGATACAATTGGGTTTGTGCTGCTAAAAAGAATTTTACGGAAAAACTTTGTAACAATTTGCTAGATGAAATCGACTAGTATGGAATCTTTTGATATGATATGCTGCGTCCTCTTTAGTATTCAATAATATTTTTTTATTATGTCGGAAAATTGTCTTCAAGCACGATTGTTTGAATAGTTTTAAAACAAACTAGCATTTGCTGAGTAAGCTCACGTTGTGTTTAATTTTATCAATCAATATTTTTAGAACTACATATCTCTGCATCAATCATTCATAGGTCGTAACTAAATTACTTTGGCATTAAGAGTGTTAGGCATTAAAGTTCAATTTAATTGCAATTTCAATTGATCAATGACTCATTGCTTAAAATTAATTTGGAATCGTACTACATAATTTTTATAAAGTAACTTGCTGTTGCCTACAATTTCGTGTAAAAAGACGAAGAAATCAAATCAAATGAAAAAATATTTTTTGTTTTAATTAGTATTTTTTTTATTGAGGCTTTGCTCCTATTGGTCGTAGCGTGATAAATATCTATATATTAATATCTATAATAAATAGAGATGCGCCGAGTTACACTTTTGCCGAGTAACGAGTACCGAGTTTTACTCGGTTCAATTTTTTTTCAACCGAGTACTCGGCCGAGTAACTCGGCTCAATTAAATTTCCAATTCGCGCATGGTACATTAGAATTTAAATAGCCTATTTTCGGAGGCCGGTAACGTCTACGAAGAATAGAGGAATAGGCTGTTACCAGAACGTGCAGCGAGGCTTGAGTTCCTGCATCATAACTTCATCATCAACCCATATACGCCCACTGCTGAGCACGGGTCTCCTCTCCCATTGAGAGGGTTTAGGCCATAGTCCACCACGCTGGCCTAGTGCGAGTTGACGGACTACACACCTAAGAAATTCCTAAGAACTCTAAGGTGTGCAGGTTTCATCACGATATTTTCCTTCACCGTTAAAGCAAGTGATAATTAAATGTGAATACACACATAACTTCGAAAAGTCAGAGGTGTGTGCCTGGGGTTCGAACCCGCGACCGTCGAGATTTTCGACCGCGCGCCCAAACCTCGAGGCTGCATCATAACTTAGCTTTATCCAATTTTAAATATTAATTATTTTTATTATGTACTATAATTTTGATTTTATTAATTGAGATTTCCTAAATTACTAAATAATTTTGATTAACACAATTGTTTACGAAATGAAATAAAATAATATTTATTGAATCTATAAAATGTTTAATACATCGCTTAAATTCAGTCATTTCAAATTTTACCACCCTGTTCACGACCTTGTCAAGGTCGCGAGACGTCGCTGGCTGCAGGAGGCTTCCGACCAAACCCGGTGGAAGTCATTGGGGGACGCCTAAGTCCAGCAGTGGACGAATATTGACTGTTGATGATGATGATGACTGTTGTTTAAATTATATCTACCGAAATATATTGCATTTCTTAAACAGAGTATACTCGGCATTCAAACCGAGTTATTCGGCCGAGTACGAGTATCAAAAAACCCGCCGAGTACGCCGAGTACCGAGTATCAACCGAGTACTCGGCCCATCTCTAATAATAAATAAAAAATGAGCTTCTCAGTACTAACTCTGCGCAATCGAAGTTTATACAAGCAATAACATTATTAAAATTTCATCAAAATGCAGTCATTATTTTTTCTTAAAAGAATAACAATCATCCATATAAATTTTTGAAGTAATAACATATTTAAGATTGAAACAAAATGCGGTTCTAATTTCAAAGCCTTGAACTTTAAACAGTAAATGAATAAAGGCACACCCCTCCATCAATGCGCGTTTACATTTTGCAATAAGTATGAGTATCACTTGTCTTAATATGTGTGGTCGTCTGTATACAAGTTTGTCCGGTAGAAAATTATTCACATATCTTAATGTGTACTGATATAATAAACAAGGTCTGTTCGTACGTTTGTTTATTTTTCATCGCATTAAAGTATAAACTGCATTATTCAAATGCTGATATTAATTTCTGTTGGATCAGTTTTATATCTTAGAGAAATTATTTATACAACATAAGTATATTATTTATGCTATCACGATTGCCGCCGTTTGATGTGACGAAATAAAAGTATATAATGAAAAATTTATTTCATCATCACTATCACACCATACCTAACTTCGAAAAGCCAAAAGTTAGAGCTTTGGTTTGAGCCCGCGTGCGCTGAGATTCTCGACAGCGCGCCAAACCTCGAAGCCATCACTACTACCATTTTTATATAAGAAAAAAATGTGAAATTATCCCTCTTATTTTCTAATTTCTATGACTCGGATTCAACGTAGTGGTCATGTAAGCATTCGTCGTAAACTGCCTTTTCACTTTAATAAGGCGGTGATTTATCGCCCAAGTCGTAGCAACAGACAGTAAACGTTGTAGGTTCAACAGTTGTCAATGGTATTAAAGTCAAAACTGTTCCTTATTTTACGTAATTGAGAAAATTAGTTAGTAAACTTTGTTGTTTATGTAACGTAAGAAACTAGTGTTTAATTAATGGTATGTGAAATTTACTGTCAAAATAATATAAGAAAGTATGACTTGTCGACAAATATTAACATCACTCCTTCGGTCTTCGACTCAATTATAACACCAGCTTCAAACTTCAAACGAGCGGTCGCGTTGTATGATCCACAAATATTTGTTTCGGGTCTGGGTGTTTGTGAGACCGAAAAGTCTCTCGTAGTTTCTGATACCCACGACACAAGACTCGTATCTTAGTGTGGGGTCAGGACTATGTATGTGACTGTTGGGTGTATTTATTTATTTTCAAATACTACCGATGTGAAAGAAAAGTGTCCTGTTAAAGCCTCAATTTGTGGTACAAAAGGCCGTTTCTCGGATTTCGTGAGACCGAAAAACTTCCCCTCGATTTTTATACTTTCACCGTTAAAGCTCGTGATAGTGCCTGGGGTGCGAGCCCGCGACCGCCGCTCGCCTAAGCCTCGTGGCCATCACAAATGATTAACCCTATTTAATAGGATTTACAAAATTATAAGGAAAACATGTTCAATTATATTCCACGTTGCATATTTTAAGAAAGTTTATCGTCGTAGCATATATATAATTCAACAAGCGACAAAAGGGTCGCCCGACTTCAATATATTCTAGACTAATTAGTAGACCTTTTAAGGTTTTATGGTCATTGAAACATAACAAATTTATGCATGGATAAATTTAAATTTTATGTGCTCGTAAATTGTGGACGGTGTCGCATAATTCTGCCGGTAGCTAGGGAATTTCATTAACTCGTTTTATGATGTTTGTTTATGCAGTTTTTTGAACATCGATTACATAAAGCCTGTAATACTGTATTTACGTAAAGTGCCTTGCAGATAATAAAAAAAAAAAAACGATAATGTTATAGAGATAATAATAAAAATATACATATGTATGTAATCTCTGATCTTGTGCTCCAGGATCAACGGTGAAACGCACAGTTTTGATGCTCAGTAAATCTAAGGGAAACTAATTTGTCATGATCCAGCAACGAAATTTATCAGAAAATACCGTAGAAGTTGGAAAACAAAAAAAGTCAGGGCCAGTCAGCATCGGAGTGACCCGCTAACTTCCAATAAAGAAAATTTAATTGTTAATTATATTTTTAAGAAAATTCTATTAGGAAATAAAAAAAAAAACAATAAATTTAATTCTTCTCCATCGGCCTTACACACTTTAAAAAGAACAAATAAGAATGTTGATATTTTTGTTCTCAATATTATTTACGACAAATTTTGTCAATAAAAACAGCACGGAGTTTTTTTACTTACAACTTTCATTATAACTTCGCACCAGATAGAATCCTATCTCCTCTTGCGTGCAAATAAATGTAATTAAAAATAAAGATTTATATTTATCGGACATTCGATCGTGCGAGCTATCTAACTCGATAATTATCTTTTTGCTAATTCAACGAGCGAGGATCGGAACCAGTGGAGCATGCATTACGTTTCGCCGATGACACTGAACGTCAAACCTGCCAGTCTGCACAGGCATACGTTGCGTACACGGTTCACTGGTTTCTCAGTACGGCGTAGTGAAAACACAGCGATAGATTTTTGATTGCGTTTTATAAATATTTTTATGACAGTTTTTATAGGACCGTAAAATAAGTAATTATGAGTACGCTTAGCGAACTTTACGCGTTCGCTGTTATTAGTTTCAATCAATGTTTTCGTAATGTCTTATTGAAATCGGGTTTTTAAACGCTGTTTTAAATATACGTTTTAATTCTCTTTTAATGTGTTTGAGGTACGAATATCATGGCGTTTTGTTATTGCTAGATAATTATTGCCTCGCAACGGTGGAGGATAATTAAAATATTTTTAATCGGAATATTCAAGAGGAATTGTCTTTTTGCAAGGTTTTCTTGATAGTTAAGTGAAACTGGATACTTAAATTAATCGATGTTTAAAAACGTCAATTTTGACTGCAACGATTCTAATAAGTTACACTACGTGATGTCACCTATCACATATTTACGCATCATACTCTCATTAAAAAATGCATTTTCATCTGCACTTAAGGGCATCTTCGCCTCGTTGACATTAATAAAAAAAAAACCATTTCCATTTAGTTGTGACATTTCACTTATGCATGATACAGGAACTTACCTGAAAAAAAGAAAAAACGGTTATTAGTAAACAAATTGAGGTACAGTAAATGCAAAAAAATAATAAGGTATCGGTAGTCGTACACCGCCATCTATCGAGCGAAATATGAAGCAGTAATGTTTTAACACATTGCTTTTATTAGTCTCGTAGTGAACGGTCAACGGATCGGTTCCTGTATTCATAAACCCACTGAGAGCAATTAAATTACTTTTAGTACCACTTAAGGCCCGACATAAACTTTGTTTTAAACTCAAACTTTTATTGTACGCTTTCGAAAAATAATTAAAAGTAATACACTTTCTAGCGGCGTTGTCAATAAAAAAGGATTTTTATTTCGCTCTCTTAGCATGGGAAAATAACAGTACTGAAAATGTACTGGTTGCGAATGAGAACTTTGTAAGTGATTTCCGTTACATGTCGATATTAATAAGGCTTATTTGCGAGTTCACTCGAATTTTTTATCTTAATATTTACGGAGAAAACATTATTTTTATAAATAGCCGCCGAGCAATGGGTGAGAATTGGGTTTTTGAATCGATCTGATCGTTCAAGTCGTAACAATGACAAGCAATGTTATAGAGTGTTTTTCGGAGATTTCTGAAAGTCAATTCTAATAATTATCATGCATTTACATTGACTTTTATATTCATTATAAACTAAACAATGAAGCACACAACTTTTAATGTAGTATTAATTATCATTTTGCAAAATTGACAGTCCCTAAAAAAAATATTTCAAAGATTTTTTTCTTTGTTAACCTTTGCTTTCCTATCCTTTTTCTACATTCTCGATACGATATAGATAAAATTATGCATAGTCGTTCATTGCCCCATAATAAAACATATTTCACTTTGATAGTATGTATTAAACAACTTAGAGCAATGAAATATTTTGTTCCGTGTACATTAACATTTGTCAAATATGTTGGACCGATAACTGTACAATATTATGACGCAATAACTGAGTATTGTTACTATATTGTACTGGAAAATCCAGCGTATTTAATTAAGAACAGCTTAGCCTTGCTGCATGATGAATAGACATAGGAACATGAAAAGGAGTAAATGAATAAATACACATAACATCCGTAGACATCACAACTTCATTAAAACATAAAAAATTAGGGAAAAGTCCATTAAAACAAAATAAAATTTAAAAATGGAAAGAATACAATAAGACTGTTTTTGACAAAAATCTGTCAAAGTTATTTAATAATTTTTTGAAAGCTCCGTGGCGCAGTTTTTCTAACAGGTAGGTATCTACCAGTTAGAGAAACGAGAACTTTAGGCGCGCGGTCGAGTTTCGGCGGTCGCGGATTCGAACCCCAGGTAAACACCTCTGACTTTTCTTACTGGCTCTTTCTGACTGTACTTTAATAGTGACGAAAAACATCTTAAGAAAACCTGCACACTAACCTAATATTATAGTTCTGGCAAATTTATTAGATGTGTAGTTAATCCTTAATAGGTCAACGTGGTGGACTATGGCTTAATTCCTCTCAGTTGCAGAGGCGACCCGTCTCTATGTATAGCTGATAATGTTATATAAATATGTAGCCAACACAGCAGAATAACTAATATGAATATAGGACACGTATTAAGTATCTGTAGCAACCGTCAGCCTTATTACCCGCGGAACTCTAAATCACGGTATGTAGACGCGTTTCAATGGCGCATGCGTCGATTGTCGCAGCTAATGATAGTGATTTGTTGCCAAACCATCAAAACGGGATTAGGTGAGCAACACCTGGCTCCGTCGGTTACGTTGTACTGTTTGCCAATGCTCATTGTTTTCGTATCAATAGATGCCTCATTATGCATGACTGTCGGAGAATTGATACTTGGAGATATAATATTGATACTTTATGTCTGTATAAATTTGATAGTAACGTCTAATTATGTAGTTATGTGAGCGTTGTATACGTAGAGTATGCAAAAAAGCACTTAAATTTCAACTAGGTACATAAATTTTTTGAGTCTATTTAATAAGCCAATATACCCTTTTGCGGACTTTTGAATCATGTCACAGATACGTATGATAAAACTCACTTAATTTCGCTTATGACAATTTGTTCTTTCCATTTTTTCTTTTATAAATATGATCATTAAAAAATTTAGACAAAAAGCTCACTCCATCTTCCATATATTTCTCACACGAGATCATCAAAAGCCATTTCCATACTTCAGTGTTACGCACAATATACTCGAGAGGTAATGCAATAAAGGCGTGCCCACATAATGCGTGGCGCGCGTTGGCGGCCGTCTTGTTATCGCGAATTAGCTGCGCGTCATCGCGCGACGCTCGCCTAATGTCAAACCCGTGGCGGGCGTGAATAAAACCACAACGTTATGCCCATACCTTTGAAATGCTGGGAATGTTTACTACGTTGATAGAAGTTTTTGAGTTGTCTATACATTTTTATGTGATAGGTTACTTGTTAGAGAGTCTAAGTTGGGTTATGTAGTGGCGAAAATACAAAAAAATCATTCATGCTAAATTATTGTTCACGTCTTGAAATCAGTCTTAATTGAGGTAGGTATCGAAGGTATAACTCATCGTATGCTAAGTAGTGTTAGCGACTATTGTGTAAACCATTAATAATAAGAAGCTTGCGAATCACCCTTTTAATATGATAAGAGAAAGATGAAATCATCAAGTATGCCGAACAGGATACTAAAGTATAAAACGTTATTTTGTAATGATTTGTACCTACACGGCTTTACAAAATTCCACTTTACTTTCGAACCCAATCTATTTCACACCTCCATGTTTATTTCGTTTTCATAATACTTCAATACTTGTTTACTAGTTTAGGATTTAATGACTTATTGCACATACCTAGGTATGCTATGAGGCAAATTAATCTTGATCAAACATAAAACTGATTGTAGTAGTTATTCATTATTGAACATCATACGATCATGTTGAAAACTATAAAAGTGAACGTAACAGACTGTGTTGTAGTACTAACGATGTTATTGTAATTTTTTATTACTTGTTTTCCGTTTATTTTAGTGGTTAAATGAAGGTTACGAAACATTAAGATATTACATAATATGATTAAAGTTCTAGTGAAATGTGGAGTCGATGTTTAACAACGGTCTGGAGTCTAAACTTTGCCGAACCGATCAATGGACAAAGCCATCTATCCATTCATCCATAATGTCGCCCCTTCTTCTTCGTCTTTTAATTGCTTGATGTTTTTAACCAGATTTTGCATCTACAACTTTTTCAAATTCGAAATTAATTGGACAAATATTTGCAATAGAAGAAGTGTTACTAAGTCGTTAGAAAATTTGTAAGGAAGGCATATTACCTACATTACATGAAAAGTGTGAGTTTAATATAAAGTATGTTATTTTCGTCTTAACATACTGATAGGAGACATGAAAGGACATAGGAGATATGAAAGAGAAAGGCGTGACTGAAGACATGACGGCTGATAGGGATGTGTGGAAGGACAAAACATGCTGCGCCGACCCCAAATAAAACATTGGGTGCAGGGCAAGAGAATGATGATGATGATGATATGTGATTTTCGTCTTCTCCTGAATGCCACCTTAAAAATCAGTTGTCGAACATATTAATATCGTTTATGTTTAATCGCTTTCTGTTTTAACTTTGACCCTGTATTAGTACTTAACGGTAGACGCAGAAAAATTCAGCTTAAATTAACAAGTGACGAAATAATAATGACTATCTCCATCCAGTTAACAAGCTTAAGTATGGTAATCACTAATCGTAGATATAAACAGATCTAGGAACATGTCATTTGTAATAAAATTGCCATAAATAACAGCACGTATGATAATGTACACTCGTATCAATCTGTTCCGGCGCATCGCGACGAGTGCGAACGAATTGTGGAAACGACGCGCGGCGGTCACGGTGGGAGCGTCGCGCGTGCCGGCGTCGGTAATCACGCGTGCCGATCATGTGGCGGCACCTTTACCACTACGAGTTTTATTTCACACTTCTTTCTTCTTCTTCATCAACCCATATACGCCCACTGCTGAGCACGGGTCTCCTCTACCATTGAGAGGGTTTAGGCCATAGTCCACCACGCTGGCCTAGTGCGGGTTGGCGGACTACACACCTAAGAAATTCCTAAGAACTCTTAGTGTGCAGGTTTTATCACGATGTTTTCCTTCACCGTTAAAGCAAGTGATAATTCAATGTGAATACACACATAACTTCGAAAAGTCAGAGGTGTGTGCCTGGGGTTCGAACCCGCGACCGTCGAGATTCTCGACCGCGCGCCCAAACCTCGAGGCCATCACTGCATTTCACACTATGGAATTAGATTTAGGGATGTTTTTGGGGAGGCTGTGCTTCAATTGTTGTAGATAGTTAAAAAAAGTTAATGTACAGATGCTTTTGTAAATGGAATTTTCATTTAGAAACTAATATTACTGACATGAGTAATATTTCAAAATAACTAATTGCAGTGTGAAAGTGTATTAAATTGTATATGCGGTATTTAAAACGAGGAAAATTGAAATTTAATCTGTCTGTGTGTTTAGATATTCGCAAAAAATTAATAAAAAGAAACTAAGTTAAATAAGTCAAATAAATGAAAAAAAATAAAATAAATAAATAAGTTCTATTTTTTACCTACGTCTATTTTGTAATGTGATGGACAAAACATATAACATTATGATATACAACTTTTTTATTGATATCCTCGACGATAAATTATTATTATAACTTAAATACCAACGAAAAAGTAACAACAAAGTTAGGAATTAAGTAGCAATATTTTTTCCCACCTTTCCACATAAATATTTACAAATAATTACATCAAACCCATATAAAATTATATTAAAAGTTATTTAAATAAGATCATAAAATTCATCATTTTTTCTTTTTTTTTTTTTTTTTTTTTTTTTTTTTTTTTTTTTTTTTCTTTTTTTTTTTTTTCGTGGGTAGTTGTCCGAAGTACGTTGCTAATTTGTGCTCCCAAGGGAAAAAATAATTAAAATTACGTTACTTACGGTTTATCACATTTAATGAAGCATTAACAATCATTACGTGCCGGTACACTATCTCCTTGCAACAATCCTCACTTCACTGCAATTTTACGATCACACTTTCACTAGTCATCATGGATTCTATAAAAGATACGTTGGCCGACATGATGGAGATGTTCCAGAAGAAGATGTCCGACTTCGACGCTGAGCTGCAGAAATCCAACGGCGCGGCTTCCACCACTTCCAGCTTAGCAGCAGACTTTGCCGCATTTCGAGCATTCATAACAAATGCTCTCGGAAATCTTCAGCAGCAAGTACAGCTCCTAGCTCGCTCCCTGGATAATCTCGAGATGAGAGGGCGGCGTAAAATGTTGTTACTGCATGGCGTCAAGGAAGTGGACAAAGAAGATCCGGCACTTCTGGTAGCCAATCTTATCAAGAGCCACCTTCAAATCGATGACTTCACGCCTCTTCATTTCAAGCGGTGTCATAGGTTGGGTCGTTCCACTGACGCCAAGAAACCACGCCCGATTGCCTGCAAGTTCAACGACGTTGGTGTACGAGACAAGATCTGGTTCGCCAAAACGAAGTTGAAGGGTTCCGGCATAACCATATCCGAATTTTTGACCAAGGCGCGTCATGAAGTTTTTATGGCTGCTCGGGACAAATTCGGCATTACGAAGTGTTGGACCCAGGAGGGCAGCGTTTTCGTCGTAGGAGTCGATGGTGCGCGTGTCCGTGTTGCATCTTTGCAAGATGTGCACGTTTTGGATGCGACTAAACCGCCTGCACTCCGAGTTAAGACGGCGAAACCCAAGCGCGCGGTAAATACTAAGAAGTAAGGCGTATCACTAAGTTCAATATTGTGTCAATACTGGTTGGGTAATTCCTTTGTTATTGTATTTTGTTTATCACTTTATCTCTGTCTACCTTCTTTTATTTATTTTTTTTTGTCTTGTAATACCAAGCTGTCAATTTATTTGTTGTCAAAATCAATGCTAATCCGTTTTGTTCCATTGCTTACTTATTGTACATATTTAGCATTAATTGATTGGATGTGTAAGCAATATGTTCGTGTTGTAGCTATCTATGTTATTAGCGTTGACGTTTTATTTTTGCTTTTCTTTATTTAGTTATGTTTATGTTTAATTTTTATTGTTATTTTTCTTTTTAATTTTTATAGAAATGATGTGTTATGTATCAATTAGTGTTGTGTGAACTTTTACTTGTTGTTTAAATTATATTACTATTTTTATGCTTGGTAGTAATTGTTTGTTGTTCTCCTCGTCATTTTTGTATATATTACCCGCCAGTTTAGGATGTACTACATTTTTATTGCTTTTTTTTTCTATTGAAGTGTATTGTTATCAGTGTGTTTTTAAATTGATTTGTTTAGTTGTTCTAATTTTTCTTTTTACATCGTAATTGTAGTTTATTTTTTTTTTTTAATTACCGGCTGGAGAAATGGTTGTAGTTCGTTAAGTGCAGACTTGTAGATAGTAAGTTTATGTATTTTTTTTCAATTATTATTATTTGTGTAATAATAAAATATATATTAAATTGTATATGTTATGAGTGTATGTAGTGGTGACTCTGAAGAGTTCCATTCAGCATGTAGTGATGATGCTAGTTTCACTAGTATTCCGTCGCTTTGTGATGTACTCTCTTCTCAGTTTAGTGGTGCTTCTAAAAATTTTAATGTCGTGCATATTAATGCCCAGAGTATTCCGGCTCATTTCCCTGATATGATAGCTAGCTTTGACTGTACGAACCTTCATGCCATTCTTGTCTCTGAGTCCTGGTTGAAGCCATGCCTTCCAACTTCCTCTTACTCTTTGCCCGGATTTCAGCTTTTCAGGAACGATCGTGCTGCTGGAAATGGTGGTGGGGTGGCCATTTACTTGCGCGCTGGACTTAAATGCTCTTTGATAGACTCGTCGCCCCAACCCCCACCTGTTAATAGTGGTGAGCACTTGTTCCTGGAAGTTGAACTTCTGCATGCAAAAGTTCTCCTCGGTGTATTCTATTCTCCTTCTCTTCGCGTTGACTACTTCTCTTCTTTTGAATCTATCCTCATAAATCTTGTCCCATCGTACAGTCACACTATAATCATGGGTGATTTTAACACTTGTCTACTTAAAAACGATCATCGCTCTTCTTCTTTATCTGCTGTTCTAAATTCCTGTAACTTGTCTATCCTGCCTCTTAATGCCACTCATCACTTTCCCAATTCCACACCTTCTCTTCTTGATCTTATTCTTGTTTCTGCTCCTCACCTTGTCGATAGCCATGGGCAATGCTCAGCTGACGCTTTCTCTTACCATGACCTAATCTATGTTTCATATAAACTTCGTCTTCCTAAAACGAGGGGGAAGATTCTGATGCAGCGGTCTTTTCAGGATATTAATTTTGCAAACCTACGAGAGGATGCCGGCAACATTGACTGGGCCCCTTTGCTTAATTCGTGTTCGATTGATGAGAAAGTTGAAATCCTCACAGCTAAGCTCAATAATTTGTATGATGTACATGCTCCTGTTCGACCGATTAAAGTAAAACATTTCCCGTCACCCTGGCTCACGGATGATATAAAAACGGTCATGTCAAAAAAAGCTGCTGCGAAGGCAAAATTTAAACGGCGACCTACTCCCCTTAACTGGGATAGGTACGTAGCAATCCGTAATCACTGCAACAAGATGTGTAGGAGTGCCCAACGCCGACACGTCCATGCTTCCGTTGAGAATGGTAATCCAGCTAAAGTCTGGAAATTTCTTCGATCTATGGGAGTTGGAAAATCGCGTCCTGATTCTATTCCTAATCATTTAGACATTAATTCTCTAAATACACACTTCACCGATGTGCCTCTTTTCAACAGTGCTACTAAGCATAGAACTATTACAAATCTTTCTTCTATTCCAACCCCGAAGTATCCTCATTTTGTCTTTAGTCAATTTACTGATTGTGATGTTAAAAAGAGCATTTTGTCGATTTCCTCCAATGCCGTCGGAGTGGACAGTATCAGTCGCAACATGGTGGTGCATATCCTCGATGAAATTCTTCCTACCATCTGTCATATCCTCAACTTTTCTATCACCCATTCCGTCTTTCCATCCCTTTGGAAAGAAGCTGAAGTTATCCCTCTTCCCAAACGTTCCAACCCAAAATCTTTTGCTGACTATCGTCCTATTTCTATCCTACCTTTCCTTTCCAAGGTCCTTGAAAACCTCATTCATCTTCAGCTTAGCTCCTTTGTTGACATCAATAAACTCCTAAACCCATTTCAATCCGGATTTCGTCGAGGACACAGCACCACCTCTGTGCTGGTTCATGTCACAGATGATATCCGAGCGGCTATGGAGAATGGAAAGGTAACGATACTCGCATTACTGGATTTTAGTAACGCTTTTAACACAGTGGACTACGATGTCTTACTATGTACACTGAGCTCTATTAACATATCTCCAACAGTAATTGACTGGTTTCGAAGTTACCTGATGGGGCGGCAGCAACGTATACGAATTGATAATACTGTTTCTTCTTGGCGTAATACATATGCTGGTGTCCCTCAGGGCGGCGTTTTATCTCCTTTGCTCTTCGCGTTATTTATTAACTCTATCTCTAATAATCTTATTTCCTCCTACCATCTATATGCAGATGATTTACAAATTTATTATCATGCTCCGGTAGACAGGGTGACTGAGGCTGTTGCTTCAGTCAACAAAGACCTTGCACGTATTTGTGACTGGAGCGATAAGCACGGTCTGAAAGTCAATCCTTCGAAGACCCAAGTCATCGTTGTTGGCAGCTCCAGGATGATTGCCAAAGTTGATTTCGTTTCTTTACCGCAAATAGTGTTTAGTGGATGCGTTGTTCCTTACAGCGACAAGGTAAAGAACCTAGGTGTATACATCGACAGGCACTTATCCTGGGGTCCCCAGTTACAAGAAGTTAGCCGTAAACTGTTGGCTGCTGCGGGGTCCCTTCGTAGGTTGCGAAATTTTCTACCGATTCCCACAAAGATTGCGCTGGTTCAGTCCCTTCTCTTTCCTATCCTTGATTATGGTGATGCTAGCTATCTTGATCTCACTGAAGCCCAATTTGAAAAACTTGAGCGACTTCAGAACTTTTGCATAAGGTTCATATTTGGTCTTCGCAAATATGACCACGTCTCCGAATTTCGTGTTAGACTCAAGTGGGTATCTATTCGCCTTCGCCGTAATACTCGTATACTTTTGTTTCTTTTCCAAATCTTGTTTAATCCCTCAACTCCACGTTATTTAAAAAATAGGTTCCGTTTCCTTAGCGCAACACATGCACGACATCTTAGGTCCTCAGATAATCTTATCCTTGAAATACCTAAGCACAGCACCACATTCCTCAGCAATTCCTTTACAGTCCATGCTGCACGTTTATGGAATGAATTACCACTAGCACTACGAAAAGCTAAATCGCTTTTCACTTTTAAAAGGCTTCTCAAAGCTCACTGCGCTCAAATTTAAATTTCCTATAGTTTTTATATATATACATATTATATATATATATATTTATTTATGTATGTATAGGTATATATATTTATATATATTATGTATAATGTATTTATGTTTATGTATGGGCTAGTTATATATTATTTATTTATATTTTCAAGACAACTGCCACTACTACAACTTTCTTATTCCGGTACCGTGGGTTGTCTGGAAGAAATCGCAGCTAGCGATAAGACCGCCTGTTGTAGCTATATATTTTCTGTTTTTATTAATTATTGTCAAAGTTGTTGGTTTCAATTAGTCATTAAGTTGTTATGTGTTATCTGTGTATGTCACTGTATAGATAGTGTACAATAAAGTATATTAAATAAATAAAAAAAAAATAAATAAATAAAATTCTCGGCAAGTAAACGACACTTTTGTGTGTTTTACTGTTACACGTCAATATGGGAGTGAATAAATGACCCCATAAAATGGAAAATATGGCTGTACTTACGAATGGGACGAGATTAACTTTTTTATTGTCACTTGGTGTTTCCCACAGAATGCTAAAGCCTACGACCGGTTGTAACTAATTTGACAATTTCGACAACTCTTCGGAATATAATTAAAATAAGAAAGGCGAATATTTCTATGGAACATGTGAATCGATGTAGGTAATAAAACTGTGTTTTTATTGCTTGGGAAATTGTCGAACACCTATATGAAGAAGAGAAAAGAGATGTTCCAAAAATAGGTCTACATTATAGGGCTTCATATTATCATTATTAAAAATAACCAATATGCTGTACTAACAAGTTTTTGAAGTGTCTGTGATATAATGGGGTTCGAGGATGGTATTGTATCAGTACCGACATGATCGTTTTAAAAGGCTACTACAGGTTTCAAAAGACATGTATTTAAATCTCTATGTATCTTTACACTAATTACTATGAAAAGGGATACGATTGAAAGTCGCTATTCCTATCCAACTTTAATTAATTATTAATTATGCGCCCTAAAAAAAATTCAGTCTAACACGGAAGAGTGACCGACAATGCACAGCCGGATACAGCAGACGACCCGCCTCACATTCTCGTGAAAAAGAACAAGCAACGCACGCTCGATGCACAAAACGAAATAGATTTTCATTTTACGCTCTGATAAAACCGCTGTATCGGGTAATAAAATCATAAATCGTGAGCTAACAATGTGCTGGCTTTAATTTTATAATCGCGCCGCAGCGACAGACTTTGTCACGAATGGAGATTCTCCACAGAACAGTGGAGCGTGCTCCAGAGACATGCGTATCCAAACAGTTATTACACCAAATTACACATTTAGTCTAGTCAACATGTTCAAAAACGTGTTAAATAGAAATAAAGCTCCTAAAAATATGAGCGATGGCTCATTCGATTCGGAATGACGTCTAGAAAAATGTTTTTGAAGGGTATATTAGCACATTAAAAATTGCAATTGTTATTAACAAAATAAAAAAAAATAAAAAAAGGTATTTAGTTTTTGTTAATAACTTTAAAAATAATAATATTTAAGGAATTTTGAAAAAAGATCCTGAAAGAGGAGGAAATTTCCAATAAAAAAGAACTAACTCCCGGAACTCTATCTATATTATATAAAATATTTTTTTAATACTGAAAATAGAGCTCCGCGAGGGCGTTACGGCATAAGCGCCGCCTAAAAAGCCGGTATATCACCTAAAACAAATTATTTTTAATATTAAATGACAATTTAAAAATTTGAAAAAAATGTGGTGTAATGTAGACACTTGAACGAAAAAAACCTCGGTGGAAATAATTTTTTGTGTCGATTTTTCAAAAAGTTACATCACTGTTAATTAACTAATTTTTTTCCAATCTCTGTTTTTATAAATTACGGCATAAAATTTTTAATAATTGATCTGAAAATCTTTTCGCTTCGTGGAGCTCTTCTTGTTTAGGTACTTAATAAAGTTATGCAAAAAAAATTAATTTAAGTTAATTATTTTGTTCATTATAATTTTTTTAAATTAACTAAAAATGAAATTTCTAAAAAATGTTATTAAAAAACTTTTTTTTTGGTAATGTATTATTATTGCTGTTTTCGCATCTAATATAGGTATTAATTATCATTGGTTTTTTTTTTTTAAGTAATTTGTTAAGAAATTTTTTATAAACAAATAAGACTATTTTGGGATTTCAAAAAAAAAACTTTTTACCACCTTATAGCATAGGTGAAATAATGATTTTTTAAGAAAAAAATTTTTCTTAAATATTTTTTTTATATTTTATAATCGTTTTTTTTATATTTCAATTGTTTAGATAATTAGTTCAGAAATTATTTTATTCTTAAAAATAATCATTGAGCCTTTTCAATAGAATAACAGAGAAATATTTTTTTTATCTAAATAATTTATTTGTTTATTAACTTAAAAATTTGTTATAAACAAATAATATTAACCTTTATATTTTTTTTCGAAATCTTCAAAAAATTACAAAAACAACCATATGTAAAAATGTTTAGAAAAAAAAAATTGTAATAAAATACAAAAAAATACAAAAAAAAAAAAATATCTTAACTTTTTTATATATAGTTGTTTTAGTAATTTTTTTAAGTTTTCGAAGAAAAATATGACGGTTAATATTATTTGTTTATAACAAATTTTTAAGTTAATAAACAAATAAATTATTTATATAAAAGAAATATTTCTCTGTTATTCTATTGAAAAGGCTCAATGATTATTTTTAAGAATAAAATAATTTCTGAACTAATTATCTAAACAATTGAAATATAAAAAAAACGATTATAAAATATAAAAAAAATATTTAAGAAAAATTTTTTTCTTAAAAAATCATTATTTCACCTATGCTATAAGGTGGTAAAAAGTTTTTTTTTTTAATCCCAAAATAGTCTATTTGTTTATAAACAATTTCTTAACAAATTACTTAAAAAAAAAAATCCAATGATAATTAATACCTATATTAGATGCGAAAACAGCAATAATAATACATTACAAAAAAAAAAGTTTTTTAATAACATTTTTTAGAAATTTCATTTTTAGTTAATTTAAAAAAATTATAATGAACAAAATAATTAACTTAAATTAATTTTTTTTGCATAACTTTATTAAGTACCTAAACAAGAAGAGCTCCACGAAGCGAAAAGATTTTCAGATCAATTATTAAAAATTTTATGCCGTAATTTATAAAAACAGAGATTGGAAAAAAATTAGTTAATTAACAGTGATGTAACTTTTTGAAAAATCGACACAAAAAATTATTTCCACCGAGGTTTTTTTCGTTCAAGTGTCTACATTACACCACATTTTTTTCAAATTTTTAAATTGTCATTTAATATTAAAAATAATTTGTTTTAGGTGATATACCGGCTTTTTAGGCGGCGCTTATGCCGTAACGCCCTCGCGGAGCTCTATTTTCAGTATTAAAAAAATATTTTATATAATATAGATAGAGTTCCGGGAGTTAGTTCTTTTTTATTGGAAATTTCCTCCTCTTTCAGGATCTTTTTTCAAAATTCCTTAAATATTATTATTTTAAAAGTTATTAACAAAAGCTAAATACCTTTTTTTATTTTTTTTATTTTGTTAATAACAATTGCAATTTTTAATGTGCTAATATACCCTTCAAAAACATTTTTCTAGACGTCATTCCGAATCGAATGAGCCATCGCTCATATTTTTAGGAGCTTTATTTCTATTTAACACGTTTTTGAACATGTTGACTAGACTAATTGTGAGTTTGCGAAAGCACTTCATCACTGCTTTTGTGTAATGAGCCGGATAAAATTGAATGTCTTAAGTACCTGACGGCCTGAGTGAAGAATACACAAATTGATTTAGATTTACTTTAGTAATATTAAAGATGCAGATAATTTTATATGTTACAGATCTACCAATTATCCCAAGTCGTAATGGTCGAATTAGGTCTGTACGATCTTCATAAACTTATACAACAGTTGAATAATTAATTTTAGACATGAACTAGCTGCTGTCGATCCAGTTTTCAGCAGAGGTAGTTTGTGGCAATTCATATATTTCTACTGCGATCTTGTTCATACTCCTTTACACTATAACCAAAACGTGAATAGAAATATGCCTCTACCTACCTAATCGCTGTACATATCATATACTCGTATTTGGAGCTATTCAATTAAGTCAAGTACAACTACTGTGGCTAATTATACAAGCGATATTCTAGGAGCAATATTATTAAGCATTATCAACTATGCACACGTTGTAAAAGCTTTAACATAATACATAACAATATTCATAAACCTCATGTAAGTAACTCATTATGAATACTTAAATAGAGCAGAAAATAGTGAGGCGCCGCGACGCAGACGCAATTATCGATACAACTGTCGATAACGGGCTTATTTGAATTACTTTATGGCGGGTAAACGTTAGAGGGAATTTCTAAATTGCTTATGCAATTCGTAACGCAGTAATATAGACCAATTGTTTATAATTGTTTTTTGAATTATATGTTTTGTGTAGTTATATTTTCAAGAAAGCCTATGGACCCTGCTTTAATCGTTTATTATAATTTGAATAGGAGGAAACAAAAATATATAATATTAAAGGCAATTTTATCTAAATATGTAGATCGATATATTTCGTGTTTTTCTTCAGTAAAAAAATTACTGAAACAAAAACTTACCACTTAGTAACGAGAATGAATCAAATTCCTCAAGATCAAAGGCAAGCGATATAGTCTCTGGCATATAATAGATATTAGTACCTATATGGTTAACCGCATAACTTTCCTACATGGCGGAGTGCGGGTAGTTAACATAATTGCACCGCCGACGCAGAACAAAAATCTAGACCTTCTGTATGGTTATTAAACCTTGCAAGTACACGCGAGCGTAATAAACCCTATTGTGTCAATTCCTTATTTACTCTGAGGCATACTATTAAATTTCTATAAATTTTAATAGTGCCAATCAACTAAGCGGGCGTAAAAGCTAACGGTACAGCTTTGCATGTCACAATGGATAGTAGTAAAACACAATTTACTGTGACGATATCTTTTGTCTACAATTACAGATATTGGGTATCGAGTTATACGCGACACTTCACTACGCACTAATAAAGCCATGCGCGGCGGACGGGCCCGTAACACTTTGAATTTACTGCTACCGTTAGGGCACAACATAAAAGTCGATATAAATGCGTTTTTATCGATACCAGCAATCCGCGCCTCGTTACCCGGCCTTATAATATCTTCATTTTCATATGTATCGTGTGTCTCCGCCGCGAAATGAACCAGTTTGTTCAAAAGCTGTTGAACTCAAGACTTTTTCGGTTTAATTTAGTTTAATTAACTAAAGTGATCTGGTTATCGCACGTGAAATTTCGCATTCGGTGGCGTGCACGCGATTTTGGACCTTGTTGCTGCTGGCTGAATGATGTGTTTTCTAAAAATCATTTACCGATATTAAATGCATCTGTTATCGTGATCTAGATCATAAAATGTGAAACGAAAGGTTATTTCAAGTCTCACAATAAGTTTTGCGTGATGCACACGGAGTATAAATAAATGCCCTCTCACTCTGTTTTAAATACGTAATATATAACCACTATTATATTATACTGAAACAAAAAGGTTATACTTTCGTCAAAATCGATTCGCGATACTCGGTCATCGGCCGCGGCTTTTTTAATGCCGTTGTTAAGACATTTCTATCGGCGCCTGTAATCAGTGTAATTGTATGTTTTAGTCGGTGCCACAGTAGCGGGTTGGGTGAAAGCAGCGACACAACTACGAACAATATTAGAGCAGACACATTGTTCTT
This sequence comes from Cephonodes hylas, assembly GCA_030295005.1. Taxonomy (NCBI): domain Eukaryota; kingdom Metazoa; phylum Arthropoda; class Insecta; order Lepidoptera; family Sphingidae; genus Cephonodes; species Cephonodes hylas. The sequence goes on along the minus strand of AP025375.1, from coordinate 3,396,706 downwards.
ACACGACATTACGCGTCGCCGATAATTATTATGTAACGTAAGATTTTTGTGTTGAAAGAAGTTAGGGAGTAGCTTGGTCAAATAATAATTCTAATCTGAAATCCGAGTTCTATAAGTACATTTAAATAAGTTTATGTATAGACTAAGTTAAAATATTGATCAATTTATTTATTTTAATACGATCGATTCTTCTTATTATACATAATATGATCTTTAAAACATCGTTACGAAAACTTAAAGTTCTTAACAGATTCTTGGGTCCGACACGCCAACTTGCTCTAGGCCAACGTGGTGGACTAAGGCCCTCTCAGTTGTCATAGAGACCCGTGCCTAGCAGTGGGAAATATATGGACTGGCGATAAAGAAGGGAATCATAATGTGGCAGAAGGTGTTGATACCACAGTATGCTCTTCAACTTAATTGCGCCTCTGATTGGAACCGTACGAAATTGAGACATTGTGTTACAGATTCCGAAGTTATTGCTCAATTTCTTTTTAAATATAATGTAGGATAAATACTTTAATGTGCCATTATGGTCTTTTGTTTTGAATGACTCGTAAATTTTATTGTGAACAATAAATAACAATTTGAATCCCGGATACATATTTTGTGAAAAAGTTGACCCCGCAGTGATTTAGAGCATTTCTTAGCGATAAAAACGGATATCGAATCTACACTTATAATAAGTTACACTACGGTCTCCGCACTAAGCACTAGCCCGTATCGAAAATTAAAATACCTCAGATATAATATTTGATACATTTATGTTTCACAAAATACAACACAATAATTAATTTATCATCCAATAAAAATATACCATTCGAAGTTCGAGCTAAAATTGATTTTTTGCTAAATCATTCACTCATGAATGTAAGATAAAAAGGAAGCTGCAGGAATTAACACGAACCCAGCTGAAGTTGTCGTGTTAAAGTCATAACTACTTTAGCGGTCGCCGAGTACGACCCGAAGCGAAATATGCATTGAATTAAACACAGCTGGATACAAATTATCGACTATAAACATTTCGTGCGAATTCGTTTGCCCAGCCAATAATTTTCGCGGAAACAAAGTGCTAAAATGTCCTCATGATAAGAAAATGACGTCTTAGGGGATCGTTTTGTTGTTAGTATACGATTGCTGTTTAATGAGATTTAACGGCTGATAAATGTATAGGCTTTTAGCTATCGCTTTGGTGTTTGACGTAATAATGTTTAGATAATATGATATACACACAATATGTTCGCAGGAATTGAAATCTCCTAAGGTGGTCCAAGATAGTTACAGAAACGGCTAATAACATTTTCAACTGATAGGTATGTTTAATAATGAATACCGTTGTCATTTTTTGCCAGTATTCTTAAATACACAATAGAGAAAAATAAAAATTATCTTACATAGACAAATCCAAAAATGTATGCATAAATAATCAACAAGTTAACGGACAGCTTGTTACAGTTTATTGATTTTGCGATGCGCTCGTAAAAAACAAAAGCATATCAACCGGAATTCCAACGAAAGGAGGCTTCACATTCAAAAATAAATGCTCTATAACTGTCCGGGCTCGTTACTCAGCGGTTAATTTATTTATAAATGAGAAATTCAGAGCTTTTCGAAAGTAAGATTATATTTCGTAAGCGGAGCACATTTTTTATGCTATGAAGTGTTTTTATAGAAGTTCGATTTAAAAGTTGCATCGAACTACGAAGAAATACTTGAGGGAATATAAATATTTTAATTCTATTCGTATCAAGTTTACAGACATACGTATAAAGGGCCAGAAGAGATGTTACAAGTGTTAAAAAGGTCCCTTTTTTATTCATATCACATTGACATTGACAGCCATCTTGATACACTTTTCTTCACTAGGAAAGAGTCTCTACGAAGTGTTTCTAAGGTGATAAGCAATAATTCATTACCTTATTTAAGCTGTATAAATTTTATGTTAAAATCCAAAAATATCTCGAGCCCTTAATTCACTAATTATATCAAACATTAAAAGTACACGAGAAATTTTGATTGTGTCGTAATTTTTACTGCCACCAGCGATCGGAGCCAAAATACGGTAATTTGGGAATTTTTCAATTTTACTGTTTATGTACGGTAATTTTCGTGTTATCGTAACATCGGCGACCTCGATTGACCCTGTCGAATTCGCAAGCTGCGCCGCCACTTGTGTAACTGTTACTCATTTATGAAACTTCACGATGTGTCTTCTTCGTACTTTATATCGACAGTGTTTGTAAAAGCAATATTTTATCACAAAATGGCATAAGAATTCAGTAAAAAATGTACAAGATTTTTTTTGGCATTGGTGATAAATATTTTTGAACAAAATAAACCTTCTCATTGGTAGAGGAGGTCTGTGGCCAGTAGTGGGTCATATTTGGGCTGACGATGATGATGTTAATTTTTCTACAGATTTTTGGAGTATTCTATTCGTAAGGTTAACTTAAGAGCATTTGTATTATAACCCAAACTTGCTCTGAAAAAATCACTTAAAATAAATAAAGCGATCTATATTTAAACTCTCAAACAAATAAAAAGTTTATCCGCAATATAATTTTGACTAAGCCGGTCGTCTCAAACCTGACTGACTGCATAACCGTTTATGAGTTATAAGAGCACGCTTATTTATATTTTATCTTCAACATTATACTAAATTTGTTCGGTGACACTTGGCATTACCAAATAAAGGTTCTGTATATGAAATACTGCGCACAAAATATAGAAGCTGGTTTCCATGTCGGAAAATAATGAATATGTACTAAGAGTACTTCTGATCTAACAAGAGTAAAAATGTAACCGACTCAAGGCAACATAAGTAAACATATAGACATATAGAAGATGAAAATTTTAAGCCGTAAAATTTCGTTTTTGAGGTTTTTCCGTCCAAGACCTATCATCTTTTAAAATAGAGCATAGTCATGGCCTTATCAACACAAAACGTACATTGAAATTATTAGATACTAAATCAATTTTAAATCAATAAACTTATGCAACCTTCAAACGTAATGAAATACGACTTATACAATAAAATGACGTTTTAAAATACAAGTATGCTGATATAGCTATGAATAATGATATCCCTAGTATAAATACAGAACATATTATTATTATAAAGGTATTTAAAAAAAAAATCTTATAGAAACCATAAAATATGGAACCCTAAGCCCGTAGTGCGGACTATTTGACTTTTCCATTGACACGGACATTCAATAAATAATAGAGCTGAGTGGCGCGTGCCACCGCCCACACCGAAATGCCATGGCTCTCAGAAAAACAACTCACACATTATTATTCACAGACAATCGCTTATTCGAGTGTTCTATACGAAGATAACTTCCAAATGTCTTTAGTTGAGACGTTTGATGTAAATTAGAAAGGTAAGGAGTATCAGAACTAAGGAAGAAAGTGTTATAAGAGATAAAAATATTTAGAAAGAAGTTAAATTCTGTATATGTTTTTTAATTACCCCGTGGCGCACTTGGCAGATACCAGCTTGCGAATCGTGCTTCAATACGCACTGAGACAAATATTCATTTCGGCTCTGGGTGTTTGTGAGACGGAAAAGTCTCTCATAGTTTTGTGATATCCACATTACATAAGTTGTCGTTGAATGTATATGTGACTGTTGTATTTATTTTGTTTTATTTGATTGTCTTTTCTCTAATACTGAATCTTAATTTACTTACTTCTGATTAATATTGATAAAAAAAATAAAATACATAGATACGTAAATAGTCTATCATGGATAGGTAAAACGATTTTTTCTACTTTCTATTCCACAATTTTGTAAACGAACAAAACAAAAGACGAATAAGTGATCAACAAGAACTTTTATGTACCGCACTTTCTCCGCAACGATTGCTCTCGAATGAAAGCATTTTGGTAATTGTTACTGTAAATCGTTGTTAATAATCTTGCAAATGCACTTTCGTTTGCAATGATTGGTCTTAATCAGTGATTAAGTAGTAACTGTAGGAATTAATGTCGGTTCGTTCATTTATTTCGCTTTTCTATATTATTATTCATGATCGTATCTATGTATTATGCAATGATGTTGATGTAACGATTTATTTTATGATGTTATTTATCAAAATGAGACCACAATACACCATATTAGAACTTCGTTAGCATATACATAAAATATGTATGTATATTTGACTCCAACATAGCAAATTATATTTATGAAATTCCGAATTTAGGGCTAGAATTATTAAAACAAATATGACGATTGATATTGACTATGGGTCGTAAATATAAAATCGTTATAGACCAGCTTTTAATTAATTTATTTTGATTTTTTTCCCTGCTTATAAAACCCTACCTAGTATCTGAATAAATTCCTCATTTTTATAGCCAATGAGTCGCCAAGATTACAAAAATACTGAGAAACGTCCATAAAATAAATCAAAATAATAGTCAAAACCGGCAACAAAAGCTAACTATTCCCTGTTATACTAATAGCCACTTTCATATTTTCTATGATTGGTCTTAATAAAAGATTGGAACGTCTTAATACACGTAATGAGGTAATAAAACCAAGTAATACATCATAAGACGCACAAAGAGCGATATTACACGAGACTATCATAATTGCGATGCGTGAAACCGTACAACTTATTGCAAATGAGATTAATAATGCTAACAAAGACCTGGTATGAGGAATTTGCTTTGCTTTAGAATTAACCTAATATCTAATTAAGACCAGATTGCTATCAACTAAACCGTTCGATTATAATCTAGGCGATACAAACAATTTACTACATAATTCAATCGGTCACACAAAAGTACTAAGGTCGTATGCAAATGGGCTCCAGCACTAAGTTCGTTAAACTCAGAATACATTACTATGCGCAAAACTTAGATAAACCAGCATCGAGGCTGTTAAGTTAATATAAATGTGAAATGAATTGATAATACGATGTCTGCCATCGGCTAGCGTCGCTCTACTTCGTTGCCGCTCGTAAAAATGCTAGCGTATGTATGCTCCGTCTGAAAAGTCGTACTAAGTAAATTGCTAACAAATTTTCCAGCTATTCTATTTTGATTCTAGTTAATAAATTTATGCTTGTGGCTGCGTAGATAGCCGCTTGTAAAGAATTGGTTTAAATTACATCAGAAATGTAGATAGAATAATTAGGGAAGAATAATAATTAATCGCACTCTCACAATGTATCTTCTATAGCACAGGAGTCTAAATAAGAAATAATTAAGTTTCTTCTGTTGGATTTATTTAACAAAATGCTACGTTGTGTCAGAAAATGTCATGGTTGCTAAAATTATTATAGTAAATTAACTAGGATCTTTAAAAATTAGAAGGCTCAAGACCATTTCGCAAGTTTTTATGTATTTTCTAAAACGTGACTCTATTAAGAACAGAAGTACTGCAACTTTGAAAATTATTTATTTATGAGTATCGATCGAAAACTATGTTAAACTGGATGTTCTCCATTGAATACATCCAGCGGACTTTTCTAGTGAAGACGCCGACAACGGTATCCAGTGCTCGGTGTCGTCTCATTGTTTCCATTGCGATTTATTTGATACGATTTTCTTTTTGCTTTCAATCTTTGTAGAGTCGTGTTTACATTTACTTTACGAGTTTCAACGATTTTGAAAGCATATTTTCTCATATCATTACTTGGATTAAATATCGTGATAGTCATATTAAGACTTTGAGCTGCAATAGTCTCAGTACGTTTATTTATTTAAACACACTGATATCATGCATTTTTACGTTGAATCATGTGAGCTACAATATATTATGTTTAACCAAATTTGATGTCTTTAACCTTAATTTTGTCATAAATTATTTGCGTTCTTAATGACTATGTACAATGTACATCCATCATTAAGCGACAATTTGCAGAAAAACAATTAACGATTGATGGCATTAAAGCCCCGTTGTTGTTCCTGTGGCTGCGGGTTGGAACCGGCTGGTCGCGGCTCATAAATAAACAGCAGCTGACCGCTGGTGGCCGCACTTCTACATCAATGGCCCCACTGAATTTGTTGTCTCGCCTTCTTTAGCTTTCTTTAGAAAATCTCTTGGAGGTTCTGATCGGTTTTTGTTCGTCAGGGCTGTAGCAGTTTTGTTGGATGTTTGTTTATGTTTAATATCTTTATCGTTGTGATTGTCATCAGCAGCAATGATGATGTTCTTCATCTTCCTAAGAATGATCGTTTGTTGAAATTTAGTTATTTTGTTTAAACAAATTTTTATTCATTATATTATTTCACAAGGAGGGTTGGCATCAGGCAGGCGGCCCGCCGTAAAACATCTGCCAAAACTCTTATGCAGCATGTTTTGTCCATCCACACAGGAAGGAAGGACATGCTGCGCCGACCCCAAACAAGAATTGGGATCAGGGCAAGAGAATGATGATGATTTCACAATATATGATTATTGAAACTTTGTATGAACAATGATTTTCCGAAAAATATTAAAACATAAATAAATCTAATTGATAGCTAAAGTAACATTAAAGCCAACAAATCGATTTATTGGCAAATCGATTAAAAGCGTAGTTTTAGCTTAACTCAAGCAACTGCAAGCTGCCTCATTCACTTTGAACTCGTAAATACGTAATCTTTTACTGCGAAGGATTAGTAAAAAAGGAAATGGCTAACTTCCGAGACATTTGTTACTTGAACATCTATAATACTTTAATAAATGTTTTGTGTATTGCTACCATAAAATACAGGGAGGAATAATAATTAAAACTAGTATCTTCAGAAAACTTCTTACTTTATATTTTTTTATGGTACAAACTGCATTAACGCAAAACTGCGAAGACCAATTCTATTACCAATACTCGTAATTTTCCAAAGCAACAACCAAAACTCAACGCATTTATCGAAAAAACTCGTGTCCATAGAATTACTGGCCGAGGCGCCTATAGGCGTGTGAAACTCTTTAAGTGGTAAGAAGTAATGTTTTATCAAAATCGTTTGAGGTGTCAGTAGTTGACGTACTCGATTTATGTGATAATTGAACAATTACCGAGTGGCGTGAACCGTGAAAACTTTGCCGACGACGTGCACAATTACATCTCACTCCGCTCTTTATACCTCAGTGTCTTTTTGCTGCCTTGATTGATCGCTGACAATCTATTAAATTTTGAATTTCATATCGAATTTATTTGACAACTTAAATTGTTTCTTTTGTATAATCAATGACTTATGAGTTTCATTATTTGCCTTTGGTCCAGAGATTTTACAATCACAATTGTTGGTTGCATTGTCCTTTCAACGTTGGTGGTTCTTAGGCAAGACTATTCTAATATATTTTTACAAAACAATCTTAAACTCGAAACTAACCACCGGATCTGCGATCCAAATCCTCAGACGCGGATGAGGTTATTAAATCAATTAAGCAATAATCAATAAAATATTAAATTGTTTGCCAACATGATTAAACCTCCAATTAGTATAACGTGTTCAGAATCATCAAATCTAGTAGTCCCGTCACTAGGCTACTGACTTCGACCAATTTTTTATCCAACCACCATTAATTTACTAAAGTGTCAATAATAGCATAATAGCGATCACGACTTGCCTTTCCACGAACTATTCTACTACGACTAATATCTTTAATGTTAAAAAAGGTTCGTGAAACGGGCTGACCTATGACTTAGCAGTTAAAAAAAGATAGCTGCCAACGCGCTTATAATGCCTGAGTAATGTATTGATGATTAAATGTGAGAATTACCGATAACATATTAAAGATTTATTATATGAGCGCAATTTCTTCTTTACGATTGCCAAAATTCGTTCTTTTTAAATTGATAATTCAAAGACTATATCATATTTTTTATATATGATATTTATTTTTCAGAAAATTAAAGCCCGGAGTTTGAAAATCTGTCATTTTGCCTTCATGATCAGTTTCGTCTTTTATTATTCTTTCAATGTCTGAACTGAAGTATTATTCAAATACCATTACCATTAAGCTTCTAAGTAAGTTATCTTCTATATGTCTGGCTTTACTTCTATATATTTTATTATTTCATTAATAATCTTCTTTAAAAAATACACCATATGACACAAAATTTGTCATTCGCTTAATTTTTTTCACAATTCTAATAGGGCTTCCGATGTTGTTCGAAGTCGTGCCGAACACTTGGTCGCGCGCACGAGACGTATGGAAATGCTTGCACCTGCCAGTCAAACCACCCACCGAGCCAAGATAAACGGCTTTAGTTAAACCACTTCTTCCTGCCCCAGTCTGTTCGTTGCCCGCCACTTTTTCACTTGGCTGCCTTACGCTCGCGTGGTGACTGAAATGTTTGATCTTTTCCATACACAAATAAAACACTTTTGTAAATAGTTGTGTACTGTTTTAACAGGATGTTTGGGTAGTGGCCGAAAAAAAAAATGTTTCAATAATGTCCCCTTCTACTAATTTGTATTTGATAGGTGATGAAATGTTGTTTCACAAACACAATCCTTCGGAAAAATACGCGAGGGGTACCAACAAGATATAGAAGAAACAAGGATAATATACAAATTAAACAAGATTCACAATCACAACCAAGCACCTAATATGAAAAAATCACTCATAGAGAAAAATACAGCACTTTTAGTAATTCAGTCGTTACATTTTTAACAACTTACTTTGCATAAGCTTAGATACCAACCCGCACTAAGCCAGCGTAGTTGACTAAGGTTAACACCCTCTCAATGATAGAGGAGGCCCATGCCCGTGGTCGTATCAGCTCTAATGATGTCTACAGTACTTTGTATAAGCTTAGGTATAACGTATGTGTATTTTACCAGGGTACCTGTATAGCACCATGCTGGCCAAACGACGGGCGCCTCCCCGTCCAGGTCACGGCGGGCGCTGAGCGGCGCGAGCATTTGCAGCCGTCAGCCGCGCCGGCCCATCACGCGCCCTACGGATTAACGGACTGTACTCACCACCCACATACTACTCTTAATTAGGCTTTTGGAGAGGAATATTGGTCTAACTATCCACCCTTTTTGGAAGGCAAAGCTGGATCCCAGAGGGGGTCGAGTGCGATGACGTTGATATCAATGCAGGTGATAGGGCGGATTGGGTTCGCCATCCATATTCTACTCAAATTTAGGCTCTAGTGGGATGCTAGGCTAACTAGCCTTCTTTTTTTGGAAGGGAAAGCTTATGGGCCCCAAAGGGGTTGGCGTGCGATGACATCGATATTCCCGTACTAAGTGTGATCAACCCATGGGGAATATGTTATGGGAGTATTACGCTTTATGATAAGAAAGTATCAAGAGATTAGATCTGATTAATATAAGTGTTTTTAAATGACATCAAGTTGATGTGGATAAATAAAGAATCGTCAGATTGACAAATACTCGTATACATTTTTAGACGACAACGAAATGAGATGTCAAGTTTTAAATATTTCTTTATTATACAAGTGATCTATGTCGGGTATTATATTAGAAATACAATGAAAATTTAATGATTCTCTATATGTTGGTGGTAAAAAAAATTCATAATTCAATAGAGAACGAATATTTTCAGCGCGTTCATTTAGCTTACCATACTCTAAGTACAATATATACTGAATTCGGTCCAAGTTAAAAATGTGCGCTGTATTTAAGTAAATAGATAATTATATATAACATATTTTGATTCGTTGGCCCCAGTACATAATTATGGGACCGGTGATTGAGAAGTGGGTGGTGGTGTCGGATATTTTCATGAAAAACCTCTCAGTTTCTCATAAATTTTGCCGATTTTAGGATATTTACGTCGTTGTGAAAGGAAATACAAATCCATTGGGATTAGAATGTTGCAATTCATCGTAAAATTTACACGATTATATCCCAATCATTGAAACACTAATAATATATTTCACAACCGTAATAAAGTCGGATAAATGTAGTTCAAACAACGTTAATTATTTTATTGATTGATTTTTTTATTACGATACGCTTTATTTCAGAAACCATCGACAATGGTTTTTAATAAATGCAGATGTCTAAACTCCCGCCAAAAGGGCCGCAGTGCTGCCAACACAACGACTCCAACTTATTACCAACACAATGTTCGAACAATTTTTGATCGTCCGACTTACAAAAACCGGAACGGTCGACAACGAGCGACGTGTCGCGTAGAAATCGATCTTTCACGGTTCAGATCGCATCGGATGCTGTCTCTCTCGAGGTTAATACACTATAATTTTTGACTATTTTTCGTCCGCGGCTCCGCTCCATTGCGTTTATGTTGGCCAGACTGTTATGAGTCTAATTTGACACTGAATTGGTTACCCGTTAGGTGTACATGTAATTACACAAGCTTGGATGAGGACGATCTTGTAATATGAAATGTGGTTGCGTAGTCAGTGACATCAAATCTCAATTAGTATTGTAACAATGCTTAGAAAAATTCAATTATTTATAGGAATAAATATACAATGAGAACATAATTTACTGAGAACTTTTTCTATTAATTCTGTGTTAATTTTTTATTTATTTCCTTTCTTTTAACGATTTATGAAAACATTTTTGATTTACAATTTCTATATCAACCTTACTTGAAGACATAACTTTAGAAAGCAAAATTATCAAGAATAATTATTAACAACCGTACTTTTTTTCATAAAATCGTGAAATTACGATATATTTACAATTGAAATGTACAATCTATTGGTACAGTACAAACGGGTTGTCAGAGTTAAACGTTTGGAACGAGTGCAAAAAGTCTCCATACTAAACCGAAGATAACTGTCAATAGTGACTCTATTTCACGGCTGTTTAATAAAGAATCCAAAGAAAAAACATTCCAAAAAATACACCATTCGAAATTTACTTTATATACAAAATTAAAACGGATCAAATCTCAAATCGTATTGAATAGCAATATGGCGACAAAAATACTGCAATATCAACAACGATTTATTTGTCAACTTTAACAAATATTTAATACTTTAGTATTTAATAGTAAAGAAACAGTAAAATAGGTTTTTAGATTTACCTATTTAATTAAGTAGCTTATTATTGTAGGTAATGGTGGAATACTCGAAGCCTTTATCACACATAAACTAGAAAACTATAGCTTCCTATGCTAATATAATTTATTTTAGAATCAAATTCTGAAATATATCACGTCTTTATCATTAGAAAGGAATGCACATCCAATCATTTAATTACCTTTTAAATTTAAATAGACTCATTACTCACAGTTCTATCTCCATACTAGGGTGACCTACCAATCAGCCTGTCGTGAATCTGACAAATGTTATTTTAGGCAACACTAAATTCAAAGTTAGATGGCTATCTATAAAAGAGTCGATTTTCCGAAATGTTCGGTTTCCTGAGATATAGTTTAAAGGTATAATTTCCTTGTTTAAGGTATTAGTATACTAATCATGGCTCACACATCCAAAAGAATGTTCTTTGATAAAACCAGATTACTTTATACAATTTCCCTGAACTTATTTTAGAATACGAATCATGCTTCACAAATCCAAAAGATTCTTCTCTGATTAAACCATCCTACTGTACAACTTCCCATCTGATCTTATTCTAGAACCTTCATAGATTAGGTGACCTACTCCCATAGGTCTATCTCCAATCGATAGTATAGTTTCGTGACAATGTTGGAATTGAATGCGTCCAGTTCGCGGTACAGGCGCTAAGTGTGTTCGTTGCACGCGCGGCGGTGCGCCCGTGTGCCGCGGGCTGTGTTCTCGTTGCGTAGGGCTGGCAGTACATGGCTACGGAATTTATTGCTTAGGGTATTGCTGTTTTTACATACTGGCTTGTATGCGAGTGTAGGGATGTTTCTACAGTTTGGTTATGTTTTGAATTTAGCGTGGTGTAACTCTGTTACGATTTATTCGCTGAGAGTGATTTGCAGATGTACAATTTGTTGATAGTAGGATACAGGGGAAATCTGACTATTTTTGATACATGTACGTAGATACACGTATGTATTTAGTATAGAACAGGACGGAAAAAATTTATCAATTGGTTAGTTGTTGTTGTAGTTGTTAACCGTCTATCGAGACTTTATTTAAGCTACACTTCTCTTTTGCAAACAGAATCGTCTTACTATATCGTTTGTCATTTTTTAGACTTCCAAAAGTGATTCCATCGAGAGAACCGCTATTTATTCAAATTGAATCAGCCTTAAATTATCTTTATGACTTAAAGCATCAGTCGAACAATATTTCAAATTAATACCCACTTCATCGCCCCAAGGCATAATTAGTATTTGCGGTAGCCCTATGTTTTCGCGCCAGGTGGCACAGCCATTCGTAATTTGTTAGACTCATTATTTAAGCACAAATTGGTATTTATTTTACTATCATGCAAGCGACACGCACGAAGCACGTCGCCACCTTTCAGCTCCTGTCGTTCATTCATTCACTCAGCGCGAATACATTCAGTTCCCGTTACAAACTAGCGTGGCAGCCCTACAATCGCACCAGGTGCTTCGTCAATTGAGCGCAATTGAGCCTTTTTTCCCGACCACCATTAGAGAAGACACGCGAGCGCACAGGTGACATCGTACAGCGTGCTCTCACCGTTCACTCATTCACTCATTCGGTCATCTGCGTGCTCAGTATCAATCATTCAGATGTATTTAACAATAGTATAATGACATTAGAATGCGCCCGCGGCAAAGATTCGTAATGATTGTACAAAACAGCTGCACAACCACTCAAATCAGAAGTAATTGGATGGTCATAACACAGTTTTGCACCTATTAAAACAATTAGCTATAAACAAGACGTAATTGCTTGAAATACTGTTAACGTTTCGAATAAATGTGTTGTGTGTAAAAAAATAACTATTCCGTAACAAGATAATGAGTTGGAAATATCTATTTAAGGAGCATGTTATAATGAATGTAGAGATAGTTTACGATGTAATTTAAAACTCATAATATAACGATTCTCCATACATATTTAGGTCCAATTTGAAACTCCTAGCTACAGAAATTTTACCAAAAATTGCAATAAAACCTATCCCCTTGCCCCACTCTAGCCGAAATACCGAATAAAGAGAATGCCACCGAGCACAAAATCTAGCATCAACATTTGTATTCATGGTTTAATTGGAAACAAGCCGTTGATCTAGTATCACGCTGTAGAAAGCCTCGCCAATTACGGCGCACGTCCGGGCTGTCACCGAGAACTGTCGCGGCCGACCACCCGCCCTCCGTCACTCAGTGCTTATGGCTTCATCTGAATGGTGGAGATTTTTTATGGTACTGGGCGATGGACTAGTCCGGGGTTCGATAGCCAGGTCGTAAAAGTCACTTAAGGAATGTGTCCTGTATACGGTAATGTGTTCGCGTCCTGTCACTAGTATTAAAATGTATTTGACGAAATAGGAATAGGAATATAATCCTAATCTCAAAAACATCTAGAGAGATAACAAATATTTGTAAATTTGCGGACAGGGATCAAAGCCGTGACCCGTTCAATTGACCCTGATTCTAAGTTCGGATCAAGGTTGTCAGTTAAAATCTGACACCTATATTACCAACATTCAATTAACAGAAAACCTAGCCGTCATCAGTAACCCTATATTATTAGTGTATAAAGTTACAGACGCACAAATACATTTCGATATCAAGTTGGAATCGGTTAGACAATCGATATCGGTTAGGGATGTAACGGTCGTGTTCGACCTGACAATATTTATGAATGAGACCTCCGATGCGGTAGGTGCGCCGCCCGATAGTGCTGTGTAATTTAAATCGATGTATCGACATTATTATCGGTTTTGAAAAGAGCGATGCGATCGTAATCGAATGCATTTCACAACTAGACACGATTGTACGAAATTGTTTTTCGAATTTCTCATATAATTTACGATGAAATTGTAGCATATTGTGACAATCTATTTTGCGAGATAGACATCTAAATAATACCGAGAAATATTAACAATAAAATGTTAAGCTACGTAACTTTAAATATCAATAGCAATACTTCGAAAGACCATAAGACTATGGCATATTATATTGAAAGATGAATTATAATATAATATATATAATATAATTTAGTTCTTGTCGGCTAAAACGTGAAAGTGTAACGTACATATTTATTTTTTTATTTAAATATATTAATAAAGATGACGATAGCTTCACAAAACACTACTTTATTGTGAATATTAAACAGACAATACATATTTTATAATCAGACATCACTCGCATTAGATCTACAACAAATGTTTCATTTTTTCGCAGAACTCATCATTAGGCAGTCTCGTGGTCGTTATTTGTTATTAATTGTTGTGATAACATCGCAATGTCGAATTTATTTTACTATTTCATCATAGCAGTGTCGATTTACATCTTCAACATAGGTTTGGTCGTTAATGAATATTCATTATCTTTGAAAATTGTGGTATCACTCGCCACACATGACGGTAGCATTGATTGAGGATTTCTTTCATTGAATCTCACTAATTTACCCCACAATAATAATTGAGATACTAATACAAAGTGGGATGGGGTAAATTAATATTTTAACTTTAACTAGAATGTGATTTCATCACTAAGTCGTGCTCTATTTCTTTTAAGTGTCGGTTCATGGATGATGATAAGATATTTTCTCTGTAAGCTATTCCAGAATTTGTTGAAGGATAAATAATCTTTAGTTCTTGGTGATTTAAAATTCAATTTGATATCCACACCAAGTAAACTAAACATATTTTGTTATACAAAAATATCATCATTTTCATCGCCTTTATACGTCCAACTTCTGGGCACCAGCCTCCTATACAATAACAAATATTACGCATGTTCTACAACTTGAATTTCGAACGACCAATCCACCAAACAATATAAGACAAAGTAAGTTATGATTGAAATAAACCGTCTAATTTATAGTCACAGAGTTAATCATACATCAAGTTTGCGTTTCACAAGACCTCACAGAGGCAATTCATTAATGTTGAAACGCTAACATTGTAGGTTTTAGATTAATGATAGGGTCGAAGGTGAAGGCGGTTGGATCAAAGCGGGTCGCCGGTGCGCCCATGCCACCCTGACGTATACATTGCAGAGCAAAATGACTTACAATTATAAGTACAGCGCGAATTTTATGCACGAATTAATATCCAGCCATGTGTTAAGTTTAGCGGTCGTATTCTAGTCTATTTGTGAATGCATAAAATTATAAATAATTATGTTAACAACAAACAACGACAATCTTAGAAACCGAACCCTTCTTTTAAGTAGGTACGTATTAAAAAAAAACTATTGTTACATATATTTAAAGAGAATCTTTTCATATAGTACATTTTCGATAAGGGTAGATATGTGACCTCAGGATATTTTGGTCCTTTACAATTTATTTGCAATTTTTGATCACCGATCCCAAATTGTACTCCTCAAAAAATCGCACAAAATTAAAAACACCATTAAACTGACTTTCCAACAATATACATTGTCGGTCATGTTCCGTCCAGTAAACCATGTAATCAAATATAACAGTAATGTATTTGTAAATGGATAGGGTCTTGTAAATGCTTATGATAATAAAATGGAGGGACATTGCACTAATACCGACGGCTAGCCGTGCCGGAACCTCAGTGGACTAGTTAATGTACTAAACTACGTACAGTCACACGCAATCGTTCGTCTGAGGGCTTATATATATTTTATATGCTACTTTATGCTTAAGACTAAAAAGTTTCTTTAAAAAAAAGGTGAGTGTCCAGCAGTGGAACGTGTATGACCTAAAATTGCAAGATATTAAGCTTAGCTTTTAAAATGATGAAGAAAGACATCGTGCAAGAACAATACGAATAAGTTATTTACTATTTATTATTATTAATATTATCCTAATCTTCATAATTATCAGCTTATATACATAGGCATGTATGAAGATATTCGGGCCTTATTCCCTTATTACCCTGGCTTTGTGCGGGATAACGAACGACACATCTAAGTCATTCTGATGAACTTTAAGGGGTGCAAGTTTCCTCACGATATTTTGATTCGTCGTCATATTGTTATCATGAAAAAGAAGTAACATAAAATACTTAATACCAACAATGAAAATTAAAATTTAATTTTTGTTGCAATCATCCTAGACTGACAAATCGATATGAATAAGTATACAAAGATTATGAAGACTGTAATCGATTGAATTTATCTTGTTTTACAGGAGTTTACAGTATGTTCTTCCATTTACGTATCGATTCATATCAAATCAAGAACTGATATTGCAATTAATAAAGTACACTGACTACTACAAATTATTTTATGTCTAAAGGTTTCTGGTTAGAAAATACTCAACTGAGTTGATTGCTGTTTGTTCAGCTGACAATATTAACCGTTTTAATTTGTACAACACGATGCAATTATTTTAACAAAATGTTTGTTTGAAAATTATAGTAATTACCATTATTAGACAGGACACATTTATATTCTTTAGCGATTGTTGACATCCCAACTATTTTGGACGTACAAGACGCTCAGTACTACAACAAAATTCTATTAGCAGACTCTAAAATGTAGGTAAAAATGTCTATAAATAAGAAAAGTATAAAGAATAGGGTCATAGAAGATTGTGTTACAAAAGTCCAAGATTTTCAGTTTTACAACGAAATACGGTTAACAGTCACAGTTAAAGATGGTTAACATAAACGGAAAATATGAAGGTAGCAATAGAGCATATAAATGTAGGTTAACAAAACATGTTCCATGAAATAATTATACATTAATTATCAATAAAAAAGAATTATTTAGCAAAGTTACTAGCCATAGACTTCAATTTTAAGAAACACACACTAAGTTTGGTAATGTCGTTCTAGAAACAAAGCTAGAAGACGAAAACTCAAAACAAAATTTTGATGATTATTATAAGTGACCGCTATGATCCACGGTTGATTAATGCCGGCGGCCGCTAGACAATTGTGATGCTCTAATGATATTTCTTAACCTAATTAATGATAGTTTCTCGTTCAATGTTAAATCGTAGAAAGTAGCTATTGTTAAGGCGATGGCTTAATTTTAATGGGTGACTTGTGAACTTTCAAATGGTATTGGTTCGTTAGACTGTTTCATGATTAAGACTTTGCCTAGTGTGTCTAAATGGTAATCGGTTGCCGATGTTAGACAATTGTAACAAATACTCAATAGTCTGTAGGTAATTTTTAAGAAGCCTAAAAAATTCTTACAAAATTCCGAATCTTAAAGCCTCTAATCTTTATGGTAAAATTTTTTGTAAATGAGTAATATGCTGACCTTTGAAACAAAAAAAATAGCGTAAAAATCTTTTGGGCTTCTATGGAAGTACCACCACTGCCCGATAGCAGCTCAGAGTCTAGTCGACACAGCTATGACGGCATACGGATTATCGGCTTATTACAGCCAGCACATTTTTAGGCAAATGTTTAATGTACGTCACCTTTTACCCGTATTCCGCATACGTAAGCAGATGTAACAGGGGGTCGAGCCTATTTAGTTTTTAAGTGGGGTAATATATTTTTCAACAAGCAAAATAGTTTGTATGTATATATTTTAAATAAATGTCTAATAAAATGTGCTATACTAAGTAATTAAGTACTTACTTTACTTTTTCTCTTAAAATAACCCTTTTTGTCAAGAAACATAGCCTTAAAAAGTACGCTACGCATTCATAATTACAACGAATCTGTTACATTATAGATAACATGTTAATTCGATAGTGTGTTTAATGATATTGTTTCTACAAGCTATAATTAACTTGAAGATTAATTACAGCTGAATAAAGATCCGAAATAAATGCACTTGCCCTTGTTTTGATGTTATAAATCTTGCTTTAATATAAACGAATTATAATTACTATGAAAATGTTGACCCAAAGATATAAATAATGGTCAATATAGAACTAAATGTTTTAATCGGGTTTATTTATAAATCTTACCCATTTTAAAGACCAAGTTTTCCACCAGTATTTAATAAACTAGCTTAAAATAGACTTTTCACTGATTTTATTTTATTTTTCAAATACTTTTCTTCCCATCAAATTATTTCCTTGAAAAATCCTATATTACGATCAAAGAATCAAGCACAAGTTCTCTTGATAGCTCGGCATTTACTCAACCGTGGAACCATTGAGGAAAACAAAATAAAAATACACTAATTTAATCAGTACCTGCAATTGGATATGACATAAAAATTCCGTCTTCAGTAACTAAAATGATCCTTCAGATATCAAAATAACTACCAGTGTAATTAGAGATTCCTCTATCACTAAGCTATTAATTGCAGTACTTTCTACAAATTCTCAGTATAAAATTTCCTAATGGCCATTGTTAACAATCAACGTAGAATCAAATCCCAAGGTTTCTAACAATCAGGGGGTCAAAGTTTTGCCTTATTATGCGTCGACCTACAGATTTTGCTGAACACTATGAACGGTTATTAAATTTCAATATAATCAAAGATAGCTATAATTTCGCAGCCTTGATGTCTGTTTATTTATAACCAAACAGAGACGCATTTAGGTAGCAATGAACATTGGATGGACCAATAATAAGAATTATTGTTAAATTTCTGTCATAATATTGTTTCATTATTTTTATATTGTTTTATCTTTAAAAATTATTTATATAACGTAATTAAAATACCAAACTTATATCATCATCATCATCATCATCAGCCTTTATTCGTCCACTGTTGGACATAGGCCTCTCCTATGGCACGCCACTGGGCTCGATCTTCGGCTCTCCTCATCCAACCGTTGCCAGCCACCTTGCGGATATCGTCACCCCACCTAGCCAGAGGGCGTCCTACACTACGTTTGCCGAGTAACTTATATGAAACATAGCAAAGTAGATATTTTTGGGTTGCTACTCGCATTATACCAACAAATATTTGTCTTTGTCATCAATCATCTTCTATAATTAGAAAATAGGTCAAATTTGGTTCTGCTGATACCTCAGAAACGACTATCCTAGTTAATTTTGTATGAAAAATAAAAAGTGCAAAAAATTTTAAATGTTTTTTAATAATTTTATTCAAATCATGGAATAAATGAATATATAAGTATATCCTTAAGCGTGTTTGTAGGAAGTTGCTACAGGAGTTACACAATAATTGATATATTTATTCAGTTGCAACACAAAGTGTCAGTAGTACAGAGTTGATTTATGCAACCAACATCGATATGTTTTGACAACCCGCTCGATTTAAAACGGCTGGAAAGACCCTTTTTGTTAAGCGGAACCGTTTTCGAATAATTTAATAAAATACGCATAAATATCGCTTTACTATGGACATGTGGATTAGCGAGCTTAAGTGTCAATCGGTTCGACATATTAGCTACAGAAATGGCAACAGTGAATGGATGTAAGAACACGAGTGTATGCCTATTTGGTTAAATAGAATTACGATATGTAAGGAGTTGACATTTCAAGATTGATTGCAAGATGGGAGAGAGAAATGTGAAGATTATTGTTATTTGGAACTATTAGGAGACAACATTACAATTATATATAGAATCAAATAAAAAAATTGTCTTGCTGTGAATTTCTTAATTCTTAGAAATTATTTCTAATTATTGCTATAAGTAATAAAAACTTATTTCTCACTTATTTATGAGATAACATGCATCTACTTTTAGGTTCTTACTAAAAGACCTTAGTTAATTCAACTACCGCTTAATCATGCTTCTTGGCTGAGATATTAGAATGAAATTTAAAACATGTGTAAGCAGAAATTATGTAATAACGTCTATAAGTATAGTTATTGTTTTATTGATAAAACAGAAAGCGCAGAAAAGTAATCAGATTGTTACTACGACGGAAAAAATTATGCCCCCACAAAACCGATGAGATAGCTAAAGTCCATCTCTGTCTTAACAAATACTCGTACAATAAAATAATGTCCGACTTGGCTAATATTATCGACGACTTAAACTCAGTATGGTGACTTTATTATTTTGAATCTATCAAAAATCTATAGATAATAATCTTTACACCTCAGTGAACCATTGATGTTCTTATTTGTTTTGCAAAAGATGTACTTAAATGTAAATTAAGTTACTGCCTAAAATTATTTAATATACTTTGTACATAATTATTTACTTTACGGAAATTTCGAAGTGTGTATGCAAAATGAATTATCACGTACTTAACATTGAAGAAAACATCGTTAGGACTTGAAAGTTCTAATACATTTCTTTGGTATTTAGTCCGTCAATCTGCACTAGGCCAACGTAGTAGACTAAGGCCTAAATCCTCTTAATAATTAAGGAAGCCCATGCTTAGACGTATATGGGCAGATTCTGATAAAGACTATGATACATCTCACAATAATAAAATCTTCCAGCTCGCCATCCTAGTTTCATGTAGTTGCATTAATTTTCGTTATTAAAGTGGTACAGAGCGTCAGAATGGAAGATTCATGCAAGCCGAGCACGAGCGGAACAATAGCGCATGTGGAGCGAGGATGTGCGAAGGTTGGGCCAAGGTTCGATGCCTAGTTGGGCCTTTGTGCTCCCGCCATGCTACAGCTGCTTCGTTACTTGCAAATTATCGCAATAAATCATTAGCTAATTGTTATGGGTTATTATAATTGATATATTTGGTAGTTAGCTCTATTAAAATATTTCATATAAAAGGAGGATTCATTCTATATGTATAAATTGATAATTTAGGTGTAGAGATTTTCAGATCCGCCATTATTACTGTGAGCTAATATGTATAGGTAAAGATCTAATCAGAATAATTTAGTCTAATGATCAAAGTGATAATGATGATAAGTCTCTCGTTATTTGAAACAGTAATCTAGAACCTTTTTGTAAAAATGACACATTTTACCACAAAATGTATAGGAGTTACCTTTTTGAATGTACAAATAAAAACATTACTCAAAAAAAAAAACACGAACCCTCTTTACCATTCGCGTTTTCTCACTAATTGCCCAACACATCAGAGCCATTAGTGTCATAATCGCGTGCACTCATCTTCGATTTTCAAATGGTAATTGTTCGCGGAGCTCACGAACCGTTCGTCCTACAAGCGACCTTCGATCCTGGTGAGGTCGCGCCGGTGACCGGCCACCACCACATTAGCATACAGACAAAGCCTCCGCAATGAATAAATACCACTTGACGCACGACAACGGGGCTCGGCGGCTAAAATGCTGCTTTATACTAAATAGCGTGGATAATATTCATAATAAGTTGTTCATGATTTCTTTTCACTAGTATTCATACTTAGTCGACAATCCTCTGGCGCATTTGGCGTTTATTTACCTGAATACCGAGTTGATAGTCCCGTAACGCAGTTAACTAGAAAACATCAGCTTGTGAAACGAGACTCGGGTTCGATACAGAGACAAATGTTTGTTTCGGGTCTGGGTCTTTGTGAGACCTAAAAGTCTCCCATTGTTTTTGATCTGATCCTTATAGTTACTAATGAGAGAATTTATTTATTTATACTTATCCTCTAGTTCGAAAGTTACAGGGTTGCAAGGTGTTTATTTTCGCCGCGGGGCCATGAGGCAGTCTTAGTAACAATATAAGTTTATCCAGTGGCGGTACTTCCATAGAAGCCCGAAAGCCCGACTTGCCTTACATTGTTCCGAATAACGAACTTAACGATTGTTTATTTATAAAATAACGCTATAAACGTGAATGTGAGTACTAACCGGTAGTTATTTATTAGTCCTACGTACCAAAAAAAATATGCTGCTACTAAATAAACATTTGGGCTTGCCTTAGTTTGACACCCTAGGCACGCCACTGAGTTTATCCTATGTGCTCTTTCATCATGAGCTCGTATCCGTCCCACTGCTAGGCATGGGCCTCGTTTACCATTGAAAAGGTTTTTGGCCTTAGTCTACCACGCTAGCCCCACGCTCTTTATTTTTGGTTATTCTCTAAAACATGAGAAGCGATAGTTGCTGACTAATTAATATGTATGGTTTGAAGAGCATTCGTTATAGTAAGATTATTTTTTGTATGTATTTGAGATAAAAACGATATTAAGGTTCTATAATATAATTATTAAGATGAAACGTGCGTCATTCTAGCGGCGCCATTGTACATCGGCGGCCTTTATCATGCAAAATCGTTACGACTTTTGGTTTAGTCCACATTTCTCTGAGAAAACAATGTTGTATTTACTGGAAAAACCAAAATGTTGTAAAAATAAAACGCTTTGTCCCACATAAAAACTGTAGCACATTCAAAAATTAAAATCGAATAACTGAAGTACCTAAATTTACAGGGATTTTTTTTAAAACAACAATGTTTTGTGGCACGAATTTTTACCATATGATCTAAAATATTTTCTTTCAGGAAACTTGCCTACTAGCAATACGCTCGCCCCGTACTATGTAGGATTTCAAAAACAGTGCCATAGAGCAGTTGGCTAGACACCAGCTAAACGAGAGTCCGCTGGTTTGATTCTCTCACCTAGATTAATGTTTATGTGATCCACTAATATTAAGGTTTTAAAGTCATTTGTAGTTTATTATAGCCACGAATTCTTATACCCACTCTTAAGTGTGGTGTCAGAATGATGTATATGACTGT
The DNA here is from genome assembly GCA_030295005.1 of Cephonodes hylas. Classification (NCBI taxonomy): domain Eukaryota; kingdom Metazoa; phylum Arthropoda; class Insecta; order Lepidoptera; family Sphingidae; genus Cephonodes; species Cephonodes hylas. The sequence goes on along the minus strand of AP025375.1, from coordinate 3,374,222 downwards.
TGGGTGTCGATTGAAAAAATACACCAAAGGTAGTCAGAATGTACCCCAATAAGAAACACAGGCTTGTGTGTATATATGTATATACACACATGACATACATGTGGTATGTATGTAATTGATTTAGATAAGGCGAGCTGTCCACATCCAAGCTGTACTTTTACCTAGAGGCTAAGAAACCGCAGGGCTCCGGCGGAAACGCTATATCACACTGATTTACGACTGAACCATAGTTATTTGTGGTGTTGAATGGTTTGTATCAATCGCCAAGGGCTACGTTTTACTTGGCCAGGTCCTTTGATAGCCGAGCTAGTGGTACTGCCTACCCTGGGTCATAGAACTGAATCATTTAAATTTTAATGAGTAGTAAGAGTACGATCGCTAATAGTGATAAGATCGCCCTTTGTCACACTCTTGAATTTTATTTTAGTTTAAATCATACACACAGAAAAGTTCAATAGGACTTGTAACTAGGGAATGCAATCCCGATCCCGCGAGATCGGGATCCCGCGGGATCCCGAGTAATTTTTCGGGATCAATCCCGACGCATCATATGACGAGATCCCGTTCGAGATTGACGGGATTAGGCGGCAGTAGTCAGGATTTATTTCAGTGTGGAGGAACAAGGGGGTGATTTTTGCAGTTTGCATATAATTGCTTCGCCACGCTATTCTCAACCAGTGTTGAGTCGGAGAGGGCATTCTCTGCATCGCGTTACATTGCAAAGGACATTAGATGCCGTTTAGCAAATGATACTATTAATAGGTACTCTTTGTTTTTTAAGGAGTCATTTTCAAAATCACTCATTTTAGGTAACTACTTCTTAATTCCTTTGAAATATGTTTATTATTTTGATTACCTAATTTACCTATATTAATTTCCTTAAAACCTGATAATTATTTTTGGTTGGTAAGATTAAAGAATAAAGGTTTTTATTTTCTTTCGACTAATATTTATTTATTTATTTATTTATATACTTTTTGTACACTATACAATAAAATAAATATAGAACATTAATGAAGCATAACGAATACAATATAGGCACAATAGGCGGTCATATCGCTAGCTGTGATCTCTTCCAGACAACCTACGCGACTGGAATGAAAGGTCGTAGTTCTGGCAGTTGTCTTCAGAATTGTAAAAAAGAAACAGAAAAAAATTGAATAATGTATATCAATAAAAATACATACAAAAACATACATGAATGTAAAAAGAAGATATGTTAACTTAACATTGAATAGAAGATATTGGTGTAAAGATTGCATGAAATCAAAACAACACTATTAATAAAAGAATATAAATACTAAACTTCATACATATACGAATACGAATTTACTAAATAAAATATAAAGTTAAGAATAGTAAGCTCTGAGAAGTTTTTTAAAAGTGGAAAGCCATTTAGCTTTACGAATTGTTAGTGGCAATTCATTCCACAGACGTGCAGCATGGACTGTAAAAGAATTATTAAGAAATTTGGTGCTATGCTGAGGAATTTCAAGTGTTAGATTTTCTGAGGACCTAAGCGGTCGTGCATGTGTAGCGCTTAGAAAACGGAACCTATCTTTAAGATAACGGGGAGCAGTGGGATTGAATAAAAATTCAAAGAGTAGCAAAAGAATACGAGTATTCCGGCGAAGGCGCATAGATACCCACTTGAGTTTATCACGAAATTCAGAGGCGTATTTTACTTAAGCTCTCTATCACAACCAAGCAGTTATTAGTTTTTTTTGGTCATCCAAATAAATTATTTTTTTAAAACAAGACGGGATCCCGAAAATTCCGGGATCCCGCGGGATTAGAAATATCTCGAATTTGCAATCTCGAGTCGGGATTGCATTCTCTACTTGTAACGAAATGTCAGCATGCCGAGCGCGCCGAATCTACGATTACACTATCATAAACTTAGAAACGGTCGCTTCATAGTAATACGGGCAGCGAGTAATAAAAGTAGTTTCATAAAATTGTGACAACCAACAGAACCTAATCTTAATTATTTGAGAGCTATTCATAATTACGTCATTTTATAACATAGGTACACATTATGTCACGCTGGTTTTATCTTAAGGGGTAGTATTTCTGCTACGACATTTCGCCAGCATATTTCACGTATTAAGGGGATTAAGTGTAGCCCTTTATTTAAAACCATTCCGACATTCTGAAAGTACGCATCATTAGTCATCATAACATGTTATACGCTAGTTATTCGCTGCAGATATTTATATTGAAAGAATGCGTCACATCGACTCAGTTTCGCGGTTATTCGAAGGTCGCAGGTTCAATAATTCTTCTCTAAAACGCGCCGCGTAACGTTCTTATCAGTATCAGATAAGGTAAATATTTTTTCATTTGGCGCTATCGGTCACTGACAGTCTGCGATCAACACTTCGGAATGTGCTTATTTTATGAAGTAGAATCAGAATCTTGTAAACTATCAACGAGTCTTTTTTCAACAATAACTACAATTTTGCATTGGAACTTGAAAGATCGTAGTTAAATTGCCAACGTAAAATTTTAATCTTTAGTTAGGAGTATCGAAGTCCTTTACAATGACGAACAGCACACTAGCATGAATGTAATGTCTAAAAAAAGTGATTTCTTTATATGCCTATATATTATTTATCAATTAACACAACGGTTTCAAAATATAGAAGAATTGCAAAAAGAAAGAGCTTGAGGTACATCCCTTGATCAATACTTTCCACAATTAAAATAATAATCAGCCACATCATCCCAAAGAAGCGAAATAAATTGGTAAATACTTTATAACCGCATTCGTCTTTTTAATGGCGCTAAAATTTAACAAATGGCCATCTGCCACCCAATAACATTAACCATATGTTCTCGTTCTCTTTAGAATACCCAGAAACTCATATACTATGTACATACATACATACATAACCTCACGCCTTTCAAAAATGCATTTCTGCACCCACATTTCGCCAGTTATGTATCAGTCCCACGTAATAGGGGACGAACCTATTGCCGTTTTTCGGGCACATTTCCAGACTTCGTGCTGCTACTAAAAATTCCGAATGGAAAAACCCAATAACACTTTGACCGACCCGGGAATCGAATCCAGGACCTCTAGATCGCACGGCACATACTTGTACCGCGAGACTACGAGGCAAATACTTTGTATTTCCCGAGTATTCATACCAGCAACTACTATAATTACCATATGCAAGTACCACCGCGCGTGGTATGAATATGTACAGCATGAGGTAGAATCTAATTAGTGCATTACGTGGTAGATCGCATGTGCAGTGTGTGACCTTGCCCCCTCCCCCCTACAGTATCACGGGGATAAGGGCATAAGTACACTAAAGCATATTTGTGATAAACAATGCCATTCTTCTTGAATATTATAGTGAGGAACATGCTATGCTTCAATATATAACCTTAAGTAATTAAAAAAAAAACAGTCAAAACATTGTGATTAATGAGAGGATTTCACACACATATTTGCAAGACTCACAATTATAAATACATCATTGTCTAATTTCTTAAAATTGATATCCATTTAAGTTTACATGGCTTGTAAATAGCATATGGCTAATACCTGTACCTCATTCCATATAACAACTACTTGTAACCTATACTCACAAAGAATTATCACCTACTTCAACTGAACGAAAACTTTGTGATAAAACCTGCATACCTAATAGTTTTTAAGAATTTCTTGGATCTGTAGTCCAACAATCCGCTTTAACCCTCTCAGTTATAGAGGAGGCCCGTGCCCGGCAATCGATGGCCTAATTATAACGATGATCCGCAAATAAATGAATTTGACTTTGAATTTGCTGTTGATATTCCTTTGTGAAATATTTAACACTATAACTAAGTATTTCAAAGTAAACAATAGTGAAAGAGGGTCTTAATATGAAAGTAGAATGTCTAGATTTAAACAGGTTATTGAAAAAGCAGCTAATGAATTCATTAATGAACATCATCATGAGTCTAATCTTTAGCTTGCTGTATTCAATGTTTAATCGTAGCTTAAATCTATCTAGCTAAGTAAATAATTAGTAGTAATGGCCTTGAGATTTACGTCCGCGGTCGAGACTCTCGACGGACGCGGTTTTAAACCCGCACATGATTGATTTTCCGAAGTTATATAAGTATTCACAATCAAATCTTACTTTTACGGTGAAGAAAAAATTGTAAAAAATCCTGAACACTTGAAAAATTATATAAATTTCTTAGTTGTGTAATCCGCCAATTGTAGACAGTGGATCAGCGTGGTGGACTAAAACCTCTTAATGGTAGAGGAGCCGCGTATCCAGCAGCGGAAGGTTTATGGGCTGATGATAATGAAGTAAATAATAAAATTTACTACCATATTACACCACATTAGGATGTTACTATCATAAACATTCCACCTTGCATTATATTATTAGTTAAATAATTAACTTAATAACATTATTTTCCCAATAAAAATTTAACTACAACATCACCCAAGTTTAAGAAAAAATACACCCGACGTTTATTAAAAAGACAATTCCATTAAACATCGCAATTAGTCATTAAAACCACCTTGAACACAAGCCAAAGAGGAATGAAGTAACAAATCAATTAAGGAAACACGAGCTAGTCTCAAAGTTCAAACAGGCCCTAACTGCGGAATCACGACGTCCATGAACTGAACACAGGGTTTTATTGAGGCGTAAACAGAAGGAAAATGTGTGGTGTGCGTGACCCGAAACGACCCGGGGCCGAAGGTCACGCCGAGCTGACAGCCGCTGCAGAAGTTATGGGAGATGTGCGGACGTAAATACTGGCATATATTTTGTAGATACGATAAAATTTCAGTAAACTTCGCGATAAAGTCTCAAACCTATTAGGATTATCTTGAGGTTTCTAGGGGAAGTTTATTTAAAGAAAGTGAGTTGTAGGCTTTGATGGGCATCAAAAGTAGAGATAAGGAATTTTGGAATTTGAAAAATAGATCAGCATATCTTGTATATAATGTGTCGATATTATAAAGTTGCAGGTTTGCCTTGGCTGACAACGACTCCAAAATAATAATAATTTTCCCTACATTATCGATATTACAATCAGAGCATGGTGAAAAGATTGTACCTACCTACAATCTACATATTTAACAAGAGAATAAAATAAAGTTGATCATAAATTTATAGAAGGCCAGCGTGGTAAACTAAAACCCTCTCAATGGTAGAGAAGGCCCGTGCAGTAGAGCGTATATGAGCCTGTGATGTTCTCCATTTAATCATCTTCCATTCAATTTTACACTCCTATATATAGTCTCCAGCTCTTGAATTACACCAAAAATGATCTCTCAAACCGCAGGGCTTAGCAACCGACGCAAACATAACTGGTAGTCATTATGTAACCTAGTAAAATGTGTCAATGGTATTTGCTAGACCCGCCTGGCCTTAACCCGCGTGCTTAGGTCGCGAAGATGCCTAGCAAAACCTGATGTTAATATTAATTATGCATTGCTATTAAATCTATCTGATGCGTTAACAAGGCACCGATTAGTGTTGATAGCCCGTTTAACTTTACTGTTTGAGATGCTTTGGGAAATTTATTTGTACGACTGTTTTTGAGATGTTTTGGAATGATTTTTCAATATAATGTATGGTAAAGATGAAGTTAGTCGTTTATGTTTTAGGATTGCCTCAGAATTAGAAATTGATTTAAAAAAGGAGGATAAAATCAAAATCAAATCTTAAACATCTATAAAGCATATGCTCGGATAAAAAATGCTGAATTTAGAATTTTGTTTCTTTTTATAGCGTAGTTCTGGTAAGCATGTGATAAACAAGGTCATCTTCGAGATAGCAAGGTGCTATACTCGTCAATTCATGGCAAATAGGAGAAGATAAATTCGTGTTAAATTTCAGTAAAAAATGATGAAAAAAATTATAATTTCTTGAATTGACTGAAAACCAGGATCTCACTTTCAACAATTAATGTGACTTTGATAAAATTGTGATCATCTTTCACAGCGGTATATCTATTTTATTTGCAGAAACATACGTTTCGATCTCCAAGTACGAAAGATGACCATTATTACAATTCTCTTCATTTCTAAGTTGAATAACTAAGCGCCAGCCCTCAGGCAGATAACAACTCTATTGGAGACAAGGTCTTCGCTTCGTGAATGATTATCGGTCATTCTACAACCGACAGCTTGAGGAAAACATTTGAAAATAATATCTATTTCAGGATTTTACGATACTTGGTGGAATATTTGTATTACTTTCCAAGACCTAATGTACTAGCCAACATTGAAAACTGTCGCGTAACTTTTTAAAAATGATTCACAAGTACTTAATCACGACACAGTATAAAACAAAGTCGCGTTCTCTGTCCCTATGTAGGTATGCTTAAATCTTTGAAACTACGCTACGGATATTGATGCGGTTTTTTTTAATAGATAAAGTAATTGAAGAGGAAGGTTTATATGTATGATAACATCCATTAAATATCAGCATTGCACCCGTGCGAAGCCGGGGCGGGTCGCTAGTTTATAATAAGGTAATTAGGCATATGATATGACAAATACTATTAACAGAGTGGTGAGAGTAGCTTAAAATTCACAAAACTAAATGGAATATAGGCTATTCTAACTCTTGCATATTTATACTTGGATTCCGTAGTAGCTCTACGTTCTTTCTTTACGCTCACAATATCTATGTATCTATTCGTATCAGAACATATTTCACTGTAAATAAAGACTCGCATCATGTTACTCATCTGAAAACTGACCTCCCTCGTCGCCTAGATAAAATCGATAAAGTCATAAAATTCGTATCAAATACATGCTCAAACCATTTCGATAAGATTAAACCTCCGCGGATTGAAGACAATGCATTAGACGATACTTCATTCATATGTATTTAGTGATAAATGCCACCCACAACATTCTACGGAGTCTGTGTACGGCTGAGTTTGTGCCGAAAACGCCTCAATCTACCGGTTCGGCTCATATTTGCATTGGATTTAGGAAATGTTTATCTCGTGCGAGTTTTTGCATCCTGTTTTGAGGAATTCTTGTGGATTTGGCGTTGTGATACTCAACGTTTCCGTCGTCAAGCAAAGGTTAAGTGGTATTATTATCAGCAATTTTGATGCTTATCTGATCATGAGATTTTTTAAAATAGTAACTTCATTTTTTATTTGTTTGTTTCTAAAAAATGTAACATCAAAAGTATTTTTTTTATTTGTAATATAATCATCGAGATAATCTGACTTTTTCACTCTCAAACACCTCGGGAATAAGTAGCGTGAAGCATATTTTGAGGTTTGCATGACTATTAGATAGCAAACCTTATATAATGTGACATTTTATGAGGAAACCTAGACAAAATAACAATAGCTTCATGGAAGCAGCACAGACGTTTCCAGAAATTACTAATTGAATAACCAAATCGCTGCGTCAGGGCGATGCCCATTTAACTACAGCTTAACGGGAGTATTCAAATGCGTCGCATAGAATACTTTTTGCCATTCAGCGCATAAAAAGATGTCGTCCGTGTCACATGACGAGTCGAATGCATCGAGAACTTGGCAAAAACTCGCGAATTCCAAATTGAAGTCCATTAGACGTGTATAAAATCAATCAAAACACAATACCGGCAGGGAAACGTTTAAATATAATAAAAATTGATGCTGTATTCCGAATTTGTTACACAATATTATAAATGAATTGTTGCATGAGTATCGATATTCCTATTTTTGCGCTATTGCCTTTTTTCAGTTTCGCAGAATTGTTTCTTTTGTAAATTGGTTGAGGTTGTAATGTCAAGTAGGTTTGTGCCAATAACGTGGAATGGATGAGCAAAAACAAAGTTACTGATCAGAAATTTAACGTTTCAGTAACTAAATAAACTATCAAAACACAAAAATTTAAACTAAACCGTCAAATTTCCTACAAATTCGACGACGCAGTCTGATTCTGCCTTTTTACGAGACAAATCACAATTCAATGGGAATAGAATGAGTTGAGCTTAAAATGCTGTAGTATAAAATCATATCTTAGATCTTTCAGAACACGACTAATGATTATTCTCTATACATTCTCAGCCGTCACCGTCCACTGCTGAACAAAGAACTCTCTTAGTAGCCGCTAACCATCCCGGTCTTCAGCAGCCCTCATCCATCTTACCCACCACCTTTATAGAGCCGTCGGATCATCGTGCTGCAAGACGTCCTACACTACGTCTACCTAGGCACAACCTTTACTCCAACACTTATCTGCTCTAACGAGGAACTGATCACATATATATTTTTTAATCATACCAATAGTTTCGTAGATATTCAGTGTGACAATTCTTATACCATTTAAGTAAATGTGTCTAGGGTAAAAGGGCCACACGTCTAGGTGTGAGGGCTACTAACAGGGGACAATAAAGACATTGAACCTTGCCCACGGTCCCGATAGCTCGGTGCAGTTTACGATTCCAGCTCGTTACATGGACATGTTTATTCGGACTCCCACGCAGCTGCCCCACGCGTGGCTCGTGCCTGATAGTGGGGCGAGACATGAGCGGCAGCGATGTCAATTTTTTTCAAGGCAGGTACACTTAACTAGCTTACAAGATTAATTCCGATCTTTTTCAATACATTCAACGTCCTCACTACGATACAAGTCTATTGTCGTGCGTATCACAAACTTGGAGAGTCTTTTTGGCCTCACAAACATCCATATCCAAAACAAATACTTGTTGATCACACAAACATTTGTCTCAGTGCAGGGATTGAATCTCGCAAGCTTAACCAACTACGCTACAGACACTGTAGGCAATAATTAAACAAATGTCTTACACTTGAATTATCTTTATTCTACCATAATTAAAAGACCTTAAATTACATTTTATTGAACAGATTAACTGACGAGAGATAATTCTTCGAATCCCATTAAAATTCTGGCATGCTAACTCCTTCAAAATGTTTTTATAATTCCCTTGGAATATTATTGTGTAATACGTAGTACTGAAGTATTAAAACACCAATTTACTAAGTGATAAGAAAATAGATTTACACGAGATGTGGATGATTGCATGAGTTACTACTTACAAATATATTATTGTTATTTCGCCGGTATTTTAAGAAACAGTAGATCATAATGAGTCGCAAAATGACATTTTTAATATTTATAAAATTTGGACGTAACCTAAATAAATAGGCAATGAAAATAATATATGCGAACTATTTTCGTTTTACCTTCGATTGGCTCAATTAGAATATCTGATACTTAAAATGTAAATATGTTAAATTAAACTTTGTTTTTATGTAAGAGTTTTAGTTATTCCCTAAGGTATTATTAAAAAAATGTATAAAGCAAATGAATAAAAGTATATTACCATGCAACTTTAAATTTTTCTCCCCCCAATGCTGTGAATTGGACCACGTGAGACCACTTTACACCTCTCCGCGTCCCCGTCTGTACAATAAACAATGCTAATATCGTAATCTAAATTCATCCTGACAAACGTATTGATGTTGCCAGTTTATACACAAGATAAATGTCAAGTAAAACTGTCAAAATAGGTCCATCAGTTGACGCGAACCGTTATTACGTTTTTAAATGTTTGATTTGCATAAAACCTCCTTGGTTGAGCGATATTATATAAACTGTTTAGAGCGATATTTCTATTTTGAATTGATTTATTCGAAACCTTTGTAAAAGTCGTATTAAATTGGGATTCACTTCGAGAAACTATGGGTGGTGCAGTTATTCGACAAATTTCATAGGAAATGATATGTGCATTTGCGTGAGGATTAATTGAAATTGCCTACAAATTTAAGGATGTATTCGTATTGCTAGTCTAGATAATTTGAAAATTAATGCATAGCTGCATAGGGACATTGTTTTATAAAGGTGGAAAACCCGTTATTAGTATACTTACTTTTTATATTTAGTTGAAGTAATGTTAAATATTTAAAGATAGTATCAAAATATTGAGGATCATTTCCAAAAACTGTTTCTGGTATTAGTTTTATTTAAATTGATTATTATGCTATTTTTTAAACATCTTCATGCGGTCAAAATATACAAACCAGTAAATAAATACGTTTACACGAGTCTCCCTAATAATAATTGAATGTGATTTAAAAGGAAAGCTACTTTCAATATGTTTCATTACTGCGTAAAACTCGTATCTTATCAAGAATATAAAAGAATTTCAAACTGTTTATTAACAATTCGAAAAACAAATATGCCTACGTGAACACAATTGGTATTGCTTACAAACTCGTGAACCGAAATGCCTAAAACATGAAACACGTTGCGATAATGTTGGAAAATATTATTGACATGTAACAAACGATATTCGACCTTACCTGGGAGGGATATAACATGATTCTGAACAACACGTTGTGGACATAAGCCCTTCTGCTCGAACAATAAAGGTTAGTAAAGAGGTCGAATGATAAGACCGCTCGGTTACAAGTGGAGGTCATGTGGAAATAGAAAAACTCGGATTATTTTTAATTACTTTATTTTGCTTTTGTAAGGCTGCTTGTAATTATACAGATTTCATTTAATTTACGTCTGTAAATGATGGAAGGAAAAGTATTTATTGTGGCTTACGACGTAAACTGGGATTTAGAATGTGGCATGATGAATTAGGAAAAGCAATTGTGTTCTTATGACAAATCACTACAATGAGTAGTCAAGGAATATAATAGCGAATGATGTAGAGACTGAGAAAAAGAAAGACACCTAAAAGTCACATAAATAGTTCTAGTCCCACACTAAGATACAAGTCTTGTTGACGTGGATATTGAATGAGATGGATGATTGTGGATATGGATTGAGATAAACACCAAAAAGTGAAACAAATATTTGAAGGTCAAACTATCGTTAGTTTTAGTGCGGAGAATATTTTTAAGCTGTATTTCTATGTACCTCTACAGCAACCAAACCTGCACACCTAAAAGTTCTTAGGAATTTCTTAGGTGTGCAGTCCGCCAACCCGCACTAGGCCAGCGTGGCGGACTATGGCCTAAACCCTCTCAATGGTAGAGGAGACCCGTGCTCAGCAGTGGGCGAATATGGGTTGATGATGATGATCTACAGCAACTTTTAATATTGTCTACGTTATCTTAAAAAAATCTGGTTGACCTGATAAATCATGTTACCGCTGTTTATCGAATGACAGTTTCCTCTTTAAGATCCAATTTATTACCACTTTTTACTGAAAAAATTTTAAGATGTTCTATTCATTTCAACAAAAATACAGCCTGGTGCAACAACCGATACTTTACAATCACGTTTTCGCATCTAGCTAAAACCTTGAACTTAACAATACTGTCGAAATCCTACAGGATTATTCATTGCAAAGTATTTGCTATTACAGCAACAAAAACCATGTAATATTTACATGTAAAACTCAATATTAAAACTGAACACGTAGCGAAACAAAATCCGAACAATTAGTTCCATAGAGGTCACCCGAACAGCCATTGGCCTCACGAGGCAATGCCAATTATCACAATACCACGGTGTACGACAAAAGAGTGACTTCTGCTATACTTAGCGGTGAGGCAAATGTAAAGCACGTTTCATATGTACAATTACACAACACTGAAGATACAGTAATATTTTACATTGGCTTGCTAAAAACCCTTCTATCAAAGTCTTTATTATTATTAACATTATCTCGGAACAAAATTTCAAAATCCTAACAGTGACATAATTTAAGTTATGCCTTCGAAAATAAAGAGTTAATGACATATTCAGTAGGTAAAAGATGAAATTCTTAATTTATGTGGATCATTTTAATATAATGGAGGATAGTATAAGACTTCTAAAATTTACATAGAAATACGCTGTATTTTTTACGATAATTTACCGATACAAAAGTTAGTACTAAAAACGCTCTGTGATTTATGAAGAATTAAAAGGGACACGTTCCGGAACGGAAACTATTTAACAGTAACGAGAATTAATCCCAAATTGTGGGAACATGGGAAACAAGTATTTGCACTCAAGGTAGGCTATTTCCTGCCTGTAAAACTTCGTTTAATTACCCCTAGAATACGATTAAAGGTCTGTTCCGATAGTCTTCTCAATGAGAATGAATTGCCTCTTAAACATAGGATTAAAAGTTCATTATATACCATTTGATTGGAGTCTTTACATAAAACAAGATCTGGCAGTTGTAAATCAACTTGTTCACTAAAATACTAAAGATCCAAAATTCATTTGGGGAAGGATGAGTACTACTGACGATCGAGATTTTAGTAGTGTGCACAAAAACACTAATAATTTTATTCCATTAACTCGATTAATTAAAATGCTATTAAACCTAATACTTACAGCGGTAAATAATTTTATGAACATCACGGGTCTCAAACCAAATTTGGAATGTCTAATGTAGGCTCCAGTATTTAAAGGAAATTAGGTTGATCATCAAACATTACCATTCAATTCTAATTCACGTGCCAAAACACGAGTTGAACTCTTAGAACGAGCCTTTACAGAGCACAAATATTACCTTTGATGAGACTCAGCCTTCATAGTGGGAGCAAGGTCGAAATGTAAAGTTATTGTCGCAATAACAAGCATTGTGTCACTGTCGCGGCATAACTTTAAACATTTACTGCTTTCAAACTATACTACTTACATTGCATTAGATTTTTGTTAAACTACTGTAATTTTGTGGCCATTTATTAAGCAGGTAGTTTAATTTCGTCATTAATCTAGGCTTGGACAATTGCAATGTCTTTTATATTGTATCTAGTCTTAAAGTAACTTCTAACGACTGGATTTGTACAGGTTTGCTGAGTTTTAACTTTGTCTTCTTAATCATTGCCATTTCTTATGTATTCAAAGGTTTGATACCAATAGTTCGAATTTTACAGTATTTTTTGTTCATAGATGGTAATCAGTTTTAATCGTATTTGTTCTTTTGTCTTAAACGTACAAAGAGTGAGACTATCTACTACGATTGAATTTCTTTAGTTAGTTGACTGCCTCATGGTCTCTCGGCTCAAGTATGTGCCACCTCTGCCTACCCCTTGGGGGAAAAGAGGTGTATGTTTATGTTAATATGACATTTAATTAAGTAAAAATTTGCCCCAACAAGGTGAATTGGGATTATATGTAACGGTTACATATATTTATTTTGAGTTGGCATAGAGGAATGTAACGTGAGTGTCGTGCACATTGACAAAACAGCTCAAATTGACGAAACATGAAGTCGGTCGACTGACGCAGTTCACTAATGTCACATTTACATCACATTCGTAACTGTTGTGAAAAATTTAGAATGTAATACAGTTCATTACTATTGGCAGCGTGGGTAGGTGTAGCTTGAAGTATTTTATGTCTTTTTTTTTGACAAAGTTTAAAAGAATTATTTTGCTCATTTACGTACCATTTATGGTTATTCAATAACTTAAAATAAGTTAGGTTAGTCCACCACTCGGCCTCAGTATGCCAGATTACCCACCAAAAAATTTAAAAGATTTTTTAGTTGTACTTTTCTATCGATGATATCCGCCGTCTTTAAAGTATGCAGGTTTCCTAATATCATCTTCCTTTATCATTGAAGTAAGTGAAGTATGAATATAAAACAATGTTAATCTTGAGGCACTACCAATAATCAAATATTTACATACGGCACTACGGCAGCGTTTTATTAAAATTTGCAACCGCCGTCAACTTCAGCGATTAAAAAATCAGCTGATACTAGTTGATACAAGCAGTCGTTGACACTTTGTTATGACGTCTTACAAGTTTCACATAGCTAAGCATTTAGCGTGCAGATACAGCGATATTTCTGAATCAATTTGGATATATTTTGACCAGACACATAGATGGATCCTTAGTGACAGCTGCAGGCTGTTAGCAAAAATGGCTGTATTTACAAAAATGTCAGATTCTTAAGGGATTTTTGAGTACATTGCAGTAAGATTTATTTAAGTCGTTTTACAGAATGTCTTCACGTGGATTTTAACAGTAACACATCTCGTTGCACAGTGGTGGTGTAATATCTGTTGCATTAGGGGTCGGACGTGTGTGCGGAGTGCCGAAACTTGCGTCATTTTGACAATTTCACTTTTTTTCTCGCTACGGTTTCAGCGGACAACGTGACAGAAATTCGTAAGTTCAACTATAGTCTAGACTGTAAGAACCGCAAGAAATATTCGTATTTCAATACATCGTAACTTTTAAAAATGGAATAGGCAATAAGCATAGTATACATTACTCGGGACTTGATAATAAAAACATAAAAACAAATGACGACTATAGGAATATGAGTAGTTAAAACCTCCACAGGTCAGCGGTATGGACTGACCTTAGCATCCTTTTAATCACAAGCAACCACAACATATATTACCATTATAAGCCGAAAGTACAACCATTACGTCCATCTTAATTTTAGTCTTTTTATCTATTAAAACCCGACGAAATCCCTATCCATTACCTCTAAATCATAATTACAGCGCTGTTTACTCGCAAAACCCGCTGGTAAGCGCACACTCAAACCTTAAAATAGAATGACACCGTGTCATATTAGTCCAAACTCCATTTAAGGTCACAAAAGTCAGCGGGGTCGTTAGCGAGCGCCGGGGAGGTCGCAAAAACGACCCACACGTGCGCTCGCAGTGTTCGCTCACTAGTTAATATTGTCGGGTAATTACTGCTTAATATTGATTTGTATATATTTTTTTTCAAATTTGTGTATTTCGTAGATTAGGCGGTGGATAAAGAGACTGCTTTTTATGCATAATGTCATGTTAGTTATCAAAATAAAACATGTCATAAAAATGAGATACACCCATAACATTTTGATGTTTTGTCAATTGTTTACAATATAGGTTTAATATGTTTACTCATAATGTAAGCCTTCTTACTCTTCGATCAGAATACTATAAGCTTCAACTAAATCTTGAACCTTGCGCAATATAAGTTATCAGCAGAACAAATCTAATTTAAAATCAGATCAAACGCTATCGTAAAAGGCAAATGTCAATAAAACTGAGTGAAATATTTTCACGTCGAGAAAAAACCTGATCGAGTGATATGAATATAAATTGTGTTGTTTATATATTTTTTATTTGCATCACAGAGGCGCGTTAGTGCCAATATCTATCGAACATTCACTTTGTCATATTTATTTATGATCAATCTAGTTGTGATTAGAGACGTACTGAATATCCTCATCTGCATTTTTATATAGTCTGCGTATTCACACGTATTCAAAATCTAATATTAGTGTAATTTATGTTAGTAATAGAGACGTATATTTTATACTGGAAGATTTATAGATATTTGGTTAAGTCGGTCATTTTTTTTTTCCTACAATATTTTCAACTCTCCTTACGAAAACATCGAAATATTTTATTGGAAAATTAAAGTTTGCTAGAAGACTATCTCCTAACCCTTAAAGATGAACACTTCAAAAGGGACTACTTATTGCAATGTTTTGTCTGATTAAGTCATTTTTATTCATTAAAAAAGTTGTACCATACATTTTTCTTTTTTTATGCCAGTCCATATAAATATTTCTATTCAATTATAGCCTGTAATATTATCCGCATTCGCCACGTCCATTATACCAGCATCTCTTGCATGTGACCTGTGTACGCAGTACTGGTCAGCGTTAGAAGGTCGAAGCAGAAAGCGTCGTCATTTGTCACGAGGCGCCTTCATAACTTGCACTAATTCCTTGTCACCGGGTATGTTGGAGACTTGTAATGCTTTTGTATAATGAAGGTATATGAGTGTTTATTTATTGAGCAACTTAACTTATAGAGTTTGCGATAAAACAAGCACGAAGGTGGCATCACACATTTGCTTGAAACTTTATAAAATAATTCATCACCATGCATATGTTAAGAATTAACGTTGAAATGAAGTCCAAATTCTATTATGAGGGTCATGTCCATATACACGTTTATACATAATATACAGGGTGTATTTAGACCGTGATCGAAAACTGAGGGAGGTAATAGCGAGGGTGATCACAAACCCAGTGGCGATATTAAAAATCCCGACAAAAAATTAAAATTTTGACGTTTTCCATACAACCATCGGTGTTAAAAGTATGTGGTTTGTATGGAAAACCTTAAAAATTTTATTTTTTGTCGAGATTTTCTTTAATGCTAGGGGGTTTGTAATCATTATTGCTATTGCCTGCCTCAGTTTTCGATCACGGTCTAAATACACCCTGTATACTTACAACTATTAGAAATACAATCTATACGCCCAATCAATATATTTAATTATATACCGCGGAACTGGTTGTCAGCTAGTAAAAACTTAATCCCCATTATAAAATGACCTTTGCGGTGTATGTATGGAAAATCGGTTATTTGCTGATTATTTGACAGATTCAAATAAGCCCGTTTTGAGTTAGAATTGTTGGCGGCACAATAGGTTACAGACTGGTGTTAATGACTACTGACATTTGTGGTAAAGGTTGATGTTATAATGTTAATCGAGACACACCTATATAGATTATTATAGTATAGTATACCACAGAGTATACAAAAATATAGATTAACTTTTTAAGAAATATCCAAGTTTAACATTAATTGCATAAACGACAGACTATGACTGAATGAGATAGCATTTTCTACGCTTGAAATCCCTAGTATCTAACTATGATTTTCCCTGAAATTTATCAATTTATTAATCTCTTATTCTAGTCTAAAACCATTTCATTTTAAATCTTATGTTTAGGGATTTCCTAAAATACTACAAACTGTCGTTATATTACCAGTAAATTATACTTTTCAACATGACATTTCATTTACAAGATCTCTCTTAACCCTACGCTACGCAAGAACAACTACCATGACATCTTAACTTTTTTCAAAAAAAAGACAATAGCCTGACAGCAATATTTAAAACTAATAAAAAAATAAATAAAAACATTTGACAATGTTTGGCAAACATTTGACAAACATCGTCACGCTGGCGACCACGATTCCGTCCTCGCCGCCCTTTCACCTGGTCACCGATATGTCGACGCAAACATGCCTCGTGCTATTTGAACCATTACACAAGTCGAACTGATAGGTTCAAAGATTAGTTGAATGAAACTTGTATAGATCTTGTGAATTAAAAAAGAAACTTCTATGAACATACGGACGGAGGAAGAAAGAAATTATTACATGGTAGTTTCAAAATTACTTCATCTAAACCTATCGCAATTATAAATCCTAATGGGAAACCTCAGATGACACACGACACGAGGTTACAAACACTTCGATATTTACTCGTGGCATCAAATCTTCGTACAAGTTAAGGTCGCACACGAAGTATTCGTTCGTGTTTGATAAACAGAGCACGCGTGGAGCATTCCTCGATGGCGGAATGTTGCATTTTCACTCACAACCATGTCTGGACACTGTATCTGTGTGCCCATGTGTGACACACAGACCACTGTGCCGCGAATTATGCAAAAGGCTTATAAAGCCTTGAATTTCTATCAAGCCTTGGCCTGTTCCAATGCCAAGTTGGAAATCATATACCAAATTTTATAAATGAAGCCAGCATGTTATGTGTATGTACCAGCGGCGGTACTTCCATAGAGGCCCAAAAATTTACTTTTTAATCGTGTATTGTCTAGTTTATAATTGTTAATTGAGGATCAGGATATTCTCTTTTATATATTTTCTTTTGTTAAGTAAATATTTAAAGCTAAAAGTTTACATTAGGAATTTGAAAGGCAAACTTAGCTTTCCGTCATAAATACCTACCTTCTATGCCGCTTTTGATATTTACGCTATAGACTGTGAAAACTGTAATGACAATTTCTCTTTGGTGAAATTTCTGCTATAATTTATTTTATAATAAAGTCCTCAAAGAACATATACATTAATCAAATCCGTTCTATACGAACAATGAGGTGAAATATATTCTGTTCATTCTGATAATCTAATTGGATTGAGTTTTCGCGTTAATGTCACCGCATAGAATACCGACCAATTATTGCTTCTAAATATCTGCAGGCTACCATAAATGTCTACAATGCAAGAGTCATCATGTTACCCGTTCATTTATGATAGATACATGCCGTCAAATACGCTATAAATGTTTTGTTTATGCGTCCTGCCCATAATGGGTTCCGTTGAGCAAATCATCTTTTTACAAATTCATTAGAAACCAACAAACGAGTGTGTGTTTTATGCGAGTCAGTCAATATACCATTCATGTGTTTATTTTGATGTTTGTTTCCATATATTAACACTAAAATATGATTAACGCCAGTGCAATGAAACGAAACAACAACATTTATATGAAAAGGCGATGGAATCGATGATGAGGATTTTGAGTAACCGTAATCAAATAAATTATCTACCTTTATAGTGGTTAGTAGCATTCTATATCTTCGAAATCTATGCCGACATTTTCATAAACCTCTTTGTT
Source organism: Cephonodes hylas (assembly GCA_030295005.1). NCBI lineage: Eukaryota > Metazoa > Arthropoda > Insecta > Lepidoptera > Sphingidae > Cephonodes > Cephonodes hylas. The sequence continues at coordinate 3,355,870 of AP025375.1, read as the reverse complement.
AATTTTCATAATATATTACATGATTGAGAAATCTCAGTTTATGGTAATTAGTGTACCTTTGAGAAGGACGTTAATGTAAATGTATGACTAAAAATACGCAATATGGTATATACTTCTACAAAATATTAAGACTTCGATTTTTAAACTCTGTAGTCTGGCTACGTCTAGCTTCAAAGGCGCAGACGTGAAAAATGTTTATCCTTTAAAAACTAGATAATATTTTCCCGATTGATACAAGGCGGGCGAGCGCGCCGGGTCACAACTCCCTGGAGACACAAATGGCCGCTTCGTTAGACCGGTGTCCGCATCTCGATTAAACGTCAATTAGAGCCATTGTCGCACTCGATTCGCCTCATAAATAACCGAACAGTCAATCCGGTTAAATCCAGTTTAGTAACTCGCGTTAACGACACCGTATCCGACACTACGGTGACACTTAACGTCCTTAAACGACGGCATGGCGTCTCATTTAGTTCATGTTCGAAATATAAAGCGATGTATGTTGGCAACATTGAAATAATAATTTATTGGGTTGAATGCGCCGTGCTTTCGCGGAGTGAGGCTTTAATTATGTTTTCAGTGTACATTTTTCCTCCGAGCGATTTAAGTGAAATTGATATAAAACTCATACTTAAAGGCTTTATTAGTGTAATGTGTTCGTTGATATTTCCGTCGGTTACCGTCGTAAAGAAATATTACTCGTCAATGTAATATCACTCATTTCTTAATATTGTTACATTTTTTTAAACTTTTAAACCTAAAATAATTCGTCATAATCACCACCAAACTCACACAAATTACAACATTTGCGACAATTTCAAAATACATATAAAAAATGTGAAACCGAGTTCATTGACCTGTGAACACGCAGTTTTGTGCAATCCGAAGCAAAAGGCTGCTTAGGTATTCTGATCAGTGCAGCGCTGACACCCGCCGACCTCAGAGTGACCTACGCTTGCACTTAGGTAAATGACCGTTGGCTATATATAGAGCAACATACTGCTAATAGGATCGACGTGCTGAAGATAGACAATTTTCTGAGGGTTTTAGTATGTAGAGCATCGATGACTCTTGATAGCTTGATAATTTTTTTTCTGTATTGTAAACTGGAAATGTTATTTTTTTCAGTATACGTAGCATCGATGAGTCTTTAAGATGATAGTTTGATTTTTTTAGAAGAACTGGTGATTAGCAAACAGAACAGCTAAGAGAAGGTAGAGAGAACGTCACCCTAAGTTCCACTGACCGACAATGCCTTCGGCATAAGGCCCACGTACGTCCCAATAACTACGTACGAGACAGTTAGGCCATGTGCGGATAATCGTTGGCTATTACCGCTTCACAATAGAATTGGGCGGTCCATGCACTCCGTCGTAAAATTGTGTGTTTTAAATACTTTCCACACACTTTGCCTTTGAACTATGGGACATGTTGTGGACTCCTGTAACTGTGCTTTGTGAGATAGTTTAGAGACAGTTTTACGTGTTCTGATTTCCTTGTTGATGATATGCGAATGATGTATTTAATTTCATACGATCTTTTAAGTAAAGTTAATATGAATAATTTTTGCCGTGATAATTTTTAATACTCTGGGTTCTTGAAACGTAGGAAGCTACGAAGCATATATTTTGATGAGCGTGTAAAGTTATCGAGTAATCAATCTCTCGGGCTGTTAAAAACATTAAGTGGCAGTTTGTCAAGGAGCAGTATAGTGAAGACGAAGAATGAAATAATAATTACCTTAACGATTTTTAATAAGATTAGTTTTTCCGGCCTCGATCACCTTTCGTTCCAAATTTAAATAGGCCAAGAGATGACCATATATTTCAGCCTAAGCATCCTCCGTAGGCGTATACCATTCACGTGCTAAAAGCTGATAACTAAAAATATCGATACATCTTAAACCGTAGTGTGACTTTTCACACTTACTCTTATGTCATCAGTTTTCTTATTTGTCTTATGACGTCTTACATGATATAATATGACTTTGACTTTAAAGTCGCCGAATGCATTAGGTTCACTATTTTATTTATTAGAACTCAGCAATATATATTGCAAAGTTCATATGGTAATTGATAATATTTCGGCACGTTTGCAAAATTCGAAATTTTAACCAATACGTATACGTAAAAATATTTGTAATAAAAATAATCTATGGAACATTTAGGTAATTGAGAAAAAAATAGAAATAAAATAATTTACTAGCATTTCAAGGAGGTCATTAAAACATTGTTTGACTTTGACACAAAAAAATGCTAACATTATTCAAAGTAACTTCTATGGGAGTTAATTTCTTCGCCGAGTCTTCGCCAGACGATCATTAATAATGCTGCAGTCACTTGACATAATAAGAATTATTATTCTAAGAACTATTATTTATTGAAAGTACAGAAGCTGAAAAACCTGTTTATAATAAGTGTCTGGCAAGAATATGCCCTTATTTATTAAAAAGTATTTGTATGCTTTTTACCAGCTCATCAGTACGGTCTACAAATTAATCATGATAGAATATAGACGTCATGCTCTGCTTAAGCTTACAATTTTAAAAAATGTATATGTTGCTATTTTACAAAGAATAAAAAATACTTGAAAAACAATTCGTGTTGCTGAGGAAATTTCTTGCCGTTTCTTACAGCGATAGCACGTATAGTAACAAAGCGTCATAGTTTAAAATTCTCAATTTGAAAGAATTTTTAGCAGTCTATTTGAATAAAGAGCATTTTGACTTTGAATTTGAAACACACAATAGTTGCTACCTACGACTGAATAATACAGGCTTATTGTCTATGTCCTATACAGTCACAGGCATATATCCTTTGTTTTCATTTATTTCGTATAATTGTCAATGTACTTCGATTTCAGTTGCTATTTTTTATGGGTGAACTTTATCCCATTTGAGCCGCTTACTTATTTAACAAAAAAAAAATAGCTATGATGCAAAAGACCCTAAGCGCCAGTTTTTAATTGGTTCACTTCGTAAATATGTTATTTACGAGACCTTGATAATTTAACGTGACGAAACTGTGTTACGCAAAAATTAAAAATTAATTTAATTGCTCGTATGTCATCCAAGTTTGGTCTTCTAGAGACCTTCGATCGAACGAGCGGGTCGAGTTCCGCCAATCACCTCCACAGAGGTGGAGTTAGGAAGGGCGATCGATATGTACACTTATTGATATGAGACAAATCTTGGGATTTTTTTAGGTAAGCAGTCCGCCAACCCGACTTAAGTCTAAAATCTTGCAGAGAAAGCTCGTGCTCATTTGCATGTTATTTTACATGACACCACTAATTTATTTAGTTTAGTTTAACCCCATCTGGTTTGTACAAATGTGTACAGTTGCAGCAAATTAGTCTTAATCTAAATTTATTTATTTATTCAAATTAGTACGGTTACACCAATTACACTAATCGATAATAATCTATATAATATAAAAATCATAAAATTAAAGAAAATAAAATTAAAACTTGATTTCTATATATTTACCTACTTCTATTACTTTATTTTGTCCTAAATTATTTTTTTACATAAAACTTTGATATTTAATTTGCCTTATGATGATGAATCGACAATCCTTAAAACCCCAAACTTCCAAATCAATAATTATTATTGCTCTTTTTAATCGTGTCATTGTTTGTCCATTCATTGAATAAGTCTTCAAACTACATGCTTCTTCAAATAAATATAAGCCAATCATCAAACAATATAATAAAATTCACGGCATCGCTGAAACCAGCTCCTCCGCTGACTCCACCCCTGTTCCGACAGTCGTATTACTTTCGCTCTGATTTTTCACGACCTCTATACATCGCAGGCATGTAATCTCACGATAATGCTCTTGTTTTTGCATTGAACACTTTCAAAAACACGCGCCGACCAGTTTGCGTGCTCGAGTTGATATTTTCATTTAAATATCGGACTTAATTAACGTGCCCGGAAGAGTTTTATCCGAAACACGCTGACATGAAGCCCTGTGGGCGAATTTGGCGGTTTCGTTATATTTAAATTATTAACACGCTCAATATAATATGTGTATGCACATAAAATACTGGTCTTGTTTTGTAGGTATAAGAAACTGCTAGTGTTTTTCCGGCATCATAGACAAATAAACACTTTTTTAAAGTATGAAGTGAAATAATGTTAATTTACTCTAGATCTGCAGTTTCTCTTACTAGCTGTGTAACCCATTAATTATGATTGCCAACGAAATAAGGAAAATACGTTTTAAGAAAGGTAAAACAATCAAATATTCCACAAAAAATACCCGAATGAAAATAAATTTTACATAAACAGCGAGGTGAGTAAACAAAAATTCCTAAATCACTTCATAATATAAAACAAAGTCGCTTTCTCTGTCCCTATGTCCCTTTGTATGCTTAAATCTGAAACTACGCAACGGATTTTGATGCGGTTTTTTTAAATAGATAGAGTGATTGAAGAGGAAGGTTCATATGTATGATAACATCCATTAAATATCAGCATTGCACCCGTGCGAAGCCGGGGCGGGTCGCTAGTTAGTCATAATTTATTTTAACATGATGACCATCTTCAGTTACAAGTAATCCAGTACTTGTCACAGATCTGCCAAGATTATCAGAGTAATACTTAGTAAAAAATGCGCTCCTAACCGTGATCAACTCCTCTCGCTTAACATCTACAAGTGAACTTGGAAACCTTCCAAATAGAGGATTGTAGCTGGCGCCTAAAACTACGCGATATCCTTACTGCTTATTTTAAATTACCCTTATTGATTTATAGCTCTGCTTACTTACTAATCATTCTTTTTGTTAACTTAGAAACCTGTAGTTCAAAATATTTTGCCTGCTACAAGGATTGAACCTCGAGCTCAGCCCCGCGCAAGTTGATAGGTTTTTAAACATTTGTTACTTATTTCTAAATGAGACAAATTCTAGGAAATATATTTTGTAAATAAACTACTAGAAGGAAATAGACAGCCTTTTCTTACGTAAAAGCTCGCAGACATACTACAAATCTCGGTAATTCCATCACGTCGACACATCCCGATGACCCCATACAAAATGTATGAAGACACAACATTCCCGATCTCCATATAACCATTCGTAACATTCCGATCTATTACAAAATTATTCACCGCATAACTACGAATAAACGGCGCATATTCTACTTTATATAACCATAAACAATTCAAAAACAACAGAGATACTGACGCGATAGTCTATGGAGCGCGAGACATGTCTTTTTAAACTCAAAGTATTTCGAACAAGTAATAAAATAAAATAGAACATGAACCAATGAACCGAAACACGCGATCGTACCGCAGGTATGTCTCATTTTTTACTCAATTTCGATTAAAACCAGTTCAAAGAGCACACGAATTTGGAGCGGCCGGTAAAAAGATATTTTTTGAGCTCAGGTTCCGTAGCTTTGCAATTTAAGTAATTATTACATTAAATGTCTTTAATAAACTGTTTCACAATATATTATCACAAATGAAAAAAATACTTGATCGCAAACTAAGATAGGTAGGTAATAGTTACGGTGATTACAAACAAATCGACGTTTGAAATAGTCTCGACAATAGAAAAGCATGTTTTCCTAATCACCACTTACATTTAATACCTTTAGTTGTTAGCAAAAAAATTTTATTTTTTTGTCGTTATTTTTTTATCTCAATTTATTTGTAGCCACCGTATCTATTACATGTTTTAATTTTCGATCACGACCTGTTTACATCCTAAATTTATATGAATTAGTTGCAAAACTAAGTTTATATTAATTCAAAGAAAGGACAAGAGTAAAAAACCATTTTGAGTTGGTTATTAAGTTCAGCTACTTATTCATCGAGAGGTAAGCGATAGAAGGGACTAAATATGTTACCAGTAATCGTATTTATTTGTGCTCTGGCCCACGCATATCTGAATTTACTGCAGATTGATTTGACTTATGATCTTACCAACAAACCTAGATGCATAAAACCTTTCATTAAATGAAGTGAAACTTCTGATTTTATTACTTTTAAGTATAATTTCAATCGTTAAATGTAGCAAACATATTTTATGAAATGTGATTATTACGTAACAAAAATTATAGATTAAATTGATTGAAATTATTAATCATAATCACAGGGGCGTTAACAAAGCATCATTCCATTATATAAAGAGAGTCTAAAAACACGAGTAGCTATTTACGTTGCTAGCTGAATGCTAGTAAGAGTATACAGCCCCGAAATTGTCAAACACAACTCTCAAACTTCTCAATTATAATTTTCATTCAAAGATAATAATTTAATTGATCTAGATCTACTAAATTCAAGTCAAACCATTTTAAAACTCCAAGTCATTGCATGCAACCCTAAAAGGAAGTACTTTGTCATCGCCACAGATAAATAGTCGTGAAGACACTTGTCGACCTCAACCTGTAGCCGAATCTAATTGCCCAAAAATGTCCCGTCAAAAAACGCGAGAAGAGCACTTGCTCCATCCATTGATGTCGCTACGTGACCTATCAAGACATTGAAATATGTCGCATGCGACAAAAAGCGATCGTGAATGGTCCTCACGTTTCGTATAAAACGTCACACCTATTACTGCGTCGTGTAATTGCTAAATCTATGGTGAAAAAACTTTATTGACCTTGTGTATTGAAATGGAAAATGGGCCCTTTTTAAATGCCCCGTCACGAAGTAGCACAGGTGGTTTAGTATGAAGTGGTTCAATATGCCTTGTACAATGTACGTGTAGCATGGTATATTTTTTGTAGATGATACGAGTAATGTATCATAGGTACCAATAAACTGTGGTAAGACTCTATCAGTTCATATTTCAACCAGTCTTTTTCATTATTTTTCAAAAATGTGAACTGAATTTCTAATTTTTTTTTATCCTACTCAAAGCATTTTCATTATATATAATGAGGACAAAAAAGTCTAACTTTATATTAATAATTCTAGACTAATATAACGAGAATTAGTATCACTGATTAGTATCATTGTAGTTATTTTCGGACGATACACCTACTTTGTATGAAGTTAAACAGGAAATAATCAAGTGGAGCATCCTAGCATAAGTTCCCATCGGTCTGTCACGTCTTGCGGTCAAACCCATCCACCTCGAGAATGGAGGCGCCGACGGACAATTCTCATGAAACAATAGGTATTTTAAAAATTAGAGTTAACAAATGAGTGAAAAGTTTACCACCAGAAAAAAAATATAGACTCCGGGCAATGTCCTTTTGTTTGTTAAATATTGAATCTCTTCCTGGGGCTTAATTTCCAGGTGAGAAAAAGTATTAATAGGTTTTCATCTGGAAAATCTTAATAACAAAATAGGTACTTGAAATGTGTCCGGTAAATAACAATAGATTGACTTGCCCTCTTTTATGTGTGTCGATCTAAACTTTAAGGTGTAAAATAAGCAAAAACCTGAAACATTCGCATAGTTCTTATATTTTAATATACACGTTACTAGTTCAACTTTTCGTACGTTTAATGAGAATATGAATGTCGACAGATAGAAATAATATCGAGTCGGTTAGAATCTGTCGTGGTGTCGCGACCTCAGCGCCACCTGCCGCCGCCGGCGCGGAACGGCCGGCAAAAAAATAAAAACGAATCGTGATCTCGGGTTACCGCCACCACACTTCTCACAGTGCACGCGTTTTTTTCTTTTTTTTCTATTTGCCGGACAGTTCATCAAGTATTTTTCTCTATGGAGGTTTTTTCCTCCCAAAAAAGGGTCGATTACTGTTTTTTAGAAAACTTTGACTTTTTCCTGTTGTTATCTGAATTACACTTAGTTTTTGCATAGCAGGGTTTTCCAGTACAGTTTGGAAATATTCACTTTTTTAAAACTGTTATTTATTATGGTGGCGTCATTTTAGTACATTATTTAACAAATTATAAAATATATTTTCGGACTAAAAAGTAACCTAGTAGTCTTTAGGGTTCTATCTATCCCCTAAATAAAACTTATTACAATCTTTTTTATAATTTTACTTCTTAAAGCGTCACAGAGAAACGTATTTTTACGTTTATAACCAAAGAGTTTTTCTAACAATTGAAATACGAAAGCAAACAACTGGATCAAAATTCACCAACAAAAGAACAAAACTCAAGCAGCGTTGACGTTCGGGAAGACGGATGAATATTCTCTTTACATAGAATTTATTGGTATGAATAATGTATTAGAATAAACTGGGGACATTATTATTCTTATCATGCCCTTTTCTTCGCAAGAACACAGGTGTATGCGAAAAATATACCGTTCAAACAACTTCTTAATAGATCACCCAGTTTTATGATATTTTATATGTACAATTTGTGACTTAGTTAGTTGTTTAAAAGTCCATTTATAATCATTTAAGTCTAATAAAATGTTGGAGTGAATTTTGATCGAGATTATCCGTAAATTTATATTTAAATAATATTAAATAGTGTATTTTATTTTTTTAGTAAAGAGTTTGTTTGTGACAAAATGAATCGTTAGAAATTGTTGCCATGGAAGGTTTTATGATGTTCTAAAATACGATTTATAATAGCATTTTTTTCTTTAATTTAATTTTACGTTAAGTTAGATATGTCAATACCTATAAGCTCTACCAACAATCTGTATAGCTAAATCACAATACTTTCTTTCACTTTTTATCAATCAACCAAAGATCTATCCACTACCTTCTTCAAAAGCGGATACATCCCAGAAATGACACCAAAAACTCTATTCCTTTATCCGTGTCCAGAAGCGAGCGGGCACACGGTGTACAATACATAATATATTGTAGCACGTCCGTCTGTGTCGCCGTAAGGTTATGCGGATGGCCGCGGCAGTGCGTGCGCGGACTGGCAAGTCGGGCCCGAGGTCGACTGTGCCGCCCGACCCGAGGAATGCCTACATATTTATGTGCCCAACGGACGGCCAAAATTGACATTTGCTGCGAAAATACCGCTTTGGAGCAGGGATTTTTTTTATAAGAGGTGTGTTCACCGTGATCGGAAACTAAGGCAGGTAATACCTGCGATGATTACGAAGCCGAAGTCGTTAAGAAATCGCGACAAAAATTTGACGTTTTCCTAACAACCGTTGGTATGAAATGTATGTGGATGTTCGGAAAACATCAATGTTTATATTTTTAAAATTTGAATGATTAGTGGCGATACTTCCATAGAAACCCTAAAACCCAGCGAGCATAATTCCGAATTTGGCATATAAATGAGTGTATTCTGACCCCCACAGTACACAATTATGAACTAAACGTTTTACGATTACATGTCATGCTTTCGGGCTTCCATCAATTTATTCGAGTGCGAAAACAGCAGAACAATTCTATGCAAAATATTGGAATATTTTGTAATGTTTTGCAGTCCACATAAGGATATAAAAAACATCGATAAACATGTTCCAAATCAAACACCGAACATCCCCATTAATGATGGTTGGCGTAGCAAATACCATATTCTCAGAGGAGGTCTGATAGCCAATGGATACAAGCACTGAAGAAATTGATTGATGTCCAGTCTTTGAGCGTAATACCACCCGTAAGACTCAAATGGTTTAGCGGTTCAGTTGGTACCACTGAACTGGGCAGATAAATGTTGAGAAATTTATATTTGTAAAGCTGATATATTACATCACTTTTTGCTCTATAAATGCCCTAAATAACTCATATTTAGAATGTTAAAAAATCTAATATTAATTAAAATCCGAATTTGATGTGATCCGATGATTTAGATAACTCCGATGATTTGACAACTACTCCTTTATATACAATTTCTGATTAAATTCGTTGCGTGACCATGATAAATTAGGTTCCCTTGAGATTAGCTGAGCTATTGTTCTTCAATATACATAATATGTACAATGTACATTATGCGTATGTGTGTGTATGTGTGGACCCCGGAACTTACAAAAAAAAGTATAAATTCTTTTCACGAAACTCTTAACAAATATAGTCACTAAAAATACAAGTGAAGTAAAGTGCATCAAAAGACCAATGAAGCTTAGATACTAAATAATCATTATTAGATAATTCTAAGTGTAAATATATAGTATAATATAGTAACCTTTACTTATAGAGCTTTCGTCAAGTCTTCGGATTATAAAATTAGACGAGTCCACACTAGACTAATGCAAGCACACATACGCAGTTTTTCAATGGTTTGAATCACATTGACATGTCAGTCCGGTATGTGCAAATAATACGCGGCGAAGCGGGACGGGGGCCGGCGGTCGCGGGTTCAAACCGCGAGCTATCGGATTCCGCGCCGCAACACTACACCGGTGTTACGGACACACTTCATACATATTTTTATATTGGTTGCATGTTGTGGACATGACCAGTGACATATCTTTAAAGAGACTTCTGTCTGTTTGTTTGATGCTTTTAAATAAGAGAGTTAAATGCAATATTTATAAGTGATTTTGATGTATTATCCAACGAAACTCTTGGGTACCGACTTTTGTTACCATGAATATTGAATTGATGCTCAATATGTGCTAATACATATTATGAAGCCTAGTTTGCTTGTTTGATTGCTTGCTTTAACGCGCTAATCTCAGGAACTATTATTTCGATTTAGGCTTATACATCATCACGCTCCGACGAATAGCATTGGAGCAGCAATGAAAAATGTAACAAAAGTGGATGTAAAATGTTAATTAGACTCCTAAGACTGCATCTTGGTGGGTCTAAATAGGTAATTGTTAATATCACTCTCATACAATATAAAGCAACTTTTAACTCAATACATCGTTAAACAACGAACAAACAAGGCGGAATAAAAATTCCACCTTTTCCTGTCGCTAACAAGTATAAACTCGAATGCGTATAGAAATGGCGTCGGACGCCGGTCGTCCTACATCCTATCGACTCGGCGACCCATCATTGTGTGTGCTTGAATATTTAACGACGTGCCGGGGTGACGCGTGTGTCACTCCCGCGCGCGCCATCATCATCACGCGCAGGGCTGCCAACCAAACAATATCAATGTTCTTTTTTTTTTCGGCGCAAGATGAAGTCATTATACTGCCAGGTGATGATTTAATAAAATGAAATAAGGTGTCCACTATCAACATTAATTATTTTTTCAAAACTTGATTATCTATAGCCTTACTATGGATAGGTCAAAATTTAATTAATAACGTATTTGATAATTGTGATTGTTATAGTAACATTACAAAAGAGATCTAAGTAGTTAAAATTATATACTTTGGGAGGAAAATTTCTACAACTAGTCCATTGTTTCTAAAACCTTTCATCGACCGAAACTAAGGTATCCAATAAAGCAAATAATATTTTATTGTTATCCCCAGTCGAAGTACCAACAAGTCGGTTTATAATAACACTAAACTGATTAATTATTCTAAATTGTCTAAACAATATACAAATTGCAGACTTGGCGCCCAATCATAATCGTAAACAGCAATTTGCAAGTTAGACTAAGGAATAATGGTTGAATAGAACCTACATTTTCTCAATTTATAAGAAATATTTCGTTTGTATGAGCGTGTTCGGGTTGAAAAATCTCATGTAATTTTTTTAAGTCTTTATATTGAATCCAGTACAAGGAATGCACCAAGGAAAAATGATTTTAAATACAAAAAAATATTATTATAAAGTAGATAGGCATTGAAAGTTTTTGACGTGATATTAACTATTGTCTATGGTGTAAAATGTAAGCAAAAAATCTGTAATTACTAGGTTTATAAAATTAAAAACTTATTTCCAACGTGAATTATGCACCATCTATCACTACCACCCTTGTATTTCCAAGGAAGTAGACAGAGGTTTACTCCACACTATCCCTTCGAAATTTACATTTTAAAGGCCGTTTACAAATTCAATAACACAATAATTCTAAAATAAATCCATGCCCGATTAACCTCGCACAAAGCTTAACTATTTGTATTATGCAATAACCACGTCTATAAATTATTAATAACTACGACAGGTCCAAAATTATGGCTTGAAGTTGACAGCCCTAAGGCGACACCTACAGGCCACAGCGGGTACTTCCGGGATGAAGCGTGACTGACAGCAATGGCAATAAGGCAGACAATAATAGTTTTACATTTAACTCTGTAATAACTTATCAATTTAACCCTAAGAGGCCTGCGCTGCGCTTGCGCGGCGTCACGTCTCACGGAAAACTGTGGACGTGTTATTCCGTCGGCGATCATTGTTTGAATATTACCCTAGCTTGAGACTTATCCCGTGGCCTAAACCATCAATCTATTTAGATAATAAAAAATGTACACATTAAAAAAACGGTGGAGGATTTTATATTACCCGCGTACAAGAGGCGACGTTATCAACTAAGCATCTTACAGACAACCAAGAATGGAGATTTAAGAAAAGAGATGAAGGTAGTATTTGTGTGTTTATATGATCTATGATTAAAAACTACAAACATCGAATCCCATTTACAATGCTGCAATTAGTGAAAAATCAGCTTGCGAGACGAAAGGCCGCGGGCTTGATCCCCGGACAGAAAAAAAATGTTTGTGTGATCCAATAATATTTGTTTCAGATCTGGGTGTTTGGGAAATGACTCTTGTTGTTATTGATACTCACGACAGAGGACTCCTATCCTAGTCTTAGGTTAAAACTACTCATACATATGTCACACACAGTATGGGATAATTATTTTTTATCATTACCTACGTAAATGTAGTTCTGAAAATTCTTTTCCCTATTTGAAATCCATCATAATTACCAAACATACTCTCATGACCGTATCCTTGCAAGAATTGGTAGAATTGTATTATGTACACCCAAATCCCGCAAATGTGGAGCTATGGAGCTTATTGGGGCTTTTTGGTCAAATCCAAGTCAAGACTTTTATCTTAGAGTGGAGTCAGAAATATACATATCTCTATTGGGTGTTTTATAAAATCAGATGCCATTCCGAAGTCATCTCAAATGCTCTCTTAGCTCTTACACTGTCGCACTAATGAAAGATTCAATCTGAACCCTGGTTTTGTTGAAGACATTTCAAAACCAATCACCTATTCTTTCTAAAGTAATATTTACTATGCAACATTATCGATGATAAATATTCGTCATATATAGTATATAAATTTTAATTTACGTTAAGAGAATATCGACCATAGCTAAAATGAAGATGTACCTAATTAGTTTTCCATTTCAGTTCCAATTAGCCATTATTCGACAAACTTATCAATTTGTGTTTTCTCTGGTCTAATATGCGTTACAATGTATCTGTTAATAAACTGATTATGAGCCAAATTGCAGCTGATTAAAGTAGCGTTATTAAGAAAGCTAATGACATTTAGTTGGAGCTCTCCACAGTTCAATAATAAGGCAAGTAATTGCGTTCACACGCCGTCGGCGACGTGACACGACCCGACTAATACGCCAAGAGACGCCAATTACCGACTATTACAAATTATAATTGATATTGATGACGTAAACGGAATAACTAATGGCACAGAAGCTGTGGATGAAGATACTCTTATAGATTATGGATCAAATGATCTACAGATTGAAATGTTTTAATTTTTTGTGGAAATGTCTCCGTTTGTTATTAAGGGTATAAATTAAATTTTGTATTGGTTATTTATATAAGAGAATAGTATTCTACGCTTTCACATTATAGCGTAAATGATAGGTCCTGACTAGAAGGGATCTCTTACACTACAATTGGATTATTATTTCTGAATACCTACAAGAAGTGCAATTAGATAGTCTTTGTCGACTAACAGCAAATAAAATTGCTGAAGACTTGAAAAAAATTGGGGAAGGCTTACTCCCCTTTCTATGTCTGACATTCCTTAAGTGATAACATTTGACATTAGATGTAAAATCTTGAGCATAATGTATATAGTAAAAATGCCTGACCCAATGAAAAAAGGTCTTAGTAATAAGGTTTTAAGTACTCTATTCTTGATATAAAAACAGGAACCTACAAGAGTAATTTATATGATAAAATTTTACAATAGTCAGTAAACCACGTCACTTTCACTTAGCAGATATTATGATCTAAACAAAACTGCTCGAGTGTTAAGATTATGTGATAAATGTATTATATGACGCGCTAAAGTCAAGAGAAACGGAATTTGACCCTATCCAAGTCAACGACAAGACATCTTTACACGGAGAGATAAAAGGGAAAATGATATTGCACAAATTGACATTATCCAGAAAGGTTTAATTATTATGTTAAAAAATCAAATACAATGTGAATCGTTTTTGATTTTAGAAGTTACTAGGAAGTCTTCGTTCTTTCTTACTTTTTTTTTGTTTTTAACAGGATGCAAAAAACCGTGAACGAATACTAAATCGAATAGGATAGGATAAATGTGTGAAAATAGGAGTCCTTAATTTTTGTATGATTTTTTATGGTCGTCTAATGTATAGGTGACAGACAAGCGGCGATATTCGTCCCTATATAAGTCATTGTTTATTTCCTTTCATATCATATTCAGCTATCCTGTGCATCAATTTTCTTATTAACTATGTAAGTCTACTTAATCATCTACAGGTATTGCTTAGTGTAATATCAAAACTGAACAACAAGCAATAACTATCTCGCTAAGGATGAATGCCACATATTTTTTTTATGCTGGCACTATAGAATATCTCGGACATATAGAAGACTCCTAATTAATTGTAGACAAGCTAGAAACTCAGACTATTATGCTTTGCCAGTCGACAAAATTATGCTGGTCTCTTTTGGACCGGATGTACTCAGACAGTTTCCGGAACGCGCCACACTCAAGTGCTATTAAAAAAAACTTATAACTCATGATTAGACGTAGTCAGCCAATATTAATTTACATTATTGATTTAGAATAATGTAAATGCAAATATTCCGATCTGAGTACATGGACTAGCCTGTGCTAGTATGTTTTATAATCTATTGCTATCAATGTATACCTACATCTGTACTTATAGTACATTGTACTTGCCTTACAAACGTTTGTCATTGCGTATATATTATTTTTATTATCAATGTACAAAAAATACATTTTTTTAGTATTTAGCATCATATTATTGTCCACATTAAGATATTCATTAATTAAAGAATAAATCGTAGAACAAACTTAAACAAAATGAAGGGCCTATACAAGAATAAATACAATTAAAAAATAATATTTAAGAAAATATAGCTTCACCCCAGATTTGATTAGTTTGCGACAAGCTTTCTTTTAAAACACAGTAAATAAAAGCCATCATAATTGCCTCAAGTAACGATATATATTCGTGATGGTATTATCCGAATTGATATCCCAACTGTACTGGATTTAAGATAGGGTTAATGCAAGCCAAGCCGACAAAATTATTATTGCCTATTTACTCATTAAAATACGTTTTACGAAGAAATGATTTGCCAAAATTTCATCTATAACATTTTGTAATCTGATGTTTATGACGATACTAAAAAAATATTTGTCATCTTATTAGTTTATGTCAAAATACTACTGTTAAAAGTGATAAAGGAATAACCGTATTTTTTGTATACCCTTTTGATATTTGTATAAAAAAATAATAGTAGCTTATACGAATATAGTGACAGACTCTATAGTCCAATAGTTAGCCTGATGATTAAATGAAAGACTTGTGATTTCTGATACCAACGACAGAAGGTTTGGGCCCTAATGTGAAGTCATTATTTAGAAGAAAATTATAACTTATAAAATACTAATATAAGCGTTGTCTAATTTTATCATTGCCTGAGAATGGAATAACAGTGGAACATTTATGGACTGATGATGGATAAAATTTCTACCCCAAAACATAAGGGTGATACTTCGATATATGTCTAATATTTTACTTTCATAGTTACATCTATGAAAATATATGTACATTCAATGGTCCCAAGATTTTAATAACCATTCTCGATAAAATGGTAAAATTATGATCATAAATAATTCGCTTGCCATCTTACTTATCAAGGTTATGTTAAAGAGAGGCAAATAGCTTAGAATAGTTTAAAGTGTATGAATATTAAACTGGAATTTATAAAAAAAAACGTGGCAGGTTCTGTGATAATTTGAGGAAAATCAAATTGTAATGTACTACAGATATATACATAAATTGATCAAGTTTACACATACATGGTATATACATGTAACCGAGGCAATGTAGACCAACAAAAAATATAACACGCCAATAAAAAACCTCTTATGATATTTACACATATTGATAGCCAGTGATTATTCGTTCAATGCTTAATGGTGCTAATATAACACTTAGCAAAAAATAACTCAAAACAAGCATTGACATAAAAACTTGGACCGAATTCCGATAAACATAAGCAAACCCTCACCTTTCACGTATTTCCAAATATAATCGTCTGCCGAAATATTCCTCAGCTTGACGAACGATATCGGAACGTCCGCGAAAAGTCACAAATTCACTTTCCAACACTGTCCACTAGCACAGTCCGAACCGTGGGGGCATGAAAAAAAATCTAAACAATGCAGTTTCACCAGGACACTGGCACAATGTTATCGCCAGTCAAATGTCAGCGGCGCAGTTATCAGGAGTCAATTAGCATTCAGGCGGCACACGTGCGTACAAGGCACGGCCGGCGCGCGCTACCGAGACGAATACGACCAAAGCGCGCCAAACAAACGGCCCGACTGAAACACGCCGTGCACTGAGTCACAACTACACTCAACAGGTGAAAACGCAATAGTGTGTACTGAACCCGCACACGACCCTTATGCGGAGGTTACACAGGTGAGGCGCGCGTGTGTGCGTGCACCATTTTGTTCTCGGGACGCCAGTGTGCGTTACAGGTGATATCTTTTGTATCGGCACGTAATCACACGCGGTCACATGTCATGCCTACCTGTGCCCGCTACTTATCAGTTTTGCTCTTTTAGGGCCGTATCGGGAACTGTATCACATCAGCAGCCCGCTCGCCCAGCCTGCGTCGTTAAGGCAACATAAAACCACTGTTGTCTCCAAAATGACCTCTGTATAATTGTTCCTTATAATTAATGTTGATTAATAGTTACGCGGACAAATAAAAACGTACGCTGATGTAATACATTTTCCGTGAATTTTCGTCGATTACAATCGGCAGCGTCAACTCTATTTATCTGTGTGAGTAGATCATGCCTCTTGCACTTAGTGAACTTTGTACGTCGTAAGGTCACGGATGTTTAGCACTAATACAATAGGTATTAACATCTCATGTCACCTTGACGTAAGCGCAAAGACATTGTCAATTAAGGCGTGGAAGAAGGGCATAAGTCACGTCTCTACTAAAAATGTATGGTCTCTACTGCCATATTTTTACAATACAAAGTCATTTGAACTTGTTGCTATTGTTAACGCATTTTCCACAGCATTTAAATTGGAAAATGGAACGTCACTTACTAACGTAAAACACAATCAAATATGAGCCTTAACGTTGTCAATTTTAAACACGATTTCCTTGGGCAGTAAATTTGGAGTAATGTCATTTTCAAACTGCATTTTTTTCAGTCGTGACCAGTCTATTTGTAATGTAATTTGCACCTAATCAGATGTAAAACTAGATTGATTATCGCAACACTAGCCACTTTAATGTCGATTGAACCTCTTTTGTTATTTTCGGAGACAATACCCGCGTCTATTGTTGACAAGTTTAATCACAGGGCACATTGTGGAAGATACTTAACCGTAATAATTCTACGCCCACTCCGATGATCGCGACACATCGTAATAAAAAACATAATTTGTGACTATTTTTGGTGTCACGAGGACCGCACGTTAGACAATTCTTGGTCAAACAAGTTCATAGATTTAAAAAGTTGGTAAATTTTGTAATTTAGTTCGCATCATATTATGTTATATTACAGTCACTTACAGACATGGGGTAGCTACTTTGAATGGCCTAAAAGAAAATCTTTAAAAAATCTTAACCCAGTAATCAAACCCAGAACCGACACATTTACACCGCAGCTCTATGGCAGTGTCATTAAATTAAACAATACAAGTGATTTAGATTATAACTTAGAATAAAGATGTAAAATAAAAAATATAGATTCAATACGATAATTGTAACTGCGCTATCGGTAATCACCAGTAATGAATTTTATTATTTTATTATTCACGTTTTATTATATTACAACATGCGATACGAAGACCATACACGCTGGGACATATTTCAAGGAAACATAAGGTAAAACTGGTCTCATACGCCTTAAGGCGATGTCACGTGACTTTGAAGAAAATGTTTATGACCAGCCTCGACGGAGGCGCCGGACAATCACAATTCCAATATTATTAATGATGTATTTTTATAAATACACTATTAATTACGATGAAGGATAACATGGTGAGAGAACCTGTATAAAGGAGCCCTAGATGATAATTTTCTTCAGTATGAAATCCAGAAATTTAGTAGACAAAGGATGATGCTCTAAGAGCTAATGATTAACCTAAACCTAACAATAGAAAAAGTATGAATTATGAGTTCAATTTTTCGGTATTTATTTATTATGACTCCTATATCATAAGCAAGGAAGTGACAAAAGCGTCAAGTATTCAGCATCAAAAATAGATTTGAAATTTGGAGCAACAAAAGTGAAATCCAAGACTATCGATTCAAATTATATGGTAATGGTATGCAAACAATATCCATCATTCCAAATAGAAATATTCGCAGGAGATTTTCGCAACAATATCAAGCGCGAGACAAAGATCGCTCCAAAGATATACAAGAGCTATTCAATTAAAATCGACAAGCAAACAACATTATTACATGTTCCAAAGGCAATCCATAGTTGCATCAAACCAGGACTATTTAGTATATAATGGGATACGAAATAGGAAGTATAACATGCTATGGTCTCCGTAATAAGGCTGTTTCATAACCTCTGTGAACGCCACAAATATTTACACGCATTTCAATTAACAAACAAGTAGAATAACAAGCAATAACTATTGCCCGTGCGCAGGCCTCCACGCCGAGCTACGAATTTATGCACCGCAGATAACTTATGTGTGTTTTCACCATTAATCATCGCGTAGAAGAGGCAGTGAAAGGACTTTAGCAAATGATTAGCATAAAAGAAATATGATTGAATGCTTTGGGACATATTTTAATTATTACTGGTATGTACCCAAAAAAAGTCACAGGAATCGTTATATCTTCTTCTTCTTCTTCATCAACCCATATACGCCCACTGCTGAGCACGGGTCTCCTCTACTATTGAGAGGGTTTTAGGCCATAATCCACCACGCTGGCCTAGTGTGGGTTGGCGGACTACACACCTAAGAAATTCCTAAGAACTCTTAGGTGTGCAAGTTTCATCACGATAATTTCCTTCACCATTAAAGCAAGTGATAATTCAATGTGAAATACACACATAACTTCGATAAGTTAGAGGTGTGTGCCTTTTTTTTTTTTTTTTTTGAGTGGCCGTCTTCGCGCCAAGTAGGGCGACCACGGTACGTGGGCGAGGAACGCCCACAATGGTTCCGCAGTCGCCCAGTGCGCCTCCGAGACGAGAGCGTCAAGGCCTTCTCAATTTGAGGAGGTGCAGTTGCACCCCCACTAACCGGCGCCCGGAACTAGATCCGGCGCCTCCTTCTTCGACGCCGTTGGCGGGCGGGATCGTCCCGTTCACGTTCCCGCTCCGCACTCTCCTTCTGCGACATGACATGCTCGCAGAAGGAGAGCATCGCACGCCACGACCTCGGACTCCCGACCATCGACATGACGACGGCCGGGAGTGAGAGATCTCCACCTATTACTGCGCGGAGAGCGCTGCGCTGAGCCTCCCAGGCTGGACACTCCTCTAGTGTGTGAGAGGTGTGTGCCTGGGGTTCGAACCCGCGACCGCCGAGATTCTCGACCGCGCGCTCAAACCTCGAGGGCATCACTGTTAATCGTTATATACCCTTTGAAAAATATTAAGGTTTTCGCCATTTCCACAATATTTTAAGTGTTCATTCTTAATTCAACCATTTATATTTAAGTGTTAATTTCCTATCTCAACCTCATCAATTGTATGACAGTTATCTATATTGTTTGACAGTTGAGTGTATTTAATTTAATTTTGTAAACGTATTTTTTGCATTCTACGTATTTTTTAGTGATTAACTCAAGTTATTGGGTCATGGTTTTATTACTTTTAGTTTATGACGTCACTTATAAAATGGAAAATCGTGAAAAAAATCCTCAGCAACAAACGTGAGTGACTTTTGAGGGTCACTGCCGCTTTGTCAGTTAACTTAATTGTTTCGCCACGATCCACTTGAAAGACCTTGTTGTAAGCACGTGAATGACACACGATGATCGTAGAAGAATCATTGAAGTTTTAGTTCGTGCCAAAATTTCTTTTTTTTTTAATCGCGACTCTCAGAAAATCTTAAAATATTGGCAAACTGCCAGTATGGTTGGAAGACAAAAGAGAACCGAAGCTTAGCAAGCTTATCGCAAACCTCTTTTTTTAATCTTTTATTTAACGTTTAATAGGCACGTAGCTTAATTTTACTATTATTAGACTGCCTCGTGGCCTCGCGGTACAAGTATGTGCCGTGCGATCTAGAGGTCCTGGGTTCGATTCCCGGGTCGGGCAAAGTGTTATTGGGTTTTTCCATAAGGAAATTCTCAGTAGCAGCACGGAGTCTGGAAGTGTGCCCGAAAAACGGCAATAGGCTCGCCCCCTATTACGTGGGACTGATACATACCTGGCGAAATGTGGGTGCAGAAAATGCATCTCTGCCTACCCCTTCGGGGAATATTGGGGGCGTGAGGTATGTTGTTGTAGTTGTAAAATTATCAATTGTATTTTTATATAGTATTCTAATGTATCTTTAAAGAGTATGTGTTACGCTCAGCTGAACTATAGCAAGCTTTAATGAGATGGGGATTTTTACATCTTAAACTTAGTTCAAAATGGCCAGTAATATTAAAACACTGTAAGGAATCAGTACTTCGAACACTTACAAATGCTACGCATGGTTTTCCCAGGATACGCATACTTTTGATCCATTGCCAACATTTAGATACGACATAATTATTTTTCCAAACATGTAAATACTTGGCAGAAGCGTTATGTGGTGATATAATGAGCAGTCTTTTATTTATTTCCTTTTTATTTATACCTACGTTGTAAATCTCCTCAATACCTATTATTTATTATAATTTTTGATTACACATATAGAAATATGTTTCTTAATTATGTCTCCAGTGGGAACAAAATTTATTTCCTTACATCTACTCCATCATACAAAAAACTCAAAATTTATGAAAGTTTTTGCCAAAACTAATTGACCACACCGCATTCGTAGCTCAGCGGGCAGCTCACCATATAAGATAGGATTCTGGTTTTAATTTATTCAGACTTGCAATTAAGGGCATGTTCCCACTAGCACAATGGGTGCGCGGGCGCAGATGCGACAATTGTGCACGCAAACTGGGCTATCAGGGATCGCGAGCGCGACCTGTCCGCCTGCTCCGAGACCGGCCACTTTGGGAAAATTACACTGCCAACAAGCTTTTCAATGTTATCTTCAAATTGAATTAATTCGCTGAAGGAATGCAAAATTTTGAATTGTGTTTTCATGTCAGGATTTGTTAAATGCGTGGATTGCTGCGGTGTAGACCGGGCTATCGGGGATCGCGATGCTCAATGAAATTTATCTTCTACTTTGCCTGGTATTCGGATATTTCGTTATTTTCTATGGAATTTTACTGATATTATCCAAATTAGCATAGTCAATCAATTATTTTGACGTTAGTTATTCTATGACCAAAAAAGTGCAGAATGGAATTAGGCATAGCTAGTAGCTATCGCGGTTATTATACAATAATCGCAATGGTATTACCTCTTTCTTAACACTTAATTCTCATAATCTTTATTTATAACACTCTATTTAATATATTTAAATCCAAAAAACGATTTATAAAATACTACATCGTCAATTGAACCAGATCCTCTCTACCTTTAGTTTCAGAAAGATCAAACCAAACCTAGACCGTAAGTCATGTAGCACAATCGGCAACACAAAGCGAGCTAGTAGCAGCAGCTTAGCGAAACAGATTGAGCTCTTATCGCACGAACAGTAAATCTTCGGAGCAGGAAGAGCGCTCGGGACGATGAAAAATGTGCCGGCACCCGCCAGGCCTGCGCCGTGATGATACAGCTCGTAGGGCTGTGTTTATAGTAACTAGTTAGTATAGAGCCTCCTATGTTATGAAGTCCTGGTACTAATCCTCTTATGTTATGTAGTCCTGGTACTAAGACATAAAAATAAATACACAAATACATTCTAGACTTACAAAAATATATACAATGTAGAGAAGGATACAATTGGCGGCCTTATCGCACATGAAGATCTTTTCAAAACCACCAACTAGATAGATAAATCTAGGTAAATCTAAAAAAGTGCGGGCTTGTGAATTGCGCACCTAGAAGTACCTCAGGGCTTTATAAATCCAAGTCACTTCTATATAAGATTTAAAAAAAAACTTTCGTTGCTCGATATAAGTCTTATCAATAACATCTAGAGCAACGTGCTGGAAACCCGACCCGAGGAAGCCCTTAAATATGAACCCGCGACCACCGAGACGGATTTTCAACGAACTCAGTCGTGGATAACCACGAGCTCATCAAAAATACGAACCAAGAGTTTAACATCTCAAGTAAAAGTTGGGTACGAATTTTAGCCAAAATTCTGTAAGAGGGCAACGCCTTAGCCTGACATGCCCCAATGCAGGTCACCCGTCAAATGGGGTAAACCACGTACAATAATACTTAAATGCACGTTTTATTCACTTTTATTCACCGAGTCGGGGACAAATGGCTCGTTATGTAGGCGCCCACGCGTCCCCACAATACTATCGCAAATCTACTCAGTAATTACCTTATCTATTTAAATCGTATTCACAAACCGGTGTCATATTAAAATTATTTCAATAAATGTGACAAAGTATCAATTCACAATAAATCTAGTTGCTTTAAATTTATAGGACCAGTGTATGAATTTAATGTACCTACCGTCTATAGAACACAAATACATGGGGCGGTGGCGTGTCGCTCCAAAAACGACCTACAGACCATGTAGGCGAGGAAGCGATATTGGCCTTTATTTTGTACGAGTTTAGATAGTGTTAAGGTTGATAATGGCGTGATGGTGAGGTTAGAGTGGTCGGAGAGCGAAGGTCGTTGAAGGTTGTGCGCGCTTTTCCGCGATCAACGGCACTAGATTAAACAAGATGGCGGGAGTGGCGCGTGCGCAGTGGCCGCGGTGACTTAGCCGAGACGCTAAAATGTTGCTGCGTCATTGTTTATTCGAGATAATGTTAGGCTTCACTTTAAATCAGTTATTTTATTGTAGTAAATAATCTTATCTTCAGAATAATATACCATACCTTAGGCAAGCAAGTGGTAAAGCCATGTTTTGGTAGTAAAAACAATGTAGTGACTATAAATGAAGATAGTAGGTGTATTGAGCATAATATAATAATTAATAAACACACATTTTTTGACATGTAATTTTTCTTTCTGATTAACTATGTTAAATAAACAGGAATTCTGGTTAAAACATAAAGATTCTCATAGAGATTCAGTGAGCTCTGTGTTATGAGCATATCTCCGTCGATCGTGATGTTAAGGAATTATTATATTGTTCGACACTTCTTTTTATTTATGTCATTCAGAAAATAAGTATTTGGAATAGTCAGTTAATTTTAGTAAGAAAACAATAATTAGGTAAGCGCCATCTTAGTTCAGCTGATTTAGTTCAAAGCTGCTGTAATAAATGCGCTTTTAATGTTACGATAGTGCGGCACGAGCGCTCCTATGCACAGATATCATTATAAATTTCGATTCAACGTGTACAACCCAACACTTAGTCCACATCGCCATTTGAGGGTATTACACAATTCGAAACTATAATTCAATGGAATAGTAGCCAACTAGATCTTCGTTTAAAAATGGAAGCTCTTGGTTCCTTTTTTAAAATTCAAGTATACTTTTTATGATAAATTCTAGTCTTTCTTCTTCTTCATCAACCCATATACGCCCACTACTGAGCACGGGTCTCCTCTACCATTGAGAGGGTGTTAGGCCATAGTCCACCACGCTGGCCTAGTGCGGGTTGGCGGACTACACACCTAAGAAATTCCTAAAAACTTTTAGGTGTGCAGGTTTTATCACGATGTTTTCCTTCGCCGTTAAAGCAAGTGATAATTCAATGTGAATACACACATAACTCCGAAAAGTATGAGGTGTGTGCCTGGGGTTCGAACCTGCGACCGCCGAGATTCTCGACCGCGTGCCCAAACCTCGAGGCCATCACTGCTTCTCTGGCGACATACACTAAATTCTAGTGTATGTCGCCATTTGAGAGTATTACAAATTTTGAAACTATCATTCAATAAAGAACGGTACCAAACTGGTTTTCGCTTTAAAAATGGAATCTTTAAGTTCCTTTTTTAAAATATTTGTTTTTGAGGACTAGTTAGCTAGACTTACAGCTGACGATAGGTGCAGTCCAAATAGTTTCGTCTGGCAAGATACTACAAGAACAATAATATCCCAACAATTTCAAGAGAATAATATTCTAATTCCCTTATTATTATGTATAAATACAATTTCCAAAGCAAGTTGTAATGTTTTGTGTAAATAACATAAATTAATGTTACATCTACGAGTGTGAGCTTTATCTAGAATTTAATTAACGGAAAGCGCGTGGGATAAATCAAACCAAGCCTCGAGCTAATCCTTGCCGAGACAGCTGACACTATTAGAACATAATAGTACTGTTGCCATAACGTTACATTTATTACAAATATTTTACAGAAGCCTATTTAAAATTATTCTGATAATTTCATATTACTCTAGTGATGAGTTTAGAATTGGGTGATGTTTTTGACACTAGATTCGACAAAATATTTTCATTCTTTTTGTTTGAAATTTAAATACATGAAACAAAATTAATTTGTTTAATTGCACAATAAACAAAAACTACACAAGTAACGTGTAACGCTTTTATGCTTTAAGGGGCCCCATACACCTACAATAATATTGAACAATCTTTTTATTGTTCAATAATATTGAACACCCCCTTTGATTCCAGACGTTCAATAAATTCTGTCAATAAAATTGATAAACCACTCTGATCAATATTTTCGTGCGAGCAACATGTCTGACGACGAAGTTTTGGCGGCAGCCACGCTGGTGATTTTGTTGAAAAGAAAAAAAAAAGAAATATATTGCGCAATATTAACCCTACACAGCGAAATAAAAAAATATTGATCAATAAAAATTAAGCTCCATCAATCTTTTGCTCAATCACGGCGCAATGCTTCAATATTATCCCTACACGTTCAATAATATTGTACAATCAGAATATTGATCAATATTATTGATGGTGTATGGGTCCGGTAATGGAAGTACCACCACTTTACCAATGTTTGGAAATTTGAGTCAAAAACATGAAGAAGACTCCACGATTTCTAAACGCAGAGACGATATAATTTTGAAACGCGATGAAAGCCCCATGTAACTTAACACTGGCTCAGAGTAAAATCATTTGAAAGTAATAAATATTAACGGTAAGACGGCGAGCCACAATATTTTTAAATCGTTGTTAATTTTATTGAGGCAAAGTTCATCACGATTCGTGATTAATGTTAGAAGCTGATAGACTTCCGTCTTTCTTGTTTGCTTAGGAGTTATATTGAAGGATTGAGATGTGCCGTTAAAGTATTCATATTGAAATGTCATTAAATGCATAAAGAGTAGTTGGCTTGAAGATTTTCTTAAGTAGGTAATACAACCACAAGACTAATCACGTTTGTAAAATATATTTATAAAATTAATAGGTATATTAATTGACAGTCCACTAGTGCATGTGATTGCAAAAGAAGAGGCCCCGGGTTCGATTTGAAAATTCGTTTCAGGTCTGAGTGTTTATGGGACTGAAAACTGTCTAGTATGAATGAATGAGTTATGTTGATTCCTGAATAGAACGAAACGAGATTTATATGTTTCATGTTTTAAACATACATTTCTCTAGAAATAAACCTAGTTCTAATTCTGCAGACCTTAATGTCAGTTATAGACGGGGATTGCATTTTTCAGTGGATACCTGCCTACCCCCTCAATGATACAGGCGCGAGAGTTTATGATACACAATATTTATATGACATACTACATGCATTGTATTGACAGCAATCTTCGAATGTATTGCGTAAAGTATGTTGTCATAGATATAACAATAACTGTTCCTCTATTATAAACATATCGCCGGTGTAGAGACCATTGGCTGAACGAGGGTCTTACTACGATTTTTTATGAGTATAATGTCATAATTTCACAGTCTGGCAAGAGATTTCTCATATAATTTTCTATCTGTTATGTACCCTCTCAGGCTGATCACAATACCCGTAAGACTCTGACGACCGAAAGCTCTACAGTAATATCAAATGACTTAAGATTTGTATAAGAAATTAACGTATGAAATAAATATCAAAAGAATGCTAAATCTGACCGCCAACAAAATATTAAATTAGTTCCCTTCTTAATCGAAACGCAAATCATAATTGGGAAAATAATGACAGCAAATGTTTGAGCCAATAATAATTTTATCAAGCTGTTCCTTTCCATCCAATACACCAACCCGACTGTCAAGTATTTAAAACCGTTAATCCGTGCACTTTGATAATTAAGTCACAACCTTGCGACATTATTGTTTTGTATGAAGTACATTTCTTTATTTATACATTTGTTTGTACTCCTCCAGCGACCTTCATTCGGTTCAAGTTTTCACTTCCTGCCTCATACTCGTGTTTCACAATCGCTCCATTTTTGTTTATAGTCAATACATAAATATTATAAAAAGCCCAATTATATTCGGCAAGTTTTCGTTTATAATAAAAAGCGATGATTAAATGTAAAGTACTATCATTTCATACTATCATTTCTAAAAAACCTATTGCATATTTAACATTCGGTCACAATATACGGCGGAATTAGGGCTTTGTAGTAACGTGACTATATCATTCGTCCCGCAGAATTCATACAATTTTGTGAATTTAATTTTTGAGTCGGTTAACCTTATATTTTTTCTTAGTAATTTTCTTACATCACCACAGAATCCAAAAAGGTAAAAAAAATACTCTTACTACCAAAACTAAAAATCCCCAAAGGCGAATACAGAAATAAAAGCTTCATAGTAATACCTCAGTTCCGTATCCACAAAGAAAGCTGTAATACACATAATACTGCTTATATTGTCCAACAACTGTCACTTAGGAGTAATTTTATAAAATTGATGTCCGTTTTCTCTCGGGTTTCCGTATTCGTTCTGATTGTCTATAATTAAACCATGCCTACTATAAATTACTATAAAAGTGTCGCTACGTTTAATAAAAGCAATTTCCAATAGGAAAGCTTGGAACAATAAATTATATTACACTTTCACTCCCCTTAGAGATACATGTGGTTGTTAACTGCATAATGCATTTGAGTGTCCTTAGATAACTCTAAATGCCTCCAATGATATTTGCCTCAAGTGCCTAGACATTTTGAAGCAGTAAAATCTAAGTAAAATTAGCATTAGAAATTAAGGGCCTTATATTATTTAAACCTTAAGTAAATACTTATTAAATAAAATTTGTTTTAGTCGGGTTTTAAGCGCATAATTTTTTACAGTCGATTACGAATATGGTAACATTAAGAAAATGCAGTGATTACGCTGCCAAATTCCTTGGCCGAATAAAATGCTACAGTTTTGCCGGATAGACGGTGATACTACTTCGGACGAAGCTGCCCATTTAATCGAAATCTTTGCTATCTACGTCAAGATGCTCAGTAACAAAACACAATAAGTTTCAAAAACTTATTTTAATAAACAAATTTGTTGGCCCGGTCTATGTAATGCGTCAAAATTTGAGTATTTGTAGCAAATAAAAGTAATACTCAGTTTATTAGTGAATTTACAATCACAAAGATACTTTTAATTTCAATATAATGTTTATCACTGAGTTTCAAGAAAGACCATCTATTCCAAAACCACTCAAACCCATAATATAGACATGTACCTTTATTGACAGCTGACGTTTTATAACTCCGCAAATACTTTCTGACCTCTTTCACACCTTTGACTTTTCGAAGTTATCCGTCACAAAGAATTATCACGTAGATACTATAACGGTGTAGGATAACATTATACACCTATATACCTAAAAATTAGGAATTTCTTAGGTGTGTAGTCCGCCAACTTGCACTAAGGCAGCGTAGTGGACTCAAGCCCACTCAGTTTTAGAGGAGGCTCGTGCCCAGCAAACGAACGTATAAGATGCTGATAATGAAAACTTTCAAAACCCAAATTTCAGTTCCAAGCTTGAACTCACAATAACACCCCCTAATGTGTGTCAATGTCAAACACGCAGAGATGACGAAATATCTAGCACAAACGATCACATTCTGTCACGATACTGACAATAATGATACATCATTATCAGAACCTTTATAAAATGGTATCATGAGTGCAGCTCTAGTAATTACTAGTTACGATCGATATTACCTATATGTTAATTACTATTTTAAATGTCATATAACATGAATGGAGTTTGTTGCCCGCTTGGCACAATTTAGATTGAACTCTGCGACAATTTTGTATGGTTAGTGAAGAAGATTTAAAGTTTGTAAATATTTTTTCTCGCCTGGATTTTTTATTTATTTACTTATCAACATTTTATTGAAGTCACGGAGAAAATGAATAAAACAAATAATGTAAGAGAAAAATTGTCTTATCCCTCAAGACGATCATTTACAGACAACTATAGGATGGATTATGGGTAGATTTTCTCTGTTTTCCTAAATTGTATAGTATATTTATAGGCCTAATATATCTTAATATAAATCGAAATAAACAGAATAATCATGAATAGATTATTCCTACATCGCAAGTGCAGAACGCTTTGACAATAACTATTAGCTTTGTATCAACGTAACCTTGGCAAGTTTTTCACTTCCATAACTGAAATTCTTATCACACAATCGCTACGACTCATAGGTTACAAAACTAAAGTTTCGACTCCAGCTTATTATTTCATTACACAATCATTTATAATTATGTTATAGTTAGTCAGAATCAGTGCCGTGGGCGTTCTGTGACGATCGCATTCGTAATTATGTCGTTCAAATGCCTATCGATTATGGTCTGAGTATAGCATGAATGGTAGAAAATGTATTTTATCAAATTTATTTAGCCTTAAAAACACACTAAGCTAAATCACTGGTGTTTTTTATACGAATCAGTGAGTACGGATTCAATATCCCTAGACACTGACATATTTGTATTGAATGTCATTGTTTGTATGAATTTGGGTCTCCTATAATCACCAAAAAGGGTAGTTTAGGATTAAGGATTGTGTCATGCAATTGTATAACAGGTATTAGAGAAGCTACTAAACAATACCACGAGCTATACACCTAAAGGTTGCATATATTTCTTGACGAGCCTTTATCGGGTTTATTAGATGATCTTACTTAATATTTGGGTAGCTTATGTGCATTTCTCAAAGGTTGATATCACCTCACGTTTTTACTAATTGGATTTTCTATCTGTTTTTATAAAACTTTCACTCAGACAGCCTATAGCATCGGTCCTACTTATCGCAAAAACTACTTCATCACAAACTTTTCACCGGCATTGTTACAAACCATCGGAGCATGTTGGACCATAATAAGTTTTATAAATAACAAACAAGTCCCTTCAATTACACCCGGTGGGTGTGGTGCGGCTAGTGCGGCTCGTCCATCTCTCGATATCGGCTGCGTCCGCGCCCGCTACCGATCGTAATTATCGATAGTACAGCACTAATTGTGTGCACCGATATCGACGGTGCATCGACGCAGCCCGTCGCGGTGACGATCACGAAACGAACCTGCCTCGATACGCATCGGAATAACACATTTGACAGCTCCGAGTAAATAGAAAGTGAGGCGAAACCACGCTTTTGTGATCGATTATTCTTATTAAGATTTTTAACTTAGCATAGCAGTGATGGCCTCGGGTTTAGGCGTGCGGTCGTATTCACATTATCACTTGCTTTACCGGTGAAGGAAAATATTGTGATGAAAACAGCACACCTAAAAGTTCTTAGGAATGTCTTAGGTGTATAGTCCGCCAAACCGCCTACTATGGCCTAAACCGTTTCAATGGTAGAGGAGACCCGTGCCCAGGAGTGGGACGTATATGGGTTGATGATATAACTTAGCATATTGGAATAGCCGAACAAGTATGAGTGTGCTATCGAGACTTCTAAAGTCCCACGTAATAGGCTCACATAAATAAAATAGGACCTAAAAACACTGCTGGCTAAACGTGGGTGTTGAAACACATATCTGAATACAAAGTCAGGGGTGTTTGAAGGTGTTACACGTAAAGTATTTTAGTTTTATAGATGGTTCACTGTTAATAGCTGCCTAACATACTCAAACTCTACACTAAAGAACAAGTTACCCGTAGTTATGGCAAAGTGAGAGAGATTTTCCTATTCCGAAT
Organism: Cephonodes hylas; assembly: GCA_030295005.1. Taxonomy (NCBI): domain Eukaryota; kingdom Metazoa; phylum Arthropoda; class Insecta; order Lepidoptera; family Sphingidae; genus Cephonodes; species Cephonodes hylas. The sequence continues at coordinate 3,325,407 of AP025375.1, read as the reverse complement.
CATCCAGAATAGTCAAATATCTTTTAAAAGCGAGTATATGGTCGAACCAATTCAATGTGCCAAAGAGATTTTTATCTGATTTATGTTAAGTTTACTTTAAAATAGGACAGATTGAAGTAGATTGTAACAGGTGGTCATACGAGTGACAATATTTAGCATAAATTGTTCGAAGGATATACTAATCGTGGTAACATATCATTGGTTATAAGCAATCTTTTAATATTATTCTCGTTGCCTATATGCTATACATAGTTACTGAGCAGGCTGAAGATGATAATTATGAAAATGAATTAAACCATTCTACCAAAATGTGTATTTTTTGAATGGACCCTGCATATCTCTAGAGAACGTACAACTTAAAAAGTAGTCGGGATCCGTTTTCACATTTGAACACTTTTTTGTTACTGGTATTAATTATCTACATATTAATATAATTTTGAGCTAATTTTTAAAATGATAACTATTAATATAAATCGCATTAAATTCTACCATCAACCGAATAATACACATGTTAACTCCCGTCACATCCAAACACACACCAAAAACAATTTAAAGTTTCACAAAGCCGTTTCATACTGGCATTTATTGGAGCAAAACAAAAGCGTATCCGTTTCTATTCACTTTATGCTGCCAAACAGAGTAATATACAAACAGCGTTCCACTTCATAACAGTTGCTGACAAGGGAACGTCGCCGGGTTATCTCGCTACCTGTCATTACAACTTACAGCGAGACACACGGGCGCGTGCGCAGGAAATTGCACTGTCTATCTGCATTGTTTTGCCCGTGATGAAAGTCTATGATGCATTGTTATAAAAATGTCGTTAGAAATGCTACCACTTTGCAATCATTGCTCGAGGTATTTATATGTTCTTTATTTAGCTCGGGAAATCAATGGGTGAGTTTTCCTTTTTTTCATGGATTGTGCTTTTTCTGCTGTTCTAAAAAAATATTCGTGTTAGCCGAGATGGCTTCCGCAGTACTTATGGTATCAAAAATGCAATTGGTACCCACGACCTTATTAGCAACTTTGATGGAAAAGTTGGTAGGTATACGATTAAACTCTCACTTAGAAAATCATCAACTAGAATAAAGAATTAAAAGCGGGATCTTTTAAAGGCACACCGCAATTTTTTTCAACGGTGTCAACGAAGCAATTACACCTTTACCGAAAAAAATAATTTATTTTATTTTATTAAACAAAGTTTTATCTCGCTACGGAAATCGAACGGGCGACCATTCATCCATTGCGCCACGGAGGCCGTCACAGATAGACACGTCGACTAGCGTTTTGCATTTATAGATATAATTGGCTGTGGCGTATTTGTGGCCCGCAGCTAACAGCGTTAGATAAATCTATGCAGAAACTATATTTTGTAACATGCAATACAAGAAAATGTTTTCTAAATGTTCAATAAAATGCAAAATTTTATGCTTCTCACTTCCGCTTCGAGCTGTTTCGTTTATTGCTATCTATCGACAAACTAATATTGAATTGTGGGTTTAGATTGCCGGGGGTGTGGTTTTAAAAGTGTCCATACTATGATTAAGGGCCTTACTTATACACGTTAATACCTTAACCATTGCCTAAACAGAGTTTGGCCTGCTCTATTTACTGCCCAGCAACTTTTTTGATCACTGCAACTTTTGTAGGATCAACAGCAGCACGCACAGTATTGATGTCGAACGCTAAAACTCAACGAAATTGAGGGAACCAAATTATCATAACCCCGCAACGAAGTTGCTCAGAGTAAAATATATACAAAGGAGAAGTTAGGAAACATAGAGTTATCGTGACGTTTGAGGTTTGAAAAACGAAATAATTTACTTTTATGTAGGTAAGTATTAGTTAAAATAACGTAACGTTTATAACTAAGACAACAAATCCCTAAAGTTATCAACACAGTAATGTTTATTTTGTCAGCATTAAGGATTAATTTCACGTGAATAATTGAATTTTTTCAAAGAACATTATCTCAGTAGTCACAAAATATTTCTTTCTGTCTTAATCCTATCTTAGTATTAACGATTTTTTTATTTCACTAGATATTATTTCAGTGATCTTAACATCAAGTTCACCTACTCACACATGCTTCGACGATTTAATTAAACTCCAGAATCTAGTTAACAATAAAAATATAAATTAAATTTCATTACACATTTCCTACACTTATTAATAACGAGATATATCTGTTACGACACGAAATTACACGCCGTGGTTTGTAACGGTGCATATTATAGAAAGGGTATTTTGAAGCGATTATTTATTTTGACCGAGGTAACAGGCTGTGTGGTAATCGAAACCTCGATAAATTGCTCAAAAGATTGAAACATCCGCCCGTCAGAGGTCACGCTTCCGACCCCAAACGGCCAATGACGTCACTTCCTTCAAAAAACTTCAACGAGCTAGACTGAGACTATGACACGTTTCGTAAGGATCTATTGTCTTTATTTTCATTATAAAAAATATGATCTTTGTTTGTTGTATTTTTACCTAGTCTTTTTTGACTCACTTGCATCTTATTACATATGGATATGATAATTTAATATTAAAATAATTACGTCAATGGTGAGCCCGTTTAGTTTTATATTTTGTAGAATATTGACAATTAATTCATGCCCTTTTAATATAATTATTAGTTACTGTTACAGTTAATTAGTCAGGACCATACTGTGGTATTTAAACAGTATCATCAAGTATTATTAAGAATAATAAATAAATATTAATTTAATACATATGTACATGAAATATTAATCCATACAGCCATTTTTAAAATATAGTAATAAATGCAGAATCAATTTTAATTTAATTTGTCGTAATGTATGGTCCTCAAGTGTAATGGTTAAGATTAAATTGGTAAGATAAGAACAGCCTTTTGTAAAACAGTAGGTAATCGAAAACTTCATAAATAATGCATAAAACAGCCTCAGTGGCGCAGATGGCGAGACCCAGCTTGTAACGAGAGGTCGCCGGTTCGAATGCTGCACCGAGACGAAATAAATCAAACCATAATATTTATTTTATGGAGCTTTGAATGTTTGTTATCATGACAAATCTCTCATTGCTTGTACAATCAATAAAAATTGTATTAAGATACATAATGACGACCACAATAACTTCTAGTGGTAAAATATACCTGTGTATATATGTGACTATTGGGTAAAATAGTTTTTCTTTCACGTGTTGAATTTTTTTAAAGGAAGATTTCGCAATATCTATTCATAATAAATGTTTTAATAGTTCTTATTGTCTCTATCATTACCAATATTACTTTACCACAAACTTTGGTTCAATTCGATTACTTTTACCATCAGAGCTTAAGTGTGTCAATAGTTACATGAGATTGCTTTAAGAATGCGGGATTGTAGAATTGTCTCACAGAAATAAAAATCTTGTATAAGACGACACGCATAAGTATGCGATAAGTTTTTCAGTGAAGATGGTGTGGATTTTGATTGACCCAAAAAGGGAAAAATATAGAGGTTCTCGTTTGATTAGTTCTTAAGTTCCAAGAAAGATTACTCTTTTGTTGCATCATCATTTATTTTCTATTTTCCCTATTCTCAATTTTATTTTGGATCGGCTCGATATGATTTCTTCTAAACATCCCCATTAGCCGTCAGGTCTTCTCTCACCCTTTTTCTTTAATATCTTCTCAAACGCACTTCATCCTTTTTTTTTCATTGCTCTTTTGTTTCTTTGCAAGAAAGAGTCCTAAATCTACTTCTGTATTAATTCATAGATAAAAGATTTTACTTACTATTGTAGTGGTGATGGAGGGTAGACGGCGGTCGTGTGCCGAGTGGCGAGTGCGTAACGACCAGAGCACTGAACTTGGCTCGACATTAGAAAATCTAATCTAGCGCCGCTTCTGTGTGAGTCGGCCGGTATGGCGTGAATGTAGTATGTGATTTTAGAGAAAATATTTTTGACCTCCTGTAATCTTCGAATCATGATCGCAAACTTGTACGATAATAAATGTTAAACACACATTCTTAACCCACACTGGGGTACAAAAAATATCACAAAGTTAACATTTTTTTCGGTCCGGGGATTTAAGCCGCGGATTTCAGTTCGTTTCGACGACAGTACTATCATATAAAGCTTGGAATTTAACGCATACATTCCCAAATCGTTATTTAGAGCAATATTCACATGAATATTTAGCTAGCTGAAAAATTCATTGAAACCGACTGCCTTGCTGTGCGATCTAAATGTCTTAAGCTCAATTCTAGTGAGTAAGTTCAATTTAAGTTATTGGGTTTTGTCATTCATAAATTTTTAGTTCTATTACAGAATACTAAAAAAATCTTGCAAAGCTCGGGTGTATAACACTTCTGCCTATTTTTGCTTGCAGATGTAAGCATAGTCCCTATAAGATTATACTCCACTCCCCTACTAACTCGAGGCTATACCGCTTGCGTTCGCACCTGTGCCCCGCCCCAAAGCCACTACGGCGTACATTGGGCAGTTGCCTTGATTGAACCCATTAAAATAAGCAAGGTGGAAAGCAAATAGTGGTCGCCGTTATAGCAGCTTTCATTTTCATTATGTATCGTGTAATGACCTGGTCTGGCGATCCGTTCGCTTTTATACACATTGTTTCATTTTCCAAATGAATTAACTGAGATTTTTTCTATTAGAAAGTTGCGCGGTTTAATAGTTGGTACGTACGGCCCTTGAGAGTGTTAGGTGTTAATTACGTGGCTTACAAAAAATACAAGTGATAATATTTTGGAAACTAGCATGGAGAATTTGAGTGTCTGACCGCAAGATGAATTTTAAGGTTTGATGTCCATGATTCCTTAATTTTCAAGTTTTTAACCAGGTATTTAAATACTTTCAAAAAAAGAGAATCGTGCGTGCGCAACAAACGATTCTCTTTTTGTGACTTTTCATCTCATTTAAAAACTATAATCTATGAGATTCTGTTATTAAAATAAAGTAATAGCCGGAAGCTGCCAGTGATGATGATGATAAGCTTTACTCTGAAAAATAATAGTTACTGCCTAAACGCGGTAAGTCTTCAAATGCAAAATTCTTAGAATTCTGCAATTCCTAACGTGTTTTAATTGAACATACATACTATTTTGAATAACACATGCTTGATAGTTTAAATTTTCCCATATCACAAAACACCTATATAATTCAACACAGGCGCTCTTATTCCATATATCAATAAAAATTAAGCTGTTGAAAAACCCTTAAAAGTGCATTATTACCGTAAAGAAGTTGCGACAAAGTAATGAGGGTCACTTGTACAATCAAGTCGCGGTTGCGAATGTCTGCGCACGCGTGGGCGCGACGCCGACAAAACGACGCTTTGTCAAAATTATTGCAGCGGCGCCGTCGCGCGACACCCGCGGAATGCGTTCTAAAGTATGCGCTTTATTGTATAAATGCCTTTGTAAACTTTAGTGCGGATAATGCGAGAAAATTAACAGTTTTGGGGATTTTAGTATTGATTTTTGTGATTTTTGATCGACTGGCTTATGGGTGTAGGGTAGGAATGGGTAGTAAAATAACAAAAGGTTAATCCCACAATGACTGTTTTAGTGAGGTGTGCAAATGTTCGTTTCAAAGGTCCCGCAATGAAAATTTTAATTAGATACAAAAATATATATTTCTGTTTTTCCATTAACTAACATACAAAGACGCTAACATGGAACGATTTTCGACCACACTAAATCTACTTCTTTCATACTTTTTGGTAACACTCAATATTTACAAAAAGTACGGGAAGAAATCGTTCAATCGCCCAACAACCGGAACGAACAACCCGCTAATATGAGCCGTGAAATCAAAAAGCATTTCTCCGATTCGCAAAAGCAAACTTGGAAATCGCACACGTCTGTCAAAGGTCCGGTACCTGTTCTCAGGAAAAAAAATCTTGCGGCCATATATTTTGAATATGGAGCGGTGAGAGGGTCCGAACGACAGTCGGTGCAAACCCGCTTGACCTTAGCTCACAGCCGTATAAATCCCATTGTTTCAGATATGTTACATTGTTGGTCTGAGAAATGGTGTAAAATAAACAGCTATTGAGAGAAGCTGTCTAGAAAACATCATTTAAAAGTAGCTAGAATACTGATAACCAGGGACACATCAGATTTTTCTAAGTTATGTTTATTCACAATGAATTATCACTTACTTTAAGCATGGAGAGAAAAATCGTGTTGAAACCTCCACACTTTTTGTGTTTAGGAATTTCTTAGGCATGTAGTTTGCCAACCCGCAGTTGGCCAGTGTGATGGAGTAAGACCTAAACCCTTGCAGTTGTAGAGAAGATAAGTGGTTGACAAATAGATTATAATCTATGTAATCTATGTTATCCTGGCACGATTATAAAGATTAACAATTTAATTTCTGCACCATACGACTAAGGTCTTAAATAGATTGTCAATCCATACCTCATTTCCTATAATACTGCTCTATCTATACTTAGCGTGAAGCTTTTCAGCATGATAACATAATTGAGTGTTAGGTTTTGACACTAAAATCATATATTAGGGCAGCAGAGTAACTAGCATTTACTTCGATCGGGCTCACTTCCACGTCTCACGATAATCTGTATATTATATTGATAACCATAAAAACACGAAAAGAAATACTCTCTAGTTGCTCGAAGTCTGGTCTCTCGAAGTCCCCCTATTAGGTAGCAACTATATTTGGCAAAATTAGGGCGTAGATATTCACCTTCGGGGAACAAAGGTAAGAGGTTGTATGCATGTATCTATAAAGCCATACATTGCGGAAACGTATTAAAAAAAACGCAAAAGCTCGAAATTAAAGTTAAATAAACTCGTACACACCGCACAGTTTCCACATCCGTGCCCTTAATTAACTATACGTAATTGATAAGTTCAAAAACCGAATCGGGACTAATTAAGATAGGCGAGAGCGGAGTAAATTGGAAGTCTGCTAAAGGCCGTAATCAAAATGTTTAACTGTAAACGCGTAATTATTATTATTGTGCAAAATGTAATTACCACAACAGATATTTATTGATAAAAACATATAAAATATGACACTGCACTCTGTGTATCGGTCGGCGAGCGATAAAGGGGGACCTGCACTTACGCGCCGGGTACTATCTATAGTCAACGCTTTTGCTGTAGCTGAATAAAAAAGCTTTTAGTTTTTTTAGTGAGGAAAAAAATTTTGGTCCTTCTGTTATCACTATGGTAAATAGTACATGGATTGGACAAGATGAAAACTTGTAAAAAAATGTTTACCATAAAACACGAAAATTTTAGCCTAGGTAGGAAGTGAAAAGAAAAACGGAATATTTTACAAAGTTTAAGGTGCGGTGTACAGCCCGCATCTTCATACTATGTCTATATCTATCCCTATTTTGTTTTGATGAGAGGAAAGAGTCCTATTCCACACATAATGATAAAGTGGATTTCAAAATAAATAAGCCCATGTAAGCAGATTGACTATTACCCTCTCAGTTCCCATATCCGTAAAAGTCTAATAGGGTAGAATATATGACCGGGAGTTTTACAGAGCTAAACAAGCCTTTTTGAATTTTCAGAAAATATTTCAATATTCACTGATAAAATAATGTAACAGTGAAAACACAGAAACTACGGCCCAAACCCTCTCCATGGTCTACCGTGGTACCCTATAAGTTCATAATTGTGGTATGTGTATTATTGTTCTCACATACAAGACTACACATGCGCGGTCGGCGACTGGAATGTGCTACAGTTTAAATGAGGCTGCGCAGGAGTTGAACCGGTCGGGGGCGCTCGCCCGCCTCCGCGCAACTTCGGGGAAAGGCCGCCAATGATTTATAGCTAAAATTAAACCGCGCTCTGTACCGGCCTTCCATTCTCGAATTGTAGACATCGGTGCTCGTGCGACATCGCTGTGACGTTCGAGATTCAATGCATTTCTGAGCGATATTTCATTAAGATGGCCCCGCAAATGATTAGAAAAATTTTGGGATACGCAAATGTACGGAGTTGTTAAACAATACACGTCACCAATTTATGAATAAACTTTCAAAGATGACGATAAGAAGATATGAAATCTCAAGCTGTTTTTTTACCGTAGCTAGTAATTATTACGAACAAAATTTATTTGTACTATTTGATAGTCATTAAACTATACTTTCAAGTTACTTTAAACCGCTTTTTACATAAATTATGTCTATGTTAGCCTACCACATAGAAAACGAGACAAAACAAAATATAAAATTAATTCTACTCTACAGAGTCTCTACGAACTTTGAAATACAAGATTTTTTAACGTTCGTGACAAATATAATCTGCCAAGATGTTCGAAGAAAAAGACATGCAAATTATTACATAAATTGGAGACTTTATTGCTCTGGTTTATTACAATGTACCTGCACACATGATCCTCACCCCTATTATGAAAATGATTCTTTTTTTAAATATAACTTTTTTCTTCAAAGTTATATTCGTCCACGGTATTAAAAATACTTTATAGCAACATCTTTTCTGCGAATATTCTTTTCGTGTTTGCTCATCTGCCAGTCACAAAGTTTTCGTAAAGTGTATTGAAGATGCTTGTAACCTCTTTTGCACGAAGGTATATTTTTAAAATACATATTTTAGTAATGAAATTTTAAAAATAGAACATTTTTTACCACTGAAAACTAAACCAAGGAGGTCAACATACTTAAAAAAATAAATTACTCAGCACTGGTCACATTTGTCGGGATGCAATTACTATTAGAGTTAACGAGTTCTCTTGAACTATTTGCGTCGTGTGTTTATAAAAGGCGTAAAACCGAAAATTGTTCTGAAGTGGCCTGCGCGAGGCCGGAGGGTTGTTTAAGATGGTAATCAGCGTCGGTTTATGATTAGCTCATCACCATGGGAAATATTATTTATGTCGAGAAATTACTTTTATAGTCTGTTCTCGTAAAATGCAATTTAGCTTGTAAGACTTACGGGTTATTATTAATTACTCGTTTTTAGATCATAGGGCTGGCACATAGCAGATTTTCTATTTATTGTGTTACTGAAAATATGCGTGTACTTTTTCCCATGATGTTTTAATGCTTTAATGGAGAATAAATCAGAGAATCCAAAGTCTGAGCAATATTCCAAAAAAAGTCTTTACCATCGGTAATCTAATAAAACTCTTCTTGCATAAACTTAAATACCTCGAAAAAATTTCTTTTCATAAAAAATAATGTTTATAAACAAATTGAAAAATTCCCTGATCAAGTGTTTCTTGCTATATATAATACGACTTTGAAAGAAACATGAAGCAAAAATATCGCTGGTGCGAGAATAGCGTCCCAGGTCACTCGGAAGACCGGTCACACGACGACGAAATCAGATCACGAATCGCCAACTTAAACAGCTATATCGATTTTTGTATAATTCGACGTTTTTGCAGTATGATTGACAAGTTAACAGTCCCCGTTGTGGGCAGCCGAGGCACTTCACGTAACTGATACGCATAATTATGTACTTTTTAATACATAGCTGTCGAAAATTTCGCTCAAATTAAATGTCGCTTTTGGCTTCCATAATTGGCCCCCATAACCCAGTAGACTACGAACTAAGTAGGTAATTATTTACTACTCTTGACCTATTGATCAATTTCATACGTATTTATAAGGATATAATGCAACTACTCCTTTATGTATCCTTAACGGTATTGCATAGTTTATTTTATTAGTTTTCTCATTTTGTTTAAGTGTAGCTAGTGCATATTAAGGCGTTAATTGAACTTGAATATTAGAGTTATTACTTAAAGTAATTATATCTCTGTCACCTTTTAATATAATGTAATTTTTTTGTCATAATCTGGTAAAAAAAACCTAGTGATTTCAAAAAATCAAATTTCATGCTACAAATACAAGTATACAAACGGCTTTTTAACTGCCATCGCATCACCAACCAATATAAAAAATTCAAATTCAAATTTGGAGCATATTCAAAAAAGGAACAATTCCCATGACATATCAAACCAGTCCAATAAATTGGCACCACATGAGTCATCATAGACAAAGCATCGATTCCGCATTGTTCGTATTGGTCAATCAATCGGTACGGCGAGCCGGCCGGTATATATATTCCGTACTGCGATAGTATCGGCCAGTGTTACCGCCGCTGCACTGGCGTTATCTCGATCGGTGAGCTCGTAACTACGGACTCCGGGTCGTTCCATACAAATTGTATGGCATATCTACTACTACTTTTGGGCATAGTTAACCTTATAGTTTTCTTGTCCGATGTTCCGCGCCGCTAATGGGTGCGATTCATCGTGGACGGTATGAGAAGCGCGTAAATAGCACAGATGGTATTGATACTACTGTATGCTCTAAGATGGTTAATATTTGCTATTGTTTGAGAGTGTTGGTCTCTTAAGCTCATTACTATTCAAACATTGGACCAAATATACAAACACTGATATATCTCACTCATATCTACTCTATCTGTTGTATTGACAGTCAGGTATTTCGAAGAGTAGGAAAGACCAAAACATTACCTGCAAAAAAGCACATTTCCAGCTCCATTGCTGATATTGATAATAATTAGCTTACACAAGAACTCAAAAAAAATTTGCTTTACCCAGGAATCGAACCAGTCGCCTTCAGATTACGTAGTGATTAATGCCACTTGGTCAACTAGATCACTACGCTCTGCTACAAACGTAAATGCCGTTAAATTGTCAATTGGAAAATTTTCCTAAAAACAATTTCACGACGGGTAACTAAACAAGCTTACACATTTCATTTATGTATACCTTTTATGACTGATGATAAGGAGGGTCTAGAACGTTTTCACGTCATGGAAGCCATAGACATACAGCTTATCAGACACAACGCCCAAGTATGGCAACCTACAAACGTTATTTCTTCCAGCTACTGGGATTGCCAATTAAATTGTTGCTTTATAGTAGAAAGGCTGAAAAAACCTACAACATACTCCAAGCAATCCACTGTAATGAACACTTACAAGCCTTAGTTAATAAACTCTAAAAACATCTCCATAAAAGACTAACGAAAGTTCTAGACAAAATTCCCAAGCGAAGTTCTCACGGACGTAGCGCATTTTTCAGAAATAGCACAAAAGAAATCTCAGTATTAAACGACCTTGATCCGTCAAAGCTACGTTAAAAAATCGCAAATGGCTCACATAAACCACGCTTTCCTCATAAATGTACGGTATTTTTAAGTCTCGTAAAGATCGCCAATGAAGATAGGACATGGAGATTAATTCGCCACTTTCAGGCAGCCATCACGCGAAATGTCACGAGAGACGACCTCGGCACTCGTAAACGACGCAAGAAGCTCCCGAGTTCAACGAAATTGTGTTACACGGGATTCTACGAAGCAATGCTCTGATGTGGGAGCTGTCAGTCGAGAGGGTAGTCAAGTGTAATTGGCGATTCAACATCGCCTTTATTCAGCCATAAAATTAATTGCGAATTTTTAACGTTTCCACGAAACGCACTCGTAAATGGCGCGAAAGCAAATACGATTTAATGAAAACCTGATTTATTGGAATTTTTTCTTTTACTTCTTTTCTATAAAATTTGCGCTCCTTATTTTTCTTTTCTATTATCCATCGTAAGGTTGTCTGTCATAAATTGACTAGAGCGGTAAGATCGTCTCTTGGTTTTTTTCATATTTATTTAACTTTCTTCATTTAGTATGGATAAATAAATGAATATTAAAGTTACTGGCAATTTATTACAACACCGATATTAAACGCAAAGATCACACATGTACAGCCAAAATTTTTTTAAATTATGCGTACAAAAATAAATAAAAACAACAGTAAGCAAAATCATATGAAAGCCATCCATCATTCCACAGATATTATAAAATATAATTTGAAGCAATAAAAAGTAACAGCGAGACATATCCATGGCTGATTAGCAAATTAATATGTATTATGTGTGGAACCAGTTTAATAATGCGCAAAATATATCAATCCATCAAATAAATCAATTGTCGCGTCGTCAATCATTATTTTATTGTCATTGCTTGTAATAAACTTTTTTTAAAGTGGCCATAAGTTTTACGGGTGACAAAACAGGGCAGTGTAGTGCCTCTGGACAATACCGGTTCAAACATTACACAGCAGAATATCTCCGCGAATGTCTGCCGTATAACCAATGTATTCTACTTTTTGTGTTTACAGAATTAAATTGAGACTTTTAGATAATTTATTTATTTAGTAAGTCTTTGTATACCATTATCTATAGGTGAATTTTATGCTCTACTGTCTATCACCTGGTATGGTATCGAGACGGTATCATTTGAAAAAACTGTGACACTGGATAATTCATTTATGATGCTTATTTATTGTGATTGATATGTATAATGTATATTATTAGAAATTTTAACCCTGTAGTGCAGTTGGCTTAACACCAGTTTGCGAAATGAGAGGCCGCAGGTTTGATCCCGCATTGAAACAAATATGTGTATAATCTACTAATAATGTAATTAGTTCGAGACTATGTTTCGTAAGACCGAAAAATTTCTTGCTAAGTACTCGTATCTTAATATGCGGTCATAATGAAACAAAAAAAAAATATCACAAAGAGTGAAGCAAACTTAACTAAAACTTACGTAACACAGTACCTAAAAATCGCCCCTATAAAAACTACCCAAATAATTTAAAATCAGTCTTACGACATTTCTCAGAACCGTCAGCAAAACCAACAGTTACTGGACAAAACGAGTTGTAAGATACAAACGGAGATTAAAGTAATTACCAAGGACACCGCTACTTGTTATCCCGGGACTAAACGTGCACAAAATTATGCATTTAAACGGTAATCCTTTGTAACACGATCTTTAGTATTATTTTATTAGTCCATATTTACGATCTAACCATTGTTTAACGACTCCTGTTGCGACTCAATTAAAACACATATTTAATTGCAATGTCTGATTAAATGCAAATATACTTATCGGAATCTCGAAAGCACTTTTGAAAGTGACGTGAAATATTGTTATTATTGACCAATGCTGCTTTGTATAGACTCCTTGGTGCTCCAATAGACGTTACAAAATTTATCCATACAATAATGCTTTAATCCCACAGGGAAAGGTAGAGACTGTGGATTTCGAATTAGACAACATTAATACATTCAACATACATTTATGCTTATATACTCGCATATCCCACTGCTGGTCGCAGGCCTCCTCGAAAACTCAGACGGAGAACTGACTTAACAAAGTACTTACATATCTATAATAGTATGAGCTAAAATTATGTCCCTCTGCTGGGCACTACTCTCCTCAACTGTTAATCCCAAGGTTCTCATCCATAGAGTTATTCTAGTGCGGGTTTGGGATTTTTTCATACTTATGTTACATTTTAACGACAAGATCATAAGATAGTGAACCTATTTCCGATTTCACATCATGTTTCCAAAATACCTACGTATTGCTACGAAAAAGCGCTCATTGAAGCAGCTTCGAGTAGCCTTAGCTGATGTAGATGTTTTTATAATGTTACTCGCGTTTACACCTTTTTATTGATTCGTAATATCCTAAATAACTCCTACAGCAAGGCTTGAGACCTCTCACATTAAAAATTATGAGGCCATTTTCCACCACAACGAGTTAGTCCAAGTTAATAAATACGGCATAATCAAATTGTACGCACTTCGTAGATAAATTTTCTGTGCCTGTTAGAGCAGAACGCCTCGGATTTGAACATAGGATGCTGGGAAAACGGTTTCTACTGAGTTAAATCTATTCTCGCGAAAATCCGTGTCCGCCTAGGATTCTCACTAATAAAAAACTTACGAGAAGATACTCTACTGACCAAAGCCTATCTTTACATCTTCAGTCCAAGAATATTAAATCATATCAAATATCTCAAAATTTCCAAAAATCATAACCTTAGCATTCAAAATGTATATTAAAAACAAAAACACGTTGGCAATAGAGTTTATCTCGCGTGCGTATCGGGGCCGACGGCGAGCGCGGCCGCGTGCGCCTGCGCATGACACCACAATGAAACCTTTCACCCATTTACTACCTGCTACCTGCTACCTGCTGGCTACCCGCTGCCTGGCACTGTTAATAATCTACATCTTTGATACCCGCACTACATTTCCGGATTCTAGAATGGCATTGCATAAAACAATATCTTGTAATGGCCGAGATAATAAATTCAAGCCGGGTATTAAACATTGATATTAAACTGCTAGGAATTATGGTGAGGTTGAGGAAGGGATTGCGGCCTTTTAATCCAAGTTTTCGAAGTTCTTTCTTTAGAAGAAGAACCTTACTATTATGCATACACTATTATGAACATTCTGAGATTCTTTTTAGCAGCAATTCACGAACCTTTGCCTTAAACGATTGACGAGTCTTGCACATAGTCTCTCGTAGTTTCTAATACTTTCTTCTTCTTCTTCTTCATCAACCCATGTATACGCCCACTGCTGAGCACGGGTCTTCTCTACCATTGAGAGGGTTAAGGCCACAGTCCGCCACGCTGGCCTAGTGCGGGTTGGCGGTTTCTAATACTAATTATATATTATTATTTTGCTCGCGACTCCGTCCGCGTAGACTACAGGGTTGAGATCAGAAGGAAAATAAGTTGTAGTCTATTTTACTTCTCAGAGTCCTATTTATCTCCATACCAAAATTCGGTCAAATTGTTCAAACGTGAAAACGTAACGCGTCGATCGGCGCCTTGTGCATCATTACTGCGCGCTTGATCAATATTTTAAAACTGCAATATCTTCTAAGATACTCAGTGAAATCAAATGATGTAAAGGGCAATTTTATTTAAAATTAAATACTTGTAATGAATAACGTATTTATTTGGATAAGGATTAATATCATATTTATAAAAACACCTCCACAAATAAAACTTGATTTTAAAATAAATTTGGTTAGGATAAAAAACGTTATAGTGAGCCAACCTTACAAAATAGACATATGCTGTCGCGGACTTTTTTTTAGAACTTTTAAAGAAAAACATTTCTCTCATACATTATTTAAGCGAAACTTTAACCGTTTTCGCAGCGCACGCCGCGGAAGCTCACAAAAAGGAAAAAATGTCTCCGATTTCGAAACATTCTTTATTGCTGCTCCGCTCCTATTCGTCGTAGCGTGATGTTATATAGCCTATAGCCTTCCTCGATAAATGTGCTATCGAACAGTGAAAGAATTTTTCAAATCGGACCAGTAGTTCCTAAGATCCTAGCGTTCAAACAAACAAACAAACAAACAAACAAACTCTTCAGCTTTATAATATAAAAACACCTCCACAAATAAAACTTGATTTTAAAATAAATTTGGTTAGGATAAAAAACGTTATAGTGAGCCAACCTTACAAAATAGACATATGCTGTCGCGGACTTTTTTTTAGAACTTTTAAAGAAAAACATTTCTCTCATACATTATTTAAGCGAAACTTTAACCGTTTTCGCAGCGCACGCCGCGGAAGCTCACAAAAAGGAAAAAATGTCTCCGATTTCGAAACATTCTTTATTGCTGCTCCGCTCCTATTCGTCGTAGCGTGATGTTATATAGCCTATAGCCTTCCTCGATAAATGTGCTATCGAACAGTGAAAGAATTTTTCAAATCGGACCAGTAGTTCCTAAGATCCTAGCGTTCAAACAAACAAACAAACAAACAAACAAACTCTTCAGCTTTATAATATTAGTATAGATAGTACGTAGCAGTGGCTACAAGTATGTACGATTATTGGGCTTTAATGATTCTCTTATTTTAATGATTCTCTTTTCGTTTCTAATTAAGACACAAACTATGCATCTAAATCGACCCGTGGCGCAGTTCGATAGACATCAGCTTGCGAAACGATAGGCCGCGGGTTCGATCCCCGAACGAAGACAAATTTTTGTGTGATCCACAAATATTTGTTTCGGGTCTGGGTGTTTGTGTGATCGAAATGTCTCTCGTAGTTTCTCATACCCACCATATAGGACTTGTATCCCAGTGTGGGGTTAGAACTATATATTATGTGACCGTTGGATATATTTATTATTTATTGAATATCTTGTAAAGACTGTAGCCATTTAAACGTTGCATGTAATGTAGTTGCAAAATCCAAAATCAAGATATTTTTATCTATGCAGAAATGATCGTGATCCTTCAGATGAAAAAGCTTTATAAACATCGCGTCTTGACGAGTCGATTCAAATAATTAATTTTAAATATCAATACATTGCGATTATAAAAACATATCTCAAAAACTCTTAGTGAGAATGATATATAACATAAACAGAGTAATGTTTTAGTGCGTCGCATTGACGTAATTTGTTATCATTATTATTTAAGAGTGTAAACTTAAAACAATTAAGCAGTACAATAATTGAAAAAAATATCTATAAATTATTGCTTAATTCTTTTGCCATAAGCCATCAAGGCATTATGCCAACGCCAAGTCATTAAAAAGTTCATGTGAAAAATAATATTCATTTTATTTTCAAACTGTAAATAGAATAATTTTTATATACAATATCATATACCTACTATACTAACCATAGTACTATATCCTATGATCACGCGATATTGTTTCACTTACCGTTACTAGGCGCGAAGGTAAAATCTCGTTGGCTGTGCCCTGGAAACAAAACAAAAAAGTTTACAATTTGAATAATATAATAATTGCTATAAACTACAACACTTCCACAACAAAATATGTTTTTCATTAAAAACATATGAAATTTGATACCCGTACAATAAGGATTAATTTTTTAAGCAAATAAATACAATCTAAAGTTATTACATTATCATAACCTATCCGTAAACCATTTCGTAATCGTTAAAATAAATTATTTGCTTATATAAGACTACAAATTTAATCAAACTTCGTAAACACACCGTGACCCAAATAGCTACCATAGTGTTTACAAAAAATATGCCCATATCAAGCCAAGGAAATAAAATTCGTGACCCTTGACAGGAACGCGAACATAAACCACGGCGCCACACGGACCGCTGGACAAGTAATCGCGACTAATTATTATGAGTTACTTTACGACATGAAAATTTACCTCTAGTTAACAGTTCCATTAGTTTACTTGAGAAATGAAACTCCGGCCGGAACATAATATCTCGACACATAAAAAATATAAACACTGCACTGTGGAACGAAACCGAACGGAGCCCCACCTGAGGCTAAGTAAAAAAAAACAAAAAAGCACAGATAAAAACCAAAACAAAGATTTGAAAATAGAACACTTTTTTAATTCGTAATTGGAATGATCACAAATTCACTATGGCCAATTAATATGTTTTTACACACTCGGTATTTACAACACGTGTCGTAAAGTATTATATTATTTGTGGCACAAATATTTGAGTTACATCGAGTGAGGTCGATTGTCGCCAACTGTTTAATTATGCCGCCTGTCCCGATTCATTACTGCACTCGGGTTCAGGGACGGAACAGTTGGGCTCTTTTGCTACGTAAATAAATTATTATTTTATAAAAATGTTTGTAATTTGAAATATATAATTATTTATCATATGAAGGAATATATTTCATGATTATCAAATAGATAGTTATAGAAAGTAGATAAATAAAAATTATATATTAGATTGAAACAGAACTTGTAAGTAGAAAAAAATAACCTCTTTTTTAACCTACTATTTTATCATATCGAGTAAAATATTATGAAGTAATCAAAGTCCCTACAAAACAGTATAATATACAGGATATGTAAAAGGACCAAGATGTTAATAAACTTCGTCGAGTCTTTTCGTCACCCATACCACAAAGCCTGAAGACGAAAGTCTTTAATGAGTGCGTCCTACCTGTCATGACATACGGAGCCGAGACGTGGACACTGACGGTGCGACTGGTCCACCAACTCAAGGTCGCTCAGCGAGCGATGGAGCGGGCTATGCTAGGAGTCTCTCTGAAGGATAGGATCAGAAATGATCTTATCCGACAGAGAACAAAAGTTATAGACATAGCCCAAAAGATCAGCAAGCTGAAGTGGCAGTGGGCCGGTCACATCTGTCGCAGAACCGACAACCGTTGGGGTAAACGTGTTCTGGAGTGGAGACCACGGCTCGGCAAACGTAGTGTAGGACGCCCTCTGGCTAGGTGGGGTGACGATATCCGCAAGGTGGCTGGCAACGGTTGGATGAGGAGAGCCGAAGATCGAGCCCAGTGGCGTGCCATAGGAGAGGCCTATGTCCAACAGTGGACGATTAAAGGCTGATGATGATGTAAAAGGACCGCTAATTTATAGGAGACTTTTTATTTCCCATAAGAAA
Source organism: Cephonodes hylas (assembly GCA_030295005.1). Lineage (NCBI taxonomy): Eukaryota > Metazoa > Arthropoda > Insecta > Lepidoptera > Sphingidae > Cephonodes > Cephonodes hylas. Next base: position 3,307,186 of record AP025375.1, on the reverse strand, counting down.
AAGAAGTCTAACGTCTTTCTAAATTCCACCATATACACTTAAGCGCTTCAACTTCAGCGGAATAATTTCGTAATCAACACGTAATATTATTTGACATTTATATGAATATATTGATACTTATTTTACAACATGGAAACAAGTCTTAATTCCGATTACTTTCAAAAATTATTACATGCAAAGTAAGGCAAAAATAATCTTCACAAAAGATAATCTTTCGGTATAACACCTGGAACACGTGTTACACCATACATATAACATCTGCAACACGCTTTATCTCCAACCATTGACGCATAATTTCATACAAATTCCATTCATAAACAAGTCTTTTTATCTTGTACAAAATGCTTTATCTTGACTTACTGTAATTGTACTTGAAAGATAATAAAAAAAGTCTTAAATTGTCTTTAGAATGAACGTAAAAATGTCACGCAGCGCAGTTAATCTCCGTGTGCACAAAATCGCATATTTTTCCTCCCCAAGTACGGCCCGGCGCTCGTCTGGAGAGGTCAGGGTTGCCGACGCTCGTCTTTTGACCCCCACGCATCCGTCCTTCACTAACCCGCTGTAAAAATATACATCCATCCCTTTCCAACAGGCCGCGACACTTTGCTTGACTTTTAACCCTTCACGTCATTGTCAGCGTGTTCCTTTTCTACCGCACAACATTCCGAGTACTGCCGTTTCACTCGAACAGGTTATGACATATCGGTCGACATATGACCCCCGCATCGGCGGTGTTCCGTCCTTTTTTATCTTGAGTTTTTAACGATTGTCCGTCCTTGTCACTCGTGTCGCGACCCCTACACTAGCCACTTGAATAGATTAAGTGTTTTCGTACGAACGCGGTGCGGGTTCAATATTCATTGATAGCTGGTTCGTTGGCATTTTAAATGCAAGAATGTATGTGATTGTTTCCTTTGGCTCGTCGCTAATGTAGGAACTAAACCTATTGAATACATTATATACGTATTAGCTTGTTGTTAATTACTCAGAAACTGTTTGGAGTATAGTTTTATTTACATCAGTTCATTTAAGTTGCGCAGTGAGTATAGGGTTCCACAATGGATCAAGGGGTCAGAAATCAGATTACCAAACAACAGAACCTATAGATATTTGGTCTTAAGATAACCATATAATTCTCATGTATTTTTTATGTATTAGATTAAGCTTTCATAGTTATTATCATAATCGGCCCATATAAGTCCCACAGTTGGGCATAGGCCTCCTCTACCACTAAGCAAGTTTAGGCCTTAGTCCACCATCAGGAAGATTACAACCCAAGTCAGCATATGATAGTATTAGTATAGTCAGTTTAAAGTGCGGAGATGTACCATAGCAAAGGTGACATCAGTAGCTCCTGATAGTAAATGCAGAAGTCTTGCACTGTAGATTACGGAGAAAGATGTAAATCATATTATATACATCTTCTTCTTCTTCTTCATCAACCCATATACGCCCACTGCTGAGCACGGGTCTCCTCTACCAATGAGAGGGTTTAGGCCATAGTCCGCCACGCTGGCCTAGTGCGGGTTGACGGACTACACACCTAAGAAATTCCTAAGAACTTTTAGGTGTGCAGGTTTCATCACGATGTTTTCCTTCACCGTTAAAGCAAGTGATAATTCAATTTGAATACACACATTACTTCGAAAAGTCAGAGGTGTGTGCCTGGGGTTCGAACCCGCGACTGACGAGATTCTCGACCGCGCGCCGAAACCTCGAGGCCATCACTGCTTATTATATACATAACTTCGGTAAATCAAGGGTGTGTGCCTGAAGTTTGAAGTCGCGACCGCCGAGTTTCTCAACCGCGCGTCTAATCCTCTAAGCCAACATTATTTTATGAATATTAGAATAACTAATTGCTGTCTTACAAAGCAGAGCCTTCTTTCAAGTGACTTGATTGATATTATACCACGCCGGTAGATCCAACCAAAAATTACAACACCTGAATCTGACTACACTCGCTCCTTCATTACATACGTTCAGTATCGCTAACATTTTCTAAACAAAAAAATCTCACTATTATACTCAATATTTTCCAAAAGCAAAAAAAGACACCAGCAATTTCGACTTTCCTTTAGTATCTCCTGACTCTACCAACATTTCCAAGAACAAATTTACAATGTACATAATATGACGTTTATGATTTTTATCACAGCGACCCTACAATTCTATTTATCGCCGGTTGTAAGCACACAGAACTGTGTATTACGACCCACGCGCAACACAAATATCTGCAAATGCTCCCATGTCTGACTTAATCTTGACATCTCTAAAGACAGTTAGTGCTTCTAAACCCGTATGTTAAAATAGCACTGGTATAATATAATTCTCTACTATTCACAAATTCTGTGATTTTAAGTCTATTTTTATGCTAAACCTTACATAGTTCTTCCATAGGTTAATGACTGATGGATAGTCCGTTAAAGCTTTTATAATATAAATTCATCATCATTAGCATAAGGTAGGTATATAACCATATACCTACATCCCACTGCTAGGCAGGGACCTCTTCTTTCATTGAGAGCGTTTAGGCCGTAGTCTTCAAAATGTAAAGTAAATAGGACTCTTTCGGAACAAAAATTAAAACAAATAGGTTTAATGAAATAAAACATAGTTGTATTTATAATAATTTTGTATTTTTTTTCTTTCGCATAAAAATATATTGAAGAGTCTTAAATGCAAAATCTTAAATCAAGATAAATAAAGAACGAAATTTAAAAACCAAGCGCAATCAAATTTAGAACATCCAACATCAAGCTAAAGGAAAGTCCCCATTCAGCCAGAGTTAGCATAAAGTTTTCACAAACGGAAAATGTAGTGGTAGGAACAAGTGAGCAACAAATTGCTGGTAATAAGTGAGCAAAACTAAAGTGGTCATTTACGCGGCAGTGTTTAGTGGAGGCGCGCGGCACTGAGCGTATCGGCCTCGTAAGTTTTTCCACAGCTGACCCGGGGCGATCGAGAGCATTCCGAGAGCTAACACTGGCCAAATGCACGTAGAAAGTAATGGATGAGGTGCTTTTGTAACTGTACTTGGGGCCTTGGTTGAAATGTTTGTTAGGTCTTCGAAGGCAACAGTTTAGGTGGCGTATAGAAAGTATAACAATAAAATGTTAATTTTATCACGTTTATTACGAAATCAATGAGTCTCCTTATGGTTTTATTTTTTTAAAAGATTATTGGCGCTTTTCTCGGACATTTTTAATAGTAGTTTTCTTTACAGGACGTTGCAATTTACTGAATGAAGTGTCAAGTGATATAAGAGCCAATAACATTGGCTTGAATTGAGTTCTGTTGTAATGGCAGGACATTTGTAGACGAAACTGCACACGGTCTTTTAATCATAAACTGTTCACTGGATTGTACATAAGTTTTAATAAGTTTTTGTTGATCCGATACATTGTAACATGTCCCTTCTACATTAGAAGGGTTATTTTGTTTTTTTTTTTTCCACGGAATTGCTACTTTATTGAAGATTTTTGCTTAATGCCCATTTGGATCTTTTACCACCAAATTTGAAAAAAATCTAAGATAATCCTGACGGGACGTTCCTAGCAGTTATTTAACGTTAACGAAAGTTAAATATTTACATTCTAATAAAAAAAGTCTAGAAATAATAAAAAATCTAGCCAGATTAATCTAGATAAAATACGAGTGGCAACAATAAATCCAGCCACAATAAATAGGCCAGCGCTGTGGACTATGGCCTAAAACCCTTTCAATGGTAGAGGAGACCCGTGCTCAGCAGTGGGCGTATATGGGTTGATGATGAAGAAGAAGAAGAACAATAAATCATCACCGAAACAGCCGCATCCACAATTGCCACATCGGTGAGAAGAAAGCGCGATGTCTATGGAAGGCGAGCGTGGAGCGCGGCGCGTGCGCAGCCCGTGTTTTTGCACCGATGAATATTTATCGTCCGGCGCGACCATTAGCCGCACTCGCGAGCCTCTAGCGGTAACCCGTGATTGCTCGGATCTTCCTTTATACTATTATGTTTTATGGAAATAGAAGGCCTGATTTAAATGTGACGCGCGCCCGTACTTTCTGTCCCAGCTTGAACGTAGCCGATAAATAAATAAGCATTAATGGATAACATTTTATAATAACGTCGGTAATGGCAAATTGATATTGTAAATCTTGACGTTTACAATTATGTTTATGTTTTCGTTTTATTTTCAGTATAGCTCGAACTGAAGCGGATGTAGTTATATCAATGAGTTAATGATATTAGTTGGAATACTGTCGATATTTTAATTAATCAATAAAATATATTTAATTGTTGTTATGTTTTATGTAATTATATTTCTGATTAAATTAAGGTAATGTATATTTCAAATTTATACGATTCGCCACAATTTTATTTGAAAATTTCTATCTTCATAATTAAGTTCGAGATAACAAACTAATTTAATTAAGGAATAAAATAGCACGAGTCTTTAAAACTATTAAAAAAAAGAAGATTAATAGTCACATTTAAACAAATTACCAACAAGAGCAATACGAAATGATATAGCAATTCCATTTCCGGACGCGCACGATTCCTTTCCGCACCAACGAACAAATCTCAAAAGCCAGCGTTTCTTAATCACTCATGTTTTAATTAGACTACAAAAAACTGATACAACTAGAAATTAATCAAAACTTAAATATACTCAACGACATTGTTACATTTGTACATAAAAAACTGATTGATTTTAAAATAGGGTATATGATGGGAAACATAACTAGTGTTAATTGTTTAACATAACCCTACTTTTTTGTGTATTCTATTATATAACCAAGGGTCAAAAACTGAGATTGCCTACTACTAGTGTATATGTCAAATTATATGTAGATTTCTTCCTCTCTTATTTCAATAATACTGACTATCATGATGAGGAAAGTATGTGCAACAGAAAATGCGCTATTTACGTAAATCTTTACGTAAGGAAAGTATCTAAAGCAGCCATGGCAACCCTTCTAAACCTAGTCACTTTTCTCAGAAAAAATAATTTAAAAAGGGTTCTTTCGATTCTAAGCCCTTACCTACTATTTAGAAGATTCTCCGATCTATTATTTCAGATCCCATACAAAAATTATTTTGATCTGATCCTATTCAGCAATTAGTAAAGTTTGGAATCTACTACACACTGATTTGCATACAACATCGCCACTTACGAGTATTACCATGTCTTGGCGCAAGTCGAGAGAAATCGCAGCATGAAAAATGGTTGGCGATCAAAATGTTATACCATCCAACATTTATTTTGACACGCATAACATTAGAACTTTTGATCAATGTGTTCTGTTAATTATTTATATGAACCGTGTAATAATACGCTTTGATATGAATGGGAGGTGATTAAATTCGTGTTTTAGCGCCCCCAATCCGTGCGGATCTAGATGTTGATATGTTTGAGTCATTTCTACGGTTGGTAATGGTGTTGCTTTTTATTTGGTTGGCAAATAAACGTCTTGGTGAGTGATTATCGTTCGCAAAGATGTAGTAGAATACTTGACTTTTAATTAGTATTCCATTTAAGATCTAAAATATTTTGTTTCGGATTTGAAGTGAGGCTATATTTTTATTACATATTTGACTAGAAACAATAGTTGCTAATTAAATTGAATGAAATGTCGTGATGGCCTCAGCCCTCAAAGTTTAGGCGCGCGGTCAAAAATTTCAGTGGTCGCGGGTTCAAACCCAGACTCTCCTCTCCTCTAGCTCTTCCAAGTTATGTATGTATTCGTAATTAATTGTTAATTATTTTAACAATAAAGGAAATCGTCGTGAGAAAATATGCACATCTAAAACTTCTTAGGTGTGTAATCCGCCAACCCGCACTGGGTTAGTGCGGTGGTATTTGGCCTAATCCCTCTCACTTGTAAAGGAGACCCGTACCCAGTGTGACGTATAAGAGCCAATGACGATGTTGATGATGATTAAAAGACATAGGCGTATGTATTTTAATCATATTCTTTTCTAATAAAAATACCTATATTCTCAGTAACACATAACAAGATCCAATCGCAGTCTAAATTATCACATAGGAAATTATTTTAGAGATCAAACCGATACTTGATCGACTTAAAAAAAAAACAATAGAAAAATTTGCCCCGTGCCCGGTATTAGCAGTAAGCGTTACTTTCTCGCAAAACATCAGCCAGTGGTGTTGAGTTTTTGTCGCGTATCCGGCGAGGTGTAATAATTACACTTCTATATGGCACGCTGTGGCCCGATGGACGTTTCCGCCCGACTTTTTATCCGCGATTTCTTCTTTACGACTCTCAATGGGCGAAGATGTGTGTCTCTATTTAGATGTACTGTATTCTTGTACAGATATTGCAGAACTAATTTTAAAATAGGAATGTGGGGGCAATCGGACAATTTGAAGAGCATTGGGTTAAGTTATTGATTCTTTAAGAGCGTAATAAGTGCTGTATGTATGATTCGTATTTTAAGTCAAGATGTGGCTTCGAGGATTATGTGTGCCATGTGCGAGGTTCAAATCCTAGCCACATATCTGTAATCTGCTACATTAACAAAGAACACATAAACGCTCAAAGCAAAGATCGTGAAGAAGCCTAAAATCTAACCTAAAAGTTTTCAACCAGAGACTCCTTACATTTGTAGTCCGTGCCAATTTGTACTAGATCAGCATGATGAGCTAAGAATTCATCTCCCTTTTGTAGCCTAGCCAATATGCTACAACTGGCTAATACGCAGATGAAAATTTATGTCTAAAAAATATTACTACGCCCACATTTTACCTACTAATTCAAAGGTACTATTAGATACAGTCTGATTTGCCCGCTAACAATCAGGCTATAAGCTGACATTCGCGGAGCTATTCAAACAAATGGCGGTATAAAAATGTGTGTGTGAGAGCGGGCGTGTCGTGTCGCGTGTCGCGGCGCGTCACGGGTCGCGTGCCCGCGGCAACTAATGTCGCTAACTACCGGCTGCGCTGCCGCCGTTTTCTCTTCTGTTGCGTGACGCGGCTCCGTTGTCGCGCACGACAATTCTAAGAAAGGTTTATCGTATGGAAAGATTATGTGTTAAAGGTTTTTGATCTTTGTGAGAGTTTTGGTAGTTGGTGAGTTTAGGTATTAAATAATAAATATTTACTTGAAATATATACATTTTATAGCAAGAACTAAAGCTCCTTATATTGTTTATCTATATTTATATTACACAATAATAATCCCCAGATTAACCATTTTAAGAAGGCAAAGCTAAAACTTTGTTTGTTCTTTGCCCCATGACAGCCACGTCATATTCATTTTTATGAAAACATAATATACCAACACCTTTCACTAGCATATAAATCTGGCTACGAATAAGCCACCAACATTAGTCTTTTCATTGGTAAAAGATAGCAATCACATTTCATAGTTTTCGACCACATGACATTAGCTCTCTGTTCCACGACATAATTATTTCGATCCCTACGTCAGGATTCATAATGATTTACCAAAAAAATTATGCCTCATGTAATCTCACTAACATATCAGCCTCTCATCCATTCTCTGCATTCCCTAAGAACTGCAACCAGAAAACCATTTCAAAGCAATTAATGAACTAAAGGGAATTCGTTCTAACTTTTTTAATTGAATTATCCCAAAAGCCGTGAGACAAAGGAGCCGCACACTGGTGGCAGTTAGGCTGAGCACTGGAGGTAAACGAGCGAGCACCGTTTCGACGGAAGTGGTGAGATATGGGGGGCGGTGCCAGCGCCCCTACTGCCCGCCACTCGACGGACGACGCAACCCGTCATTTACCAACCGCCTAGGTAAACTCATTTCTAGATTATCTACCTGTTTTATGATAGGTTTCACAGCTGCAGATATTGAGTTAAAGTTGAAGGATGGACAAGTCGGGGAAGGCCTAAAAAAATTGATGGAGTGCGTGAGAGAAGATATGAAAGAAAAAGGGGTGATGAAGATCATGGCTGATAAGGATGAGTGGAAGGACAAAACATACTGCGCCGACCCCAAATAATAATTGGGAGCAGTGCAAGAGAATGATGATGATATTGTAAAGGCGAAAATCTGTTTAGAAAGAGCGCCCTTAACTGTTCCTCTGCGATAGAGGGATTTCAGATGTCCCCCACTTGACCCTATTTTGGATGCTCATTTAGCATGAGAGTCCGCGATATTTACGAGGCTGTGCGCAATGCCGCATATCTCCGAATCGTACAGCTCGTGTAAGGACTATTTTGACCAAGTACGGCTAACAATCCTGATAACTCCTATTAGTTACCTCTTACGACAGGCAGGAGATGTCATGGCTGTATTCTTATTTTCCTAAGCCTGAGAGTAAGTCCTAGTACAGGTTGGCGGACTACACAGGTTTCATCACGATGTTTTTCTCATCCGTTAAAGTACGTGATTATTCATTAAAAATTCACACATAACTTCAAAAAGTGTGAAGGATTGCTTGGATTTGAACCCAAACCGCAGAAAATCCTAGACTGCAACCCTAAACCATTAAACTTTTGTATATATACTCACTCTCGATTGTACATAATACTTGACACACCAACCTACGAAAAACTATAAATCAAACTCCAAACATTCTAATTTAATTTAAAATTTATTCGAAGAGAGAATTAAATATAACGCCATCCATAACATGCAATTTACAATGAAGAATACAAGTACAATTGAATTAAAACATGTAACCATAACATGACATGTTCATTACGTAGTTACTAGTTACGTTTTCCCGCCCAAACGTACAAGATGGCGTCATGGGAGAGCGCGCGCATATTGAGCACCACACCATAAACCACAAATCACCATAGACATGGAATGGAGTCGGATTCTATTTATTTTTATTTTATAGAGTTGTAAGATATGAAATATTTTATAATTTTAATTGACCACTCGCATAAATCAGTTAATGTTTTTTCAATTTGTGAATGTTTTTTCAGAGATTTTAATTATTTTTACGTCAATAAATGTTTAATCACCGTAAATATTACCTATCTTGGTTTTCGATCGCGATCTTTTTACACTCTGTATATTTCATTTCATATTTCTAAAAGTTGTCTCCTTCTTGGTTAGATTTTAAGCGATAGTAAAGTTAACCTTATCAACGAAATATAGCTGCCAACATCAAAACCATTTATCCTTCGACAACCTCACCTGCATCAGATAAATGTTTACGCGTCGCATCCATTCATAACGTGAACCTCCCTCAAACGTTTACAAAACGCACAAACAAGGCTTGTTTGCTAAATTCATGTGACAAAATGCATATTTTCAAACAGTAATCGCCATGGGCTCTTGAGAACAGCGGCCGCTGGGTGTCTCACGCACCGTGCGCTTGTCCATAGCGCGCGTGTCGGCTGTCGACACCGTCGTAAATACATACACTGAGTGGGTTCGTTCATCCGATCTGCGGAGATTAGATATGTTGGCTGCGTGTCTGATCTGTTTTAGATAGACTTTGGTTTGTTAGTGGTAATTGAAGAGGTCAGGCATTGAAGGAGTTTGGTACCTAATAAAATTTTGAAGGATTTTAACGGTTTGTTTAAATTATTATATGGTTACCGAAATTCGAATTGAAATAAAAATCAAAGGGATACACTTTTTTATGCGGTATCTACATATTGTAGGTATATTGTGCGTCCAGGCTTTTGCAAATTATATCTGGTGCATAAGCACACTTATAACATTTATAATCAATTCTACTACAAAATAAAAACTAGAGAAATTATAAATATTAAATCTTTAAAATAATCACCTATGTCTACAATGGAAAACTTCATTTTTCGTTTTGTCCGTGATATATGCATTTACTCGGTAATTGGTGGCGAGGACTGTGTTTTGTAAAAATACCCTCTTCCCGGAGTGCTTTTCATTATGCCTTAACCGGCGCTTGTGTTAAATTATGCAGTAATGTTGGGCGGTTGTCCCCTCTCCAATGCATATTCCACGTATTTAATTTAACAACAGGTTGTATACGATATTGCATTTGCCTATTTTTGTTTTGTTTACTAAAGATTTGTATTTGCATTGATGGAAAAAAATGGTTGTAACTTTTTTTTTTTGCTGTCTTAAAAAAGGATAAGGCACTAATTAAACTGAATCCACTTTTTGATTTGCTTCTTTGAGTCGCAAAATTAAAAATCACTTTTTATAAATATCAGCAGATATAATGTATTCGTGCATCCAGTAGGTACAGGAGGCCCATGCCCTGTAGCAGAACGTAATAATTATGATGATTATTATTATCCATCACATGTATGAACCTGTTCTCAATTCACGAAACTAGATAAAAATTAAAGATAATAAATAATTTTTACGTTGCCTTTAGAAATAAATAAATTTTAACATTGTACAATTTGTGAAACTTGACAAAAACAAAAACAAAACTTTAATGATAATTTCAAATTTAACACATAATACCAACCGCTTCGCCCAACGTTCTAATTTCGAATACAAGTAACCGTTGCATAATTCCCGCCAAATACTTTCTAACCAGATCAAAGATAATTAACCTTATCGCATGGAGAACTATTAATAAAGTTCATAACTGGATCAATGACTAGACAGCGAAACTAACACACAAAACATCAGTCATGACTTAACAATATGATTACCCAAATTACTCGAAACGCATTATTGCCAACATGGAAGTGCGAAGAATCAACATAATCGCTATCATGATTTAACCATATACCTTACTCTACCATCATACCATAGTAAGTTTTATTATTTGTAAAGTCATAACATCTTACCGATGAAAAGAATACGACTGCGTAATAAGACCCGGACTCATAAGGGGTTCTTTTTCTTCAGGACCTTTTTCCTTTTTCGGAAGATGTAAACTTGAAGGTAATTTAGATACATACAAGTTCACAAAAATCAAGAAAAACGATGAAGTAATGATTTTATATTAAATATAATTTATCGATTTAAGGTAAAAAGAAAAAAAAATCCTATTTAATTTTAAGTTATTTTATTTAAATTCAAGCTAAAAATAAATTAAAATATTCATTGCTTTTAAAGAATACTTTCGTAGCTCCACGGCTCAAAACGACGCTCCGCTAGCTCGCAATATGCCGAAATATCTCAATTGCCCTCGTTCATAAAGCCACTGGCTTGTCTCTTCACCCATACATAACGACGTCGTTGAAAATAAACGGTAAAACTAAATTACTGCCATCTACCGGGCCACACACGTATGTGTCAAAACGAATAATACTACTTTGTGATAAGTGATACTATTTTTATGTTTACTGTTGGCACCAAAGTATATTAGGTTGGTACAACTGTTACGTCAAATGTGGATTCTAAGGAGGATGAGACTTGAAGGTGGAGAATCTCAGCGGTCGCTTGGTAATTCCCAGGCACACACATTTGACTTTTAGAAATTAAGTGTGTTTTTTAATGAATTATCACTTACTTTGACAAAGTCAAAGTCAAATCATCTTTCAGGGGGCCAGTCGCCTCGAGGTAACCAGTCGAAGCCAAGCTGGTCTAATTTGGCTACTGGGACGTAATAACTGACCCAACCAAAGTATGTGCGAGCAAATTTCAACCATATAAACCTTAACAGTGAAGGAAAACATCGTCATAAAACGTAAAAATTCTTAGAAATTCCTTAGGTGTTGTAGTCCGCCAATCTGCACTGAGTCAGCGAAGGGTACTAAGGCCTAACCCTCTTATTTGTTGAGGAGGTCCTATGGAGGCATGATGATAATGGAACTGCTTATTTGAATAGGTAGTAAAACACAGCTATATTAAACAACTGACATAGAACCAGAGAAATTAAAAGTTAAAGCCCATTCGCAACACCGTAAAGTGAATAATTGAGTGAAAACTGCTAATTTATAATAGAAAGCCAGGTACTAATTGGATTAACAATTTAACAATCACTATATATCGTACGCTACAGCGAAGGAGGACAAAATGTTTGTAAGAGAAAGAGCGAACCCTTTATGCCTAATTGGTTCCACGAGAGTCCAACTCGGTCCTAGATTCGGTTCCTGTGTTACGGGCGTTGTATTTTACATGCCAAGGGGGTTGGCAGAAGTTCCGTTTCAGATTTTCAGCATCGACATTCTATCAAAACTATTTCAATCCCTAGTAATAAGGGACATGCCTGTTTGTTTTTTTCACGAGAGAAAAGCGCCTTAAGTTCCCCTGTTCATGCCGTTTTTCGGGCATATATCAAAATTCCGTGCTGTCACTAAAAACATTCTAAATAAAGAAATTGAAAATTGACACGGGACCTCTAGATTACGCGGCTCATACTTGTGTTACGAAACCGCGAGGTAGCCTAATCAACTCCCACGAACTTTAGACATAGGAACTGCCCAACCACGGGTTTAGAACTTATACTTCTACCTTATACTTCAGTACTAAAAAGAATAGTAATAAAATTAAAATCAATTAGCCAAAACCGTATTTGTCTATAATTGCGTTAGACTGTAACATAAGTAATTGTTTTTATAAGCTAACGGTGGAAACGGGGCGGCGCAATAGACGCCCGTTCATTTATTTCTTTGTTTATTTTACTAGTTAATTATTTTATACTGTTACAAGACTCAGAATTAGTTTAATAATCTCTTATCTTGGCTTTCATGATAGGTGAAATTATGTTCAACTAGCCAATGAAATCAGGATGTTGACAAGCCAGTTTACTTCTAAAATAAGGGTTTGGCAATTTTTATCTAATCACAATGATAGAAGCTTCATAATATTGTGTACCTATATGTGGTTAGTTATAAGAACATATTTTCGACCCAACACTGAAGCATATAGATATCAAAATCTACAAAACACTTTTCGGGCTCACAAACACGCAGACCCGAAACAAGTAGCAAACCACACATACATTTATCTTCTTACAAGTTTAAACCTGCAGCCTGATGTTTCACTAGCTGACATCTGGCAAGATGGCCACCTATTTGTCAAATATAATACCTATCTGTACATATCATATATGCATGTCTGTTCGTATAAGGAATAATATACACAAAAGCACTTGGTTTGCGCAAAAGGAATCGCAGGTCCATAAAATCACACCCCACACATCCGGAAAAAAAAGATCATGCCAATATACTTATTAGTAGCGTAAGTAATAGTGAAATGTCAGTAACGCAGTAAATCACCGGTGGGCCGTCACACCGGATGCTCGGCGAGCGTAGGTTCACTTCCCGGGTCGGTGCGCACCGCAACACTAGTAATTTTTTGTCAACCGCTAATCACAACTACTTATGTGGTCTTTGGAAGGGGGAAAGGTGCTCGTTTGTTCTGTATTTTTTTTTATTTTTTACGTATGGATGCTATAAATATAACAGGCAAAAAGATTATTTCTTATTAAAAATGTAAAGGATACCCCAAGAAGTATCTATGAAGCAACATCGGTCTGTTAATAATGATTTAAGATTTTTATAGTTTTTTTTTATACAAAGCAAGTTTAGCTTATTTTCTTAAGAATCAGAATAAAAATAAAATGGTTAGATTCAGCCTAACTCTCATAAACCTTTGAGAAAGTCATCGGATGATTATTATGCACAGTTAAAATGCAAGTTTCAAACCTCCTTAACAAGTCCAACAAGAATATCCAGCAGTTTAATCTCCAAATCTAAGACAATACCGCAACTCTCCCACGACCCGTGGCTGTCAAAAGCGTCTGTCAAAATGGGAACTGTCAAAATTTCAACACAACATTAATCAACAATTTCAAGTAGCTGTGTTTTAATCAAGTCGAGCAATATTCATCGCATTTAAACAACCGGTCATATCTGCGGCAGTGATCGGTTGGAGCAAAAAACGGGCAAACCCGACGAACGGTGCTAGTTGGTAAAAAGCGACCGGTGACCCAGCAGGCGATACACTTCGATGCGCATACTCTAACTTGGTTCGCGATGTGGGAAGGTAGGATGTGGCATTATAACAGACGAGACTTTGGATATATCTTAGGAGTGTAAAAAAGAAAAAATATATGTAATATTATTGCTACAATTTCGCCTTTTGTAATTTTGTATACATCTTAGCAATGCTGTCTGCCTTCCTTTTTAGGGACAAAAATGAGCTGGCTATAGTAATACATGAACACACACTGGTTTCCCTGAAAGGATATGCAGATAATTTAAACCGACTAAAACCCCTATTTAAAACCCCTGTAAATGTCCATAACTGTGCGTAGTCTATTTTATGAACCCTACGCAGACTAGTGCAAAGCTTTATAAAAAAGAAACCCAAAATTTAATAAATTTTTATACAACCACAAACAAAAAACAACAATTACGCCCATAACATTCACACTTCGCAAGCAATAAAGCGACGTATAAAAATATAATAAAACGTGATATAAAACAGTTGTTTTCGTAGATTCACGGCGCGAATCTAATGAGCGGTCTTGTAATAAAGGAGATGTGTAATTGCTGGAGTGGCACGCGCCGGCCACGCGCTGCGCCGCGCACGCCTATCGACGTAGCGGGGCCGCCACACAATCGCCCAACCGTCCGATTGTTCGTCCGACTGTATGGTTGGCAGATTGGGGAACATTGAAGCTTTGGAAAATCTGCTTAATTAATCGATTGTGGTATTATTTTTCAATAAAGATTGTTTAAATCGTAGGTTATTTTATTGAGATAATTCTATAATCTATTTTTAGAATAACAGAAGTCTATTATGTAGATTTTGATTGGATTGGACGTTTGGTTTTTCCGGTTTTTATAAGAATGTAAGAAATATTTTTGTATATTTTTTATGGCTTTTATAAAAAAGACTAGAAATATTTTCCAATTGAAAATAATAAATCGTTGTCTATAAACAAATGTATGTTATAAATGGAACAAAATCAAGTGATCCAGAAAGCCGACATCTACCGTTCGCTAATCCTAAATTTTAGTGTTATAAGATCGCTGTACAGAAATAACATGATATAAATATAATGCTACTACATAGTTGGATGATTGTCTGGTAACGCCTTAATAGCTTTTATTATTGTTAATAAAGTTTTTGTCTAATTATGTTCCCGGAAGAAGTTTTTACCATAATTTTATTGAAACTGTTCCGTTCCATAATTATTGTAAAACAAAGGGTTATAAGAACTAAAAACACTTACCCCGTGGCGTAGTTTCTAGCCTCCATATTGTGAAACGTGAGGCCATAGGTTCAATCCTCGCACTGAGACAAATGTTAATGTGATTCACAAATGTTTGTTTCGGGTCTGAGTGTTCGTGAGGGCAAAAAGGTTTTTATGGTTACTGACACTTACGTAAAAAGACTCGTATCTTAATGTGAGTTCAGAACTATTTATGTAATGTTAGGTTATTATTTACCTACTAATAAATTAAAGTGTTGTAAAGTATGTAGGTATTTCTAGCAGCTTTTCCTGGTACGAGTAAATGTATTTATGATCATTATTAAAAATTATATGATAAGCGTAATAGGTTTATTACGTCTAACACTTATCAAGAATTTGATATTCAAAAGTGATATTACCTACTATTACGTGCACTCGGTTACAAAGAAAGGACACATAATTGCTACGTAAATTTTTCTGACCATTTGCCCACAGAAAAATCGAGTTGTACAGGATCTACTGTACTGCGGAACCAATGGAGCGTGAAAACTGTAGTGAGAGTACTTTTTAAAACCTATACCAAAATCTATTATATATTTATTTGGATGTCAATATTTTTTTTTTATTTAAAAATACAAACTGGATAACAAAAGATTCAATGTAATTCTATATCATACCATGGGCAGGGGTGAAACATTATTAAATTTTTTTTTTTAGTTAAATTAAGGTAAGCAAGTTTTATTACTATATTTTCCTTCACCGTTCTACATAGTTACATAATTAAACATAAGAGGTTAAATTTTCTATTGTTGTGTAGACAAAGTTCGCACATTCTAATATTTTACATGTAACATATATAATTTTAAGTCAACTCATCTATGAATACTTTCGATCACGTATTGATATCCTTTTCATTATATTTTAAGCCATAGTTACAATTTTAGTGCATACGAGTACTAAACTCTAATAATAATTCTTACAAGTAAGCTATCAAACTAAACTTTCCTTTGTCAGTTCCCTTCACGATTATACTTAGAAACTTTAAACTCTGCATAATGTCCGAGATTGAATATTAATACGACAGTATCTGTACACTTTCTAAGCCACGATTTTCTGTCAATCCATCATAATAGTAATGCAGTTGGCCAATCATACATCCTGGTAATATCACTCATAACTAGGCTTAAGTAACGAAATGAAAACTGCAGGCGTCACAGTGGGAGACCATCTAATAACATGTCTTTATAAAATTATCAATCACGAGTAAGAAAATCAGCCTGTATCATTTATTATTAATTGTGTATTGAGGTAATTGCAAGCTGATTTCATATGGATAGAAATCTGCGCGGTTTTCTATGATCTCTGTACATGTTTTTGCAAAATAATTATTTTGGTGAAGCCTGTCTTTAACTTATTTAACTTCCAAAAGTAATACCTGCCATCAGATTTGTTATGTTCTTTATAGAAAAATATTTAAGATCTAATTTAGATTAAACAAAGTGGCTGTCAATGTGCAACAATTTTAATTACATTTTAATTTGAATTCACTATCAATTCGATATTTTTGGCTATATTTGCGTACATATTGTACATGAATATATAGGATCGGACCATAATTGTCTAAGAAACACAGTGTTCGGGACACTGTTCTCACCGCTCATATTATCATCATCAGCAGCCCATATGTGTTCTGTGCCTGGTACCGGCTTCCTCAATTTCCATGAGGGTTTAGGCCGTAGTCCACTACGCTGGCCTAGTGTGGGTCCGTGGAGTATACACCTGAGAAATTCCTACACTTCCATCTCTCATATCAAAAACATTATGAGTCTTGTGTCGTTAGTACCAGAAGCACTCACACTTTTAATTGTATTTCATTAGTTATCAAAATAATAATATTTTTCCTTTATATTGTTTTCAGCATAACGTTTTTATGCTCAGATTGTTTTTTGAGAATGCCTAAGGCCTTAAGTCCGTCTACATAATTATATATTAAACATAGTAAAGAAATATGTACATGCCCTAGATAATTAATTGATGGAACCTTCGACCTATTGTTGCTGTTAGAAAAGATCTTCACACTCCTGTGAAAATTTTACCTTTCAAACTCGAATATTTTAGTCCATAAGAACCTATTTCATAATCCGTCACAATTCATATTACAATGTTCATAAAGACGGACAAAAAATATCAATCAATAATTAAATACTTATCATAAATACCAATCATAGTACGTCGACTTTCATCTTTAGTCCCATATATATTGTGCCAATCAATTGTAAATAAGTTTATAACCGCCTCTATTTTATCATAACCTATACCAAAAAACTATAAAACCCACATCAGTGAAGGTGTGAAAACGCATCAACCAATTCATTCGCATTTTATATTAATTGAAGTGATAAAAGTGAGTGTATAAAACAAATTGTAAAGCATTGTTCGAAGGTATGTGTTGTGTGGTGTTGCCGATCGAGTGCAATGAGCGATACAGTCAAGTTTTATTGGCTGGCTCGCAGGCCTTCTTCAGCCCATAAAACATATATTCAATTATCATCTGTAGACCCTTCACACCGGATAATTGCCGGACGCCTCAACACTATCGGACGGGGTGGCCATGCGGTACAAATTAAAAAAGACGAAGAAAATCGCGAAATATGAACGCTTGAAAATATTCAGAGAGTATTTAGAAATGCCTCGTTAGTCCGACGATATAATTGTAAGATGTGCGATTGATATGTTCCCGGGACGGATTTCTGGGTCGAGCCAAATGTAGCTGTATTTATTTAGAATTTAGTATTATCACTGTTGATTCGGAAAAATCGTACCACTGTTTTATGTGGTTCTAACTGTTTTAA
Source organism: Cephonodes hylas (assembly GCA_030295005.1). Lineage (NCBI taxonomy): Eukaryota > Metazoa > Arthropoda > Insecta > Lepidoptera > Sphingidae > Cephonodes > Cephonodes hylas. The sequence goes on along the minus strand of AP025375.1, from coordinate 3,289,294 downwards.
TAAATTGTAGTAGACTGGGATTACGTCTATATACTATTTTAACGTTTTCAATTATGCTGGGTCTTCCGAGGCTGGCACTTACTTTATTTGTATTTGCACGTCAGTTTTCATCCATATTCTCATGTAAAACTACTTTAACCTAACTCTTCCTATTTCAGTCACCACTTTAAAACAAAAATTCTAATATTTTTGTTTTTCATTAATTTACAACTAGTATGTGGTCAAACATACATATATAAAAGTATTGTTTTTGTTATCCTGTGTTCGGTCACAGCGTGGTGACTACAAAAGGATAGCACTCAAATATAATGACCGTTGCAGGCTACACCCGAGTTATTTGAAAACTTGTACAATGAAGTAAATCAAGCAGCGATAATGCTTTATGCTATGAATTATTAATTTATTTTGTTTATATTTTGTTCATAAAACATGCGTTGCAACCTTTAGTGTGTACAGGAATTAATAAGTTAATTTTATTATGACCGCGAAGTTCATAATTCATGCTTCGCGGCCATCTAAAAGGTAGTTTGCTGTTGTATAGACCAGGTACTAAAACAGCTTATAGTTTTAAAGATAAACATCAAAATGTCTTTTAACAATGTTATATTTTGATTTTATGGAATATGAAAACTAAATATGGCCTGAATGTTTGTGCGCGGTCGAGAGACCCGGAACTGACGGGTTCAAAGGCACTTATTTTTGGCTTTTTAAAGTTACGTGTGTATTTACGATTAATTATCACTTATTTTATGAAGGAAAACCTACTAATGTAACTTGCACGCCTAAAAGTACGTAGAAATTTCTTAACGGAGTAGTCCGCCTACTAGCACTAGACCATCGCGGTGCACTAAAGCTTAAACCGTCTCAATGATACAAGCCCATGCATAGCAGTGAGCCGTATATGAGCTGATGATGAAAATGACAGTATAAGCATAAGAAATTTAACTAAACGTCAAAGTCGTTCCCTCTCAGGAACCTAAGTAAGTTTTTTATATTAATAAATGTACATATTCATTGTACTTGTATCTATTCATACTAAAATCATGCTTACCCCTTTTGCCCTATAACGACATTATTTAAAAAGGACAAAATTAAACTTTTCCTTTCTATTGTCTATTTGGCTCTTTCAAAATAAACACATGAGCGTATTCATGACGGTTTTCGTACACTTATAAATTCATAATCAATTTCCACAATTTTTGAATTTTGTCAATACTTTGGAGGAGAAACTGCAAAAGCAAACATTAATGTTTGTTTCTGTTCAAAACTACGAAAGCACATAATGGGGTAATGTGGACAATTTGATACCTAAAAAAATACACTAGAACAACATAAAAAAATATTGACCAAAACCTCTACTACGATATAATCTTCGAGAAAAGTCCATGTTAGACCATATACTAATTTAAATTACACCCGATCAGCCTCAAATAAAACGCTCACCACGACCTCAAAACCTAATCACTTCACAGGAGCCGCTTCACAGCCCCAACAGACCTCAATCCCAAGATATCTCTCAATACAGTCATGGAGAAATATGAGCTCTATTAAAAAGTCACCTTTTACGACCCCCATATAGAATATAGTAAATCGTAACAAGCTACAGTCGGGCTGGGCGACCGGACGCGGCAGGTGCTACCGTGGGTTCACTAAGGTTCACAACCACCCCTCCCCCGACCCTCCTCAACCTCCCCCCGGGAGACCTTGCCCCGGACAGCATCCGTGCAAACCCGTTCCTCTAATAATATAACGTAGAAATGAAAGATTAATGAGAGCAACCCGTGCACGCCTCTCACTCGGGCCTAGGCGCGGGATTGTGCTATTCCGATGTATCGATTTAGATCACGCTGAAAATGTTTTGTTGCGATGGTCATTGTCTTTGTTTTGAAAGTATTTGTTGATTGGAGCCGTCAAATTGGAGCTGTTGTCTCAAAATTAAAAAAAACTTGGAATATTCACACACCTATCTTAGACTGAGACCACAGTTAAAATGCAAGTCTAATAAAAGGTATAATAGAAAAAGGATAAGTTTCATACAACATACAACTACGATATTCAGATAAATTAATCCTGAAACCGAAATTGATATCAGATATTTTATTGGTACTCTAATTTATTAATTCCTTAAAAATGATATTTGAGTTCCATTAAAAATTAAGCGACAGCATCATCCTTTAAGTCAATGATTTTAAAAAAATCACAATAATTCCCTCAGACACTTTACTTACAAATAACATAGGCTATTATTTACCCCAACCAAAGCTAAATAACCAATCGTAAATCCAACCGAACATTCAATACATCGACATGCGCAAGCGCATCCCTCGCGAACAAGTCTCGATCGTGGACGCAATGAAGACCGCCCAGATAAAATATTAGCCTCGTGCCGGGCCCAGTAGCCACTGTTATATATCGACCGTTGACAGTCACATTGTGTCGCTCCAGAGGTATGCGCTCTTTCAGTTCTCTTACATCCACCAGACCCGCATCAATCAACTTCTAACCTCGACCTTCTTTTGTTTCAACACAACCTTACTATCTGTATAGGAGTTCTATCGGCAGTAGTATTTTCCTTTGGTCACATTGTTCGGAAAGTCGATAGATTGAACTGAAAATTATGGTTGGTATAGTAGACGGAAAAATGTAGGCGGCCCTAATGGGGGCAAGATCATTTTTGATTGATTTCATTACAATTAACTCCACGAAAAAACAGGGTCGCCTTAACTAGGAAAATCAGCAAGTTTCCTCGCATTTTTTTCGTCACCGTTAAAGTGGTAATTATTGTGAATACACACATAACTTCGAAAAGTCAGAGCTGTGTGTCTGGATTTGAACCCGCTACCGCCGAGATTGCGCATCGCGTGCCTATACCTCGTCCATCACTACTTCTTTAATTTACTTTGTAAAATTGTTTTTTACAGATAAAATTGAAAACTATTGCATTATTAAATTTATTGCAATGTAGTTAGATGGTATCTCAAGGAAAAATATGCGCTACATAATTTCCTTTCTGACAAAATTGATAATTATGAAGGTTGTAGAATTCGCAACCTGGTCAACTCCAGTTGGTTGTCAATTAAAATAACGTATACTTTCGATGTAAGCCAATGTTCGACCCTTAAAAGGAACGTATTTTATAAATATTTTCATTAATTTCACGCTCCGGCAGAAACCTTGTAAATTCTCCAGAATCCATATAAATACTTCACGTCTATTCAGAGAGTCCAACCACATTTTTTCCTTCATTACGTACAATTATCTTGTCTTTAGTTTATTCAACGGACTTTCGATACAGTGGTTGGTATTTCCTTTGCATTACAGTATTTAGCCGTAAGTGGTTGGATATTCATATCCGCTCTGATAACGAACACTATCTAGGTGTAAAATCGGCTGAAATGACTCACGCTAGTTCGTCGTGTTTCGAGGTTTTCATATCGAGCCACAATCAGGCCGACATAATTCTTTCAACTATGCAAAAGATTCCTGTAAAAGTTTAAATGTTTAGACCACCTGTCAAGTTAATTCTGACCCTAACCGTTCATCAAGAATTCAAGTTTATACCCTCATCACTTACATTCAGAAAATTTTCCTTTTTATTCGAAACCTTGTCTTTCATTTCAAACACTAATACATGAATAGACACAACAAGACGGCATAACAGACCATCATACCGTTTTCCACCACGGAACATCTCAACGAACGCACGTTATGTAAATTCTCTTGATGAAGACGAGCTCATTTTTTCCTCCATTACTACAATTATCATAACATAGAGGCATCAGGAAGCGTTCCATTGAAGCTTGACCAGCGATGGCACTGTTATACCCTTGTTAAAACAGGCGTGAATATAAAATAAAAACGCTGCGTTTCCTATCGCATTGACGTCAATGCAATAGGAAACCAATCCAATACTCAATCATTATAAATATTAGTGCTTTGCTATTTTCAAGCAGTTTTTGATCGGACTTTCGTCGGGTGTAGGCCATTTGTAATATATATTAAATAAATATCAATTCTTTAATAAAAAGTCTTTTTAAAAAAGTCTTCTTCGACCCACCCCGTAACATTGGTGTCAGAAGTGGGATACCAGTGCCAAGAAACATCGAAGAATCGCGCTGGTATAAAGGGTCGCAAATCAATCACCGTGGACCTACACCGTAAAGAAACCAAAAACTCCGGGGCTTCATAAACCAACGCCTCGACAAACTTGTCGCCGTATCGCCGTGTCGCTGAGTCACCGTGTCTCCGTGTTGCTCTATCTCCGTGCCTCCGTCTCGTCGTGTCTCCGTGTTGCTCTATCTCCGTGCCTCCGTCTCGTCGTGTCTCCGTGTTGCTCTATCTCCGTGCCTCCGTCTCGTCGTGTCTCCGTGTTGCTCTATCTCCGTGCCTCCGTCTCGTCGTATCTCCGTGTTGCCCTATCTCCGTGTCTCCGCGTAGCCACGTGTCACTGAACTGCTGTGCCACGTGTCTCCGAAAACTTGCTGCGTTTCTGGCTGCTGAAGCGTCCCTGTTTCCTGTGCCACTGAAGCGTTGCTGTGATCCGTGCTGCTGAAGCGTAGCCGTAGTTCCTGTGTCACCGCTGCAGCCGCTGTCCTTGCTGTCGTGCCGCTCCACCGCCACTGCTGTACGAGTTTCCCGATGTCTGCCGCTGTGGCCGTGCTCCTGCTGATTCTGTAAGTAGAACATCTTATCTCTGTTATCGCTAATCCTCCGACCTTACTATCCTTTTTAAATATTTTGTAGTTATACTTACCTTAATTATCCTTATCCATATAATCTTATTTATTTAAAACTATTATATTCTTTCCCAACATAGTCCAAATTAAATTATTATTTAATTTCCTCCATAATTTTATATATTTTTCTATTTAATTTCTCTTTTTCCCAGTTAAAATGACTGAATCAAAGAAAAACGTAGCTTCAGCCGAAATCATAATGAGTGAACAATTTTCTTTAAATGTTTTATGCAAGTTTATTAATTCATATAATGGTGATCGCGAAACCCTCACAGCCTTCTTATCTAACTGTCAAGACGCCTTAGATTCAGCATCACCTAGTCAAAAAACATTACTTTTTAAATTTATTAAAACCAAATTAGAGGGTAAAGCCCAAATCGCATGTTCTAACAGAGTCTTCGACGACTTTGAATCATTAAAGAGTTTCTTAAGGCAAAATTTTGGGCAACGGAAACACTATAACCATTTATTCCTAGATCTCCAGGCCTGCAAGCAACAACCGAGTGAGAGTGTAACACAATTTTCGCTTAGGGTTGAGAAATGTCTAACTGAACTACAGACAGAAATTTATAATTCTGATACGTTAAAAAAAGATTTATCAGGTCGGTTAGCTATGACGGAAGACTTAGCGTTGCACACTTTCATGTTAGGATTACATTCGCAGATTAGTAATTTGGTGCGTTGTCGAAATCCAAAGTCCCTTAACGACGCCGTAAACGTTGCAATTGAGGAAGAAAAAATACAAAATTTCGTTTCAAGGAGTGCGTTAAAATCGGAGTCTATAAATAATAATAAACCGAATAACTCCCGATTTTCTCCAGTTAGACAGTCATTTAGTCCTAATGCCTCTCGATTTCCGCAAAATAGGCAATCACATCCCCAAAATTCGCGCGATCAGATTTATTGTAAATACTGTAAAAATCCGGGCCATGATATTTCACAATGCCGCAAACGCAAATTTAACAACGAAAGGCGTAAACAATTGCATGCGCAAGTAGCTCATCATATTTCTGAAGCGCCGCCGCTACCATTGGCGTCATTGCCGACATACGATGACATGGCACACGCCAACGTCAATGATGTATCGGATTTAAACTAGCTCCTCGGATTACGAACTCGTGCCGGCGCATTCCGAGAAATAATGGCACAAATCATTTTGTTTCCAAGCGCGTTTCAAATATCAATATGTCACAATCAAAGACGATGTTAACTTCTAAATCTATAATACCTAAAAATCGTAACATCGACCTATCGCGTAAATCTCTTACACCTCAACACATTCCTCCGGGAACCGCTGTCTCGTTGAGTCCTAAATCTCTTACACCTCAACACATTCCTTCGGGAACCACTGTTTCGTTGAGTCCTAAATCCTTTACACCTCAACACATTCCTTCGGGAGCCGCTGTCTCGTTGAGTCCTAAATCTCTTACACCTCAACACATTCCTTCGGGAACCACTGCTTCGTTGAGTCCTAAATCCTTTACACCTCAACACATTCCTTCGGGAACCGCTGTCTCGTTGAGTCCTAAATCTCTTACACCTCAACACATTCCTACGGGAACCACTGTTTCGTTGAGTCCTAAATCTTCTACACCTCAACACATTCCTTCGGGAACCGCTGTTTCGTTGAGTCCTAAATCTCCTACACCTCAACACATTCCTACGGGAACCGCTGTTTCGTTGAGTCCTAAATCTTCTACACCTCAACACACTCCTTCGGGAGCCACTGTTTCGTTGAATCAAAAACCAAATTACCGAGCTCGACATGTTTCGCCGCGAGTCCATACATCATCTAAATCTAAGATTATAAGTACGTCAGACGTTTCTACTCCTTTATATGAGGTAAACACACTACAGAATAAAATATCTTTACCTCATATATTCTTAAACACTAAGTACTCTCAGATCCCTCTTTGTTTTCTTATTGATACCGGATCAAGCGTTAGTATAGCGAAACTCTCTAACTTTAAAGTAAGACCTTTAATGGCAAACGAAAAAATACACCTTAAAGGTCTTAATGCGGAAAATTCTTATTGTGAAACGCTAGGGTCATTTGAAATGGAATTTCAATGTTCTTCAAATAAAAGTAGTGCAAACTTTATTCCATTTGTTTTTAAATTTCACGCTATCAACGAAAATATACAATTAGAATATGATGGCATTTTGGGCAACGACTTTCTAAGAAAATTTCATGCCGACATCAAATATTCCGAAAATTGCCTCAAAATACAAAATCATTATTTGCCCATCTATTTTTCTCAACCTAGTTACATTATTCCTTCGCGTTCGGAGGCAGTTATCGAATGTCCCATTTTAAACTCACCATCAGAACTTATGAACGTTACCGAAGGCCTAGTTCTTGACCACAGCATATCGGACGGTGTTTACATAGCCAATTGTATAGTTACAGTCAAGCCAAACCATAGAGTCAATATATCAGTACTTAATACTACCGAGTCTGACGTAGTTATAAAAGATTATCGCGTTCATTTAATTCCTTTCGATGTCCAATCATCCGTACAACTCAATAAAAACATTACGGAACACGTTTACAACATTCATAGTTCTCACTTAGACCGATCTCAAAAAGTACTAGATCTTATCAGAACATCTCATCTTAATAATGAAGAGACCAAAACACTACTCGAGTGTTGTTCTTGTTACACCGACATATTTTATTTGGAAGGTGAACCACTATCTTGTACGAATGCCATAGAGCATTCAATCGATACCAAAGATGCTGCGCCTATTCATGTAAAATCTTATCGTTTTCCTGAGTGTCACAAAAGTGAAGTTGAGAGCCAAATAAAAAAAATGTTAGATCAAAATATAATTCGCCCTTCTATATCGCCATGGAGCGCTCCCGTGTGGGTTGTTCCCAAAAAACAAGACGCCTCCGGTAAACAAAAGTGGCGAATTGTAATAGATTACAGAAAGCTCAATGATACTACAGTAACCGAAATTTACCCAATTCCTTTAATAACAGATATCTTAGATCAGTTAGGACACTCTAAATATTTCACTACTCTTGATCTCGTGAGCGGATTTCATCAGATCAAAATTAAGGCCGAGGATGCTCCTAAAACGGGTTTCACAGTTGTCACTAATGGTAGCGCATCAGGACATTACGAATTTACTCGAATGCCATTCGGGCTCAAAAATGCACCTTCAACCTTTCAAAAATTAATGAACACGGTGTTGTCGGGATTACAGGGACTTCATTGTTACGTGTATTTAGATGACTGTATCATTTATTCCCACGATCTTCAGTCACACATGCAAAAGCTCAAGTTAGTATTCGACAGGCTTCGTCAATTTAACCTCAAATTACAACCGGATAAGTGCGAATTCTTACGTCGCGAAGTTAGTTATTTAGGTCATATAATTACCGATAACGGTGTATCGCCTAACCCAGAAAAAGTCAAAGCTGTCGTACATTTTCCAATCCCTAAGTCTCCTAAAGACATAAAATCATTTCTCGGTCTAGTCGGATATTATCGTCGATTCATTGAAAATTTCTCCAAAATCACAAAACCTTTAACTTCACTTCTAAAAAAGGACGCCGTATTCCAATGGTCACAGGATCAACAACAAGCTTTTTGTACTCTAAAAAATAAATTAACCTCAGCTCCACTTCTCCAATACCCCGATTTTAGTCGCCAATTTTTATTAACAACTGACGCGTCGAATTACGCATTAGGTGCCATTCTATCGCAAGGTGACATAGGTAAGGACAAGCCGATCGCGTATGCGTCGCGAACTCTGAACAAAGCTGAAGGGAATTACTCAACGATAGAAAAAGAACTTCTCGCTATCTTATTCGGTGTAAAGACCTTTAGGCCCTATCTTTATGGTCGTAAATTCAAAATTATAACCGACCATAAACCTCTCGTATGGTTATTTAGTGTCAAAGATCCCGGGTCAAGACTTATCAGATGGCGCCTTAAATTGGAAGAATACGATTATGAGATAGTGTATAAACAAGGCAAATTAAACGCAAACGCGGACGCGTTGTCTCGCTTTCCGGTAAACACCTTAGAAAACGACTTAAATATAAATGTCCCTAATTCATTGGCATGTGATCCAACACCAGCCGTTGGTAATAACGATGACTCACACAACATGCCGTCGATATCGGAAACATACGAACAATTCCTCCAAATAAATAAGCAAGCAGGAATATCATACGACACTGTTATCGAAGAACATAATGAATCTCTACTCAAAGCAAAATGTAAGCTTATTGCCTACCCAACATCGGTCGATCTTGATGAATCCGTGCCATACTGCTTAGATATCATAAACGCGTCTACAAGTAAACCCGATATCCGCGATATTGAACGAGAATTATATACATTCTATTCGACAGATAATGATAAACATCTTTTTACACATTTATTTGTACGTCTTAATCATTTTGACGAAATGACTTACAAAGATATATTTAATTTACTCCGTGATTACCGAGAAATGATAAAATACTGGTACCCGGAGGAAAACGAATTCGCTATATCAGATTTCTCAGATCCATTTAGTAAGCTAACGTTTAATAAAATTTACAATATCATATCGTTTTTGTTTCATAATTCTAGTATCAAGGTGCATATATATCACAATTCAATTAAATACCCGACACCGGACGAAGTTAAGCAGATTCTTAAGGATAACCACGATTCTCCTTCTGCTGGTCATCCCGGTAGTACACGTATGCTCGAGAGAATAAAACCCCAATTCTGGTGGAAAGGTATGCGGCAAGATATTGAAGAATATGTTAAAAATTGTCGCTCTTGCCAAATCAATAAGCCACTTAGGCATACCAATCGCGCGCCTATGATTATAACATCCACCGCGACTAGACCTAACGAAAAATTATTTTTAGATCTCGTCGGTCCCCTTCCGGAAACTCACGAAAATAACTTCAAATTCATTTTAACGTTACAAGACGACTTAACAAAATTTTCCCAAGCATATCCCATGCGATCATGTTCCGCTGAGGAGACGGCAAAACTTTTAGTTAATTACATCTCTCACATGGGAATACCTAAAATGCTTATAACAGATCAGGGTACAAATTTTTGTTCAGACGTCTTCAAACAATTAGCCAAATTATTCGGTATTAAACACATCTTAGCTTCCCCGTATCATCCGCAAACATGTGGCGCTTTAGAAAGGAGTCACGCTACGTTAAAAGAATACTTGAGGTCGTACGTAGGTGAAAATCAACACACTTGGGATTTATATATCCCCAGTGCGATGATCGCTTACAATTCCAACGTTCATAGCACTACAGGGTTTTCACCCCTAGAGTTATTATTTGGATATAAGCCATATATACCTAGCAGTATCGATAACATTGATCACAATACATACACAGATTACATTCGTGCATTAAATCACCGACTTTATTACAGTCGCCAGAAGGCCCTTCAAAATATTCAAACGTCGAAAGAAAAATCTAAAACCCGCTTCGACACACACGCAAAGCCCATCACATATAATGCAAATGATATGGTATACGTGAGGTGTCACCACAAACAAAACAAATCATTAATGCCAGTGTGGAAAGGCCCATTTAAAATCATTAAAATAAACGGAAATCATACCGTCACTTTATTGATAGGAAGAAAATATGTTCGTCATCATTATGACGAAATTAAACTCGCCGCCGCTCATATACCACAACAATAAAACATCATTACATCATAGTCGTTCATTCTGTTCCAGATCAGCTCATGCATCCGCGTCACCCGAATACGTCTCGACAATAGTAGGAAGTCCGGGTCTATATTTCGACAAACTTCTCGATGTCAAATTTACTAACGATGACTGGAACATAATAACTTATATTGACATCAGTCACGTTAAGCCCACTATCAATAAAATTGAATTTTTATTTGAAAAAATAGAATCACTTTGTAAATCATTCACATCACAAAAATTTATGCAGGAGTGTTCTAACTCACTATCGGCGTTACAAAATCAACACAATAACAATGTGAAAAAATTCTCGTCCATTTCGTATTTGCTAACTGACGAAAAACCTAGCGCTCGTTTTAAAAGAGGTCTTATGGATTTTGGAGGCACTATTCTCAAAACATTTTTCGGTACTTTAGATCATGATGACGCAACGCAATTTTCTAAAGCGATTGATGACGTCCAAACGGACGAACAGAAAATAGTTCATTTAATGAAAGATAACATCCATGTTATAAAATCTACCATATCTTCCTTTAACAATTCTATCAGCAAAGTAAATAGAAACGAAAAATACTTATTGAATAACATGGAAACGATCCATAGTAATTTAGAAAAACTTTATTATTCCATTGATAGTACGCAAATTACGGCTGAGCTTAACTCCTTATTAAATGCATTAGAAGCGATTATTGTCACGCTCTCATTCGATATTGACGATATGAACAATGCCATTTTATTCGCGAAACTAAATATTTTACATCCAACGGTTCTTAGTCCCCATCAACTATATCATGAACTAGACAAAAACAGGAATAACCTTCCAAGACAATACGAACTTCCTGTTTCCTTGACTTTACAGAATGTTCACGAATTAATAGACTTATCTAAATTAATATGTTACTATCACCAGAATAAAGTCATAATTGTAGTGAAATTACCTTTAGTATTACCCCAAACTTATAACTTGTTCAATGTCATTCCTCTTCCTGTCCCATACGACATTACTAAACCTAATACCTTCGTCCTAATTTCTCCTACCAGCTCCTACATAGCGATAACAGCTGATCATATGTTCTATTCACTGATAAGCGACATAGACAAATGCCAACTAATCGGTGAAAAATGTTATATGTGTTCGTTGACAAGTATATATTCCACTATAGCCAATCCTATCTGTGAAACTACTTTGTTAAGTGAAATAGTCAGAAAACTTCCAAGTAATTGTGAGACTAAACTATTACATGGTTCAATTGATGTCTTCCACAAAATTTCTGGTAACCGATGGATTTTTGTACAATCAGAACCAGGTAGATGCCATATTACTTGCAACGATAATATGGATAAAATTGAAAAAACTCTATTTGGAACTGGCATTTTAAAATTGAGAAAACATTGTAATGCGTTCTTTAAAACTTTGCAGTTTTCGCCTAAAGTTGAAATTCTAGCAGGAAACTCAACTAATATTATATCAAATTTTAATGTCTTAATGGACGATTGTTGTGAAAAATCCAGAGTAAATAAAACATTTTCCAAATTACCCTTTAAACAATTGCATAACATCGACAATTTAAACTCGCTAATTCATGCGAGTGTTCATCTCGACCATTTTGAAAACGAGTTGAACAGATTAGAAAATCCATCTCATTTCGATAAATATGGCATTCATTACATGTCAATAACCTATTTATTTGGGATAGTATTTTCTATTTTTATTCTCTATAAAGCCAAAAACTTCATTTGCAGACCCGATATTAAAGGCAAATCAGGATGCATCCAAATATTTAACCAATGCCACAATACCAAATGCGTTAAAAAGCCGTCCACACAAATGATAGTAATTAAGGACGATACCAAGACGTCAGAGTCGTCTTCAGAGGAAATCGATGTTACCATACATCGATCTCCTATGAAAAGAAATATCATGTATGATAACAAATGTCATACCTACTAAAGTCAAATCTCTTTTATTCAAATAGACTTTTACAAGCTCTTTTGAATCGTCATTATGCTATTTTTTTAACTAGTGCCGCTCCAAAACGTGCCATCGCTTTGGAGAAGAAACGGCAAGAAACATAACACATAAACTTTTTCCTTACTTAATTTACGTTTACTACATATAATTTAATTTTCTATTTCTATAAAGTAGTCACGTAACTTTCTATTTCTTAAATGTATGATTTCAATTACTTTTATTATTCATTTTTATGTTACACCTAGGAAACGTATTTTTATCGATATTTAAAAAAAAAAAAAATGTTAAATTCTTAAATTTTAATTATTTTTATTCTAGTTCTTAATTTCGAATAAATAATGTATTTTATTTTATTTGTAAACCGATGACAGTCCGAATAGCTTCCATTAAATCAATTTCCAATTAATATTATCTTCACGTCTAGTTATCTCTTAATCTCTCATCACTATAATGAGTGATGATCGATCTTAACGGGGGGGTTGTTATACCCTTGTTAAAACAGGCGTGAATATAAAATAAAAACGCTGCGTTTCCTATCGCATTGACGTCAATGCAATAGGAAACCAATCCAATACTCAATCATTATAAATATTAGTGCTTTGCTATTTTCAAGCAGTTTTTGATCGGACTTTCGTCGGGTGTAGGCCATTTGTAATATATATTAAATAAATATCAATTCTTTAATAAAAAGTCTTTTTAAAAAAGTCTTCTTCGACCCACCCCGTAACAGCACGCTCTCATTGTTGGCATGACCTCCCCTCGCTAGCAATACCGAGATGTGGCGTGGCAATTAATGGGGAGAGATTGAGCAAAAACTGTTCGCACACGACCGCCCGCGCTCTCGTATGTAACAGATCAAACAACCGTATAGGAATGTTGGTGAATTGTATTATTTACAGTAACTAGTTTGCGTTTTGATACGTGCGGATTTCTTTTTGTTTAAGTCTTTACAATGTATTGTTTCAAGTGGTATTTAGATGTATTGTTTTACGGTTATGCTTACGATCACCACTTTGGTTCAAGTTTTATTTCTTACGAATTTTGAAACGAATTTCGTATAGGTAAAGAATTAATGATAAAGCTATTATAACTAAATAAATAAAATAAGGGTGAGAACTGACTCAAACGTCTCTTCTTATTCTTTTCATAATGGCATGACACTCGGTGGAGATTTTACTTCACACTATTTATACGGTATACATCGACTTCATCAACGATCGTTTCTTCGCTGAAATATCAAATGGTGGAATATTTTTCCTGCATAAAATGCTTACTCTGTCTTTAAGCGTAGAATATCCATCAAAACAAATAAAACGGTTAATATTCTTATAAAATAAGTAATTATAATCATTACTTCTAACCGCAGTGTCAATAAATAGTTAGTATTTATATTAGTGCAGTCAGCACCGTGACAGACAAAGGCAGAAAGCGCGGGGGCACGGCGTGGTACTGCGCTCCATCTAGATTCGCAGACACCTCACTTGAGATATGGCTAATTGTAACAGCGTCGGTCACGCTTTCATGTACACCTGCCGCCGGCGCGGATTTAGGAAGTCTCGGGGGTCGACGCCCACTGAAAAATCTAGACCTTGTTGAACCAGAATAGACGCCTAAGGCTGCGATGCAATTGGCTTACAAATGACGTTATTAAAGAGAAATTGCATGGCAATTTTTTCGCCTTTTTGTTTTCAACCAGGGTTGTTTATTTTTATCTGAATAAATTGAGGACACGGCCTTCTGATTCATGCTATTTAGCATTAATTTCATGATAATATTTCAGTGCTGTCAGTTCGAAAAAATGTAAAAAACAACGTAATTGCAATCAAGAACGGTCTAGAAGTAATTAACTCGATGAAGCTGTGGGCGACGGCAATATGAAACACGTCAATGTGGTCGATGACACAGCAGAAGCTCTGACCTGGCTATAACCGGAGCAAGGTCTATCGGTGCGAGCAAATATCGATCATTATAAATTTCCACTCGGCGAGCTAACGACGCCGGCGCACGCGACCTCACGCCAAAGACTACTCGCTGGAGATTTGCAGACAGAACACTAGTAATGTATTTTTGTTGGTATCTACGAATGACGGATTGTAGTAAAAACATCGATGATATGGTTGAAGGAAGTAAAATGTTTACAAATAAATGAAAATGTGGAGTTGCTCATAGCTGTAGCGAAATATCCTGCGAGGGAATTTTGTTTTGAATTTTATTTAAACGAATGTAAGGTAATAAATGAAAATATTGTTCATCTTTTTTGATCCCACTGCTGGACATTAAGACCGCAATCAAAAAGACGTAGTGAAGAACGTTCTTGTGAAGAACGGAATGGCTGGTGCTTTATCGATAAGCCTACTTTCAGCAATCAATTAGGCTAGGATTACACTGAGTTACTACTTTTTTAAAATGCATTGTTTTATTTGTCCAAATATTTTTCGCCTCGTCGATGCACTACCCAGCAAAAAAACCATTCAGTTCCTGAATAAACTCACGTACAAAGGCAAATTAAAGTGTGTCTGCATGTCAAAATGCAAAAATATTGTGACTGGCTCAAATAATGTTTACGTCAATCCGAAGATAAGGATGTAGACAACGCTTGGCGTCACGAAAAGAACATAACCGTTATCGGGCACACAACTCGTATCAACTGCTCACACGATTGATGCAGATTTATTCCGCTAAATATTTACTTGGTGTTAAATGAAATCCTGTTGAAATTAATGTGTTGTGAATATCGAAACTAATGGATAAATTCGTATTATCGAAATAAATGATCTAACTCGAACTATTTGTATAAAATAAGGAGATGATCAGGATGATGTAGTGAAATTTATGCTTCTTATAACGATTTTAGCAATTGTTTTTCAGCTGTTAAAATAATTTATTGGTCAGTTGTACCAAACAGCTAGAGATATTTTATCTTCAGCCAATGGAAAATTATGTGTGTTAAAAAATAACTTATTTTTTAAAATATTAACGGAAGAGGTTGGATCATTTATTTTAAATGGCAATTTTCTATCGTTATGCATGTTAACAAAAACTTATCTTCTATTAATAAATTGTTCATCTTAGATTATATAAACGGCAAGTAAATCTAGTTCCATATCATAGATCAAGTACCTCACCAGCAAATTGCACATCAACCTTAAACCCTCTTTTACAATACTTAAATTTATTGACATTGTTAAGGATGTAAAACACAAGTACTGTTTTTGATCAACCCAGCGAACCGCGCACCGCTGACTTCGTTCAACGTGCACCATCTATCACTACTTACTCTCTATATTTGCTCACGACCGATAGAAATTATCGGCAAAACATCACAACCGCAAATACCAACCGTAACATCAGCCATTACAGTCCAATTTCCAACGGCAGGTGAGTAAGAAATCTCTATTTTTTCAAGAGTATAACTTGGTCGAAGCAAACTACCAATTGCCGTATTTTAGCCACGTCGGAGTATAAATTCCTTGCGCTGATTAACGCTATCACATCGGAGGAAGTGCGCGGTGCATTTGGACAGCGATTTATGCACTCATTAGCTAAACACCGGCTTATCCGGTGAGGATAATTGGGACGATTGATTCAAGGCTTCTGGTCCATGACAAAAGAAAAGGTTTTTAAACGACCCCCGCGCTGAATCATTGTTACGGAGAGATTCATGTCGTTCGTCCTTGCAGATGTTTTGCGGAATGATATTTATGGCTTGGTTAGATTTTTTATCTATAGTATCGTAGGAGAGGGCGATAAATTTAAAAACCCGATTTGCAGCACTTTTTTTGTCGATGGCATGATTTATGCAACGGCTAAATAAGAAAATGGTTTCAAACCACGAATTTTCTAGTTCTACTGGTCGTTCTGAACGCTTTTGAGGCAAATGTTCGTGTAGTAAAAGACATTAAGTTAGTAATAGTTTTCAATTAAACATTCTTAATTGCTGAAAAATGCCAAGCTATTTTACGTTATAGTGGTGAAACGAATACTAAACATTTTCTGCTATCGAAGCAGCACATACACTAGGAAGTAATTAGGCAAATTATTTACTTAAAATACAACTACAATTTTTATTCTTTAGTGAGAAAAAGTTTCGAGAACAACCCACGGGCAGATGGTTTTTCATTACAAGCATTCATTTCACGTGTGTATTTCGCGAGACAGAATATTCAAAAGTGTACTCTAAACACATTTTGCATACTATAAGTCAAAGGGTATAAGTATCTATAGTGCTAATTATGTATTTCCATTCAATCTTATATCTTTACCATAGATTTTATAGTATCTTATCTTATAAGCTTTATCATTTAATGGCAGCCATTTTGCGGTTAAAGGAATCCCCCTAATATGATAGTGCATACAAATTCTATTAGTTTATTTTAAACCTCGTAATTGGTGAACCATTGTGGGAACTGATGAAGAAACGTTGAATAACTGTGACTTAATGAAATTATTACGTATGTTTTTAATGGACTATTGAAGTATCACGCACATAAGATTAAGAAACTTTTACGATTTAAGTTTTCTTGAAAAGTAATTTCTAGTATGAATAGCACTAGACAAGCATGGTATATTAAGTTCTTACTTTTTTGAACCGTTGACAGTAATAATTATTGGGAAGACAGATAAAAAACAGACAGGCGCTAGCGACGATTAAATAACATAGATTAATTTTTAGTGATTATAGCAAGATATGACTAATTATTATCTTATTTCCTATAATTCAAAGAAATAAATGATACTTGATATAGATACCATTATTTTAAAATAGAATATAACTTTAGCAATGATGCAAAAAGTATGACTTCGAGGGTTAAGTGTGTGGTAAATTAATCGTCATGGCAAGGATCTTAAATTCCATTCATTATGACTTTCTATTAATGACAATTAACGTAAAAAAAAATATGATCAAGCAATTGGAATAAATATCAAATGCTTAAGATATAATATATATTTTTTTTTTTAAATGTGAACTCTAGAAAACCTAATTATGCTATTGTTGTGAAGTAACATTTATGAGCCTATCTAGATATCCCCGTGTTTATATACTATAAGGATATTAGAAATGCTAAAAGACCTTTCTTATTTCGTACCGAAAAAGTGCGAAAGGTCCGTTATAACACTTGTCTGCTGGTGCAAAAGGCCTTGCATATATAAGGATACATATATAAGGCTACACATATAAGGCTACATATATAACAATGAAAGCTAAAGATCTTATCGCTACAGATATGCATGAACTAACATCTAAGGACTTTGACGCAGGCACAATCACTATCAGACGGACTTCAATGAAATTTCAACGAAAGATAACAAGATAATATAAATTAGTAATACAGAAACCATATTTACTAGTGTTATCAACAGCCAATTTATAATACATATATGCTCGATTATCCGAATTATATGAGATAACAATGAATAAAAAATTTGCAAACTTAGAAGAAGCAAATGAGACAGTTGACCAAATTATGGGTGGTCGTAAAACTGTCAATTACTGAACCAGATTTGTTCATGGTTTGAGCGCGACTTACAGTACTTTATAAGGGTGGGCTTAATACTTGATGGAACGCCGACCTTTATAATATCGCAGCTACATGTGAAAATTATTACGTGTTATATTTTATATAGTACTAGCGACCCGCCCCGACTTCACACGGGTGCAATGCTGATATTTAATGGATGTTATCATACATATAAACCTTCCTCTTCAATCACTCTATCTATTAAAAAAAACCGCATCAAAATCCGTTGCGTAGTTTCAAAGATTTAAGCATACAAAGGGACATAGGGACAGAAAAAGCGACTTTGTTTTATACTATGTAGTAATAAGTTAAAATATTGTTTTGAATACTTTTGTACCCGAACCTAAATCAAATCAAGTAGAGAGCTGAATGTCGAACAAGGAAGAACTGTAAATACTTATATAAGCCATTTAAAGAAAAGACTCATAAATTGCACTTAGACCCTAACTGTTCAATGTCATCATCCCTAACACACGTCCCACTGCTGGGACTGATACGCTAAACATTTAGCTGGAAGTCCAAAAAACCCACAAATTCATAGCGATATGTGATCAAAAGGTCACGACATCACAAAGGCGGGTCAGAGCGCGTAATTACAGTTCCACACTGGGTAAATAAACTAATTCTGTGCGGTGGTGGAAACTGATCTGACGATACGCCGCTATCTCACATCTGCGCCATTGTTGCCGAGATTTAAGCCACCGCACCGGAGAGGTGCTCCGTATCACAATACATGGCATACAGAAGGTCTGAGTAAATAGTTGGCAAAATATTATTACATTGTTTAAAAAAATGAAGTAAGTGGTTAAGTTTTGTTAAGTCGAAGTTAGTTAAGTCGAAAAAGAGGTTAAAGATTGATTGCTTCTGAAAGGTTTAATATAATCTGATTTTGTCTAGTCAGTGAAACCATTAAAGTGCATTTAAGAGCAAATAATCTTCCACCCAATTTTGTACCGAATTCTGGTCATTTGTAATGCTTTATATTAGAATAAATCTAATTTAATATTTGACTGTGGAGAAGTGTGCCTATGACTATTATAACAATTAGTAATTATAAATAAAAGGTTGTAAAACACTACTTAACGTATAAAAAAATTGATTTTCCGGCCACATTGAATAAACGGTGCAATATAATCGACAAGATTATGGTGGCCCACCGAAAAGCTATATTACTGCAGGCTTCCTATACTACAGAGAAAGATAAGTACAAAATCCACCACGCTGGCCACGCATTTAAAAATGCAGAAAAAAGTACTATAAAAGTGACTGTACTAATAACTTTGTACAAATCAAGGCTTCTGCTCGTCCCTATATTGCGTACTAATTGTGCGCATTGGTGGGTAGGCCGAGTCTGGCGCGTGCCCTTTGTTTTCACTAATTACTTTTATAAATCCACTAAGCGATTTACATGTGCTCACGATAACATCTGCGAGCAAAGGTTGCGACTTTTGTTAACGTCACGCTTCGGAGACGAGATGACTGCCAGATTTATGTCCTGCTCTTCGCATTACTAAATATTCACGAGACACGTCACGACTTCATGTTCGGTGTATGTCTAATGGGATTGGGAAATTGATTTGAAATTATAATAGAGCTTGTGTCGTTTAAGGGTGATTCTTTTTTTTCGTGCATATTCCATGTCCAGTGAAAAAAATATCACTTATCGACTTATTATCGCATTTATTATTATACAAAATGAAATGTAGTAATGCTATGCGTATCTGCCAATTAAATTTGGTAACTAAACTCACGTTTTTAATGAATTTAACGTCAAATAACCTAGCAAAATCTCATTTTCTTCGGTGTCCGTTTCCTACTTTCATGAACACTTTCTCGTTTAAGAGAGAAAACAATAATGAATATGAGCAAATTTACCCATACTCAGAATCTACATGAAAAATACTATAGACTTCAATTTAAAATAATTAAAATAGCACCTTAATATATTAAAATATTATATCATGAATGTTTGTCATAAATTTTCTTTCATAGCCATCGCTACAACTTCAAATGAAAATTATAAGAAAATGGTTAGCCTTATTCCTGTTATATAATTCTAGGCGCCCCCGCGCATTCCTCGGTCAGGCAGTAAACATCGTCGCAAATGCACACTAGTTCCCAGTAAAGAGATATTATCGTGTTAACTGTTAAATTTGGGGATTATTCTGGAATCGCTCTCTATACTATCGTCGATATTTTAAGTCGGTACTTATCATTTTTCGTATTATGTAGTTAGATTTATATTCTAATATATTATTTTTAACATCAGAATATGCTCAAGGTCAATTTTTTTGAGGCATATAGATATAAAACTAACTTAAGTGGTAAAACCTCATTACCTACGACCTCACTACCTTCGTTTTCCGTCGTTTTTAAAAGCGATGGTAATTAGGTCTTTACGATGGCTATTAGATTTTGTTTACGTCAATTGAAACTCTGTGGTTGTGGGGTCAAAAGAAGACGTATTACTTGGTTTTAGCTTTCCAAATTCATCATCTAAATGTTAAAAATGACTTATTATGTTGAAAAGTGCTTATAGAGTAGATTAAATATCTAACCAGTACATAGATGATTCTTACTGATACACTTCCTTTAACTGGTTGCTACGCTCATCATGTCGAATAACAAAAAGCAAACATTGGAACAGAAACGTGAAGGAGATAGATTACAAAAACGAAAAAAGGATTAAGAAATTAAGAATGATCTCGAAAAGTATGCAGCACCATAGGCAAAAGAAAAAGCTCGCTACTTTAGAAGAAAAGAACAAAATAAAATAAAAAGTGGGGAAGACATGACACCTAGACAAATAAGAATCCAAAGAAAAACATGGCAAATCAACTCGAAACGTGACTATGAAAGAAAAAAGAAAGAGAGAGGTATCCTGCAGCAATTCATTGGCAATTCTCTACCAAGTAGTAAAACTAAAATGCCCACAGTTAAACAACAAGATCCTCTCTCAAGACCGGCTTCCATTTTCACATTTATGTCATCCCAAAATTGTTTAAGTTCGCGCAATAGTAAATCTTGTCAAAATTGTTTCAAGAAGGACGACCTTCTGAGATAACTACGATATGGCCATAAGAAGCAAATAGGCATTAAAACAAGAAATAGACACAGATAAGAAGGAGAAAGATTCTTTGAGTAAAATAGTTATTAGATTAATAGAAAAAGAATTGTAAATACTGAAGAGAAAATAGACTCTTTTGTAAGAAATGTGAACAAAGATAGGCGTAAAGAAATTAAAAAGTCACTAATTTTCACTAAAGTCCTTTCAAAAAGTGTTGGACAAAGATTTAAGAGTTTAAGAAAAAAAGATAAGAGAGTTCTCCGAATTATTAATGACAGAAAAAGAAAATTTTAATAAATATTAACTCTTGACATAAACAAAAGCATTTGCAATAAGACAAAATTAAGAGAAAAACTGAATTAACTAACAAAGAAAAGTTTTCGTTGAGCAGAAGGTTTTTGAGTTTTTTGAAGACGATGCAGTGACTTGAATCGCAGCTGATAAAAAAAGAATATATAACAAGGAAAAAAGTAAGAATTATATTATAAAGTAAGTAAGAGTAAGCCAATGTCATTACCATCCTTAGTGTTATCATTACCGTCTAAATCGAAGAATCGTTAGAATTTTCGAATGCTTATATTTTCGTTGTTATCCATAGAAAGTCTGTATAAAATAGAAAAAGGTGATGAGATACCTATCAAGAATTGATATTTGGTAAAAAAAATACACAATTTGAGAATAATTTTGAAAATTAGAAAAGTGACGAAATCTGCACGAACGAGGCGAATCACCCTTAAAGGGTAAGACATGTGTCTCTGTTTCGTCACTAATGTTTTAGCCCGCCATGTTGATTTGGCGGACTGCAGTCTACACACCTTAGAAATACCTAAGAACCTGTAGGTGTGCAGGTTTTCTCACGATGTTTTCCTTTACTATTAAAGTAAGTGATAAGTCATTGTGATGTAACTTTGATATTTTGTGTATGAATAAATAAGTTGAAAATATCAGAAGTGTGCCTGAAGTTTAAAGTGAAATTCAAAGTTATCCGGAAAAGATCCGAGTGTCTCTCAGTAAATTTTTATGGTTGGCAGATTCAAGACCAGATTTGCTGCGGTCTGCGGCTGAACCTCTAGAACTACTTACGAAATTACTGTTACACTTCTTGATGTGTGACTTTCAAAAAAAATTGTGTCAATCTTTTTGGCCTGGGTTTACTCACGTAATAAAGTCTTCGGTCTCTATTTTAGTATAAGACAACTACTGAGCTAAAAATCAATTTTATAAAATTATTTAAAAATATTAAAAATTCAAAAAAATCGCTTACATCCCAAATCTATAACTTTTTAATGAATGTATTATAATATTATTAAACAATTTCTTCCTGTCGAAAAAGGTTATCTTCCTTAAAACAAAACTGACCTATATATTGATACAGACATAGATTGAAGTAATCTGAACAGCCTCAAGCTGGTTTATTTTTTTTACTGACTGAAGCAATTGCACTGACAGCCTTCATACATATGACACTCCTCTCCAAAGGCCGAATTGGAAGGTGGGATATCCCAACCAGTAGTGGTACTCCCATAGAAAAGCTTAGAAGCTCAAAAGCGTTACACGTTAATAGTCTTATTTCAAGTTTATAGTCGTTTATTTAGTATATTCTCATTCTATGTCGAATTGCTTTTATAGAATATATATTTAAAGCTTGAAGATTATGGGTTCTTTTTTTTTAAGCCGAGCTTTTAGGGCGTCTATAGAAATGCTATTTCTGACTCCAACGTACCGCTTTTTGACCTCCCTAGAGTATTGAAAGAGGAACTACGGGCCATCGAAATTAAAGGCGGCATAAACGATATCCATACCGGAGCTCTATTGCAACTCAACTAGATCATCAATTTCGCCTCTATTTATAATAGACTATTTACAATTTATTGTGAAAACATTTCCTTTCTCATTAGCGATCATAAAAAGCATCAAGTTGGCCAAAGGCTAGTCCGCTACGGTAATAATACTAGACGGAAATCCGGCACTTAAACTACTAATTAGACTTAAAGCTCATGAACATTAATGGCTATCTTAATTAAAACAATTATTCTACAAACCTAGCATTAGATTTTGCCGTCCGATCTAGAGGTCCTGGATTCAATTTTCTGGAGAGCTATTTTCTGGGCCAAAACGTCTTGAAAAGTAACCGAGAAAAGGCGATAAATTCGCCTCCTATTACGTCTAACTTTGAAAATTAAATAAATACGTTTGCTTAAATGTCTACTACAGTCATACAGGCGTAAGTGTCTCTATCACATTAAAAAATAATAGGTACGTTACGAAAATAATACGTTTCGAAGAGGCAATAGTTTTAATACTGATGATTCAAAATAACTTGTGAAAGCCTACTTGAATAAAGATTTCAATTTGACTATTGTCTTGATATATTTAGTAAAAAAAAGTTACCTTTACCCTTTAGTTTTAAAAGTGACGATTTAAAAGAACTTGTGAAGACATCTTGAATAACGATTATTTGACTTTGACTTAATATATGTACTAAAAAAAGTTACCTTTAACTTTACCCTGGCATCTCAGCTGGTCGATGATGGTGGTGAGTCGGTTCTCCCGCTGGTTGCCGCGGACCACTACTTCATCATCATCCGCCTCCACTTTCAGCGACACTTCACTCTTATCACTCACAGGTTTATCACCACACTTCACGTTTGAAGCATTCGATGCCATTGTTGAAATATTTCACACTCAAAGTCTAACGGGTATTTCCGATTAGTTCATTCCTTGATTGTCATAGATAATGTATTCAAAGTGTTACTTATAAATGAAATTAAATATTTTACAATTTAAATATGCTTTGTATTGCTCCTTTCATCGTTCTTTGAGTAAAATATTTAAGTAAAGTGTATAAGTAAGCAAGATATAGTGATAAGTAAGCAAGTGCAATGTATCGAAATATAATTAAAAGATCGTCTATAAGAAATATTTAAAATATACCTATAATAATTATAAAAACTGCCAAAGGAAGGAAGGTGCCTAGCCAATGGTAAGTATTTGACAATATATAATAACATTCAATAAAGATCTGTGATAAAATACGAACATTACTCAATCTCGTCAATGTTTAATAATAAAATGGTAATTAGTGTATAACTAAATTCTATGTAATGCCCCTTTTTTTTAAATAAGTAATTTGGTTAAATGTTCTACGGCAATTAGGAAAAAGGACTTGAACATTATGTACTAAATTTAACAGATCATCGCTTTCGTAGTTATGTTAGTAAAATAGAAGGTATTTCTATTATGAAAATGTAAGGGGAAGAGCGAGAATCAATGTGTCCCCAACGATGTGACAATATCTGAACCGATAACACATTAGTCACACTCACACGATAACGGGTTATGGTGAATTTCACACCAACTGCGAACCAGATCAATCATGATACATTTACTTTTACATAATAATAATTGCTTATTTTATAGAAAAAAAACGGAGAAGTAAGCCTCTTTCTACCGTCTTTTCAAGGCAAATGCAAATACAATTCACTAAAATAACAATAGTTTTTTAATAAAGGTTTAATTTTGTTTCATATTAACATTTAAAATGTTGTCATCATTAATAAATTATCCGTTGGTATTTATATATAGAAAGTATTATTTATTTACAGGGCCGTTTAAGTACTACTAATTTACCCCATAAACCATTTCATTCATAACTTTTAATAGAAGAATGTCTATGCATTAATTAGACGCCCTCATGAGAGCGTCAAACGAAATCATTGTGCAAAAAAACAAAACAGATAAGAATGATAAAGATCTCGCAAACAATGACACATGCCCGTCTGCTGAAGCAAATATAGCTAATTTGTAATAACATTCCGATCGCGGATAACATGATTGCCATTTTTTCATAATAATAAGTAACACTTGATACATTCATGGAGACAAAAATATTTAAATTATAAAATATTTAATTAGGATATTTCCTATTTCTAAAGAAAATATTATTGTTGTTATGTTTTCATAGATTGAACACATTTATTTAGTCATTATTTACGTTTATTGAATTCCAGCTACGATCAATGAATGTAATCAAAACAATTACAGAAGGAAACAATTTTGTCAGCATTAAACAGCAGGTTTCAGCTGAATCATTACCAATGTGAACCATCAAACACAAACTGTCACTTTGACACGAAACGTCAGCCCTACAACGTCATCACAACACAATAAATAACCAAAACACTGACGTAAACATCAAATACTAGAACACGAAATCACTGAACACAAGGGATAAAGTAATGCAAAACTTTTTGTGCAGGTAAATTATTTACCTCCAAAATTTAAAGGTAAAAATACACAGGTATACCGTGACGGTGAAGCGGTTATCGTCGCGTACAACTGATAACTGTGGTGTCAGGTCAAACGAACAAATGGGGCGGTACCAAGGTACGTACTTTACACTGATAACAGCCGATAACGGGCTCTTAACCTTCTGACGGTGCCACTCAACTCGAAACGGTGTCATCGGCTGAAGAACAATACTTTATGGCTAAGGCTGTATTTGAATCTCAAGAACTTTGCTTGACCTGGTATAGTTAGAAATTACCTTTGACTGAAGATTAGGAAGGTAAATGGTAATTTAGTGTAGAAGACCATAGAAAGACCTTCTTTGATAATCTGAGTGGTCCTACACCGACGACTTGTAATCAACAACAAAGCCACATTCAGTCTTAAAATATGCTTCCAATGTCTTAGGAATATGTTAATGTACCTATAGATTTTTTTAATATATTTCAGTACAAAACAGGTATTTTCAGGATTAATAATAGTAGCAATAGATAAAAACCCTAGTCATTCGATACTGGTGGAGAACAGCTAAAACATAATGCATATTATACAGTTGGTATAGGAATTCCGGCAATTGCTACGGCATTAGAACAGGCTAAATAGTTCCTAAATACTCTTAATATTTTGTAAATGGTTTTGGCCATTTATTAAATGCCACTGCTAGTTTTTGGATATTTTCTCTAACTAAAAAGCTTTAA
Organism: Cephonodes hylas; assembly: GCA_030295005.1. Lineage (NCBI taxonomy): Eukaryota > Metazoa > Arthropoda > Insecta > Lepidoptera > Sphingidae > Cephonodes > Cephonodes hylas. Next base: position 3,263,318 of record AP025375.1, on the reverse strand, counting down.
ACTTAAACTTTTTTCAGTCCTAAAGTAAAAAAATATTATTATATATATTTTATTGCATGATATTTTATTGCATGTAGATACTCATAATAGCAAAACTAACTACGATTCTAAAAACTGAAAACATAAAAATCATTACGCGCAAATGAAACATTATTCCAAGCACTTAAAGAGGATTGAGTAGAATGCTTGAAACACATAAAGACGGCAAGTCGGGCACAGGCGACAGGTCATACAATCACACAGATAAGGTGATAACGCGTGATAAGCCATAGCACAAAGGAAAGCCGTAACGTTTGCAAGGAAAATCGCTGATAACAGCCCTTCAAGAGTGCAGGATAATTACGATAAACTCGCCAAGGATTATAAGGTCATCCAATTGAAGATACGGAGGAATCGAGCTGGAAGTATTTGATAAGATATGGAGGATTTAATTAGCTAATGAGGTAGGCAATGCATGGTATGATATCATTGGTCCTACATGATTTGTAGAAATTTCATAGATGTGCACTCCATCAACACTAGAAAACCACTAACAAAATTTAAATTTCATTAATTAGGCCTAATATATTTTCTTAGGACCCAACTTTTGCCATTCGTCTGGATTTAAGATAAATAACTATAAACTATATATATTTTATCTCCACAGTCTCTGTCCATCACTGCGACTAAAATAACCTCCGATTCAATAGATACAAGTGGATTAATACATTTTTTTTTTACGAAGATTACGCGTATTTTCAGTCCACGTACAATTCTTCTATTTTGTTTATCCTATGCTATTTCGATTAATTACACCCATATGTACTACTTCGGTCGAGCTGGCCCATTTTTTCCCTAGTAATAGTTTGAGAGTCTCCATGTGGTAGTGGGTACACACCACATGGTAAATCAAAAGTTGTGAATTTGATTCCCGCGTAGATACGAGGCATTCCGGTACTGTTCTGTGTAAATTCGGATTTGAACAGATATAGTTATCATTTTTTCAGCATGCAGCAAACAGCTAGTTGAACTTTTGGGCTTATATGGAAGTACCGCCACTGATTGGGGGCTATACATATAATAGCCAACCTAAAAGCACAGCAAAACTTCGCTGCTGATTAAGAGCTACGAATATACAATAGCTGACCTAAAAGCAGATAGTCGAGTCCACCCAAAAACCTGAACAAGATTTACAGCAAAATTTCGCGATATAGAGCAAATGTAAATATGTGGAAATGTCGCACATGTGGCGTTTGGTGTTGGCAGTTGGCTGGCACCTGGGCGGCTGTCGTCACGAGCTAAATCCGTCGAGACGAGGTCGTGACCCCACGCCCCGCGACCGAACTCGCCTGGTACTCTCCAAGACTGTTTATTTTTGTGACAACATTTAAAGGTTAAAGGAGTTATAATTCATATTTAAACACTTCAAAGAGAGACGTGATTTATGAGGTAAAAAACGTAAATGGTTACGTAAGAGATGAATCGAAAATTAGTATATTTCCAAACTCTTCTTAAGATGTAAAGTCTTTTGTTGCATACCAGATAATATCATACCAGAACAGGAAACCAATCTTCTACCTCTGAATTCACACGCTTTTTCCTTATGATCGTTTAATATATTCTTATGCTCTATCTTTCTTATAAACTACTCCAAAAGTTCGTAACATGCTAAGCATTTCAATCCAATTATTAAAAAACTCATTAATTTTTGTTTCTATTAACGACTACATTTGTTGAATTTTAACTTGTTTACCCCAAGATTCAAAGCGAATTCCGTCATGACCCATTTTGATATCCCACACGGCTAATTCACACACTGGAATCTACTAAAGCTGCCATTTAGCATCATGTATATTAACAGAGTGATTGACTTTTGCTAATCAATTTATTTCTATGCTGTCCATAAATTAATTAATCGCAGCTGAAGCTCTATTCCGCTCGTTAAAACTTTGCCTGACAAATATATGTAACACGCACATTTTAATAAAGTATAATAAATTTTGCAATCATTGTTAATGGTCATATAGATCAGAGTCGTTGGCATGGAGCCAGATGTTGTGTAAGAGGAAAGTATTTCAGGAACATTTGGATGAGGTCACGACCCCACCACCTTCGCCCCGGCTTGTGGCTAACCGTCACTTGAAAGTGGTATGTTCGTAACAGCTGAAAATCTAATAATTTCCATTGATATTTATATGACCTCAACAATTAAGTAAAAAACAGATAAAGATAATTAAGTTTAGGAAATCTAGTTTAACTTATTTAAGAATCTTTCGTTTTGTGCGAATACTAGAAATAACTTTTGTAATTATGTTTTTTTGGCTTAATAAAAATATATAAATTGTAATAAAATGATTGTGTACTTTCATTTCCATTCAGATACTATCTGAATTCTTTATAATAATGTAAAAGGGGTGACTCTTTTTGCGAGAAGTTTGTACCTTATAGACGACCAATTCAAAATGATCACGATGTGATAAGTACATAATTAATTTACACTTATTAAAAATATCGTTCACACAACATTAAAACAACGGAGTAGACTATTTAATTTAGGCAGCCTTATCCACAAGGCGATCTTTTACAGATAACCAAGAATTAACATGCATAACGAAAAATGAAAAGGTAATTTTCTTTAAATCATATGAGTATTGAATAACACGTAAAATTTATTTATTATTTATTAATTCTAATTTATTACATTTAAGTAAACACTTACGTAACTATTAGTACAAAAAATATGCACACATAATATTATATAAGGGTTTTCCAGAACCATATTTCGTGTATGGTTTTCTCGAAAAACGGCAAAAGGGTCACAAGTGTCAACGTTTAACGTCGGACTTCGCACTGGAGGTGAAAAGTGGGTGCTGAAATACACCTCTGCATGTCCCGTTGCATGTACAGACATAAGTGTATATACCTATTTGTTGACACCATACTTCAGTTACGCCGTGTTGTCTAACAGTTCGCTTTCTTAATCTATGAGAATGTGTCGCAACAATGCAACATGAAAAGAAACATACAGAAACAATGAACTACAGAAAATAACAAGAAAAAAACAAAAGGAAACCACACCTGTGTATAATACAGTGAGAGCGTTCGTATTGACCGGTTGCATTTAATTTCACGAATAAAATCACCGACCAAGCAAGAGGGAAATGCATTTTGTGCTGGTACGTGAAATATATTTGTTTCTTTAAAACTTTGCAATTTAATAATTTTTGTTTCCCTTTTTTGTAGTTTTTTTTTTATCTTAAAAATATAAAACGTTTAATTTGTAATGTTTGTAATGAAGTAAACCTAAAATGTACATGTAAGTAATCGCAATAAGTACTTGCACTAACCCAATTTATTACCAATATTTATACCCAATTTACTTGTATTAAAAATATATTATAGTTTAATTTTATTCATATGTGAAACACCAAAAATCTTTAATCTATTTAAAAATAAAATTGTATATTTTAAATTTCTAAATGAAATAGTCGCAAAAAATATAATCTTATATCGCTTGTTAATTATATATGTGGTGTAGTAAAATATTTGTAAGAGATAAGTTTACTAATTTTTTACCAAATGCCCCTTGGATTGTTAACTGAAATGTCTCTTACAATTAGTTTAACTGCTAATTCATAATTTCGTTATATTACATTTTATTTAATTGTTTAACAATAATAACCTTTTCAGATACTATGCGCACAGATCACTTCTCTGCTCTTACAAACTGCAACTTCACAATTTAATTACCTGAACTTCCAAAATGCGTTTTATCCGAACCAGTTTCAAAATCCGTACCAAAATTTTCCACTAGAAGGTTTCAGAGAACCACCAAATGACTATGAAGATCAACCGAATTATGAACGGAAACATCAAAGAGAAAAACCTTTGGGCAGACGTAGGAACTATAACAGAGATGAAGACTATTCAAATGAAGAGTCAGAGGAATGCAAATGCACTTGCAACAGATGCGACGATCCCGAACCCTGTTGCAAAATGGCTTGCAACAACTGCAACACACAAAATCAACCAAGCCAACAAAACGTTTTGATCGTACCTGTCCCGTACCCGATTGTCGTGACTCCTACTACAACAATATCTCCTCAAACAACCACAACATCTCGTAGAACAACCCCACGAACTACAACAACATCAACAACAACAACAACAACACAGTCTCCAACAACAACAAAGGTTCATGCTTTGGAGCGAAGTGGAAAGTCCTCGTATCTAAATTCCCCAAGGACATCTCCAGAAATAGTGCCAATTAAAAATGACCGAGAGATATACAGAACCAATTACATGATGACGTCTTTAAGAAGAACCAAGCCTGTCTGGCTCCCCAAGTACGGTATAGTTCCAATACCAGACAGGTTGGCTGAGAAGCTAATGTCGAAATTGCGCCAAGTAAAAGGAATCAAAGCGTCACGAAGGAAACGGATGATTGTCGTTTATTAAATTATATGATATAGTATAGTCTTCATTTTTACTTAAAGAGAACAATCTGAAGATGTGCTTACATGGTTTTTCTTTTTATGGGTGTTTCTAAAGCATCATAATAATTATGGTCTAGCAGTTTTTTATAAATTTTTGGTCATAATAATAAACTTACGTCTATCTATGAAGAATAATGTAAAAAGTGAATGGCATAATATTTTTATTGTTAAATGGGTTGATGATGATGAGTAATTAGCTTAACATTTTTGTCCTGATTATTGTATTTAAATAAAAGCATAGCTTTATCGTATTTAAGACAGATATAAGTTGACAAGATGTTTCTTTTTAAATGAGATTTAACTAAATTTAATTGTTCTACTTGAAAGTACAAAGACGAATGGCATGCCAAAAGAGAGGCCTATGCCCAGCAGTGGGATGAAGGAAGGCTGTGAATGATGATGATGAATGACTTGAAAGTAAACATTTTGAATTTTATTTTATATTTTAGCGTTTGCTGTTAGTGTAAGTAATAAAATTTGAGCTGACTTGTTTTATTGGTTATATTTTCAGTTAACATATAAATACTTCTAGTACAAAAATCGCTGTGCATATTTTTACGCCATGTATTTTAATAAAAATGTTTAGAAATGTAACCACGGGAGCATCATCTAAGTGATCTATAAAAAACTATATTACTTTTAGCGTAATATGATATTGGTCTGTATTTTATGTTATTTTTATAATATTCTTTTAAACACTCAATAATAATAAAGTATATTTTTAAATAATATTACTTATAAAATAAAAGTCTGTCAATTTAGTAAATTTAATTTCACTGGTTTAGATCTCTAAAAACAGACTATGTTAAACCATGTTATTTTGTAAATATTGTCAATTTTTGGTTACAGATTAGTACTTAAATATTACAGTACACTTATACGATACTAGCATTACATTTTTGAGTTTTTGTGTTTGAAGACTCTATAGGGTCATCAAATCTTCTTAGAAGTTCTAAGATCATGAAATTGGGACATAGTTGATTATCTATTACAGATATTTGTACATTATATAAATCTACCAAAGAACACCCAAACTTAAAATATAAATAACGCAACAACTGTTTCATTACAGCTAAAAATACAATTATTCTATCATTTCCTTACTTTGATATCAAGTCAATACAATTTCAACGTCCAGCAAGCATACCTACAACAGTTACTACAAAATGATTATCAACATCGCAATAACTACTTGGGGAATGGATTGTATATTCCTCAAAGACCCATCACCAATAATTACGTTGATCAAGAAACTGACTCGAGCAATTCTGATGACACAGACGAATGTCTATGTTCGTGTGCTGAGTGTTTTCGTCCCAAGCGGTGCTGCAGAAAAATGTGCAGAGAGTGTAAGAGAAGAAAACAACAAGGGTACATGTTTCTTCCATACCCAGTGCCTGTAGTTGTTGTTCAAAACAAAACTACAATGGTCAATCAACCAACTATCAAAATAACACAATCAAATACGATCACAATTGGATCACCATCTCCTTCAATTTCAATTGAATCACCAACTCCTACAATTTCAATTGGATCACCAACATCTTCAATTTCAGTTGAAACATCAACTAATAATGGAGAAGATACTATAAGAATGAATACGTTGTCCAGGTCATTATGTTTAGCTAATCTTGGCAAAGATCCACCTGAATCTTGTCTCCAAAAAGATTTAAGGTCACCGCGCATATTGGATGAAAACAAGTATGGTCAAATAATACATTTAAGGCCTACTGTTAAATATCCAAAAAAGAAACCTAAAACGTATTTGTTGCACACGATGGATAAGCTAAAGCTTCAGAAACTAAATCCGAAGTACGAAGTGATTCCTATACCTGACTCGGTGGCTTTGGAGGTTATTGGTCAAATGAAACCTAAATACCATAAAATAAATTAAATTACATTCAGTTTCTAATTGTTTGATAATAATTGTCTTTTATTTTTAGGATTATATTGTTAAAAAGTGTGTATAATTTGTCTTTTTTATTTTCTTAGCAGCTTTACATTCTATTTTATGAATTATATACCTTTACGTAACTGAAACATAATAGTAACTTATTTGAAAACAAAAAGATAGAGCTAATACCTCCGAAATAAAATCGATCATTTATTGCAAAAAAATTAGGATATTCTGGAATATATTTTACTGCCATAGTAACTAAACCGACGAATAGCCGACTCAGAAACTGAGTGGCAGGTTTGGTTTTAGCAATAGATTATTTTTATTTATAGAATATTTAAATATTTTTGAAATATTTTTGATTCATAGATCCCTTAAAAATATCACGTTAAATATGATGCTTTAAATATTATTGAAAACAATCGGAACTCTCAACGTATCAAATTCTGGAATGTTGCAAGAACAAAAAAGCAATAAGAATGCTTAAGCTTTGAATTCATTGACCTTTTGATGGCATACTCTTGAGGAGCCCTCATCCATCCTAATAGTAATATTATGTAGTCATAATTATGTATATGATTCAGCTTAATTAGGTACTTTCATCAACGAAACTAAGTTACTGGTTAACATACATATAGCCACTTATATAAAACGTGTATGATTAGACAGGCATAATTGCGTTAACTAGCGATAGACGTCGTAACTTAATACATGAAACTCGAGGTTCTTTAACGAAGAAGGAAACCATTGTGAAGAAACAAGGGAAATTGTTAGTAATTACTTAGGTGTAGTCCACTAACTTGCACCAAACCTGAATAGTGGACTGAGGCCTACTAGCTTTCGGTTGTAGACGAGGCCCGCGCCTATCAGTAGGATGTATGTAATATAGTATATAAAATTAAAGGAAAACCATGAAAATTGGGTGCATATAGTAGCTTTATCTTTATAGTTGTATTGGAAATGTAATGCGAATAGTTATTGACATGCGGCAATGTACATATTATGTTTACAAATCGTGAATCAAATAGTTACATATCAAAACAATATGAAGGCTTAAACATATAATTAATATGAAAATTGTGAGTATATTTTGTGTACTGTGTACATTATTTGTAAAAAAATTCATATGAACACAATATCAATAAAAAATAAGACCCGAAAACTTTACATGAATTTCAATCAAGAGTCATACTATGTCGCTTTCTTGAACGATATACATACAATATACAACTATGTATATTCGTAACCGTGTTGTCAGATTAATAGCACAAGTTGTTTATGGTCTAATTTATTAGAGGATTGCATAAGTATTAACTAAATTGATAAACATTTTTTATTTGATTTCTTGCAAATAGATCAATCATTACGCACAGGCTTCTCTTACAACTAAGAGGCATTACATCGTAGTCTATCACAGTGGCCCAGTGCTAAATCATTACTAAATAATTCCTAAGAAATTAAAGATTCTTAATTATAAATCTTATACATTTTCAGATCGGCTGTATACAAGCATTACTTCATATACTAACGTGCACAACATCCCGTTTTACAAAATATCACAATTCATACAAAGACAAGATTGTAATACACAACTATCCGCTGGTAGTCCAAGCTCCTCCACCAAGCTACTTATTTGTACCGTATCCAGTGCCTTTCTTTATGTCACGGCTTTTAACAACGAAACATAAAAACAATGCCATAGCGACTGAACCAAGTAATGAACCAAGCACTGAACCAAAGAGTGAACCAAGGGATGAACGATGGAATGACCCATGGAATGAACCAAGGACTGAACCAACGAGTGAACCAAGGAATGAACCAACAAGTGAACCAAGTGATGAACCATGGAATGAACCAAGGACTGAACCAAGGAATGAACCAACGAGTAAACCAAGGGATGAACCATGGAATGAACCAAGGACTGAACCAACGAGTGAACCAAGTGATGAACCATGGAATGAACCAAGGACTGAACCAAGTAATGAACCAAGAAATGAACCAACGACTGAAACAAAGAATGAACCATGGAATGAATCAAGGACTGAACCAAAAAATGAACCAAGGACTGAACCAACGACTGAACCATGGAATGAACCAAGGACTGAACCTAGGAATAAATCAACGACTACATCAACGTTTATACCATTCGCATCGCCAAATAGTTTGGTTCACAAAATACTATACGAAAAAAAGAAAGAAAACCTCAACGATATTGTTGACAGTTTAAATTTCAACGTAAAATGCTATGGAATAGGAGATTGCAGTCTTAATGGAAAATCAAGGAAGCCTGTGCAATATTTAATCTTTAGACCAACTGTTAAATATTCAAGGGTATTGAGCTATACCAGAGTAAACGACTATGATAGAAGACTTAATATTATCCCTTTACCGAATAAATTAGCTCTTGAAGCCATGAATGTGTTAAATAAACGAAAAAATATGAATTTTATTGATAAAAAATTAAAAAGGCATTATTTTTAATCAATATCAAGCAAAAAAATTAAAACACTGGAATTATCATTATACATGAAAGATATTAATTTTACATCATCATTTTCTGAGATACAAGTCCAGCTATTGAAGAATACAAAGAGAATGGTTGAGATGTGCGGCTGAAATTGCAACCGTAGTGCCCTTTATTGCGTACCTTCCCTTAAAAGACATCCCTACTACTGAAAGTTCAGTGAATTGAGTTAGCAAATATTGAAATAAAAATAGAAGCTTGTTTACCCGGGAAAACTAAGGCCGTCACAGTTTGTAAATATATGTACGTGAATATTTCCTGTTTTCACTGAATGATTAACGATAGCATTAAAGTATAAATATACAGTTATTTTGATCTAACGCCTAATGTAACCATGGCGGTAATCAGATTTAATTGCGAATTTGTGTTTGACATAATTTTAATGACACAAATACCTACTTTAAGCCCTTTATCGCACTGAAATCCTCGCACAAACTTCACTCGATGAACACGTTTTCCGAACAGTTTGGTGAAAAATTAACGAATTCACCGATGTTTGGACAATGAAGCGCGTGTCGTGACCTTTCTGAAGAGTACGAGACTGCGCGTGAGCCGGCGGGGTCACCACCGATGAACGAGTATTTTTAGAGTTGAAAGTTCAAAATACGTTTATTCAGACGCGCAGTGACCGCCGCGCCACCGCCCCACGTTTCCGGTAATTATTGATTTTTCAGCTTATTATCAAAATTCAACCAGGTGTTTTTTTATAATCGGTAATGATTCTATATTTGTTTTAAATTGGTAATTGATGGCGGATTTCATACTTTTTTGCAAAAACACTATTTCTAATGCTGAGTTGTATGCTGTTTTTTGTGTAATACTTCTGTCGCTTTGGTTACGGTTATATATGTTTTTAAGAATTAATAATCGCATTGGATTTCGTATTTACGCAAAAAGTTAATTACATTGCAACCGTTTTGGACGGTTAATTCGACAAAGTGATGTTAAGGACTTTAAAATCCGAAAATATGGCAATTCAAAAAATCCAATTATTATTTTTCTTATATTATTCTAATGGGTATTACTAACTATAAAAGAAACTATTTAAAAATTGTTGTTCTGATATTATATGCAAGCAAATCATAGGCAATTATTTATTAAGCAATATTAAAACTTGTAAAAAATAAAACAAAAGTTTTTCTTTATGTAACACCGAAAAAACAGCATTCTGTGTTAATAATAAAGATGCAATTAATTATTGGAAAATAATCTCGTAAAGTAATTTTAATAATTATGAACGCCTACGTGTTAAGGATAGCAATGATTGTAATGAAACTGAAAATGACGATGTAACGCCTGACACTGAAATCATAGCAATGTTGTTATCTGTATATTTGGCATAACATGATAGTAGGCGCTTTTAGTTAGAAATTATTGTATTAGTTTTTAATTTTTTTACTTTGAAAACCTTGTTGTTATAATGGCGACAATGTTTTTTAATTAGTAGTTAATGGATTATATACATTACCATAAATAGTCGAAATTGTGTATGCGAATTTATACCTACACATGCGTTAGCCTCGGTGGTAGTTTATATAACTCTCTTTTGTGGTGGGACGTTTTATGGGGGAAGTATATTTTACCATTAACAACTTTCAGGGTGTGTTAAGACCGTAAAGGAAGCTTTGGCAGGTAGCAACGAAGGTGATTGCAAACCTCCTGGCGTTGAAGAAAACCCAGACAAAAAAATAAAAAGAAGAATTTACTAACAACCGTAGGTGTCAAATTTATATTGTTAGGAAAGCGTCATTTATTATTAATTTTTTTAACGCCAATGTTTGTAATCACCTTAGCTATTACCTGCCTCAGTTTCCGATCAGGTTTGAATGCACAAACAGGGTGTAAAAATAAAAATAACACGATCAAAAACTAAGACATAATATATTAGTTACGTTCACTGCGCCACAGAGCTGTCGATGGAAGGCAAAGCTCCTCAAATTGACCTATGCATAGAATAAGATTACTTATGACTATAACACCAAAGTACTTTTTATTTTTATAATAGAGTTAAACTTGTTTATATATTGCACAAGTGAAGTAATAATAATCATAAATTTTGTTGTTTGAAGAACAAAAAAGTTACAGATAATTTTGTGCCCAATTAAGTTTAAATCGCTTAGAAAAAGAAGTTGTGCAAAAACACATATAACTTTATTCTGCGCATAGGTCGAATTGTCGCCAAGGAATAATACCACTGCAAAGACCCAAACTTATGATGCTCAGGTGGAAGTTCCCGACTTTTAGTAGAAAAACCAGAGATAATATGCATACACACTCACGCCTGTACCACAAAAGGGGTAGACTGAGGTGTACATAAATTGTCAGGAGCATGTGTTATAAATGGCAGATTGTAGGTAGCGAGATTATCACTATATTTCGGAAATAATTTCTAGCCTGATGCTTCTATTGGCAATTGTCCAGGGAATTGAATCTTGATTCGTGATCTTAAGCCATATTGGTCTTTGAGACCAAACTGCAATATAAACATCATGCTCGTGCCATACGTCTCGAGAAATCACTTGCTTTTTATAATTAAAGACCATCGTTATCTGGGTTGAAAAAAAAACATCATAAAACTTAATAATCGATATATTTATTTCTTATTCATAAGAAGTACACAGCCGTTTTTGACCTGAGGATTTTTCCATTTACAATGAAAAATATATTTAATTTCAAAAATTTTGTCACAAAATAAATTATGATACACTGAAATATTAATTTAGAGCCACAATCCTTATTAACTATATTAATTGACTAACTTAACTTAAATAACATAACATTAACAATTAAATATTCAAACCAACGTAATGAATGCAACACGAACTTAGTCCGCGCAAATACTTTATGTAGAAAATTAATTTAGTACTCTGAGTACCCGCACACTATCGAAATTAACAACGAAATAAATGCACAATCAATACACAATATACACTATGGACTGTGCGTTCAACTATGGCAGTTTGCAATCACAGATTATGTGACATGTATCACAACATTCTTTAACTCATTCATACAATATTACATTCATAAAATATTTATAATACGGAATATTTAAAAAAGTGAATATTTTATACAATTTACAATATACATATAATATGACACAGCTGTCAAATTCATTTATAAACGTCAATGGCGAAAAGACTGTAATTCGCACCGTAAAATAACTGTCAATTATTAATGTCTTCTCTTCACTCACTCTGTGGACTTGTTAGTCTGTGATTTTTAACTATAGACAATTTTAATACATTCTTCAACCGCACGTAGGAATTAATTCTAGTACATCCATAGAGATGTCTCACTTGGTCTGTAGGGTAAGAGAGTTTATCAACTCTTGGAAGTCGGTGACGTACCAGGAAGCCCTCTTTTTTACCTCCTCACGGACTACATTTCCTCCAAAACCTGTAACAGTAAAAAACATAATAAGATCAACACTTTGTTTCTATCCATTAGAGGTAGACATAATAAATAAATTATAATTTTATTCAAGTTATAGTAAAAGATAGATCAAATTCGTTGGATAAAAACATACGAAACATGACGAAAATTAGGTATTGTCTTAGCTTATAATCTTTATTATGACTCCTAGTCTTGATTAAAGAAAACTACTCTTCCAAATGTGAACTCAACTGCGATAGAGGGATGTATCTCTCACTAGGCCCTATTTCGGACACTGATGTGAGCGTCCGCAACATTTACGAGGCCACACGCTCTGCCTTACATCTCGGGATCGTACACCTCTTACTACCTTTCCTGTCACACACCCAACAATCCCCCCCCCCCCCCTTTAGTCACCTCTTACAACCGGCTGAGGATGCCGTGGCGATACACTCCCCCTCAAACCACAAGGTAAAAAGGAGCTCTTACCAACAAATCCGTCGGCAGGCGGGCTGGCCTCGGCGTCAGTGGCTCCATCGCCGATGATGATGAGTCGCTGGTAGCCGTGCTGCTCCTTCAGCCGCCGCACCACCAGACCCTTGCCGCCAGACCGGGACGTCGGCTCGTTCTCATCGAAGCCTGCGTATTCACCTGAAAGAGAAAGAAGATTTATTTGTATTATTTTGTTGGATTATTGAGTAGATAAGTATATAGTGTTATAGCAACATTGCATTGAAGTTAATCTATTTACATTTACATTCTCAATAATTGAGCGCAAATCAGACTGTATTCATTAATAGCTTTATTATCTAGCAGTGAGAAATAGCTTCGCTGGAGAATTCAATTTTATGAAAAATATAGACTATCTCCATATCGAAATTCATCATCATCATTTGAAAATAGCCTTAAAGCGTAACAGACAGCTACAGAGTAACGACGAGTTAAACATAGAAACAAATATTACTCCATTGATACTTTTAAACAAGGTAAATGCTTGTAAAACCGCATATTTTTCAAGCGTTTTATACTGGCACTAACATTATTTGTAAAAAGAAATGATAACAAGTATTTTGTTGTGTAAAAACACACAAAGAAAGAATAAATCATAATAATACAAATAATTTTATACAGAATGCAAAAAGTAGGCCAATTTTTAATATGGAGGCAAATGCGTAACAAGTTATATTCACATTTATAAAATAAAACATAAAAATATTGTTTTTTTTTCAACACGTTCGATAAAGAGACAACGCCTACGCATAAACAACAGTTCTTTCTTGTCAACAAGATAAGGTGCTTCTATAAAAAGCATATGAAACTCCGCATTGTAACACTTATTACGCAAAAACTATCACAGACATATCTTTTACACATGATTTTTTATAATACCCCAAAAGCATCGTTACTACGTATGTAAAATAAATCAAAAATTAAACAATGCACAAATCTTTTAACTATATTTCGTCGAACGCAAAACAAAACGGTCGTAAAGTCATTAAAACAAAAATAATATGACAAATTCCGTTTACAAGAGCAATGCCACAAAATTCCACTTTTTCTACGAGAATAAAGCGTCTCCAGTCTTTTTCTTTCAAGTCGTCTTTTTAGTACTCCGGGGGAGCCGAAACATATATATTTTGTGGATCACACAGAAATTTGTCTCGATGCAGGGATCGAACCCCGGCCTCTCTTTTCGCAAGCTGGCGTCTAGCCAACTGCGCCACGGAGCTATGAAACAATATTCGTTGATCTCTTTAAAGTTTGCCAGATTAACGCTTGAAGAATGCCTGGTAACGCGATTTTTCCTATTTAAGGCTCTACACGGAAGTGTATTGAAGCTACCAAACAAATGTGGTATATTTTTCAAATAGTTAAAATCTCCAAGTATAGTATTGCGTCTAGAATTTCAAAATCCAGATCATATCATACACGACAGTGACTGCAAGACATATGAATGATAAATTGTCTTCGAGAAATGATCCCAAACAAGTATTTCATTATATCTTCATGCATTTCATATCAATAGGATAGCCTTCTTTAAAATATTTTCTAATTTTAATTGACAGTTAGAATATTCGGTATTTTATTAACCAAAACTATCTTGGCATGTCTATGACTTTTTTCAATCTACTCCCAAGAACAGTACTATTAACATAGCAACAAGCCTCCAAATAGGCCGTGGTACAAACGTTTTTAGATCACCAATTGGGATCAACGCGCACAACTCATTTTCTAATTTAATTATCTTATCGTTGTATCAGACGAAAACAACCTTCGAATGCGGTTGATACGGCACTGTTTGTTCCACGGCAATATGCGAGGGTACGGCGCACGAGGACGGCCCTTATCGTTCTATTGTCATTGCCAATAGATGTCTATGAACCTGCATGCAATAACCACAAGATAATGTGAACAAACAACGCGCATTACTTCCATGAAGTTCGTATACATTTCTTAAAGCCATTTCTCAAGTGGTATAAATCAATAAAAATTTTAATCGCAATTTGCAACTGGGCCATTTTACAATCAGATGTTATCATCATCAATCGTTAATTTGGCTGACGGGAACTAAGAGCCTATATTAATAGCAATTATAAAAAACCAATCAATCTCACGAGGGAAATTCAAATGACATTCAAACGACAATTTAAATTTTGAAATAAGAATTATAACAACAAATTTGAATATGCAACGGCTTTCGTTATGTAATTGTATATCACAAATAAAAAAAAAACTAAAGAAAAATCAAACTATTTAGGGTCTGTCTTTGAAGCACTAAAAAATAATATTAACCTGAAGAACCTACTACTCAATAGTAACATGAAAACATATTAAAATATTTCTTCCATGTAACGTTCCCCTGTTTCCTTTGGTCCCCGTGATGCAACATCGTGGCGCGTTGCCGGCGACGTGCACGCAACAAACGCATGCGCGCGATAACACACACTCGTATAATTTTTATTTATATCCCAATTGATATTTATATTTTTTATTGGTTATCCGGAATAATATTTTCCCCCTAGATCTGGGTCAGGTATTCTTTAGTCGGAATGAGATCACGAAATTTTGCGGCGCATATAAAAAAATAACAACTGTTTAAAACTTATCTTCGTTTCCTCAGAAAAATAAAAAGACATGATATACATTTTTTTTTTCAAGAATACGATTAATTAAATAATTTTAGACAAATGTAACTTTGTGATATTTATTTGTTTATGGCTGAATAATCTTAACTCCCTAGCCTAAGAAAAAAAACACGTAATTCCCGCGCATTTCGATAAGTGACAAGTGTATCGAGTATCACGCATCGAACGCACCGCACATCACACAATTAGCGTTAATTAAAATATACAGATAAACAAAAATGTATGTAAATAATCTTGTACATTTTTTCCTTAAAATTTCGTAATATTTATCTCAATTTACGCAACAGTGTTAAATAATACAACAAGATTAATTATCATTGACGCATGCCAAACTTTCATTAAAATTGTGAGCAAAAAAGTCGCGCACGAACATGACGCCTGATTCCACGCATATATTGCCTGATAGTAAAACAAAACAAAGTAACGATTTTTAAATGGTAAAATTCCAGCCTAAACAAAATTAGTTGTCAATTACACAATTACGAAAATCTCGAGAACATTACATATCTTCGCTGAGAACTTAAAAGTGAAACATACATACAAAGATAATCACTTACACGAAAAAAGCCTAAATGTATACTGTTGGGGATTAAAAAAGAATATTAAAACCAGTTAGTTTAAAACCGGCCAAAAGATTAAAGAAATGCTTTTATGTCACTATTTATACCTATACTACTAACCTAAGTACTCCCTTTTTGCTACAATGGCATTAAAACGAAAATATGTTCTAGAATTGGAGATATCAACGGACCGAAGAACATTGAATCACCCATATTAATTAACAGGGTACTTATTCGCTAATGACACAAAACATATAATTTCCCGAGACATTTGACTCGACGCTGATCAGAGGCCGTGAAACGATTACGTCATCCGATCACGATATTAATAACAAAATATTATTAGCAATCAGGGTACGTATAAGTCCGCGTGGGGTATCTTTATTTATTAAAACATGTGTCAAGAGGGCACGCTTATGTATCCATGTATAAGTTCATCGGCTGCCTCTGTCTCCTCACGCAATGGTTATTATGTATTTTCGTATATTGGATCGTTTTACGTTTATTCTATTTGAATACCACGTACATTAAATATAAAATTACTTGTCATATTAAAATATTTGTATGTCGTACCATACAATTTTCGCGCTATTTCAGCACTTCGATCCTTTAGCCAGCCATTACGTTCAATAAAGATTGACACTTCCTACACGAGCGACAATTTTAAAATTACACGCCCACTTTGAGCATTTTTAGCAAGTAGCCTTTATAGCTCTTCTTTGTACTAGCACAATAGGATTTAGTACATTTCGGCTAACCACACTTACTATTGAATGCTTTTGAGATCACGTATGTATAGACTTCCAACCAATAGACTGGTTCTAAAAGCTATGAACGTAAGTCCCCCATGAAGTGCTTGCAAAGGTACAAACTATTGTAGACAGGCTTGCAAACAAAGGCTCGACAACAAGCAAGTCATACATTTGCAAATAGCAGTGATAACGGTAAGGTAAACCACAGAGGCTTAAGGAAAATGCAATGATTTTCCTTATCGTAAATATCTAAGTGGTCTAGGCAAGTGCATGCACTTACTGCGCCCTAATTTTCAGTCCATTTTGAGTCCTGATAGTTGACAAGCTTTCTTCTACCTTGAAGTGGGGTCATTTACTTCATTATGGCAATTGTTATAAATATAGTATGAAATCAGCATAGCATAGCATCCTTAACTATGTCAGCTGCTTAAACCGGTATAACTACATCAACCATGAGAAAATTACACTGCCAGTGCCAATTCGTCGCATTTCCATTCCTCAATATTTTTAAAATCAAGATTCCTACTACCACCTGAAGTTGATACTTTAGAAAAAGATAGTTTCAAATCGAGAAATTAGACGCACACCAATGGACTTATAAACCAAAAATCGTATACGATATGATTCTCAAACTATTAAACGTGGGTACTGTCAATTGTACAGAATTCATGCCGCTGGTACGATAACCGCGACCCAATTTCTCGTAAGTGGGAGAACATCGGCACAATTTCTGTTCTCGCCACGACATGCGTCATATGAGGCTGGAGTCAGATAAATACGACCTTTGACCGGATAAAGAATAACAATTGTGTGGGTAACGTTATGTGAAGATTACTAAGAGCGCTTACTGGCTAAAGGTATAGCTATGAAATTTTGAATGTTTACAAAGCTGGTTGGATAAATAATCCGATTGAAAACAAGATGTCAATACGTAACAACTAAGCTGGCAGATATCCTGATATTTATTCTTATAGTAAATCAGACCATATTTCCTCAAACTTCAATACTACCTATTTTACAATTCTTCTTTGACGCTACTTTTGATTGAAACTCCGATTGAATTTGTTGGCTCGGCATATACAGTATGTTCCTAAGACTATTATATTGGTTTTCGTTCAGGACTAAGTATTAATTTAATAATAGGGTCAAGTTGATTCACGAGACTGTTTATTCGTCATAATCAATGCAAGATTTAGTATTTAATGCTATCGGTGAGTCAGTTATCGAAATACCTCATCACGATAGCAGACTATCGATGCGGTAAGTCTACTTGACGTTAATAGTCGAGATATCGGTATAAATTATCGTTAGCTCACATTTTGCAGACGTGTGCTTGAAAAACGTGAATGGTTTTCAGTAATCCTTCGAAATTACTTTTAAAGACGCTTTTATTAGCCTCTTACGTATGTATGTATGTTAGTATGTAACGGATTCTATAAACATGATTTTGACCCATTTAAAAAATCGTATTAACTCGAAATTTCAAAAAGTTATTAAGAACCGATGACAATTTAATGTACCTTTTGTTATTTAAACTAATTCAAATTTATTTTCAATTTTGAAGTTGGATTTTGTATAAAAGCGGGTTTTTGAAAAAGACGAGTCTGAGATAGATCTCCCATTATTACATCAATATTTAATGAGAGAATCTCGATATCATACGCTTCCATTTAGTCAAGGCAGTTTTTATGTAATACACCCTATTGCATGTTATGACTCAAACTATTAAGCAGATTTTTCTAATGACCATGATTGTGAATTACCTAACAACAATCATGATATTGATAACATTGTAAGCTTTTATCGATTCGTTAATGCAAATGCTGAGGAAAAACCGAACGCTGGATTAAAAAAACATTAGATTCGTATGTTTTAGGCCCGAAATACCCAAAAAAAATATGTATTTACGAGACAGATAGATATGCTTGTATTATTGTTGGGAATTGTATATAACGTGTTATGTTCATTCGTAAATATTACGTCAAGATAACCAGTAAAAGCCGGGTAGTCAATCGATGATAATTTGACTAGGCTACAATTGTGATTCTGATTGTAACGTACATACCTGTATATTAACTACGTTTTGTATTATCATTTAATCCCCATAAAACTATTATTAATTATCACAATTCCTGGTATAATCAAAAATAGAAACACAAATACCTATTCAACCAAATTTACGAAAATAATATAGACATATTTCCAAATTTTCAGGAAGCTGTACAATATAGTAAATCAGAAACGTTTAATTAAAGGTAATACTGAAACATTACACCCATAATTGAAACTGCTAATATTAACAATAACATTGAGAAGTGCTTTAAGCTAGAAATCAAACTAACAATGGACGAAACTGTTCCAAAAAACGCACAGTAAAAAATGACATAATATTTTAGGAATTCGATGAAAAAAATTCTTACCATTGAAGTAGAATTTGAGCCTATTAGCGTAGATGTTCGTCGGTGGGATGTTGAGCCTCTCAGCCACGGGCTCGATGAGGCTCCTGAATCCTCCCGATACTAAATACACCACCACACCTCGCTCGTGGAGCTCCTTCACCAATTGTCTACAAAAAAGAAACAAATTCATGAGGAGATCACGCGGTTGTAATAGCAAAAGGAAAAAGACAGTTTATTTATTAATGTGGTAAAGTGATGAATAGCCTTATGCAGAAGATGAAGATAAAGATGATTATGGGGTAGATGTTAAATCAGACTTTTTGAAAGTTTTTATGACAAAATCTGTTGTAACAAATTAAAACAACATAAGAAAATCAGCGCTACCGGTTACACAATATTAAGAAATAATGTCTTTCCAATTTTTATCACTTACATATTTATTAAAACCTGATAATTTGAATATTGTTTTCGTAGATAAGGTTTTTTATGTTGCCCCATGATTATAATTACTCTCGCATCGACGAGTGTTGAGAAATGTACAGACATAAAATTATTCATTTACTTTTAAACCAAAGAACTTTGCCCGATCCGAGAACCAAATCTAGATCGCAATGCTCAAATCTAGATGGACTTGTGACGCAAAACTTGGGAGGAATGCAATATATAGTAAATGCCAATATTGTTCGATGCAGGGATCAGACAACTTAGAAGCCTAGATATTGGGGAAATTGCAATTCCCTAAGACGTCATAACTATTTTCGCACTAAGGAAGCAACAATGCAAATTGACTATGATAATTGTGTGACCACACTGTGTAAATAAATAAATATCTCAGGTCAGCTGTGTACGCGACGTTCAGAAAAAACCGGATAACACAGGCTTGGACACAGGTCAGGAATCATGCGATAACTTCCAATTATGATGCGGCGGAAACTAGAAATGTATAGTTCGTATTTTCGTATAGTTGCATTTTGTTGCTACAAATTATCTTATTTAAATAACTCATATACGTTTAAAACTGAGAAGGTTAAATCAAAGACCAATCAATATCTTTGACGATGCTTAAGTGCTGCCTGGCAAACTTAACACCCATGAAATTTTTAGCAACATGGAGGTTTCCTGAAGAATTTACTGATCAACTGATCATCGTATATGTAACCACTAAAAGGATTTAGGCCATAGATAACCAAACTGACCTAGTGCGGGAGTGCGGACGCAGAAACAGATGTTAAATATGATTCATGAGCAGGAAAAGTCACAAACTCAAACATAGAAGCTAATCTAAAAATACAATTATAACAAAGAATAAGTAAATAACACTTACGAGATTCCTGGTGTAAGATGAACTGGGGTTTTTTCTAAGAATTCTCTAACTTGTGACACACTGGGTCTGATAATGTCTAATCTCTTCTTCAAAGCTTCTTGGAAAGTCATACTTCCACCCATAGCTTCGGCCGTACTGTGAACAAAACAGAACTTATTACAACCTTTTAAAGTAACGCCTTTCTGGATTCAAGAATATGAAACATTTATACTAGGAGTTCCCAATAAAAATAATGTAAATATCAAACCAATCATTCAATAACACTACGTTAAGCAGACGTAGACAATACACCACGATGGAAATCAAAACAACGAAAAAAACACATGATAAAGAGTGTCAAGGCATGGCGAAAATTGATTGATATTTCGCAAACTACATAAAACAAATTCATGATTCACACCAAGGGATACTTGCGAGACACAATACGCGAAGCGTAGATAACGTACGAGCGAAATAATCACGACACGGTTCATGAAAAAGTCACATCCATAGCAATTAACATAATAATCATAAGTGTCATTTCAAATTGTATGGACGGTTACAATATTGCATATTCCGTATTTGTATGAGCACACGTTACGTTTCAAGGTTCAAAGGCAACATCTATTTCTCGATAAACAAATACTAGATCATTCTACTGTTTGAACTGAATTTAAAAAAGGATGAGATTTTTAATATGAAGTAGTATACTTTTTAAAATTTCTTTTAATGCCAGTAGAAGCCACCTCTATAACATTTAATTTTATCGTACACCATGTTCAGTCGAATTAATGTCGAATCATGTTCAAAGTTATCAAATCCCAAAACGAAAAAAGATATAAAGAAGAAGTTAGAAACAAGAGTTAAGAATATAAGAAAAGGTGACAAAGCTATCGTATAACTTAGATACAACCTAGATTTATTTAATTATTCGTATTAAGAAATATTTAAACAACTGTAGGTACGCATCAAGAATGAAACTGTTTTTGTGTTAGATACACTTAGGTAGCAGTAAGCAAACAATGTTATTTTGTTTATTTCTCGTTTCTTGTAAATAATTTACAAGTACGATTGCACTATCTAGCAAATAACTTATAAAAAAGAAATGACTGCCTGATTGAATAACACACGAAGCTATATTTTTACTTCTGGACAATTAAAAAAGGAAACAGAGCCTGATAAGAATGT
Organism: Cephonodes hylas; assembly: GCA_030295005.1. Classification (NCBI taxonomy): domain Eukaryota; kingdom Metazoa; phylum Arthropoda; class Insecta; order Lepidoptera; family Sphingidae; genus Cephonodes; species Cephonodes hylas. The sequence continues at coordinate 3,241,699 of AP025375.1, read as the reverse complement.
TTTGATGTTCAGAACTTAAGTCTTCCTGAAAAAACTATTCCGACTATAATATTAACATTTTATTCACGTTGTAGTAACTATACACACTAATTTAACACACCTTTTATATGAATGTTGCTTTCAAATTAAATAATCCTAAGAATCTTGATAACAATTGCCTTGATTCAAAGCATATTTTTAAACAATTGCTTTTGAAAGTGGCAAAATTAACTTCTTAAACAAAACAAAATATTTATGACTTCTATCGTTTGTTTTGCGTCATATCGTTTGTGAACTTGACATGAATTTAGGTCTTGTATAAAATACCTACAATACAATTGCGTTTCTGGCATATCACATTACATCGTTGTATGGAATAAGGTCGGCTGATACTGCAGAATTTAATATCACCTTGAGATTAACATGCATTGCGTAATTATTGTGATCGCAAATATCCACGCTGTTATTAAATGTAAATATTGTTTTGTTTTTCAAGGCAATAGTATTTTTTTAAGATATCATTTATGATATTTATCTAGATATGTTCGGGGAATAAATACTAAAACGTTGAACGAAAAAGCAACATGACAAAATATTTACAAAAACATTTTGTAATACCTAATAAATCGAATTAAAATATAGAGGTTATGTCCTTAATTAGAACTGTAGTTCAATTTAAATTTAACGTATGATGCTATTACGTATAATACAATTTTATACAACAAGATACACGACTTCCAAAGTAAACCTTAAACCTTACGAAACCAGTCCTGAGAAAACCAAAAAAGGTAAAACGAAACCAACTGGATGTGGACCGTTCGATGAAAACATGCCAAAACTGAATTATTTATATTCAATGCTAAAACATGTTACATACATGTTGAACTTATTGGGAAAAAAAAATTGTTGACCGAAAATCATATGTTACTTAACATAAACAACTGAAACAAACTCGTCTAGCTCTATAAAATCGTATTGAATACCTCCAGAGCTACCTGTAGCTACTTCTAATCTACCATTTAGTTACACGAAATCCTTATCACTGTCCGAACATCTTTTTGGTAGAATAAAACGCAAGACTATTCAAATGAACCGTTCTAAATCTAAATATTCCAAACTTGAAAAAACAAATTAAACCTAAGACAAACAATTGAACACACATAGAATACCATCTTTAAACCGTGGTATAGACAATAAGGCAAAGGCATGGTACTCACAGTCTTTTGACCTCGTCTCCTTTGCCGCAGAACTTGGCCAGCTCGTCGATGCCTTCATCCTGTATGACGGTGGAGTCCACGTCGAAACAGACGCAGTCCGCAGTACGGAACAACTCCTGAACGGTCTGCTGCGGTGACATCACGCTGATCGACACCAAAGACAAAGTCTTCAGAGTGGCGTACTGCAAATTGCTTTTCAAGCTGAAGAAAATAAAACGTTTAAAGATAATGGAAGGTATAGGACTGGTTAATTAGTCAGAGATGGAATGTTTTTCGCGAATTTCCTACCGAAAATTCAATGAATGTCGTTAAAGGGTGTCATTTTTTTAAATATGAAATATCAACTCATCAAACGAAATGCCTTAGTAAGTGAAATTATTACAATATTATAAATAAATTGAACTATATGATCATGCAGACAAACTTACATATAAAAATAATAATAAAAAAACAAAACATATTTTTACAAAAGTCATCGACCGAAACAAAGAAAATATCTATTAGTATTTTAAGCTTCCGTAAAAGTTACAGTTTAGCCGTTAATAGTCACTGCAAGTGTAACGATCGTTTAATTACCACGTCTACATTAAGAAGTACAATCACGAACAACTGTTCTAAACTTGTGTATATTATTACGTACTAATTATATTTCAAGTCTTCGAAAATATTTATTATTTTAAATTTAAACACTATTTATTTAAAATAAATACGAACAATCTACTTACAATTTGTTTAAATAGTTCCTGTCCGAAAAATAGTTATTGCGAAAAAATATAAGTGCAATCTTTAAGCGGTGCAGTTGCATCTATCTTTGCTATCTATTGACTGTTGTTTATATAGACAACTTGCACACGTTATTTTCTATTGTTTTCCGTTATCAATATTAAAAAGAGACGTGTGCATTACAAATGTACGAGCAACACAAATATAGGACTTCTCATAAAAAAGACAGAGTAAAGACACCGAAATTGTTTGAAATTTTACCCAAAATTTAATAATTTGTAATGTAAAAGGAAATGTCAAAGAATGTCAAGAGATTCTATACACAAAACATGTTTACAGCCGGAAAGTACGCTTTCCGATTGCATACTTGTTGTTTACTTATTTAGTACTTAACATGACATGAAGATTAAAAAAAGCTGCAAAATATCATGCCTTACTCTATTTAGACAAGTAAATAACAAAAAATATATGTATAAAACTATAATTAAAAATTGTAATGGCTCGTAATGTTTTATAGATAGCTAAGTTTATTATTTCACCCAAGCACGTGATTTCATGAAGTTAGCCTCTTATTATGCGGTTAAGGACAAGTTCAAAGACATCCACTTATTGGTAATGGTAATTGATATCTTGTTGACAGTCTAATATATTCCTTTAATTAAAAGCTCTGGCAAGTAATATTAAAACTACACATTTTAATGGAATTTATTCAATGTAAATGTCAATTAATAAACTTGGAAATTATTAGGATTAAAAGTTAGATATAAATAGTGCAAATGACTAAAGTTATAAAATTTAATTAATTCCCTAATTGCGAAAATATAATAAAATATAATGTTAATCGTTGACAAGCATGCAACCCGAATATATTAAAAAATCCCTACAATATTTAAATTGTACCTGTATAGGGCCATGTTTGTTGCGTATTCTTCAAGTAACAGAACTACAATGACTCGTTACACGACTGTCGATTTAAATCGATTGCAAATATTTGCTTATCTCTCGTAAGGTTATGAGTGCAATAATGAAAGACCCACTTTACGGGATATACCGCGCACACGCCTCCGCCGAGTGTGATATCAGACAGTACAGTAAACCCACGCCGGCTTTATCGCCTTATATCCACAAGCTTCCCCGAGATAAGCTGTGATGCGAGCTACAACACTTCTATCTGAGAGCTACGTACTATGAATGACGTCACAGCGGTGTCTTCATTAAAAGACATACTGCCAGACACGAGCCACATTTGAAGTAAGGGCGTCGAAACGACGTCTATCTCCCTCACTCGCGATAGAAGCGTATGGAATATTTTGTGGAACCACTTGTTTTGCGAATTGCGCCGAGTGCAAATCGTATAAACAAGCACGGCGCGTTGATAAAAATGTTATCTAGTGAAAAATATAACAGTGTCAATGGGGAAATGTTGCAACGTAACACAATATAATAAAAACACAAAAATATTTTTGTTTGTCGCCAATCTATGACTAAAACACGTATTATTCTTCGAATGACAGAAACTACGACTCTGAATAAAAATAAGTCTAATAGAATTGTGCTTCTGACTGTACCTTTATTCGTATGGATTAAAAATCTGCTAAGTAGGCGCGTGGTGTTCCCATGGCATGGCGTTAGACACTGACAAACACAGTAGTAGACGACTAGCCACGAGGCTAAACTATTACAGTGTCACTAAATAAATTGCAGCGTCAACAAATGGTATAATTACAGTACACTCGCCGCTCAGTCAAGGGAATCGGAATAATTTTACATTATAAATAGACTAATGTTTATTTAAACTATTTATAGGACTTTATATTTCAATGAAACAGTTTCTTGTTTTCTCATGAAAAGTCAAACATTAGAATAAATTAAAAATTTATTGTTTAACAACCACTTAGATGCTATGGCGCTTTTGACACTAAAGTGCGAATGGTCGCAGGTTCGACCCCAGCACCAAGACAAATTAAAAAATAAATATGTATACATAACAGCCACATGCAAAAATTTAAAAGTGTTTAGTGATATAATATTTGTTTTGAGTCTGGCTGGTAGTGAGACTGCGAAATTGTCTTGCAGTTTTTAATATTAAAAACCCCCAACTTGTATGTGAAAAGGGAATTTCAACTAGGATTACTAATTTCAAATGTTTTTAAAATGTAAATGAAATAAAAAAAATTATTTTGTAAGAAGTAACTGTGTTAGTCTTTAGCAATAAAAAAATTTTCAGACCACACTAAGCTTACACAGGCGTACAATCAATATTCTATGTTTAACAACTTTAATGAACCTGTATTGTATAATCCTCTTTGATGTATGCTCCTGAATCAATCAAATGTAAAAGGTATTCACATGACAACAGACAATACTACTACCAAACAAAAATATTGTATTACATTTATCACAGTTTTTATTTTATTTTATTATATTTTACACTCAGTTGTAAATTATAAAAAATATACAATACATACAGAAGGGTACAAATGGCAGCCTTATCTCACATGGCAATCTCTTCAAGACCGATATAGGACTGTTAGCCTTTTAAGATAAGAAAAGAATTAACAAATTATGTTTTTCACCCAGGTAAAATTCATATTTTTATTAAATAAACAAATAATATTTTACAATTGATGTAAAGCTGAGCTCAACTTTTCTAAAGGCACAAACATTTATAAAAACTAACTTTGACCTATAAGCAGCATTTCATTTAAGTTGATTTAGTCTCATTTGACATATTATTTACAAGGAAAACCCCAACATCTGAGACCATATCAGATAACATAATATGTTTGTTACTGAATTATATAAAATAATCCTACACAACATTTCAGTTGACGAAAAGTGGTTGTAAAATTTCATAATCTTAATATTGGAGGCAGATAGCCACAAGTTGAAACTAGTATTGTTTGGTATGAGAAGTAACCAAACATCATGTAATCAAAGTGTGACCGATATGAACTTCATAACTGGATTAAACCAGATTGTGGAACACTTTAATCTAATAATTAATTCTTTCAAAACTGATATTGAGCATAATGACTAAACACTTATTTCATATTTGGGAAAATAATTTGAATGAATACTGTTACAAAGGTCACTTTATTAATTTGATGGTGTCTTTTATATTATACACATTACACTAGATTAAGCAAATATTAAAAAATAATAATAATAATTTAGTATTATTATTATATTTACTACCCAGTTCAAAACGAAAGCGACCACGGTGTGTGCTCACACCCCCAGAATCGCTGATGTGCAGGTCTCAGACAAAGCTCGGGTTGCATCGAAAAACCAAACCTCTCTACTTCAACCCATCGCCATCAGACTTTGATAAAATCGGAGTCATAAAACGGAAGCGGTCAGATGCGCAGGAGATATTATAGTGCTCAGGCGTACGCGCAAACGCAAGAGCACTCCCTCGTCCGACCCCTCTTGATCCGATGGAGCGGAGAGCCGCTACGACCGGAGAGAGGCCAGATGCATCAGTTTGGCGAGTAATATTAATATCCCTATTACCGCCTTTAGGCCTTCCTGCGGTTGCCTGAGTGTCTTGCCACCGTTGGTGGACTGCTAAAGAGCCAAGACAGCTAGTTCGGGGGATAGCCGAACAAGCTCGAGTGATGTTGTTCCCGAGCCCCCTCCACCAGGTTTAGCCCACGAGCCGACGTGGTTACCGGGGTGTGGCCGCTGTGTGAACAGCTACTGGGAGCCACTGGCGGAGAGTTTGTGGGCTACCGACGAGTTACATTGCAGCACATCACCTTTGCAGGTCGGCTGATATGACTGCACCGCAAGTAATCCACTACACCCCAAATATAAACTTATAAACGGAGTTCTAACGTGTCCGCTGTGTGCGCGCACCTTCGTTAACAAAATCGGCTACGTGAGCCATGCAAGAGCACATGCGAGACGCGGATCATAATGGAACAGAAGCGGTCGCCTTGGCCGAAATCGGCTGGAGGAATATATATATATATTTACTACATAACCATCTGTTCTATATTCCTGTGCATACCAGTTCATTTAACAGTTGAATGAAAAAAAATGGATACAGTAATAATACCACATTTTGTATATAATTTATGAAATAAAATTTAAATTGTATTGTTGTTCATTTATATTTAAATTTTAAAGTATGTACTATACAATAAAATGAATTATATCAATAAATAAATATTTATTAAACACAAATTTGACACAAGCAATGAAAATCTATTATCAGTTTAAATATTGGAACTTTTTTTTCAAAAGTATACAGTAAAGTAAGGCATAATATTATGAGATTCTGCAGGAGGTAAAAAATATGTTGATAATAATAATCTTTTGATACTGAGTGAGGCAAATGATTAAATACAAATTACCAACTTTCTTATTTTCCTTCAGATTAGATGGCATGATGGTGTTTATCTTAAGTACATTTTAAGCTGTTAATATTGCACAATATTTACTAACATCTCCCTATAGTACTAATTTTTAATACCAAATCCAGACAAAATAACTCTTATTTGTATTGAACACAGTACCTATTGTGATAAATAACATTATTTTTAAAGTATTCAAATTAATTTATGTTAATTCTGTCAGAGAAGAGTATAGTATTAACATCTGTTACTAAGATTTTGAGCAAGTTTAGATAACGAAATTTATTATCAAACAATGTTAAATTCTGAACACATATTTGAACATGACTGTATCAAATATCATAAAATATATTTGCCATGTCATTATACAATTGTATGTTGGACATTATTCAATGGTTTGCCGCAAAGAAATTATATTCGGTAAGTCAAAATATAACCTCAACAATGACCTTTGTTTACGAGTAAGGATAAATGCTACCCTAATCGATAATATTATTCCCAAGACATAAAAAGATAACCCAAAACTTTAATTTTTAAACTTACCAACTAGTCGTTTCTCAATACACGAAAATATTCAGAAATTTTCAATTATTATTAACAAAACATCTTAGTTCAAGGTTGTCGTCAATTTGATAACGCAAAGTTATCTTCTTCATCATACTTTATACTCGTGCCTCTGCTGCATTGTCACGTTGTATTATGGTAAGTAGAACTTAATGTAAATACCAAATTGATAAAAATTAAAACGCGAATTTCAAAATACACACCAAATGGCAAATGTAAACACTGCTTAATCTGACACTTATTTGACAGATTACAAAAATCAGTTTTTGTGTCTTAAAATTTAGGTTTTAAAATTAATTTAATTGTAATCTAAAACGTTGCGTTTTAATTAATCTGTATTTTTGTACGTTTAATTTATGGATAATATAATATATTGAACAATGAGCATTAACTTGATTTTAATAAAAGTGTTTTTGGCATACCTGAAAAAAAAATCTAACCTTTTATGGCGCGAAACAAATTTTCTATCAATAAGCATTTTGTATTTAGTCGCATTTTAATTTTAAATCGAAAATGAATGTTGTTTTAAGAGAAAAGCGCACCAATTTAAAAGCTATAACCAAATCTAAAAATGAATTGGTCAGAAAAGATGCTTCAATAGGTAACGTAGTGCAAAATAATTATACGATTTTTGTAATTAATTTTTAAATATATCTTAATTAACGCTTTTACACTTTCAGGCATTCGAGGTGGAACTGTATTAACACATCTGCGATCATACAATTCGAATAATCGGGTCATAACTAAAGCACCCAGATACCAATTTAATAATGTCGAAACAAATCCATCAAAAAAATCTTCCATGGGCCCTCCATCAGAACTGCCTCGTGCGAAACGCAGGTAAAAATTAATTATACTATAACATTACAATCTTCATATCAACTGATATGAGTGCCTATCTATTTTTATTTTTTTAGAAAATCAAACACATAGATCTTTTAGTGTTAAATAGTCTGCCATGTTGGGTCTGCCGAGTCCGATATCCGTTTGTAATGTTTTTCTTGAGAGATTATGGTTCATGTATATTGTCATAATTATGGGGGGAGGGGTTTGTCACAATACACGTGAAAAATACTTTATTTCCGGATGCTATAAAAATAGTCCCAACTTCTTGAATCAGAAATCAGACACAGACTGAATAAATATGGGTTCTTATGCTTGCGTAAGGATGGGGAGCGGGAGTATGATATAAATTAATACTGGAACGGCGCGATAGGCTTAATGGATCTAAAATAGTGCCGATGCAGTACTACACTTCATTTTGTAAGCGCAAAAAAACTGATAACACAGTCCTTTACATTTTTGCCCCTCATCGAACTGATCAAAGAGAAATATAGATGTTGGAAGTTAATATCTAACTTAGCAGTTATTATTAATAGGATCGCTTATTCGACCTCGTCTAAACCTGAATCTTCATCAAGTGGTCCAAGAGGCAGGGTTTTAGCTTGCGACTCAGCAGTTGCCGACACCTCAAATGACATGTGCACTCCAAGAAACAGACCAACAGCCCTCAGATACATTAGCAGTAGTAGCAGAGGTACTGGATTTGATATAACTTTTCTTATGCTTGATATTGTTCTAGACAGAGGTAGTTTTTTTTTTAAAGTATGTTAGTAGTTGAATGTGTCACCGCTACCAATGACGGTCCAGTCGACGGGAGTGGTTTCTGTCCTGATAACAATTGCAATTTAAAAAGTATTAACATCAAATACCATCCGTAATATATAGCATAGCAACATTTAAAGGATTCTTTAAGTATACAGACTTTAGCAATAGAATTAGTGCATTTGAGGAAATTTATATATGATAAAATTATCTATTTTTTTAAGATTTTAAAGTTATTTTTGATAGACACGAACAACATAATTGTCATAAACTCATATTTACAAAGTCCCACTGTCAGTCGCGGCCTCTTCTACTGCTGTAAGATCTAGAGCACATTTTTGTTCCAACATTGTGAGATCGTGGGCATTCACCAAATTGTCCACTCCTCGCAATGTTTTTATCAACAGCCACGCCCAATATTTTTCCCCCAATGACAAATTCAACGAGACCCCTCATCAAGGTAACACGCATTGACATTCGATAAATGAATGCTGACATCTACCCTCTTGGGAGAGTATAGGTTAAAATGATATGAATTCGGTTACGAGTGAAGCAAGCCGGAATGATACTGATGTAACAACTTGAGCTTTTTGTACTCGCTTTTGTAACAAGATTATTGATTTCTTTAAATAAATCACTTTGTAATTTCATACGGTACAGTGACCCTGCAGTTGCAGTAACTTGTGACCCGATCTGAGTGTTGGTACTATTTTTCGGTAGTATTAACACCAAGACCAGCGAAGTTATGGGACCAAATTTTTCATGATCTAGCAACGTAATAATCAGAAAAAAAGATAGAAAGGAATTGGAAACAAAGAGTTGTCCAATTCCTTCTGTGGCGTCACGCGCACATACAGAGAACATGCATACTTACCTGTTACCTCTCAAGACCAACCACCTTACCTTACCTTACCGTGACATACCAAATATACCATATACCAGGAATACAAGAAATAAAACACAGAGAGGGAATAATAAATAAAACACAGCGAGTAGAATAATAATACGTTTATAAGTCTTTTATAGACTTTGGATAATGGATGGGCGCGGCATGAAAATGCCACATACTTTTGACGTCAAGTCAAGTGAAACCACAGCAAGTGCGGCGTGAAAACGCCATCACCGCTGATCACGAAGCGAAGCTCGACGACACACGCAGCACGGCCCGGCGACAGTTCTGGAGACCCACGACGAGCGACGCACACCGCACACGACGAGTAGCTGCCCGATGATTCTTCCGACGACGCGCCGCGCTGAATAACCGCGAAACCGCGACGCGCCTAATATTTATAGGTGAGCGAGAGTCGCGCGGACGCGGGGCGCGCGGGGGCACGGACGCGGGGCGCGCGTTGGCACGCGCTCGTTTCCCGCGCTTTTTCGCCCGCGCTTGCCCGCAGAGGGCGCCACTCTCGCTGGTCTAATTTGTATATAAGGAGTGCATGTTTCTCAATAAAATACACATTCGACATACGACAGTACAAGTGGTCTTTCACTTCAAGTAGTCCTCCAGCACACTACAATTGGTGACCCCGAAGAAGAACAGCAAGAAGAAAAAAGAAGCCATCTGACTAGAAGAAACTCTGCCCGTTTGCCCGAAGATTATTCCACATCGTCATTCTGCAAGAAATCCAGATTCCACCATGCAAAATCCAGAAGAACGTCACATCGCCGCCGTATCCCTGCAGTCCCGCATTCCGCCATTTTGGCGCCAAAACGCGCTACTATGGTTCGCGCAGTTTGAAGCCGTCGTCGCCGCTCAGAAACCCAGCGAGCAACAAAAGTTCGAGCTTGTCATCCCAGCACTCGACGTGAGAGATATCCAGGAAATCAGCGACGTTATCCTCGACGTCCACGGCGAAAATAAATACCAGCGTACAAAAGAACGCCTAATAGCCGTTTACCAAGAGTCGGCTAATAGCCAGCTGGAGAAACTTCTCGGCGGTTTGGAGCTTGGCGATGACAAACCTAGCCAACTCCTACGCCGTATGCAAGAGCTGAACAGAAAAATGCTCACAGACGACGCGCTAAAATTAATATGGCTAAAACAAATGCCGGAGCAAATACGAAGCATTTTAGCCATAACCACGGAAAAAAGTCTCGACACGCTCGCCATAATCGCCGACAAAATACGCGAGCACACAGACCTCCGCCCCACCGTCGCCTGCGTCACCTCACCTAGCTGCACTACTAAACAAGATAGCCAAATGGACATAATATCAAAACAACTCGAGCGCATGTCCGTCGAAATCGCCGAGTTACGCGCCGAAAGAAGCACATTCCACACTCAACAGCGACGCGGCCGTCCGTTTGATCAACGCCGCCGCGCGCGCTCGCGCAGTATTATTACATCAGCTGATCGCAGCGCTTCAACATTCAAACCGCGGGACGGACAAGGGGTATGCCGATATCATTACCGTTTCGGCGATAAAGCTCGCCGGTGTATATCTCCATGCTCTAAGAAGCATTTAAACTAGAAACAACACCGATAGCGGCGGGTATCGATGTTCCTAGTATTAGTCACCGCCTATGCGTCATTGACGTTCGCACGCGGGAAAAATTTTTGATCGACACCGGAGCAGACATCTCCGTGCTTGCAGCAAAGAGGAGCGATCGATCAAAAGAATCCACGTCGTATCAATTGTTCGCGGCCAACAACACGCCGATACGTACCTACGGAGAGCGTACATTAGAGCTCAACCTAGGACTACGCCGAAGTTTCAAGTGGACATTCATTATCGCCGACGTGAAAACATCCATTTTGGGCGCAGACTTCTTGAAGAGCCATAAGTTAATCCTTGACCTGCATCGTAGAAAATTAATAGACAGCGTCACTGAACTACATATAAACGCCATCAAGACAAACAGCACCGACCCAAGTGTTTTCACATTAAATCAAGATCATCCATACCACGACATCTTATCTAAATATCCCGACATACTACGCCCGATGTCCTTGAAATCGCCCGCGAAACACGACGTCACTCACCACATCGAAACAACGGGCGCGCCGATCTACTCAAGGCCACGCCCGCTGCCGCCGGATAAGTACAAAGCCGCGAAAGAAGAATTCGAAAACATGATCAATATGGGTATTTGTAAGCCGTCGAAAAGTCCCTGGGCCAGTCCACTACACGTAGTAAAGAAGAAAGATGGGTCACTACGTGTATGTGGCGACTATAGACGCCTAAACGCAGTAACAGTCCCAGATAGATATCCAATCCCGCGCATTCAAGACTTCACTTACCAGCTACATGGAAAAACAATATTCTCAAAATTAGATTTAAAAATGGCATATTTCTGGATACCTATAGAAAAGGACGACGCGGCCAAAACAGCAATCATCACACCATTTGGCCTATTTGAGTTTAATTGCATGACGTTTGGCCTACGCAACTCGGGACAAACATTCCAGAGATTCATGCACGAAGTAATACGCGGCCTTGACGACATCGTTTTTTGTTTTGTGGACGACTTATTAGTTTACTCCACCAACGCCGAAGAACACAGAAAACATTTGGAGCAAGTGATCGAACGCCTTAACAAATACGGCGTATCACTCAACATTAATAAGTGCGAGTTCGGCAAACAAAAAATTGAATTTTTGGGATATGAAGTTAGCCAGGCAGGAATCAAACCTACCGACGAACGCACAAAAGTTATATCGAGTTACCCGAAACCACAGACTGTGCAAGAATTAAGAAGATTTCTCGGTATGATAAATTTTTATCGCGACTGCCTACCCCATCAAGCCGAAATACAACACGAATTAAATAAATATCTCCATAACAAAAAGAAGAACGATAAGACAATAATTAATTGGACACCCGAAGCTGACGCCGCCTTTGAACTATGCCGCGAAAGTATCCTGAAGGCCACTACATTAACACATCCAACATCTAGTGCACCACTATGTCTCATGACCGACGCCTCCGACAAGAGTATAGGCGCCGTCCTACAACAAAAAATTAACAACAAATGGAGACCGCTCGCATTTTACTCAAAAACAATGAGTGAAACACAGCGCCGCTACAGTGTGTACGATCGCGAATTATTAGCCATCTACACAGCTGTAAAACATTTTCGCCGACTCATAGAAGGAAACAACGATTTGACTATATGGACCGATCACAAGCCACTCTCGCACGCACTCACTAGACCACCGAGTAGCAGTGACACGCCCAGAAGAGAGAGACAACTACACTTCATTAGTCAATTCTGTTCATCTATCAAGTACGTGCACGGAGACCGGAACCACGCAGCAGACGCCTTATCACGCATAGAATCAATAGAAAATTTTTCAAACATCGATTATAATAAATTAGCTCAAGACCAAGACACCGACGCCGAGTTACAGAAAATTAAAAATCAAACCAAACCTAAAATTTACACAAATAACGCTACCGGGAATGCATCGCTCATTGACCTGTGACATCACGACTACACATCCCCGCCCGTACCTCCCGCCCGCTTATCGTTACGCCGCATTCCAAGCGCAACACGAAATAAGCCACCCCGGAATTCGTACGACGCGGAAGATAATAACATCAAAATATTTTTGGCCATCAATGAATAAAGATATCGGTTTATGGACTAAAGCATGCATCGGATGTCAACGCGCCAAAATAAATCGACACGTCAGTAGCCCGCTTGGTCAATTCCCGCCATCAAGCCGCTTCGAACACGTGCACATCGACGTAATCGGTCCGTTACCTACATCAAACGAACACAAATATTGCGTCACAATGATCGACCGATGCACGAAATGGCCCGAAGCAGTCCCGACGCGCGACATTACAGCTGAAACAATCGCGCGCGCATTTTACAAAGGATGGATCGCACGTTTCGGATGCCCCGCGCGAGTGACGACCGATCAAGGCCGTCAATTCGAGTCCGCGCTATTCAACGAACTCATGAAAAAGTTTGGTGTTACACGTATTCGAACAACACCATTTCACCCGCAAGCTAATGGTCAAATTGAAAGGTGGCATCGCACGCTGAAATCCGCGCTCATGGCAAGAGGCGCAAACACACACTGGACGGAAGATTTGCCCACAGTGTTACTCGGCCTACGCACAGCCCTGCGCGACAACAATGTCAGCCCTGCATTAATGACCTACGGATGCACCCTACGAGTTCCATCTGATTTTTTTGTGCCTACTCAGCCAAAAATAGAAGACACCGAATTCGTCCGCCGATTAACAGAAACTATGTCAACATTATCACCAGTACATAAAACATACGCCTCAAGCAAGAATGCATTTGTATATAAAGATCTCACAACCTGCAGTCACGTGTTCATCCGGAACGACACGGTACGCAGTTCATTGACACCGCCCTACGACGGACCGTATGAAGTACTTGAGCGTAGTGGCAAAACATTCAAAATAAAATTACCACTACGCACTACAATAATATCAATAGACAGACTAAAACCAGCCTACTTATTTAACGAAGAAAGCGCCGTGATTACCTCGACACCTACTTCGAGCAAGAATTCGGCAGACACCACAGTCACGGAACCACGATCGTCAGAAGCAGCACCGCCGTCAAAGCAGCCCTACGTCACACGATCGGGACGCTCAGTGAAACCCTCCGTGCGTTTCACTTGAGGGGGAGTACTGTGGCGTCACGCGCACATACAGAGAACATGCATACTTACCTGTTACCTCTCAAGACCAACCACCTTACCTTACCTTACCGTGACATACCAAATATACCATATACCAGGAATACAAGAAATAAAACACAGAGAGGGAATAATAAATAAAACACAGCGAGTAGAATAATAATACGTTTATAAGTCTTTTATAGACTTTGGATAATGGATGGGCGCGGCATGAAAATGCCACATACTTTTGACGTCAAGTCAAGTGAAACCACAGCAAGTGCGGCGTGAAAACGCCATCACCGCTGATCACGAAGCGAAGCTCGACGACACACGCAGCACGGCCCGGCGACAGTTCTGGAGACCCACGACGAGCGACGCACACCGCACACGACGAGTAGCTGCCCGATGATTCTTCCGACGACGCGCCGCGCTGAATAACCGCGAAACCGCGACGCGCCTAATATTTATAGGTGAGCGAGAGTCGCGCGGACGCGGGGCGCGCGGGGGCACGGACGCGGGGCGCGCGTTGGCACGCGCTCGTTTCCCGCGCTTTTTCGCCCGCGCTTGCCCGCAGAGGGCGCCACTCTCGCTGGTCTAATTTGTATATAAGGAGTGCATGTTTCTCAATAAAATACACATTCGACATACGACAGTACAAGTGGTCTTTCACTTCAAGTAGTCCTCCAGCACACTACACTTCTAATGAAAAGCGAGAGGCAAAATTGGTTACTGTGAAGATATTCAAAATTTATGTAACTAGACGTACATACAGGGTGTATTTAGACCGTGATCGAAAATTGAGGCAGGTATTAGCGAGGGTTATCACAAACCCAGTGGCGATATTAAAAATCCCGATAAAAAATAAAAATTTTGACTTTTTCCATACAACCATCGGTGCTAAAAGTGTGTACTTTGTATGGAAAACTTCGAAAATGTTATTTTTTGTCGGGATTTTCTTTAATGCCAGGGGGTTTGTAATCACTATCGCTATTACCTGCCTCAGTTTTCGATCACGGTCTAAATACACCCTGTATATTAACCTTCAATAGTAGGTATTGGCAATAACACTGATGGGCTTTTTACTCGTCATTAATTTAGTTTGGTGAGAGATTTCTGAAGGCTCAATTTACTGATATTTATATCGGCGTACAGCCATCACTTGGTATAAAACCTACATTAACGACATCGACGTATCGTTCAATCGCCATAGATGCGCCACAATTAATTATTTCAGTTGTGTCTCTCCTAACCGCAGTGCGTTTACTATCAGGTCTCGGTGCGGTCACTTTACGTGTGTTTTATAAAACAGTATGTGTATTTTTTTATGTACCAAGTATAACTTTACAGTTTATATGAGGCAAAACTCCCGTAGTTTAGAAAAGTCCAAAATCAAAACTTTGATATTATTATAAGACCTCTGCACCTGCACTATTGGCACCAGATTAATCAGAGTTGTACGCATGACTTTATTCCCGTTTCTTTACTTCTATTCATAAAGCAATAAATTAATCAGAATAGCTTGGGTTGTTTTAAAATATACATTAAATATATAATGTTTTCTGGGTCAAACACATAAGAAGTCAAGCTTTTACATAATCACTACTTAGATAATTGGCAGGCGACTTCTAAAGTAAATAAAGAAATAAATACTTATTGCTTGTTGATATCTAGTCACGTTGTTTAAAACGATGTTCACAATCAACATTGAAGTTGTAAGACATTTTTTCTTTGTTTTGACTATAATCATATAAAAATGATAAAATGTAAACGATATTTAAAAATAATGAAGCATATTTTATCTTATATATATGTACATCCTCCTTTAAGGTTTAAAGGAAAATTGCGAAGAGAGACTTCTTATGGCTTTTGTATTTCAACACCTGAGAAAAATAGAAGTATCCAATATTTTCCTTTACACTTACATTGAGCTATTTTCATTAATACGGCGGTTACTTTGTCGCTAGTATAAGTTCTATGAATTTCAGTTCTTAGGAATTTCTGAGATGGGCTGATGATGATGACGATGATGATACAACAGAAAATTTATTTTATAAGTATTTCTATGGCATTCAGCACTTGAAATTTTCTGTTTTAGAATAGGTGCTGTTCTAGAAGACTCGCATATCACGAATAAACTAGTAGGCATTTAGACTTAAAAATATTTCATAGGTACCTTAAGAGTATCTCCATATTATAATCAAAAATAGGTCTAAAGTAGAACAGTTACCTATACCAATTAACATTACTACATCATATTGTAATATCTTCCTGATTTTTATCAACCAGCGGTCACTATTTGCGGTTTTATGACTTGTTTATAAAATTCCACTGAAAAGTAGGCGTTTTTTATTGTTTACTGGTATACAAAACATAAGAAGTGAAACCTCTGATGTGTGACTATCTCCTAACATTTCAGGATAACTGGTTCCTAAGATATATGAAGATTTGATAAATTAATAATTGGCTATAATCTTAAACAAAAATATACGATAACACTGTTATGCAGTGTCATGTGAGTTGTTTGCAGTGTATTAGGATTTTCCATTCGCAAATCTTAATTTTGCACACGGTCCAGACGCCGTGAAATATGCACGGAAACGGTAACACATTCTATTTCGTGGGAGGAACACCAGTCTGCGAAACAGGAGCTTAAAATCTACATGATCATAAGCTAAGGTTAAAAAAGATGGATCATTAATGAAGAGGCCCTTGTACCTATTTTAATTTGTAAGCTACGCAGCTTACGCAGAATTTAAATGATCTATACAAGACAAATTATGGCTTCAAATGAAACAATTGTCAATTTATTTCAAAGAATATACAAAATAATAAGTGTTTCAATACGCTACGTAGGTCTGTCAGTACCTCCCCCGGGCTGGCGGGAAGTAGAGCCATAAACAGCTTTCCTCCCGAGAACAAAAAAAAAAGAAAAGGTCTGTCAGTACCTGTTCAAATAGTCACCTCAAAAGACCTTTAGCACGCCAGTCAATAATGTACATACGTGTACATACTATTGTGTATATATTCGTAAAAAAAATAAAAACCATTCACATAATTATTAACAACACAGCAGATAAAATGAATATTAATCATTCATTCGAGATTGTTGTGTATATTTTATACGGTACATTCCCGTTTTGCGAAGAGTATTCTTCATTATAACTTACAAGGAAAGTTCCGGTCTGTTTTGATATCTCGTGACAGTTACCGAGTCCAGGTTTATTATTACATCTTACAACTCAATTAATACAATCTATAACTATACTGTGTTTACTTTATTTTGTGAATTTCTGCTGGAGTTGACTACAGTTTCATCTATAGAGGAGTTATCACGTACTTTAATGGTGAAGGAAGGCAGCGTGAGGAAATTTGAAAGTTATTAGGATTTTTTTTGATCCAGGAGTAAGCTGATTATGGGTCTACTTCCTACGAACCCTGAGGATATACAAGTACATAAGCGTAGATGCCGGATCGAGTCCCTTTACCTTAAGTCAATATAGATAACAATTAAACGTTCATTTTTTTTCATTACCTAGGTGGGTACAGCGGTGCGAGATCTACCAGTACATCAGCTGTAGACGCAAGTGTAATTTTAGGTACGGTAGTAGCATTATCACATAAGACCAAACTTCAATGCAGAAATGCACCTTTGCTCACCCCTGCCGACATTATAGACTTATCTGTATGTTTATGTATCCATATCTGATAGTGATTTCACCTTGATGTAAATACAGATTAAAATCTTAATCTAAACTCATTGATTTGCATAGAGAATACAATTTCCGTGTTAAATTTATGTTTTATAACCTGAATTTAGAAAATTTAACCCTTTATAGCCCCTGGTGACATTTCTGTAACAAACCCAAAAAGTCTCTATAAAATTTAAACTAAATGTTTAAGATTTGTCAAATCAATATCAATATATTCTTAAATAACACACCGAACATTTTAGCATCAAATATAAATCATAAGTAGTGTAACTTGCCCCCTTTTTGGCTTTGAATTTCGTGTTTTGATGAAAATGCCATGTTTGAACTTGCAAAAAGTTTAAAATTTATAAAAAAATACTAAAAGTATATAAAATTGTATAATTTTTGTTGATACCCGTAGGTAAGTAAATAATTTGGTTTATATATCATTACCAATTCATACTTTTGATTTTTTATATGTAAAAAGTAACTTTTTATGTTTGTTACATTTCTGTTACATTGGGTGACAATGGCATAAAAAATACAACTAATGTATATCCATATATTGATGATTTTTTTCTCCTATTTTTTAAGATAGGGGTAGTACTTACACAAAACTTAGATCTATAATATAAGCCTTAAATAGGACTTCTAGTGGAGTTCTATTCGAGGTATGCCTTTGTGTGGATGAATAGATTTGCTACACTAAGAGAAGAGACAATTTGAATAGATATATGCCTATAAAAAAAAAAACACAATTGGCGTTAAAAGTTTTATGTACTGAGCGTAGTTTCAAGTTTTGTCTATAATATTGAACCTGAAACAGGAACTGAAAGAGTTTTGCTCCTAGTAGAATAAAAAGGGAGCATCTTGAAACGTCGTATTTAGAATGACGCGGGCATACCCAGACATCAGAAATAACATATATATTTGGATAATAACTTTACTTCCGTGGTTTGAAACTTTACTGGAGTACGTAGCAGAAGTGGATATATCTTGGACTTGGGGAGTCCTGGGACTGTACGGAATAATCTCGTTCCAGATTGCAAACTACCCCCTGACGAGGATGTAATAAAAAGTAATGTAGATTTTCTGTTGATTACGTAGCAAATTTGGACGCAATTGATGTGTCAAAATTTATATGAAAAGACAACAAACTTGTCACGCTTCTCTCAATTTTTGCTGGTGAGTGGTCGAAGGTCCAAGTCGTTACGATAAGGCCAATAGCAGTACATCAACATTGATCGGTCTCATATCGTCGAAGAATGTAGTGGGTATATTGGAGGTGTAGATTTTATTAACAGCATTATGGGTGCTTATAGTATTATGACATGAATTAAAAGACGCCAGGTTTGGATGTTTTACCAATTATTAGACCTAACCATGGCCAGTTCCTGGCTGATGTGTGTGAGAGTAAGGCAGACTAAACTATGCAATGACAAACAAATGTCTTCAGCAGATTTTCAACTTGAAATTGGAGACTTTATGTAAGTTTTGCTTGAATCCTAATGTCCAACAGCGAAGATTAATTGAAAATAAAATACAAGCCAAAATCACAAGAGTCCGGCGCAACATGTCCCCCCATTGGCGGTGGGGCAGTATCAAATTGGCTACTGACCGAATTAGGTTTGAAAATCATTTTACCCAAGTTTCTTCGGTGTCCTGATGTAGCACAAACAATTTTTAAAAAGTTCGGAATAGTAGTTGTTACAAAAAACAAAATAAATCTGTTAGATCCTTCCATACTACGTTAAAACATTTTCTTCCCGTTTAACCCAATGTGACAGTAATGTCACAAACCCTAAAAGATCCAATACATACGGAATAAAAAATATTTTTGAATTTCCACGAAACACGTGTTTTTTTATTTGTTCAAGCCTATCATATACCAAAGTATTATAATTTTTTATGATCTTGGGCTACGAAGGGTTAATATAAAATAAATAGTATTTAGTTGTATATTATTTGAATCATTGGCTTTCCATTCTATAATTTATCAAATATATTGTAAATATGTGGGAAAATCGAAATTGTTGTTTTGTTTTAGCTATATCAGAAGGCAGGGGTATGGCCCGTGGTGAGATTGGGATAGCAGCCATTGATCTCCGACATCCACATTTAGTTCTCTGTCAGTTCAGCGACACATTGCTATACACTCACACGTTGACAAAAATACATTATTTTAATCCTGTAGAGGTAACTATAGTTCTTTTTACACGCTTTTTATTAGCTTCACGTGTATGTATGTATGTTTGTAACCGACTTCTTCTACCGCAATTTTGACCCACTTTAAACGACTAGATTTCGTTCAAACTTTGTAGATTTATCGAGGACCGATGACAATACACTAATTTGATAAAAAAAAAACGAACTAAAAATAGAAAATAAATAATAGTTTAAAAAACTAAAAAACACGCTTTTTATCGAAAACCGAACTAAAAAATAGAAAATAAGTTTTAATAAATATAATTTAATAATAGTGTAAATAAAAAAATATATATTTTATTTTAAAAAAAGCGTGGGGTGCATGGTGTCAATAAATATTTTATTGACAGATATGAGTAGAGTGATTATCATTTTGATAATAGCTTAAAAAGCACCCCACGCTTTTTTTTTAAATAAAATATTTTTTTTTATTATTAATTTATATTTATTAAAACTTATTTTCTATTTTTTAGTTTGGTTTTCGATAAAAAGCGTGTTTTTTAGTTTTTTTTTAACTAGTATTTTTAGTATTGATTAGTGATAGTGTAGGTATCTGCTGAGATTTAGGAAATTTCATAGGGTATGTTTATGGTATATTCCTATGGATCACAATTTATATAATTCATGAGTTGTACAAATGTTTAGGCATAGTTATTTCTTAGATAAGTGCTATAAGTGAACAAAGCGGGGGTATCCCACTCAAACTTTGATTAGGGAGAATATAAATTATATATTAGAACGAAAACGCTCATTGGTGATATTTGTTGTTAACTACAATGTTCGCATCACATAAAGTGATGTAATGATATAAATATCGTACATTTATCAATACGATTTGGCCTTCGGTACGTTCAAGTTAAACTGCGTACTAACTGAACATAATCATGATTCAGACGTAGTTTATCTATTTACCTTATTGCATATCGCTTCCCTACTTTGTACACAACAAACTCATACTGTTAACATCCATTTACAGAAGTTTACGAAGATAAAATTATTAATAGTAAAAGTTAGAAGGAGGGAATGCCTATGACGTAACGTATAGAGTTAGAACTCTAGTATCAACCCATCAATTGGTTCATATCTACATGCATCTCGCGTAAATGGTTGTACTTTGATTTGAGGAAAATATTTACCTAAACTCACATCATGAGTGTTGTACGATAAATTATCTGCAATGTTTAAAGATAAACATTACGAAAAAGTAAAAGTAATGCTTGTTTGTAATTGGCGTTTGCAAATTTTTGTTTCTTAATTTATTCCTCGTATTTTTATAGCACAGCTGTTTTTTCTGCGATAGTAGAACCTCAATCTATCTAGAAAACTCATATTGCTATTACCGCCTAAATCTATCCCTGGTAATATTATTTCCTTAGATAATTGTGCCTCACACATTTTGTGAGGGGGTACAACCGAACCAGCTGTATCAGTTGATAAAGGAACAGTTCCCATTAGTAAACTTGACTACGGTGCAACGCCGTCACTTCAACGACGCTGCTGGCCGCCAGAACATACAAACCCTTTGCGCTCCACAGTATAGTGCCGTGTATCTCCAAGTGATGCAAAAGTTAGTAAATCGAAGTCTTAGGTACATTGATTGGCAAGGGAAACTTAATATCTGTTTAAATTAAAAGAGATCTTCTATGAAAGAAATAACAATGTTTCAAATCCACTTTTAAGAAGTCTATTAATAAGTAATAATTATTTCACATTATCGAACAAATAAAATTATTGTTAATGCTACCATTGCCGGAGTTTACGAAAATGCTGTAAATACTTAGTATATATGTTACAGAGAAAATGTAATTGAAATAAAATTTTTGAAATCTATGCACTCTCTTGAAATTGTCGATATGTATTTTAGCGTTTTACTTTTTGCTAGATTTTATGCACTGACAGCAGCAGCCGCTGTACTCAAGTATGTAGAGCACATTCAATGCATAGTTTTTGCCAGAGAATCCTTGAAGATTGAGTACCATTCTTCGGAGAATACAATGATCATTGGTAAATTAAAATAATATTTCTTACGTTCTTGACAGCCTAAAGATAGCAATTATGTCGGTTTTTATAGACTCGATTAAAATTTATAAAGTATACATAGTTTTTAATCCTATTAGTATCAACGACTGGTCAGATTGACAGCTTCATTATTTTCTGACTCAATAGCCATATTTATAACATACGGTACATTCATTTAAAATTTCTAAAACCGAGGTCATCGATCTAATAACTTTCATGGGAACTCATTTCTTATAGACGTTGCAACAGCCACTCAGTTAGAGCTAGTTCAGCCACTGATACCATCCGCGGGACCGACCTGCTGTCTCTTGGGTATATTAGGACCAACGTACACTATTGGAGGAATAAGAGCATTACGGGCGGCGATACTACAACCATCTTGTAACAAAGATTTTATTGAAGCTAGACTTGATGCTGTACAGGATTTGATAGAAAATGAATCTGGTTTGATGGTGGATTTGCAGGTAAAATGTAATACTTTTTGAATGTCCTATAACCTAAAGGACTCTTGAACTATGCTTGGGAAACTCGTTCCAAAATAGTTCACTATAATTAATTTTAGTCTGTATGGTTTTGCCTTTCTAGAATTTTTTTATACGGAGATGGCAAAAATAACGTCATTTTTTTTATATTTCGAAAAAATCACAATAATTTGATCACAACATGTTAAGTTTGGTTGGCACAAATAACTTATTAGCTCTATGCTTATTGTGCTTGTTTTAAACTATGTGGAGACCCTTTACAGGACGTTATAAAGAAATTGACTGATATTGACAAAATCCTTTTGCTATGTGTCGAAACCACTAATCAAACTATGGATAAAATGGGTGAGGCCCAACTCAATCAAGTTTTGCTTTTGAAAACAACTATGGAAATGGTACCAAAACTAGTTGAATCGTTGAACAACGCTGAGAGTGGAAGACTGAGGAAAATTAAAATGGTGATGATTTCATACCTAATAAAACGATGCTAATCTATTGCTTCTAACCTTCTAACGTATAATGTTCCAGTAGTCTGTAACATAACTTTGTACTCGTTTAATAAAACTCTAGAAATATACGTGAGATTATTTTTATAAACCTTGCTTATGAATTATCGCAAATTTGTGATGAGCACTTAAGATTGATTATAATGAATATTATAATAATATGGAGAAACATTTGTAAGTACACTGATTTATAGGACTTCGAGAACCCAAACTATACGGAAATATCAGAACGCATAAAGAAAATCATTCAAGATGATGCTCATTTAGAAAAAGGCGCCATGGGTAGTCTGCAAAGATGTTTCGCTGTAAAACCAGATATAAACGGTCTACTAGACGTAGCTAGAAGGACATATTCAGAACTAATTGAAGACATACAGAAGATAGTTGAACAATTGAGTGAGACTTACGATCTGCCTATTAGGCTTAATCAAAATATTATGAAAGGATTTCATGTAGTTTTACCTCTGGGACCAAAAAATAGAAGAAATTTCAATGTTGAAGATTTACCTTCCATATTTATTCAGGTAATAATTAAAAATTGAAAGGATCATAATATTGAAATAGTAATGCATTAATTGTGCTCTTTTTTTAAGAATGTAAGCCTTGTAAGGGCACTTGCGTATTTCGTTCATAAAGATTATTATTATTCAGATTTTTCAGGGCAAGCTGCGCTTTTGGGCTTCTATGGAATTACTGCCAATGGAAGTCCTATGGTTTTTTTTTTTATTACAGGTTAATAATAACGGAGCAAGTGTTACTATGACTACAGAGGAACTGGTTGTTCTTGACCATCAGGCCAAAGCGTCGCTAAATGAAATTCAGAAAATGAGCAATATGTTAGTTAAAGTTTAATCCTAATACTTTTTTTATCCTAATACTATATGTTTCATTAATATAAAGCACCTATATTTCATTTCGTAAGAGAAATTCTTACATAAGTTAAAGTTGGTGAAGTTTTTTTCTTATTGTTTCCTCTTTGATCCCAGCGTCATATCTACATTACTCAAAGAATTACGTCCGTTTATGGCGAGCCTGTACACATTGTGCGAGAATGTGGCTGAATTAGATATTTTGCTCGCATTAGCTCAGGTAAGTTTATAATGTAAATCTCACTCATAAGTGTATGATTAAGAATTTCTTACTAGGAAGGAGATCAGTTTACGAGGCTTTAAGAATATTATAATTATGGTATTAGGTTTTATTTTATATACACATGCCGTATTTTTTAATGCTTCATCAGCGTTACGATGTTATTCGAATGGCTTATGAACCTACACACGCGATACCTAGATTAATTTAATCGAATTACCCTTTGAAGAATCTTTTTAAAAGATACCTTTATTGTTTTTTTTTTGTCTTGTACCAAATATCAATAGCAATAAAATGTTGAATTAAAAATTTACTCCCAAAAATCTCTCACTGTGTTAGTAACGAAAGAGAAAATTATTGATTCTTTAGAAGTAACTTTATCGGTAATCCTAATGTGGAACTTATCAATACCATGTATCCTTACAAAACTACTACCTTTATCTACAGGCCAGCAGCATAGGCTCCTACGTTCGACCAGAATTCAACAGTTATTTGGAAATAAGAAACAGCGTCCACCCTCTCTTAGACTACAACAGTCAAGTTCTGCCAATACCAAATGACATTGTAAGCTATTTCGTACATCATTACAATACGTAACCATTTTACTTCAACTGGACCCTTGCTTAAATCAATTATTTTCATATATTTTTATCTTCAAAATATACAATAACTGGATTTAAATATTTCAGTTCGCTAGTCCTGAACACAATTTCACGATAATAACAGGACCAAATATGGGAGGCAAAAGCATTTATATAAAACAAATTGCTATCATGCAAATTATGGCGCAGGTTAGTTAAGTTCTTACTGATAGTTTCATACACGTTACATACAAAAGTTTATAAAATTTGATAATTAAAAACGTTTTATTCTTTTAGCTCGGTTGCTTTCTACCAGCAACCAACTGCGTTCTTAGACTTTGTGACCGAGTGTTTTCAAGAATTGGATTCAATGATAGCGTAGAATTAAACGCTTCTACTTTCGTTGTAGAGGTAAATAGATATCCCAACATTCTTATCTAAGAATATTTATCCATATCAAAGACATATGAAAAAATGTAAGACAACAACTACCTACATTAAAATAATACATAACTTACAAAATATCGTTATTGCAGATGAAAGAAATCCAACACATATTAAAAGGAATAACGTCCTCAAGTCTAGTAATAATTGATGAACTATGCAGGTACTTTAAGGAATCTAATTGATTAATGCAAATTTACATAGGCATGTAAAACTTTTGTTTAAATATTCTAGGGGAACGTCGTATGAAGAAGGAACCAGTATAGCGTGGGCGATTTGTGAAGAACTTATCTCAAGCAACGCATTCACATTCTTTACGACACATTTCATGTATCTTACACGGTTGGAGGACTTGTACTACAATGTTGTCAAGTGAGAATCTTATGTTAACTAAGCTAGTATTTCCTCAAGTTCTCTATCAATACTATCAATCTTCTTTCCAGTAAACATATGGCAGTTACTGAGGAACCAACGTCACAAGAAGAAAATTCTGTAAAACGATTAGTATATACTCACAAAATAGAATCGGGAGTCACAAAGCTCCAACGTTACGGTTTGGCTTTAGCAGCTAAAACTAATTTACCAGATGCTACAGTTAAGCTTGCCAATGAACTTGCTGATTTGATAATACATAACAGCAAGGTAACACGAAAACTCTTTATTTTTGTCATAAATAAATAAAACAACTACTTGTAATGCTTAGAAAGCTTTTGTGTACTTCACAGACCGACTACATAACAAGTTCAAAAAAAAATGACAACAAGTTGCTTTACAATTTAAATGCTGACATCATGCATCAATCTCGAAAGAAATCTTCTGAAGAAGTTGTACATCGACTATTACAAAAATTTAAGAATGAAAATCCTGAATTAACCGATAGAATTAGGAACCAACTTTCTAATGAAGCAGTTCCAACTGATTTTGGTAATAAATGTTTTTCGTCAAAATACGGATCTGATAAAGATGAAGGTCAAATTGTGCTTCGAAATTCCCCACATAGCTATTTTACACCCAAAAGAAATTACGTTAATCAAAATGTCAACTATACTGCTACAGACATAAATCGTACAGATGTGAGATCTTCAAATGAGCTACTTACCAGCGTAATAAATAATCCAGCATGTAAAAGTGCCTATATTTTAGAAAATGATGTTGAAGTAAGTAATATGCAATCCAATATAGTCGCAACGGACGGATGCAACAACTATAATAATGGATTAGAACAATTTAATACAATAAGTCACAAAACAGCTCAAAACATTAACAATAGTCATAACATCGAAAATTTAGATGCTGATTCTTATCTTGGAATGAACGTTGACGAAATATGCAACACTTCAATAGAATCCAAAACAATAATTGAAACTGAAAACGATTCCAGTGAGAGCGATTTAACAGAAGCTTTAACGCAAATAATAAATGAATATTCGGAATCAAACAATACTAAACAGTCTGATGAAAGCTTTGAAGTTATGTCTGTAGACAAGGAATTAGTTAAAGAAACTGTTGATGAGATTAACGAAGAACTAATGAATCTAGAAACAGTTTTGACGCCTCCGTTAGAATTTCAAGACCCTTAGATTTCATTTTATATTATAATCGATAACTGTTAACTAGTAATCATAAAAAAATACGTAGGTCTATGTTATTCTTAGCATTTTCATCAATAAAATTCAACTACACTCACATCTATCTAGCTATATATTTCAAGCCCTAAATTTCCTGTTTGAATTTTATTTCCGAACTCTGTAGTCTGTACTAGTTCTGGGAATTTTACATTTGAAAAGTAAATAACACTTTCTGAGCCTAAATTGAGCCCAGCGATCTTAAAGACCACGGATCCAGCGATGCTAACACATAGCTATCATAATAGACAAAAAGCCACCAAAACTCCTAAACAAAAACTATTAGTCCGTGATTGTGGAATTCAAACAAGTGAACGACAAAATGTAGAAAAATATGACTAGGTACCTATATTTAAAAAACCGGATTTAGTCAACATCACGACAATAATGTCATTATTGATAATTCCACTGAAAAAAAAACCGTTCCTATTACCCATAGATAATACTATTAACATTTATTTTACCGATTTGATAAAACATGATATTGACGATTTTAAAATGTAGGTATGCTCTTGTAAACTTGCAACACTAATTGCAAATGGCCGAACAACCTCTAACTGCTCAATTTCGTTTGTGTTTGTAATTTGTGATTTGGCATCATTTTGTGTAGTGGATGTGAAAAACAATTAAACATTATACAGTGAAAGGCTAAAAGTAAGTATTTTATTTTGTTTAAAATTCAATAATTGTTGTCAAACCGGCGTTTGTTTACCACGCTTGTTTGTGTCGCTTCGGATGTGATATTGTGTGACTCTTTATAGAAGGCGCGCAGCGATGTCGCTGCCGCCATACCTGCTGGGGCCCAACCCCTGGGCCACCATGATGGCCCAGCAGCAGTTGGCAGCGGCTCAACAGGCCGCGTTGCAGGCACACGCCGCTGCCGCTGCTGCTGCGCCTCCCGTGCCGCCATCGCAGCCCCCAAAACCCCATCACATACCAGAAGAAAAGATTAAAGAAAAAGGTAAGAAAATTATTCAAATTTTATTGACTACTTATAAGGATTGCATCGACAATTTAATAAGCATGCTGAATTTGTTATTTTTGTTTCCATTTTGCATTCTAACCTTAATCGTGGCATTTAGGCCATAGTATTGTTGATAAAGGTGTTTTTATATCGTTTTAAAATGTATGCTTCGATGCACTTTGGGCTTAAAAAATAAACTTATATTTTCATTGGATCTTGAATTCCTTGAAATACGTCCATATCCATCACACCCAATAAGGTTTTGGGGAATTTAGAAATTAGGAGCATCATTCATTACAGTAATGTAGGTCTACTTGCACTTACTTACTACTAATAGTACTCCCCATCACAATAGTAGATAGTTGCTCATATTGAATGCACTAATAACTGAAAGTCAAATATGTGTGCCTGGATTTTAACACACTATTGTAAATAATTTGGCTGTACCAACACAAATGTTAACAGTATAAAAGGTGTATTTATTAATACCGTGAACTCTACCTCAAAAAAATGCAGGAATAAGACTGAATGACTTTACCCCATCACAAATATTTGCTGTTTAAGGTTCACTGTAAATATTCATGATGGGGAACATTAAATGCAATAGATATAGTTTTCCAATAAATATAAATTGGAAAATGCTGAAGTTGCATACATTTTGCTTAGAACCTAAAACCTCGAAGTTGTAAAGGAGGTTTATGCCCAGCAGTAGGAAATATATGGGCCAATAATGTTAAAATTTTGTGGATGGATGAACTTATAGAAATTAATTTAAATTAAGTACAAGGTAGTAGCTGTTTTCAAGCTCAATACATTTTTTTTATTTTGATTGGTCTTTTTACTTAAACCTAGACAAACATTAGTTTTATTGAAGATCTTCTCTACCTGATCTGATATCTATATGATATTAAAATTGTCAAATGTGGCAACAAAATTAAAGGGATTGATAAATCAATATATTATGTGAACTAAAAGTACAAGTGAAATCTTTGTAGTGGAATCAAGAGCCATGGTTTCTATTTCTTTGTCAAAAAAGGTGTATTTTAATTTTGTAATACAAATGAGTTTTTCAATAAATTCAGAAATGAAGTAATAAAATAACCTTAAATTAGATAAAGAAGTACATAATGTTGTGCAATACATTTGTCTTTGCCATTTACATTTTAACCATATTTATTAGTGTTTATAGCAATATAATTATAATTCATTTTTTTACTACTGCTTACATTCCCAATTCTATTCAGGGTTGCCGCAATATGTTTCAAAACCTTCCAAATGTCCTTTTTTCTTTCATGTCTTCCCACATACACTATCCAATCTTTTTTTAGCTTATCTGCTGGTTCATCCTTCAACTTTTATGCTCATTACTGTATTATCGTCTGAAAATATGTTATCCAAGTTTCACTTAGATTTTACTAAATTGTTTCATATTGAAATGGTCATATTTTATTATCACAGCTCAGAAATGGCTGCAACTCCAATCGAAACGGTTTGCCGAAAAACGAAAATTCGGTTTCGTCGATGCCCAAAAAGAGGACATGCCTCCCGAACACATAAGAAAAATCATACGCGACCATGGTGACATGACCAGTCGTAAATATCGTCACGACAAACGTGTATACCTTGGAGCATTGAAATACATGCCTCATGCAGTTATGAAGCTTCTGGAGAACATGCCTATGCCATGGGAACAGATAAGAGATGTCAATGTACTGTACCACATCACCGGTGCTATTACCTTCGTCAATGAAATACCGTGGGTGATAGAGCCGGTCTACATAGCTCAATGGGGCACGATGTGGATCATGATGAGGAGAGAAAAGCGCGACCGTAGACACTTCAAACGTATGAGATTCCCGCCATTCGATGATGAGGAGCCTCCATTGGATTACGCAGACAACGTCCTGGATGTGGAACCTTTGGAGCCTATTCAGATTGAGTTGGACGCTGAGGAGGACGGGGCGGTCGCCTCTTGGTTCTACGATCACAAACCCTTGATTGGAACCAAATTCGTTAATGGTTCGACCTACAGGCGCTGGAATTTGTCGTTACCACAAATGGCGACGCTGTACCGTCTCGCAAATCAACTGCTGACTGATTTAGTGGATGATAATTACTTTTACCTATTCGATTCTAAGAGTTTCTTCACGGCTAAAGCATTGAACATGGCAATACCTGGTGGTCCTAAGTTCGAGCCTCTGGTCAAGGATAATACAGTCGGAGACGAAGACTGGAATGAGTTCAATGACATTAACAAGATTATCATCCGTCAGCCAATTAGGACAGAGTACAGGATTGCCTTCCCGTACCTCTATAACAACCTGCCACACTTCGTCCAGTTGTCTTGGTAAGTTTATTTATTATTTTCTCTCATTTACTGATCCACAAGAGACATATTGTATTTGGGCCAAAACCAAAAAAATGGGCAATGACATTATAAAAAGGATTTTCTCTTTTTTTGGCGTTAGATGTGTTGAGTAATTTCATCCCAAAAAAATGTTACCATTATTTCTCTGAATTATAACGACAATCCTTTCGATATTTACGTCAATAATACACTAGTTGTCCGATGTGAATGCCAATAACTTTAGTGAAGTTAAAAATTTTATATCTTGCTTATAACTTAAAATATGTAATTTACTGATTTCCTTCCATTATCAAATTATGCATATGTTTCAAGGTATCACACTCCAAACGTAGTATACATCAAAACTGAAGATCCCGATCTGCCAGCGTTCTACTTCGATCCTCTCATTAACCCGATATCGCACCGTCACTCGGTGAAGTCTCTCGACCCGATCCCTGATGAGGAAGAGTTTGTACTGCCGGAGGATGTGTCACCATTCTTACAAGAAACTGCACTCTACACAGACAATACAGCTAACGGAATCGCCTTGCTATGGGCCCCGAGGCCATTCAATATGAGATCAGGTAAAAATATAGTTTTTGCTAGTTCTTTTGTCTTCCTCTCCATAAGTATAAAAATGTCGAAAATAAAGTTTAAAGTTAGGAAAGTTTGATTGCCATTGACCAAGAAGAAATCCTAACACTGTTTATTTTGAAAGAATATTAAATTAATTTCTTGCTTAATTTAGTGCAATTAACAAAGACTTGTTATAATATAAAAGCATAACTTCATTATTTGTGCTATGTTGAAAAAAAAAATTCTTTCATCAACAGGACGTACGCGACGAGCTATTGATGTTCCACTAGTAAAGACGTGGTACAAGGAGCATTGTCCTCCAGGACAGCCTGTCAAGGTTCGAGTTTCATACCAAAAGCTGCTCAAGTACTATGTATTGAATGCACTGAAACATAGGCCTCCAAAGCCGCAAAAGAAGAGGTAACGATAAAATATAACATGATTGTATTCATTTTAAATATATCAGTCAATAAATTTTTACATAGTTTATCCCATTTTAGTTAATTTTATTCACTTTTAAAGACATGACCCATTCTTTCAAAACATTTACTTCTAACAAACTTTTGCTTCTAACTTTCCTTTAGTTATCTCGTTTTTTTTTTTTTATTTCATTTTAGGTACCTCTTTCGTTCATTCAAATCGACGAAGTTCTTCCAAACCACAACTTTGGATTGGGTTGAAGCTGGTCTGCAAGTGTGCCGTCAGGGCTACAACATGCTGAACCTGCTCATCCACCGAAAGAACCTCAATTACCTTCATTTAGATTACAACTTCAATTTGAAACCAGTGAAAACGCTCACCACTAAAGAGAGAAAGAAATCTCGATTCGGAAATGGTGAGTTGTCTGTATTAAAAAAAATTGAAATATTTACCACAAAATTTAATATAACAACTCGGGTTACAGTCCCGTTCTTTTAAAGATTGATATTCTTAATTACAAATGGAAATGGAAATTATTTAGTTTTATAAATAGAAAGACTTAAAGTAGTGTTACATTGGCCATTTTTCTTCTTTTCTTCATTCACACTTTCAGTTGGGAATATGCCAGATCTACTTTTCAGGCACTTATTTTTATCTATAGTCCGCCTAAAAACGTTTTGGCCTAAAGCTTAAACCCTCTCAATAATTTAACACTAGATTTACCAGACCAGTCATTTTGACTGGTCGTGCAACTTCAATTCAAAATTACTACGACATATAAACATTTGTTTTCCGAAATGATGTTATGACTTTTGTATCTATAAGTAGAGAATTTATTTTACAAACTTCATGTTAGTTTATTTAAATTAGTAACAGATATATTTTTTGTTTTTCACATTTATACCAGTACCAGTTAAAATGACTGGTGCGTGTTTTTATGAAGAAATGAACGATTTCGGGAGAATAGTGAGACCAGCGTGGATAATGTTCAATAGAATAAATTATAGAATGCTATAGGGCCCATGTGTCCATTGTTTCATTACGATTTCGGTAGTATTACGAGAATTCTACGAGCATGTCGTAAATGTACGAGGCGCGAACTGTCTTGTATCGAGCTACGTCCAACACATGTAATAAAATCTTAGTCCAAGCGATCTCTTTGCGCAATCAATCATCTTTAGCCGCGCAGTGACAAAGGTATGAAACATTTGTTTGAATAGCAAAATAACGAAAAATATATTCTTCAATAAGAACACTAAATTCGAAGAAAGTGTTTTAGTTCCAACTTATTTTTATAGAGATCCCCAGCCCCTCAAAATGTCGAAACGAATATATTTTTTTATTTATTTAGAAAATGCGATCGATTCTGGAATGTTCAGATATAAATAGAGAAGTGTATGATGGCAAGAGTGAATTTATATATGCCAAATTGATCTACAAGTCAGTGATAACAACAGGGCCATTATTGAGAATGGTCATAAGGAAATTTCTGATGAAGACAATTTCATAGATCAGTCAAATGACTGTGAATTTATTCAAAATATTCAGAAAACTATTCTAAACAAACTTACGAGACGATGCATGCAATTCCCTTCCAGTTCTGAAGACGTAGGTGGAAGTAGAATGTGATAGAGGTAACGTACCAAATCAGCAACCTGAATGTGCTTCAGACGGAAGTATTTGGAAAAGAAATGGAGCAGGCAGTGTTGCTGACAGATTACCAGTTCAAAGTTCTTTCAAAGATGTACCAGAGCCAATAACACATGCCAAAAAAAAACATTATGAACGAGAATCTTAGTAGTGCGGTCCTGTTACTGTTTGAGAGCCACGTTGTGGAACATATACGAATTTCTACAAAGTCAGAAGCGTCTTGAGTTTTGGGGAAAAACTACAGAATCACGCAACCAAAATTGAAGACATTTCTTTCGATAGTATATGCAAGTGGGGCGTACGAAGGAAGTTTCCAGTACTATGAGCACACATGATTTTACTGAAATTCTAAAATTATATCATAAATTCTTTTCTATAAAAGAAATCTGAAAGTCAATACTTGTTAACACATAAATGCTTAGTATTCTTCTCGCTTTACTCTGAGCAGTTTGGAATAATTTTCTTGAAAACAGTCAAAATTGCTTCAAACCGGGAGCTTATATTATCGTCGATGAGCAACTCTTACCAACGAAAGCTAGATTATATTATGATAATG
Source organism: Cephonodes hylas (assembly GCA_030295005.1). Taxonomy (NCBI): domain Eukaryota; kingdom Metazoa; phylum Arthropoda; class Insecta; order Lepidoptera; family Sphingidae; genus Cephonodes; species Cephonodes hylas. Next base: position 3,208,489 of record AP025375.1, on the reverse strand, counting down.
TCTATGAATGAATTTATAACATACTATAATTAATATTCTTTAACTTATTTTACCACTTTCAGTGCTATAAATAAGTGGAAGCCACAAAAAACAAATTCTTATATGCCAGTCAAAATGACTGGTGTTGGTAGAAATAGGTATATTGAAATAACTGGTAAATCTAGTCTAATCTAGTGTTAAGAGGCCTATACTCAGCAGTGGGACGCGAGGATGACAATGAAATGTTTTACGTCTTTCACAGCATTCCATTTATGCCGTGAGATACTGCGGCTGACGAAGCTGATAGTGGATTCGCACGTGCAGTATCGGCTGAACAACGTGGACTCGTTCCAACTGGCCGACGGGTTGCAGTACATATTCGCTCACGTAGGACAGTTGACTGGCATGTACCGATACAAGTACAAGCTCATGAGGCAGATACGAATGTGCAAGGACTTAAAGCACTTGATTTACTACCGGTTTAATACTGTAAGTATTTTATTATTTTACTCTATGAAATATCGTATGTATTTTTGTATGAAATATTTACTTAGGAACTTTTATTTGTGTTTGTAAATCAGTTCGGCATCATAAAACAGCTTATAGTTATGTTATTAAATACCTTTCTGATAGCATAGAAAATTTACTCTATTAACTACATCTATTAACAGCTCTCCTAAATCTACAGTATAACAATACTCTCATCATGAAATCTCATACAAGCATAACTGACCCCCGCCTTTACATCCTTTCCTAGGGCCCAGTATCGAAGGGTCCCGGCTGTGGTTTCTGGGCGCCTGGCTGGCGCGTGTGGCTGTTCTTCATGCGGGGCATCACGCCACTGCTCGAACGCTGGCTCGGCAACTTGCTATCTCGACAGTTCGAGGGACGGCATTCCAAAGGTGTGTATTGGTTTTTTTAAGTAAAACTCATTTTCAACCTATTTCTAATAATTGGTGTACTTATGAGGTACAATATAATCTGGCACTTGATAGTTTGGCACTTCCAGTAATCTGGCACTTTTTAATAGTGCTGGATAAGTGAGATTATATGTTTGATACTGTTCTCTTTATTGTAAAGTATACAGTAGTAATAACAAAATTAGGACTTTTACAGAAAATTGAATATTATATTCATGATGTATTCATTGCGTAGGTGTCGCTAAAACTGTGACTAAGCAGCGCGTGGAGTCTCACTTCGACTTGGAACTACGTGCTTCCGTGATGCACGACATTGTGGACATGATGCCTGAAGGTATTAAACAGAACAAGGCTAGAACCATCTTGCAGCACTTGTCTGAAGCCTGGCGATGTTGGAAAGCCAATATTCCTTGGAAGGTAAGCTATATTGATTTTTTTAAACAAATGCCAGTGTAACACTATTTACTATGAAATATTCAAAGCCAAAAACTTATTCTTTAATTAGTTCTTGTAATAACGAATTTCAGTGTTCTAATAAATTATTGAAAAAATAGTAATTCACTTTTATTGCTGTATTTATGTAATCAAAAGTTGAATACAGCTGAGCAAATTTAAAGTAATGGTTCCTATCTGTACAATATTACATCATACCAACACCCATAAATAAACCATGTTTCAAAAAACTTTCACTCAGGTGCCTGGCCTCCCCACGCCGATCGAGAACATGATCCTCCGGTACGTAAAGATGAAGGCGGACTGGTGGACGAACACAGCTCATTACAACAGGGAGCGTATCCGCCGCGGAGCCACCGTGGACAAGACCGTTTGCAAGAAGAACCTTGGACGTCTCACCAGGCTGTATCTCAAAGCCGAGCAGGAGAGACAACATAACTACCTGAAGGTAAATATTATAATATAGTCCTCATAAAGAGTGAATCAAACAGATAGCAAAGAAAACTGTAAAGAAATCTCATTTGTTATGTATTAATAGCTCTTGTTGAAATAGGTTTTTTTATATGTCAGCACTCAGCATGCAGTAATAGTTACAGCTATTTCATGTCTACTCATGAGACTATATAAGAACTATATTGATAATTATCAAATTATAATTTGAGACTGTCGTGTATCATAGTGCCATTTGTTATAGGATGGTCCATACATTTCGCCCGAGGAAGCTGTAGCGATATACACGACAACTGTTCACTGGCTGGAATCTCGACGATTCGCTCCCATCCCGTTCCCTCCATTGTCATACAAACACGACACAAAACTACTGATCTTGGCCCTAGAGAGGCTCAAAGAGGCTTATAGCGTCAAATCTCGGCTCAATCAGAGTCAGAGAGAAGAGTTGGGTCTCATTGAGCAGGCTTATGACAACCCTCACGAAGCATTGTCAAGAATTAAGCGTCACTTACTCACCCAGAGGACTTTCAGAGAGGTATGCCATAAATTACAATAATTAATAGTACAGTGGTTAAAGAATTGTTAAGAATAGTTATACGGTTGAATGGTCATATAAGCTTTATAAAACCTACAAAACCCTTAAGAGCGTATAAACACCGCGCGGCTCGCCGAGTTTAGGTAAATACGACGTGTGTCGATGCAGCGACGAGCGCGCGCGCCGCGTCTTACTTATTACTCAAAATATCAAATAAAATGAAATGAAATCATAATTATTGAATATGTATAGTGTCAAATAGATCACTTAGATTAATTCCTTTTAAAGTTTAATTAATCACATGTTCGGAAAGCAGAGATAATAGCAAAAATATTTACGACGCAAATTTCGATGGCGTAGCGCAGAGCGATACATCCTCTCCTTGAAAGGCCTCGCGGCGGTGTGATTTGCACTGGCCTGGGCCCGGCGTTTTATAGCACATTTTAAAATATTCATAAAAAAATAAAGAAATAGAATTTATTTAAAACAAAAATTGTACGTTTTCAAGTACACGTTCTTTTATTAAGGAAAGTTGTTATTTTGTTAAATTGAATATCGTACAGGAGTAAAAAAAATGCTATAGTAACAGTAATTTCACAATATTTTGAATGCCTTAATTTTTTTTTTACTTGAATATGTAATCTAAATCTTAAAATGTTTTTAACTAACTATTTGCTTGGGGATATATACAATACAACAAAATTTTATTTTGATTAAATATATTATGAATTAATTCGAATTTTGAGCCTCGAAAATGACTCTAAAAGTGAATTTATGACAACCTTAGCTCAGTTATCTTGTTATTTATTAAAATTTACGCAAAAATCTTAAAATGTTCTTAACTAACTTTTTAGATGACAACATTCCCTATAATAATTGGTAATTAAGGTATTTGTACGATGGGTCCTTCATCAATTTTAAGGGCTTCGAAAAGTACTGTTTTTGCCGAAATATGTATAAACCCTCTTAAGGTGATAAGAAATATAAAAAAAACTTTATATTAGCAATATACATCGGTTTAAAGATCAGTAATAATACAACAAGTGATTTCACAACTGAAGATACTACGATAATTTTGGTATTTTGTAACACATTATGTAACACACGAAAATGCTCTCTCTACACAGGTTGGAATAGAGTTCATGGACCTGTATTCCCACCTGGTGCCGGTGTACGACGTGGAGCCGCTGGAGAAGATCACGGACGCGTACCTGGACCAGTACTTGTGGTACGAGGCCGACAAGCGCAGGCTCCTGCCGCCCTGGGTCAAGCCGGCGGACACGGAGCCTTCGCCCCTGCTGGTGTATAAGTGGTGCCAAGGTGGGTTATTAAGAATATGTAATTTATGATACAGATTCAAGGAAGAAAATATATGTCCATGAAGTTAATGTCACGATTTAATCTTTAACAAATTGTATATTAGTCGCCACGGTAAATAATAAGCATGTTTTTGGTTTTGAATTAAAATGAGAAAATAATAAAACTAACTACTAACTAACCACTAAATGCAACAAACTTCGGCTTTTTACTTCATAGTCCGGCCCCGTAACAAAATAAAATTTTGTATTCTAACTTTTAAACTATATCTCAACAAAACTTGTCTACAGGCATCAACAACTTACAAGACGTGTGGGAAGTGGGCGAGGGTGAATGCAACGTACTGCTTGAGTCTCGCTTCGAGAAACTCTACGAGAAGATAGATTTGACGCTGCTGAACAGATTGCTTCGTCTTATTGTGGACCATAACATCGCTGATTATATGACCGCCAAAAATAACGTTGTTATTAATTACAAGGTATGTTTAAGTAACAAATCCATGTGCTAAGTATGAATGGTTTAATTTACATTTTATTTTTATGGTATATCCTTAACTACCAATATAATATTTTTTAAAAATCACGTGGTTTAAATAGAGGGAGCTTAGTTTGGCGTTATAACTTCTCAATTCCTTTTTTTTTCGAAAAATATTTTTAATTTTTATCTAGCATAAAGATATTCTTTGGTACATATTTTATTTGGTACATTCACCACAAACATAAATAATTTACTTATTGCTATTAATAATCAATTAAAATTTTGTTTACTAGGACATGAACCACACGAACTCGTACGGAATAATCCGCGGGCTGCAGTTCGCGTCGTTCATCGTGCAGTACTACGGGCTCGTGCTGGACTTGCTGGTGCTCGGGTTACAGCGTGCCAGTGAGATGGCCGGCCCTCCACAGCTGCCCAACGATTTCCTCTCATACCAGGACAGACAGACCGAAACCGTTCACCCAATCAGACTGTACTGCCGATATGTCGACAGGATTCATATATTTTTCAGGTAATTCATAGGGTAACCCGCACTAGGCCAGCGTAACCCGCACTAGGCCAGCGTAACCCGCACTAGGCCAGCGTGGTGGACTATGGCCTAAACCCTCTCAATGGTAGAGGAGACCCGTGCTCAGCAGTGGGCGTTTATGGGTTGATGATGATGATGAATTCATAGGGATGAAGATGTTAGCCACTAGACACTTAATTGTGGTCCGCTAACCCACACTGTGGTAGCCATGTGCGAGCCAAATATGAGGCTAGTGTGATGGACTAAGGTCAAACCTTCTCAAATGGAAGAGGAAGCCCTCGCCTACCAGTGGGATGTATATGGGTTTCAATGAAACACTTAAACACATATAGATGATAGAACATAATCTAATTTACATTGTCAATTTTTAGATTCACAGCAGAAGAGGCACGCGATCTTATCCAGCGCTATTTGACAGAACACCCGGATCCCAACAATGAAAACATTGTGGGTTACAACAATAAGAAATGTTGGCCGAGAGATGCACGCATGCGTCTCATGAAACACGATGTCAATCTGTAAGTGCCTTGAAATAAAGTCTAATGTTTTCTATAGTTCAAAAATGAGTAAAAGAAAAATTCAATAATACTTTATTTAATGAGGCATATTTTTCAAATTAATTAAAAAACCCGTTTATTTTTAACATAAAATATATTTTGGCTTCTTATTGTGATCAATTACATTTTGGAAATGTAGTATATTTTTAATTTCAGTGGTCGCGCAGTATTCTGGGACATAAAGAATCGTCTCCCGCGTTCAGTAACAACCATTCAATGGGAGAACAGTTTTGTCTCTGTATATTCAAAGGATAACCCCAACTTGCTGTTCAATATGGCTGGATTCGAGTGTAGAATATTACCTAAGGTGAATATCAAAACAATATTTAAACTCATTGATTAGTATAGTAGTAAGTTACATGGTGTTTACACCAGAATAATTTTACAATATTTCAATTTCTTATGTCTATAAAAGGTCATAGAGGAAATTTTACAAACAATTTCCTTTTATTTAATACTAGCTGTTGCCCGCGACTTCGTACGCGTAGACTACAGGATTGACTTCAAAAAGAAAATAAGTTTCTATTTTACTTCTTAAAGTCCTATTTATGCCCATACCAAAAATCATACAAATTGGGAAAATTATTTAAACGTGAAACCGTAACTCTCCGGTCGACGCCTTGTACATAATTATTGAGCGCTTGAAGATAATTTTGAAACTGCGATATCTTCTAAGATACTTATTGAAATCAAATTATGTGAAGGGCAAATTTCTTTTAAATTAAATACTTATACTGAATAACGCATTTATTTGGATAAGGATTAATATAATCTTTATAAAAATACCTTTACAAACAATGCTTTATTTTATAATAAATTTAGTTAGCATAAAAGAGGTTATAGTGAACCAACCCTAAAAGTTAGACATATACTACCGCTGCCTTTTTTGTAGATATTATCAAGCTCTACAACTGTTCTCTAGGACTCAACTATATATCTCCCATGGGTAAGGCAGCGTTTACAAAAAACGGTTTCGTTCACCCGTTTTTTCTCCGACTTACTTCACAAATCCTGCTACAACAAAAAAGTCTTATCATTTTTCGAACGAATATATAGCCTATGACCCTCCCAAAGAACATAGCGTTCTATTGGAAAAATAATTTTCGAAATCGGTTCAGTAGATCCCGAGTTTACTTTCTACAACGTCACAAACATACAAACATACAAATTCACAAACTTTACCTCTTTATAATATTAGTATAGATTTTATAATAAATCAATAGTGATGGCCTCCAGTTGAGAAACGGCCGACGTGGATTCGAGCCCAAAGCACACATCTCTGATTTTTTGAAATGATGTGTGCGTACATATTGAAATATCACATACTTGTTGAAGTAAACCTATACGCAAACCCGCACTAAGCCAGGGTGGTGTACAACGCCTAACCCCTCAGTTTTTACCAGGCTCATGCCCAGCATTTGACATGAGCTGATGATAATAAATACTACAAAGTACTAACGTCGTGTTCCAGTCCCGCAGCCAGCACGAGGAGCTGTCGCACCGCGACGGCGTGTGGAACCTGCAGAACGAGGTGACGAAGGAGCGCACGGCGCAGTGCTACCTCCGCGTGGACGACGACTCGCTCGCGCGCTTCCACAACCGCGTGCGCCAGATACTCATGGCGTCCGGCTCCACCACCTTCACCAAGATCGTCAACAAGTGGAATACCGCGCTCATCGGTACGTACACACTTGTCACATACATCCCTCATCTCTCTCCCAGTCATGTGATAATAAATGTCTCCTGATACATTTTATTCATAGTACTTGGATGTTGGAAGATATCAGTGGAAGAACAATAATAGTAGATTATACATGGTTGGCAGAAATTGGGAAAATAAATTAACTATATTAATCGCCCCTAATTATAATATGATATCAAATCAGTCTTTTTAGCTATAATTTATCAAATCATTACGAAAAAAATCATCTTTATTTTTAATATTCCTTACACTATTGAGTCTACATAGTGACTGTATTGAACAAGCACATTTAAACTATCTTAGTAGAACATATTACAACCCTAAATTTTAACTTCACAGGTTTAATGACATACTTCCGAGAGGCGGTTGTAAACACACAAGAACTATTAGACTTATTAGTCAAATGCGAGAACAAAATTCAAACCCGTATCAAGATTGGTTTGAACTCGAAAATGCCTTCGAGATTCCCTCCGGTCGTGTTCTACACGCCCAAAGAGTTGGGAGGACTCGGCATGTTGTCTATGGGACACGTTTTAATTCCTCAGGTAAATATAATGCATATTCGACGTGGCGAACAGCCTAAGTTTCTCTTTAAAGTTAATATTTCCGGATAAACTTGCCTTATTGGTAGTAATACTTTTTGGCGATCTGTAAGTTGGCCTTATAAAATATTAAGATATGATTAGGATGCCCATATTATATCATTATAATCACAACATATAAACAATTAAAAATCGTAATTTTAAGTCTACTTTAGAACATAAACGCATAAGTAATAAGACATTTAATTTTTGAACTCGAAGATACTCATCAACCAACCTATTTCGTATTATAGATGTAGAACAAACCTGAGGCTAATGCTTTATTTTTTTTTAACAGTCTGATCTTCGCTGGTCCAAACAAACTGACGTGGGCATCACCCATTTCCGTTCGGGTATGTCGCACGACGAGGACCAGTTGATCCCCAACTTGTACCGCTACATACAGCCGTGGGAGGCGGAGTTCGTGGACTCGCAGCGCGTGTGGGCGGAGTACGCGCTCAAGAGACAAGAGGCTAACGCACAGAACAGGTTAAATTACAAACATTGTTGAAATTCAATCGCAAATATGCCGCAATTGACTGATACAACAGTGACGTAAGTTTTATGACTACAGTGTAGACATCAGTATTGATGCGATTTAATTAAACTATAACGCAACTCGATTTGGTTGGCGATTCATTAATATTAACCGGCACGTCACTATGTTTTTTTTTAATTGCACTGTTGACGAAAAAGTGCCAGGACACTATTCTCTTTACAAGAGATCAATTAATCATGGGCAATACGTAAGCGAATAAAAGCATAATTAGAAGTGATGAGTCGCGTAGGGGTCCTGAAACCAGAGAGTCCCTGTGCTCTGGGGGCGGGCAGTGACTTTGTTCACGCTGATCGCGATGGCCAAAGCGCTGTTCGTCTGATATAACGCTATCTGATCTAACAAAACGCGCCTACACTTAGACCCTTGTGAACATTACACTTGAACTAATATTTTTATATTAAAATTTTCAGGCGCCTTACTCTCGAAGATCTCGAGGACTCGTGGGATCGGGGCATACCTCGTATCAACACACTTTTCCAGAAAGACAGACATACACTTGCCTACGATAAGGGATGGCGCATACGTACTGAATTCAAACAATATCAAGTAAGTAGTATTTACTATGCTACATTATAGTGACTGTATCATTTAAGATCTTGAAGCGAAATTGTTTTATAAAGGTTTATTTGACATAGTACCAAAATAAAAATACTTTCGTCTTCTCCATATTTCACTACAGTATTTACTTACATTGATCTGTCTCTTGATATTTTGACGAGTAACAAAGATTCTCCTCATATATAATATTTTTTATTAATTTTTTCATGTTGAATTTGAATCCTTGTTAACTTTAAATATTTTCTTTGTGACCAGGTGCTAAAACAAAATCCTTTCTGGTGGACTCACCAAAGACACGACGGTAAATTATGGAACCTGAACAACTACCGCACGGATATGATCCAGGCTCTTGGAGGTGTAGAAGGAATCTTGGAACACACCCTGTTCAAGGGCACATACTTCCCTACATGGGAGGGTCTTTTTTGGTAAGTTTTATCTTCTGTTTACCCTTTAAAAGCTGACCGAAATAATTTAACCTAATTGTATAGTAAGTTAATTGTCAACATCATATATTTCTTTTTAACATTAATATCATAGATGTTTGTTTAATAAAAGGGAATCTATTATATAGTGGTTCTCTCTGCATAGTAAGTTCCTTATTTTGTATTGTGTACAGGGAGAAGGCATCCGGTTTCGAAGAGTCGATGAAGTACAAGAAGTTGACCAACGCGCAACGTTCCGGTCTTAACCAAATCCCCAATCGTCGTTTCACGTTGTGGTGGTCGCCGACTATTAACAGAGCCAATGTGTACGTCGGTTTCCAGGTAAAGTAGATTTTTATTAGTTCCAACTAAAATTACGTCTATTTAGTATATGATGTTTACATTTCTACCCAAAACAAACAAGGTCTTGTTTACTCATATTGAATATTTTTTTATACAAAATGAACAATAATATATGAAGAAGAAGCTCATAGAAGCTTGCAACCATTTGTTAATTTTGTCTGACTTATCATGTATTTGTCCATAGGTGCAACTGGACTTGACTGGAATATTCATGCACGGCAAGATCCCCACATTGAAGATATCACTTATTCAAATCTTCAGAGCTCACTTGTGGCAGAAAGTGCACGAGTCTATTGTCATGGACTTGTGTCAGGTATGTTAAATATTTTTATATTTTTTATTTAGTTGATTGTTCAAGCCTGAATACTTATTTTATTTGCTTCCACCAAGCTGACAAAATATAAACAAGCTACTTTTTCTCTGCTAGTATTTATTCGTATTTATAATGAATTGTGAAAATTTCATAGGTATTTGATCAAGAATTGGACGCTTTGGAAATTGAGACAGTGCAAAAGGAAACTATCCATCCCAGAAAATCTTATAAGATGAATTCGTCTTGCGCTGATATTTTACTGTTCTCGGCTTACAAATGGAATGTGTCTCGACCTTCTCTACTGGCTGATACCAAGTGAGTGTTATTTTTATTATGACGAAATGAATTACTATATTTTTACTTCCTGTTTCAATATTATTTAGGTATAAAAAATATTGTAACTTTGAACCACTTTTTACATTTAGACGATTTTAATTACTGTTTATTTCATTTTGAAATTCGAGATTTTAGCGACTCAGTGTCATTGAGATCCTTTTCAATCATCAATTTCTTCCCTACTGTAATAGCAAAGCCCATGCGTATGGCCCAAAAACAGAAAAATTTACACCCGTCTCACATAGGGATACACTATTTCCTACCTATCCAATCATTCTATCATTTATATGAAGGGAAAAGTTTTTTGTTTTCTGCAAGGTATCGACTATCTTTATGTCCATTCCAGAGACACGATGGATAACACAACAACACAGAAGTACTGGCTGGACATCCAGCTGCGGTGGGGCGACTACGACTCGCACGACGTGGAGCGGTACGCGCGCGCCAAGTTCCTCGACTACACTACCGACAACATGTCCATCTACCCCTCGCCCACCGGGCTGCTCATTGCCATCGACCTCGCTTACAATCTGCACAGGTATATACTTAAACTATTATCAGTATTAATATACTTATGAATAAATACACCCAACCGTCACATACATAGTTCAAACCCCACAAAAGGATACAAACCCTGTACAGTAGGTACCAGAAACTATGAGAGTCTTGTTGATCTCACAAACACCCAGACTCGAGAACATTTGTCTCCGTGTGGGGATCGATCCTTCGGATTCTGGTTTCGCAAGCTGATAACATTCGTTTTTAATCACGTAATGAGGTGTTAAGTGTTATCAAGGTTTTTGAATACATGACATTTATAGTGTAGGATGATTATAAAAATTATAAAATTATAAGTAAACATTAAAAAAAATTATTCAATGTCATTATTATAAGTACTGTAATATCTTTTTTAAGTTAGACATAAAAAAGGTTTCCTCAGACTATGTATAATTATAGCAAAAGTTATAAGCAAAATTAATTGTGTTGTTCCAGTGCGTACGGTAATTGGTTCCCTGGCTGCAAGCCTCTCATCCAGCAAGCGATGGCCAAGATAATGAAGGCGAACCCCGCGCTGTACGTGTTGCGCGAACGCATTCGCAAGGCGCTGCAGCTGTACTCGTCAGAGCCCACGGAGCCGTACCTCTCCAGTCAGAACTACGGAGAATTGTTCTCCAACCAGATCATTTGGTAAGGCAAATCTCATATGTCTAAAAATAAAGTTTTAGGAAATTTTGAATAATAAAATTAGCCTCATTTTTATTGATAGCGATTTTTACTTGGCACAGTTTCACCAGACTGTTACAATGTAGTCTTAAAAAACGAAGTTAATTTCAATTCAAAGTAATTATAAGTGGGTACTACATCTATTTATGTGTTTCATATTTCATTATTTCTTTGATGGTAGGTTCGTTGACGACACGAACGTATACCGTGTGACCATTCACAAAACCTTCGAGGGCAACTTGACCACGAAGCCAATCAACGGCGCCATCTTCATATTCAACCCGCGTACTGGACAGCTGTTCTTGAAGATTATCCACACGAGCGTGTGGGCCGGACAGAAACGTCTTGGACAGGTAAAAAATCCTATTCTATATAAAAAATCTTTAGATGCAGGATAATTCGGCGGCTCCAGATAAGAATACCTACAACTAAAAAAGTACAAAATGTAGCTCAAATAAATCTTCATACAACTTCTAATAAAAAAGAGGGAATTCTTTAAAATCTCTTCTCAATAAATTTAAATCGTCCTTAATTTTTTGATTTAGCTCGCCAAATGGAAGACAGCTGAGGAAGTAGCTGCGTTAATTCGATCGCTGCCAGTTGAAGAGCAACCTAAACAGATCATCGTAACCAGAAAGGGAATGTTGGATCCTCTTGAGGTAAAGTATATTTATAACTTAGTCAATACTCATATACTTCCTTTATTATACAAAATCAAATTTAAAATAATTTTATTGATAAAGATTATATACATGGCTCGCATAATTTTATTCTCAACTTGTAAATGTTTTTCTTAGGTCCACTTGCTCGACTTCCCGAACATCGTCATCAAGGGCTCGGAACTGCAATTGCCTTTCCAAGCTTGCCTCAAAGTGGAAAAATTCGGTGACCTCATCTTGAAGGCCACTGAGCCTCAGATGGTGCTCTTCAACTTGTATGACGACTGGCTGAAGACAATTTCTTCTTATACGGTAAGAATAAAATATATTACGAAGCCACTCACAATTTAAATTGTAGTAATAGAAACAGAGAGAAATGTATGAAGTGATGAGTCGCGTAGGGGTCCTGAAACCAGAGAGTCCCTGTGCTCTGGGGGCGGGCAGTGACTTTGTCCACGCTGATCGCGATGGCCAAAGCGCTGTCCGTCTGAGATAACGCTATCTGATCATAAAAAAAACTAACCATCCATCCATATTTACAAAATTAAATTACTAAGATTCAATTTCCCTTTAGGCGTTCAGCAGACTGATCCTGATATTGCGAGCTCTACACGTGAACACAGAACGTACGAAGGTACTTCTAAAGCCAGACAAGACCACGCTGACAGAACCTCATCACATCTGGCCGACGTTATCCGACGATGACTGGATCAAGGTGGAAGTGCAACTCAAGGACCTTATTCTCGCTGATTACGGAAAGAAGAATAAGTAAGTAGATTATAATAAAAGATAGGCCAATGCTTAGTAAATTTCTAGTATACAGATATTTCTCATGTGATTTAATTAAAATACTTTGCTAGTATCTTTTTTAAGTGACTGAATAATTTTATCAAATCGTTGGTAGATGTAGTTAGCAGTACATTGGCAATGACAAAATATAATACATCTGCTTACAACTTTCTCATTTGGTCTCATTCTAAGAAATCCATTCCATGCATTAATTTACAGCAATTAAGGTTTCAATTTTAGTCCCCATTACTCATAATTCTTCTTTATTTTCTCCTCACAGCGTGAACGTAGCCTCGCTGACGCAATCAGAAATCCGTGACATTATTTTGGGTATGGAGATATCAGCGCCGTCAGCCCAAAGGCAACAGATCGCCGAAATCGAGAAGCAGAGCAAGGAACAGAGCCAACTCACCGCCACCACCACGAGAACTGTAAACAAACACGGCGACGAGATCATTACATCCACTACCAGCAACTACGAGTCTCAGACCTTCAGGTAAGGATACATAACCGAATGTAGTCAATATTGAACATATAACATGTATAATAGTTAAAGTAGGAACTTGAACCTAAATAAACATGTTGGTTATTTACTTTCAATTGAAAAATAAAAATATTTATGTAAAGTTTACTGTTCACATAATATATGGAAAAAAGTATGCTGTGTATAAATTATGAATAACAGTCTAAAAAAATTTTTATTTGCAGTTCGAAAACCGAATGGCGAGTCCGAGCTATCTCAGCGACGAACTTACATTTGCGTACAAACCACATTTACGTCAGTTCGGATGACATCAAGGAGAGTGGCTACACATACATCTTGCCAAAGAACTTGCTCAAGAAATTCGTTACTATATCGGACTTGAGAGCACAGGTAAATACAACACACATTAGGTTATATTTTCACAATATTCTCAGTTTAAGCCCAATTTGTTTATGACTTTTCTTTCAATTAAAATAATGTAGTTGGAGTACTAATTTACTTGTTTACTTCAAAATAGCCATTTTTTTTATCTTAAAAAATATAGTTGTACACAGAGACCTGTTAACTCTTATAACATTTTATCAATAAAGAGTACCACACAATGCTAAAATTACGGAACATTGGTATCACATACATTAAAATACTTTAGATCGCGTGCTACCTGTACGGCGTGTCTCCGAGCGACAACCCGCAGGTCCGCGAGGTGCAGTGCGCCGTGGTGCCGCCGCAGTGGGGCACGCACCAAGCCGTGCACCTGCCACGACAGCTGCCCAAACACCCCGCGCTCGCACACTTGCAACCACTTGGCTGGATGCACACACAGCCTAATGAACTGCCTCAGCTATCACCTCAGGTAAATCATATTTGTTGGATTAATCCTTATCCTAGCATCCATTGGAGCATTATGGTTTGAGAAGGAAAATCATGTGTTGCATTAGTGATTTAAAATACAAAAAAAACCGTCTGTGGCGTCTATTGGATGATTTGGCTTATGATTACACCAACTAAGTACATGATTTTTTTTTCTTTATCATATTCCACAAACTTTCTCTCTCTGAATCCTATTTACTTCATAAATATACAAGAAATTAAATATTTCAGGATATTACAACACATGCCAAAATCATGGCTGAGAATCCTTCATGGGATGGAGAGAAGACAATTATTATTACATGCTCATTCACTCCTGGTTCCTGCTCACTCACTGCATACAAACTCACGCCTAGCGGTTATGAATGGGGTGTGCGCAACACCGACCGTGGCAACAATCCCAAGGGATATCTGCCGAGTCATTATGAAAGGGTGCAGATGCTGCTGTCAGACAGATTCCTCGGATACTTTATGGTTCCATCGCAGGGCAGCTGGAATTACAACTTTATGGGTAAGCCCTTAATGCTAGAAATTCTTAGTAACCTTATTAAAATTACCACCAAAGCTTTATTTTGGTATTCTTTTCATTTATTTTAATAAAATACTTATTCCCTCACGAAAACTAGTGATGATTAAAGAACATTATAAAGTATTGTTGCGTAAAGTAGAAACAACAGTATATTATTCAACTATTTAAATACAAAAGTAACATGTTAACCTTGTCATTTAACTTTTATTATAGGTGTTCGTCACGATCCCAACATGAAATATGGTGTGCAGTTGGGTAATCCACGCGAGTTCTACCACGAAGTGCATCGACCGGCGCATTTCATGAACTTCGCAGCAATGGAAGACGCCACCGCGCCCACACTCGCTGCTGATCGCGAAGACTTATTTGCTTAGACTTCAAAAGACACATTTTGAACATGGGTGTTATAGTAAGAAATGTGTAAATAGGAATAAGATAAAAATTTTAATAAAATTTAAATTTAATACATTTTCTTTTCCTTTCTTACACCTTTGCGGCCACTTTTCAGTCATACATTTTTGTAATAAATACAAACGTATATATTTCTCATACATTCATTCTTATGAAATACTAAGTTCAATTAGGAAATAAAGTAGGAAGTCGAGGCTTAACAAATGTAAACTATGAATTTTATTGGTTTGGTAAAATGGGAGACGTGGATAAAGACACCTACTTCAAGATAAAAGATAAAAAATTGAAGGAGAAACAAAAAAAACGAGTCACGTCTCCATTTTCCCGCCAAAATGAATTCAAAATACGGTTTTTTTTCCAAGTCGAATACTTAATCCTTTAACACACTTACAGGTTAAAAATCGGGGTTACAATCGCGTCTCAAACGGTGAGGCTCAGGGAGTAGGTATATATTATATCGTAATGAATCGCTAACTATGTGTGTAAATGATTTGATGGTAATGGTAAAAAGTTTTCGATGTCTTTGGTAATTGATTAAGTGTTGGATACGCTTATTAAGAAATTAATCGATGAATCGATTTTAAAGAAAATTACTTCGTAAAATTGGTTTTACTTGTACGTTCAGGTATCTACCTTGAAACATCGAAGTTGTATAGCAAACATTTATAAATTCTTGTGTCTTGGTATCCCATGGAAGAGACTTGTCCATCATCAATTTTCTTTAACAACTAATTTAAAAAAAGGTAACGACAAAATATTTCTTAAGATTAGGCGCGTTAACTGACCTCAGTCATTAGTGTATTAAAAAAGTGATATACTATAATAGATGTATTCAATTCCATATAACTAATTGAATAATGAATATCCCTTGCGATTCTAACAATCGATATTTCTGAGACAATAGTTCGATTTCAAGTCCGGAATTCCACTATCCCTAATCTCATTGTCATTTTGAAATTTAAAAAATATAAATTGACAACTGACGTTACGATACAAATACAAGTGCTCTATTTTAAAGTGTTATCATTTAATTTGCGTTTAATAACATATTCAGTCAATTCCGATTTCGTTCATCATGGGTGATCGCGAAGAATATGATGACGCTCAATATCCGGACAACGACGAATATGTTCCATACGTTACCGGCGGTACCCTTACTCAGAAAAACGGCGCGAAAGTTACGTTATGGGGAAAAGTTACTAAAGTGACTGCAAGCGAAGGATTTTACGTGAAAACTGTTGACGACCAAGAAGTTTTGATACGCTTAAAGGCACCCTTAAATGAGCCCCTTGAGGGCTGGTACGAAATCTACGGCGTGGTGCAAGGGAAAAATGTAATTTGTGATGAGTATGTGCCGTTTTCCGAAGAAATGACGAAGAACATCGATACCGAGGGCCATAAAGGATTGGCAAGGCTATTGATAGCTATCGACGACCCTTGGGACATCGAAAACAAAGATATGAAAGATGGAATGGTTTTAGGTTAACAGTGCTGTGATCATACATCTTAATTTAATTTGGACACGTTTGAAGTGATATTACAATATTTGAATCCATACTGCTAGTATTAACAAGTGTTCTATCTATCATTTTATATATTGTCGTCTTCAAATTTCACACAAGCTATGCCATAGATAGTTATACAGTGAAAACCTGTTATAACGACACCGCTTATAACGACGGACCGGTTATAACAACCGAATGGTAAGGTCCCGGCACATTCTATATAAAGTAATTACTATCGTTTATAACAACAATCGGATATAACGTCCGAAATATAAGGTCCCTTCAGTGTCGTTATATCCGGTTTCGACTGTATGTCCTTTTTTTTAATATCTTGTCTTTATACCATTTATGTGTTTACATTTAAATGCATCTTTTATTATTTTCTTATTTTACTACTTCATACATCCCATGGCTAGGCATCAAGTTCTTCTTTCAACTGAGAGGGGTTAGAAGTTATTCAGTATATAGAATAAGATTTTTTTTATATTATAGTGTAATCATAATGGTTATAAACCATTGATAATGTTAATAATTGTTCAAAGGATGTTGTGTGATTTGGGTATGCTCAGACTTTGATTTCATTGATTCTGATTAGATTTTAAAATATAGAAATACAGTTTTTTTTCTAAATGTTTTCTTTTAATTCTGTTGTTTGTTTTATAAGCCGTACATCATGTAACTGATTCCACAAAGAGATCAAATAAGACACTTATTGTTTTAAACATAAGATAATAGTGCTTAAGTTACATGTAGGAAGTTTATATTGCTAAAATAAAAACACATTATTTTTGCATCATCTAGTTTTATTCTTTAATACATTAGGCCTTCAATTTAAGTACATTTTACATAAAGCAAATAAGAGAGTAAGTAGAAATTGTTATGTTTAATGTGTAAACTTCAAGTCAGCTAGACATGTTACATTTTTTAAATTGAGCTCATAATAAGTAGGGCTCAATGACTAGGAACATAAATTGTCACAATAATCAGCTACCTCAGTAATGGTTCTTGGAGGAAAAAGGACATTAATTTTGTTTTGTTTTAATGCTCTGGAAAAATTTGTGCAAGTTTTTCATGATGACCCCATCCAACACTGAACCCTGGGATATGCTGTCACTCTATCATCTCTATTCTTCTTGTCCAAGCTTTTCATCCGTTTCTCATGCATGACGGCATTGCTCAATGCACCTTCTATACAAGTTACCGGCCGATTCCTGTGAAAAATATAAATTATATAGAAAATATATTCTATTTAGTATCTACCAAACTGCAGTTTTTCAATATTTCTATTAGGTTTAAGTTCTTAGATCAAACAAACCAAAGATTTTTTTTGTGATAACTCTTAGGTATGTCATTTTTGATGTTAAGTTTCATTGCAAAGTAATAATATAGACAACAACGTTATAAAGAAGGGCTAAAGTTGCGTGTCTAGGATTTGTGCCCACGATTAATGCTTTGTAGACTGAACTCTACTAATACTAATTTACCTGTTCAGTCTTATATTTACTTTTTTCTACAACCGAAACAAACTGACGCGCAGTCGTAGTATAGTATACTTTATAACTGCATTTCGTGACGTATTTGAGGCTTGAATATATCCAATAAATATTTTATACATACTTCACTTTATCGTTAGTAATCTTGGTTTCCGACAGATGTCTCACGCTGATCGGTCTTTCTTTTCCTCTCAAAGCAAGCTCCGTAAGGTACTTCTTGATGTAATGTTTTAATTGGATGTTTTCTTTAGCCAATTTAGCCTTTTCGGTTTTTAGGCACATTGTTTGGACCTTAGCTCTGTTCAACTTTAACATGAACTTGTCCATTTTACTAAACTCCTTGCATTCATTCTGGAATAATATTAGTGTTGCATAAAATAATAGTGCTCTCGAAAAGTTTAAAAGGTATATATAATAACTATACCTAATAATAATTGAATGAATGTTACAATTACCAGATACCTACAATCATCGGTCCATCCAAGTTTTCGAATTCGTCGATATCGATAATGTCATTTTTAATTTCATCGACCGTCAACACATCGTCTTCAAATTCGTATTTACGACATATTTCAGCCAATTGGGTTATTTTATTTAGTTTACTACGAACATCTTCAAGTCTCTGTAATAAAAATAAATAAACTCAAATTTGAATAACACAATGAATAAACGTGAGCTTCTAGATTTGTACACCCATACTATAGAAATTAATAAAATGTACCTTTATTGCGTCTTGGCTAGCATTAACCATGATTGTTAATTTCTCATTACTTTTATTCTTTTCAATATTAAAATCTTTCTTCATTTGCCAGTACTTTCTTGACAGTTCTTCTTTACGACCTTGCATTCGAGATAATTTGTTTTTCATTACAGTCGTATTCTTCTGCCATTCGTTTTGAAGAGTTGTAACAGTATCCTAAAAAAATGTTTCAAGCATCAATTTGCAAATTGCCTAGCTAATTGAATATCACATAATGTACTAAATTATCTTCGGGTTATATATGTTTATATACACTCACTGCTCGGTACGGGCTTCTTCTACTTTTGTGAGGAATTACTCTTCGAGGGATTATTCTATTTTACAAAAGAAGTGTAGTAAATACCTACGTTTGCCTGTTGTATTTGAATTTCATTTCTTGCGATATCCCTCTGGTAGAAGTCATCTTTCTCCCTAAGTGCTTCGTAATGGCCCATGATCGGATTATGCTGTTCTAAGTATGAAGAGTATATTTCTCGTAACTTCGTCCAATAGCTTTCGATCTCCAGTTGCTTTGGACGGCAAAGGTTGCGCATTTCTTCTTCATGCTAACACGAGACGAGAGAACAAATTTAGAATGTTTATCAAGTTGTAATATAGTCCACAATTAAATGAATATTGCTAAATATACATTAAGCTACGATGTTATTCCCGTAGGGGTGGACTGGGATATTTTAGCTGTATATAATTTGTAATATTTTTGCGATAAAAGTCGACACTCGACCTCATTGGCCGTCGTAATCTATTATAATTTTGTGGTAATACTAAAGCAAATAAATAAAAAATATTGAGAAAACTTATAAGAGCATCCATCAAGAGTAATAACTCAACAAACTAATTGAACATTGCTCCACTATCTAACTTAATTGGGTGCTGTTTTAATCTCTTTACATAGGTATATACGTTATTGTAAAAATGCCTATTGTCTGTGTTGCCACATGCGGCCTTTCAATGACCGCACAATGATACCAACAAGTATATTAGACGCAAACAACGATTTCCAATTGGTCACGTCAGGTCTTCCTGTTGTTAAGAGTGGTTGCGCATCGCTGACTCCTCATTTCTGCGGCCATGTCATCTGACAGCTGTGACAGATGTGTGATGCGTATTGTGATGGAGTAAACATTGGTCGCTAAAATTACGCGTATTTTCAACTCCGATATGTGCAATCCATAATTTTATCTAGCATTATTTTTGGTTGGGCAATCTGGTGTCCTAAGCGAAACGAACGATCGATAAGCTTTCAAGTATGCAGAAGATTATCTCGGCCTTGATATGATGGTTGATTCAACAGCATCATAACTTCTATAAATGCTTTTATTTCTTTGTTTGTAAAATTTCTGTCTTGGCAAAATGAACGCGTATTTTGATACTCAATATGCTTACTACTGAATTATTTCAAAAAGGATGTGTTCGGTAGACGACGTGCTTTCTGTGGGTCAAAAAGTAGGCAATGGAAAATGTTTTCTTTAATTATTATTTTTCATAATGGAGGTATCTGTTTCTTCATGCTAAAAGAAGACTTATTTAAGTTGCCTAAGGTCGTTTAGGGTTACTCAGAGCCTGCTATTATATTGTCTCATTCAACTATTAATGATATTTTGGCGAAGCGTAATTTTAATCCCTTTTGTCCGAGAGGAATTGATGCGTGGAGTCCGTTATATATGATGCTTCGTGACCAGCGACCATCATTGTCAGAGATACCGTAACAGTGACAATGTGTTTTATCAACTACATTTTTTTATTCTTCTGTCTGATTATTTTCGAGTCCTTTGTAAGTATTGTAGCAATAAGCAATATTCTGCATTAAATATTTTAATAAAAAAAATATATTATACTGGTACCCGAGATGTGTGCATTTCAATCGCATTGATACTTTAACAAAGTAGCGTATGCAGGTATTATAGATTCATAAATGGCTCAATATATAAATGCTTTTTCCACTCTTAGGCCCTAAATTGCCGCACAGATGGAGGTCCAAAGGACTCAGAATTAAAACACATCTATAATAAATGTTTAAAGTCACAAAATGGCAAGAATTCAACAAATAGCAATAATGGTGATCAGGATTGGAAGGAGTCACGTGGAAACTCTCATAACGATCATGAGAGAGACCGAGACGATCGTCGCAATAGAAATGATTGGATGAGTAGTACAGATAGAACGGGTACTTCTGAAAGTTGGATGAACAATGGGTATAGTAGAATCAATAATAACGATAGATACCACAATGATGGCATGGGTAGTAGGTATGATGGTTCGAGCAATGATGACAAGTCGAGTAACCGTAATGATAGAACGGGTAGTAGATATGACAGGGTAGGTAATTATGACAGAATATCTAACCGAAATGAAGGTACGGATCATGACGATAGAAAGGGTCGAAATGATTATTATGGCAACCATGAAGAAAGGGGAAGAGACGATCACTTGAGTGGTCGCAATGATTTTCAAAGTGATGATTATAATTCTGTGAGTATTGTACCTTAATTTTAGTCCATGCCTTGTAAGCTCAATCAAAAATAAAACAAATGTTGATTTCAGAATATGTACCAATACAATGGTTACCGTTCTTCAACGCAAAATCCTCATAGATATAAACGTGACAGACGTGTAGACAACACTGGTCAAAGAAGCCAGTATAACCCAAACACCCAGAGTTCCTCGGGGTACGAAGAGGGCTATGGCAGCGAAGAGAAAAATTCCAGCGAAAATAACAATAACAGGGATTCGGAAAATAAAGCATGTGCTTTGCATTGCTTTTTAGAGAACTTGCAAATGGTAATATCTATAAGTATCCAACGATTATTTTTAACAGCATATTTGATAATTTAATTAATTTTTTTAATTTATTTTCCAAATAGATTTTTCGTGGTTAAGTTTTTGAGTCATGCGTGTTATCGGTAAATTTAAATTACTTTTTATAATAATAATATAATAATATAACTCTTTATTTTACAGCACCATTTTGATTACAAACAAGTGCAAGTATTTTTTTTCTTTTTAGATAGGAGAAGATGGTATGCCAGATAAATATTTGGTTACTCATGCGATTACAAACGATGTCAAAAACGAGGACCTGCGAGATTTTCTACAAGAATCGATAGATGAATGTTTTCAGATTTTAGAAAATGGTATTTTACCCTTTTACTTTATTTACCTACCGTATTAAAAATAGTTATCGCCTATTGAAAGTATTATAGAAATATACTTTATAAGTTATTTTACAGTAACAATTTTATCAAGTAACGTATTAAAACCGTTTATTCTTTCAGAAAACACCGAGGACAAATGTGAATTTTCCAAAATATTGCTACTGTGTCTATCGGAGAAGGGAAAAGCAAATTGTGATGATTGGAGAGATGATTTAAGATTTTAATACAGTGCGGTATATTTAGTACCTTAGCAATTAGTTGATCTAGAAAATGCAGACGGACATCCTATGGCTGACAATTACTAATTAATGTAACTTTAATGTTTTGAATATTTTGTGTAGAATAAGCAAATAAAGTATTATATTTGAAACATTGATTTATATTATCCATTTTTGTTTGTCATATAACTACATGTTTTTGGACTTAATACCCTTCAGAAACATACAAAATATATCTCGTTAAAACATACGACAGATCGCTTCGTATTTGAATACAGCTTATTAAACCTACCTCCATTCTAGCGTCATTTTTCGCAGTAGCAATTTCCAATTCCTTTTGCTTAGTATAAGCTTTGAAGTTCCTCTCTTGTATATAGGTTATAAGAATCAGTTTGAATTCAGCCCGATCTTGACTGTCTGATATATCCATTTCATCTTTATCCCAGCATTCTAGGAGATTATTTTTTTGGTGTTCATATTCTGCTTGGAGTTTGTCAAGTCGTTGGGTGCCTATGTCTGGATGAGAAAAAAGTTGATTTACTGTTTATTACATTTACCGGTCAAAATAGACGTTTTGATCTTTGAGATCAGAGTGATGCTTGGTCATAATAATGTGTGCTACGTTGTCCAGCTTAGTACGCTACACCACAGGTACAGGTTGTTTTTATAAATTTATTGAATTACCACAAATAAATTATGCCGTATACTGAATTGTTACGTATGGACCCCACTGATGCTGATGTAAGGGCTAAAAATTCTTACTCAGAAAATAGCTGACGTTTTCAGTATGTGCTTGGAAAGCTCTTCGGTGTTGTTCATCTGAATCTTCCAGTGCTCTCATCAGCGCCTTTATAAGTCGGTCTTTCCTATCGATCATGAAGTTGAAACTCGCAGCCATACCCTTGTTGCATAAAAATATTAGCAGATTTTGTAGGATTCAGTAATAAAATGTATAAATTATTTTTAAATAAAAAATATTTTTTGTGTTGATTGATTGTGAAGTCTACAAAGTTTTATACATATAATCACATATGTATAGCTTCAATATGAGCCTTTTGAGGTAGGTAGGCCTATGTAGCATTTTGTATTATGGTTTAAATATAAAACCTTTGTAACCGTGTTGTTTTGTTGAAATCAATATTTAGTAATTCTTATGCAGGTCATTAAATTCATTTGGTAGTAGTGAAAGAATGTTTTTTATAGTATTCATATTACTTACCTGTATGTCCGTTGCCATTTGTTTGCATTTTATTCTGCGTAAAATATATCTCCATTCTTGATTTATCTTCGCTGTGTTCATACGAGCATACGCCTCTTCCTTGTCTAATTTGTTCTGGAAATATTTAAAGCGTTAATATACAAATGCATAAAGTTCTAATTCATAATTTACTACATGTATTCTTTGAAATATACTGCTACTGCTAAGCTTTTCAAATCAATTTGTTAGAATGTCATTCTGAGATATTTTCTTGCCCTTGTCAGATCATATTTTATTAACACAAGATGGATACTCTTAAATTGATTCAGCAGTTCCAATAAGAAGGCAGCTGTAATTGAGACTCTCTTACTCTCTTACTAGATAGAATAAATGATAGATTTCTAGAATATAACCTTGATAAACCTTGCGATGAGCTCTCTTTTCCTTCTTTTTGCTTCTTCTTCCACATCAGCTCGATGTTGGAGATATCGAGCCCGTTCTTCGTCCGACATGCGGGCTAACTTGTTCACTTTGCTTTTCTTCGGCATTTTGAAACGAATCTGCGAAAACAAGGCAAAAAAATTAAAACTACAATATATAAAAAATTGCTTTTATTGCATAATAATGGGACACAAGAATAAATTCAAGCAACAAGTATACTTTTATTGTCGAAGGAAGCAATGTCCTGTTAGGCTTTTGTCTTCTCTGCTATAGAGGCTTTAAGCTCCAGTTCACTACGCTGACCTAATTCGTTATTTCGAAAACCTATAGACTTGGGATTTAAAAACACGACTACAGAAATGGACACTGAATTAATTAATCCTTGAAATAATTACTCTTCAATTAAGACGAGTAAAAAAAATAATTAAAAACATACCTGCACAACGTTCTACGGAGAAATAGAACAGTTATTTATAAAAATAACTAATACAATGGGAACAATTTAGTAGGTACTAACATCGAGACTAGTGGAACTATCATAGTTAAAGCTACGTGATAATTTTATCGAACAAACTATTAGTTACTAGGCAACAGGTTGTAATCTAGTTACGGTCTACAAACATGCGAAAATATGCTTTGATTAAGGAGAAGTGATAATTTATAACCTAATTTTAATACCCTGTTATCAATTTCTAAGCATATATTTTTTTATTTCCTAATAAACTAAGTTACACTCTGCCTAACCCGGGAATCGAACCCAGGACTTTTACATCGTATGGAACACACTTTTACCGTGGGATCAACGCGGTATTATATACAAAAACTATGATATACATTCTTCATGTAAAACTATCCAAACTGGCCATAAAAAGTAAATACTGTTGCTATGGTAACCGTTGATCGTATGTAGATTGATTAAACCAGTCAAACCTGTAGAACCAAAACCGCAATACAACGAAGTATTTTTTAAAATTAGTCCGAAAAACATGGACAGGCAAAAAATGGAGAGTCAATCATGTGGAACGCTGCAGTCAGCGTCAATATACTCGGAAAGTTCTAGAACAGGCAGTAGTAAGTCTGGCGATGGGGAGAAAAAAGAATGGGATATGGACTTAACGAAGGATAATGGTTTGTTTCACAATAATACTTTTTTTCCATACCTGCATACTATCACGAAAGGGTACGCAGAGGGACCGTTCTCCAATCAACATCCACGACGTGATTGAAATGTTTCAAGTCCCACGTAATAATAGGCTAGGCTAGGAGGCTATTACCGTTGTGTTTTATACCATTATACCATCAATATTTTCGACCTTCAGATAGTATTCTTACTCATATTGCCAGAAATACTGAAAATTTAGGGAATCTAATAGATTGAATATACTTTTAAAGAAAATTTATTTCGACGGACGTTGACGAACCTACAACAATTCTTTATTTCACAGCTGCATCGCCAGTCGACCTAGAATGCCACATACAAGCAGAAAGAATAACCAAGATCCTCGACGAAGCGATATACAAAGTGAAGTTGTGCCTCTGCCTACCGCAGCTGGTGCAAGAGTACCGCACGTTAAATTCCGTACTGACTTCGCAGCATATGGACGACCTGATATTCATATTTGAACAGTACGACAATCCGCTATTCTCTGCTAGTCTCCTGAATATGGCGGCGATGGAGGATATCAAAGCAGTGAGTTGTAATTGGAATTATATTTTTTATGCCAAGAAGGAAAAAGAAACAAACCCCTCAGTGGGGTTGTTGCATAGAATTTCTGTGGAAGTAAAGCAAAGCTCTATTCGACCAGGACTATGTCTGCGGTGGTAGTCCATTGTCAGAGAAAAAATATTTTCATGTGACAGATTGAGGTGGACTCAACTTTTTTTCATAGAATTCCTTTAGAAATTTTCAAAGGATAAACACTACTTTAATATCATGAAACTCCCATTGTTGTACTAAAGCAAAATTATTTTGAGCTGACTATATAGGGTAAATGTAATATAAAATTTTATTAAAATATGCTCGTATACATTTTTAGGGCGACGTGTCGTTGAAAAATCGTCTGAATCCTGAATTGGGACATTTACTGTACATCATGAATAGTTATCCAGCTTTGGCTCCGAAGGTAGAAACAATGATAGAAGATGTAAGTTCTATTTTATATTTAATTACTGAAAAGGTTGTTCCGATGGTAATGATATAAAGACCAATTACAACAAGGTTATTAACTTCGTATATTTATTTTAACAAAATTATGTCATGTTTGTAAATTCAATGGATTTCTTAAAATTGCAGATGAAAATATCCTATAACATGGAAGAGGTGAGTGAGTGTTTTACTGGTTTTATTTCAATTTGTATTTCGCCAAGTATGTATCAATTTCACTTAATTTAACGACAAGCCTATTGCCGTTTTTTGGGCATATTCCCAGATTCCGTGCTGCTAATGAGAACTTCCTAGTGGAAAAACGTGGTACGAACTTGAAATAACGAAACAAAATATTTTCAATATTTCATACTTCATCGTTATAACAAAAATGTTTCATTTCATTTTTGCAAATATGCTTATTTTCATTCAATGTAGAAAAACCACGTAAGGCTGAATTGAAGTAGAGTATTTTATGATTATTTTCTAGGAGGAATATTATCCGCCTGGTATTGAGTTTCTTCTAGGGATGGAACAGTTTAAAGACCTGATGGTGCGGCAAATGGAGATGACAGCGGCCGAAGAACTTGCTGCCAAAATTAACACGAGGAAGGTTGAGGCCTCTAACAGGGATTTAGGAGAAAAGATTCAAGGTACTGAAGTGGACAAATGTTTGTATTAAACTTTCGAACAGGGATATTAGGAAATAGAATCAATATGAATAAAAATTGTACCATTTCCTGTGGTAATATCTCATTTATATTTTTGGCTTTTGGGTGTATACTAAAATCTTTGGGAAAGCCTCCATTAGCAATATGTATTGTTAGATGTCTCGTCGGTTTAGTAGAATTGCTTTTAGACCTAAAATTTTATGTACTGAACATTGGGGAAGTGTGATTTGACAGTAAAAACACATCAGAATTTATTCACGTTGTAGAAGTATGGTATTGGAATGACATGGAATAATAATAATAATAAGTTTAATTGATTTTTAGAGTACAGTGAAAAACTGAAAGAAGAAACTGAGCGGTTTGAGCAAACCATGGCTCTTAAAGCGGAAATTATCTCCAAATTGGAGCACGAGTTAGCAATGCTGAACTATGATGCGACGGTGAAGCTTAAGAAGAAAATGTAATTGTTTCATTTTTAGTTATAAATCAATAAGTTCTTTCAAAATACATAATAAAAATATAAGTTGAATCATATGGTATTAATCCTTTTTTCTAAAAGTCTTCGTGGTCCATAAGAATTATTATCTAATCGAGACAATTTTCTTATTTTGTATTGTGAGTTTTACAGCGTATAAAGAGTGCTTTGGTGGGAGACTAAGATTTCTTATTCTGTAGCACTATAAATCGTTTATGTAGTATAGGATTCATTAAAAATCTTGGTTTTTATTCCAGTCTCGACTCGGAACGTCAAATGGTACTAGCGACACGAGCACACGCAGTCAAAAACGAAATGCTAAAGGAAGAAGAGGTTGAATGCCAGGAGGCTTATGAAAACTTATTGAAAGTACATTTGGTCGACGAAAAGAATCAAAGAGCGCGCAGGTTGATACACAAACTAATAGCACAACTACATACCTACCTATTAGTGACAGAGGCTGTCACTGTATAATATATTAGTCACTAGAAGTTAGAACAACTGGTTTAGGTTTAAGATTTAGATACAACGAAAGAATCAGCACCGTAGCAAAAAAATCCACGTGAAACAAATAACGTATTCTTATTCTACTTATTTTAGTTTTTATGGTTGAGATTGTGTACTTGATTTTGATAGGTAAAAGTAGCGTCGTAAATGCGTCACATGCCTAAAATAGATTTATTATAATTTCGAGACAATTTTAACGAATTTAAACATACATAGTAAATAGTAAATATAGAGAAAGAAATCTAAACAATTAATTCTTAATTCCGATAATAAAATTCGATTTCGATACAAAGGTTCAAAGTAGAGACGCAGCTATTGTCTTGGCTGCAAAAGTATGACGCAGAAATGGGAGACAAGCAACTAGAACTGGACGAGTACACCGAGAAGTATGAAGACGAAGTGTCGAAGTGTGAAGAGTTAGAGGTGAGTGGAGTTTTACTTGTTTTATACTTGAAAGCAATTTCTTCTTGTGGTAATCAGAAACGAGTGAAGAGAAAAGGGATATCATGAGAGTAATAAATATACGACATTTGACACGACCTTTACGTTTTTAAGGGATAAAAACTTGCCTGTAATTCTTTCCAAAAGCCCTTTTAATTTTAACCCAAATTTGACTAAAATGGGTTTAGCAGTAAATGACAATTTAATTTCTGCACGCAGGAGAAGCTAGCAGAACAAGACAAGGAGTACATACCGTTGATGGCAGAAAGAGAAGAGGAATACCACCAAGAGATGACGGAGAAGATGAACAAGTTCCTTCTAGAACACGCCGCCAGGGTCATACAGAGCGCGTGGAGAGAGGTGCTTGCCAACAGAGCAGAGAAGAAACGGGTAAATATGATACATTGTGTAGTAGATAAATAAAGTAGTTAAGAGGTTGTAAATTTATCACGAGATGCTTATAACCAACTCTGTTATAATAAATGATAGCTTCTATTATTAAATATTTCGATGCTAGATTCCTTCCTAACGGCACTTTGAAAGACTATATTGTGCTAAAAGACAAGTTAAATTTTACGTCGCATGGAATAATAAGAACGAGAAATAAATTCTTTTTCATCGAGAATGATATAATAAGCTGTTTTAGGTTTTGTTTTCATAAATAATTAATTTAAAGTATTAATAATTTTTGGACTAAATTTTAAGTATCTAGTACATTGTACTTATCAATTTATTTTTTTACAAGCATCAAAAAGGAAGAGCCAAGAAGGGTAAGAAAAAAGCGTAATAAAACCAGAACATTTTGAAAGACTTTTATTTCATATACATTGCCTTTCCTCCTTCCGATCCTATTTTCCTTTTCTAACATTAAACTTTTTAAACAGCTAAAGAAACTGCAAAAGAAAATGCAGGCAGCTGCTGCCGCCGCCGCTGCAGCCGAGAAGAAAGCGCCAGCCAAGAAATAATATTTTTTATATCCCAGTTTATGGTAAATATTGTATGGTTTATATTAATAAATATTTTCTACAAAATGCAGACATATTATGCGCACTTAAAAACTGCCAATAATATTTGTATTAATATTTATTGATAAAATGCTTAGTTGACCACAGACAATCTTGCTGACTTAAATGCTAATGGAAGCAAACTATATTCTCTAGATATTGAATTGAATACTTAATTCATTGATTTGTATTACACATCTTTAATTTCATATTCCCTTAATATGATCAAGTGAAGGATAGGAATAACAAGAAAAAAAGGGCATTTAATTGGTAGAAATAAAGATATATTTTCACTACTTTTACTTTTAACAAGGCGTTTTTACAAAAATGGTATATTGTAACATCGATAGCACCTAGACAAAAAGTTGAAATCTACGCTCATTTTAAAATAGTCCGACTAATAAAGAAAGAACTTATATTAATTACAATAAAATATAAATAGCGAAATAGTAGACATTATACACAAAATACGTAGAATGGTTAGCTTAGCACGAATATTCTTACATCACATTGACATGCTACAAAATGCAAGTATAGAAACGATACAATTGATTGGGTCTGTCTTACTATCATACTTCTATCGTACTAATGTGCCTTATGTTTCGTTTCATGTTCTCATTAAGTAAAAAAAAATCAATGCAAAACTTTGTGTAACGATTTTTATATTAAACCATCAAATAAAAATACATTCAAACAGTGTGGTGGAGTACGGCCTAAACTCTCTCAATTGTAGAGGAGCCCCATGTCCAGCAGATGGACGCACATAGGCTTATGATTATGATGAAAGATGTAATGATACAGACGAAATCAAAGCTACTATAGATCAATTTATATAAAGCTATATGGGGAATCTAAAATGAATCACATTATAAAAATCTGTAGAGTGTTCTCGAAATCCAGATCATAACTTCTCTTCGTCGTCGAGGACTTTGAGGTGCTTTATGGCTCTGATGTCTATGAGCGTGTCCGAGGAACTTTTTGTTGTGGGCACGAAGGATATGGCGCGGCGAGCTCGCTCTCCATTCCTAAGGACTGGGTTTATGTCCTGGTAATCATAAATTTGTCAGTCAAAATGTAATTGAAGATTATATAAATACGTCTATTAAGAAGCAAACTAAGTCGATTAAATATATAGTCTGTTATCTAGTAGTATGGTAGTATATAAATCGTCTGTTGTCTGGTTTGAATTTACCGCTATACATAGCCAAAAAACCCCCCGGTGGTCATTTTCGCGCCAGAGCTATACATTGCCGCGATAACTATATGAACTGAAGTAATATGTATATATTTTTTATATTTTGTATAGATATTTTTGCTTCAAAAAAGCATAGTCAAAAAACAACCATGGATTTTAAAACTAATACAACTCTCCAATAGATGTTTGTTTCGTCATAAAGATTCCTTTATTGATTGTTTTCATACTCACACGTAGTTGTACGTGCAACGCATGCGCAGTAAGTTCAGTCCTGGATATCTTCTCCTGTGCCGCGTGAAGTTCCGCATCAAGTCTTCGCTTCTCGTCCTCTAACTCTCTAAGACGCTTTTCGGCTTCTAAAATAATAAATATTCAGACGTAAACGTACAAATAATTTATTTAGTTTTAGCATTTAGCGTGATTAGAAGCAAACCTTCGAAAATCTCAGGTTCGTTAAATAAGAATTTGTGAACACTTCTGTTGATGGATTGGTAACCATCAGTGGCGGTACTTCCATAGAAGCCCGAAAGCCCGACTTGCCGTACGTAGTTCCGAATAACGAACTTAACGATTGTTTATTTATAAAATAACGCTATAAACGTGAATGTGAGTACTAACCGGTAGGTATTTATTAGTCCTACGTACCAAAAAAAATATGCTGCTACTAAATAAACATTTGGGCTTGCCTTAGTTTGACACCCTAGGCACGCCACTGGTAACCATACAGATAAAACCAAATTATAAAATTATAAGGTGATATTGCGATCTTTTAAGCAAAAAATTAAAATCTTTAGTTTAGTATGAACAATGTTTTAAGTAACAATTAATGTTACCTCTGTATTGCGCCTCCTTCTCCGCTTGTAATATTTCGAATTGCTTTCGTTTCATCCTCTCTTCTTCCAGCATTCTGTTTTGTTCCTCTTGAAGTCTTTCTAATTCTTCTCGCCTTTCCCATTCTTCTGCTAACACTCTGAAGGCACATAAATCCATTGAAAACAATATTTATTATAATATTCTTGTCAAATTGATTCAATTCGTAGCGGTCGTTAGTTCTATTTTCTTTTTCAATGGAAATTACGTAAAGATCTTTTTTTTCCAGAGAAACGATCAAGTTATAAGCAGTTTATATTTACCTTGCTTGTAATGCCCGCACAATTTCCTCGTCTCTTTTAGCTTGAGTTTCTTCTTGCAGCAGTCGTTCTAACTCCACTTGTGTTGTTTTCAGTTCTTCCAATTTCTTATTGTCTTGTTGTGCTAACTCTGCTAGCTCCTGCAAGAGTACACATTTATCAATTTATTCCTTGGCGATTCAAATACAGGACTATTTAAAGCTAAGTTATGAAAGCAACCAATATGCTTCAGTATAAGAGTTCTTTTTTATAAAGTTCGAGAATCAGTTCAAAACTGACAATCCATTTGTAGCTATAATAACTGAAAACGCAGAGCATAAAAATATCACAATTCAGAAATCGAACCGAATCTTTACAGATACAATTAGAAATCATGACCACTATTTGACTTTCATAACAAAATATACCTGTGCTTGAGCTTCTGCAGCAAGTCGCGCCCTGACTTCATGTTGCAGTCTAGCTTTGGTCTCTCTCACTTCCCTCTCCCGCCTCGCCCCCGCACCTCGCCGACCGGCCCTCGCCCTCCTCTGATACCCTTCAGCTCCTCCGGACACCGCTGCCGCTTGCCGCAGAGCTGATATCCATTGTAAACGACTCCTGAAATGTGAAGGAGTTTTTGATTACTAATGCGTCATTTTCTCGTGTTTCTTCATTTACGTCAGTAATAATGTGCTTAAATGATTCATATCAATAGGTTTCGTTGCTCTCAGCTCTAGGTGAAATTACTATCGAGGTCCTTTTTTTCTTTTCTTTTTAAGAGGCTGATTTACTGCTGGCAACTGTTGCCATACAAATTTTATTAATATTATAAAAAATTACCAATACTCTAATACATCCAGATTTTTGATGCATTAGTTTAATAAAATTTTATTACACTACATTGTTTTGTGTCATAAATAGCAATATCAACTTACTTATGATCTTGAGTGCCGAATTCAAAGGTTCTATCAGGCGTGATCAGTTGGAACCTCTGTATCTTTCCTTCTCCTACTGAAGCCTCGACCGAGCAGTACTCGTCTATAGCTATTCTTCCGCACTGGTCCTTTTGTGATGAGCTCTTGTAGTATGTTAGTGCGCAGGGCTGCAACACGCACCAATACTCGCGCATTGTTGGGAGGAGGTAGCCTCGTTTGAACAGGTAACCCTGAAAAATAGAAATATGGTTTTTCGATATTATTAGTCATATTAGGAGGACTGATGACGTATTTTCTCGAAAGGACATTAACTGGTTTTAAGTAATTCTTCTTTCGAAATAATGGAAGCCTTTCTAATTTAAAATAAAATTTCGAAGTAGCAAATGTGAATATAAATATTTCGCTATTTACAGCTTATAAAAACCTAGTCATTCTAGTATCTTTATAGACATTTCAAATACATTTTATCCTGACGTCGCATCACTCACCTTCTTTATAATATCTTCAATAAAGACATCGTATATTTCGTCAACCGCTTCGACTAAGGCCTCGGAGTGAGTTTGCTGGTCGCAGCAGTACTTGGCTTCCAACACGGCGAGAAAGGCTGCCCATTTGAAATGTCCTATGGAGGAACCCAAAGCTTCCCAGTCTGCCGCGTCCCAGCGGAGCCCGAGACAGTGGACTAGTTGCTCAGCCACGATACCAGCTTCTGAAGGCTGTAGGACTACCTGAAATTGTATAAAATTCAAAGTCAGATTAGTAAGTTGAAGTGGGAATGAGCTGAGCTCATAGTGTAAAGAACTGATGGTCGATGGGCCAAAAAAGTTCTTGAATGTAGGCCACTGACCACTAGGTGATCAGACAACCTTCTAAAGGTCACGGGACGCTGCTGGATGCAGGCTGCTTCCAACAGGTTCCTGTGAAAATCTTTGAAAGAGGCCTATTTTAAGCAGTGGACCCCTTTTAGCTGATGAATGGATGGATACATAAAACAAAATAAAGCCAGTTTCTGGTTTCTTTCTTCAGCTAACGTACGAAACCCATTGGATCGTTATTTATTGTCAATTTTTGTAGAGATGGATAGAAGGAGATGATGCTCAGTTGCAAGTAAAAGTTTGTTTTCTTTGCTAGATACTTTCATAATAAGCTGCTTGACTCAGAACTGGAGAATTGCATGCCACACTAGTAAGAAAGAACGAAAGGGCAATTAGGTGAGGCAGCGGTGCCAAAACCATGACCCGCTTGACATACTTTTCTAAGCGCTTACTCATTACACTACGAGTCTCCCTCGTTGACGTTAGAAAAAAAAAACGACGAATACACCTTCTATGTTGTGGTTGGGAAAAGGAAATATAAATACTTAAGGACTGAAAGTACATAGTTACGGCCTTAAGGCCAGCGGGATGGACTATGCTAAACTCTCTCAGGTGTAGTGGAGGCCCGTGCGCAGCAGTGGGAGGAATATGGGTTAATGATGATGATGATGACCTGAATATTAAGTACGATGATGGTAGTTATGTGTTAAAAAAGTTACACGCATGACGCAAGGGAGGGAAATGGACAACTCTTTGTTTACAAACTCCTTCTTTATATTGTCTTTCTGATTAACTTCGTTACGGGATTTTGACATTTAGATTCGCTGAGCTCATTGCTCGGCGTCATTACTATGCGTGCCGCTGTTGATCCTGGAGCATAGGAGTTACAACGGTGGCTGTGTGGTGGGATAGGGACATAAAATAGGTTAAATTTATCGTATTTCTGTGATCAGGACAAACGAGGTGAACAGTAATCAACATATTGGGTACATATGAAGTATAATTAGATTGTGGTGTAAACTGATCGTTCCCAAACACGGAAGAGTAATAATACACCACTACTTCAGAAAACCGATATTAATATGCGTTATTAAAACAAAGTAGGCAATTCAATAATTCGTCTAATTCGTGTTGTAAAAACTGTATGACTGACCGCAAAAGTCATAAGCTTTTTATTATAGCTTTACCTTGTTGCTTAAAGACAAGATATTCAGAATTTTGGTCAAAGGTCCTTTGAATCATCTTAGAGATTTTATTAAACCATACATGTCTATTTACTGGGCACAACCGAAAATGGTTATGTTTTAGTCCACCACCTTGTTCTTGTGCGCCTTAATTTATTTTCGGGATACTAGAAGAAAATGTTTTGATAGTTTTTATTGTCTATTTCATTCTTTGAAATCCTTGTAAAACTTAAACCGCCGAAAATAAAAACAAAATCGCAGAACAGACACAGTTATAATATACATTAAATATAATAAACGTATCTATATATTTATTAAAGGAAACAACCACATTGTTAGGGATTATTAAATTTCTTGACGGGATTTTTTTAATGGGTTTGAAATCACTGTACCTAATACCTGCCAAAGTTTTCGATCACGGTCTGAATACATATACACTAAGGAATTTAAACCGCATTATTCTGTGTGTCATTGGGAGTTGAAAATTGCGAAAACAAGCGATGTTTGCAAACATTAAATGCCGGCTGTGTCCTTACACATTGAACAATGGAAGGCGGGGCGTTTCGACAGCCTGGCGACTACCTACATAGACGCAACATCTGTGTTTCTGCATTTCATGCTCATTTTACGAGTGTGGACTACTTTGTGTGCGATAGGCATGGGCGACAACAATCGATTATTCGTATGCAGTTTATCGATTTAAATACAGTTTTATATAAACTTGTGATAATATAGATGTTTTATGATTGTTTTAATGAAATATTATTGGTACTTTTTTTTCAGTGTCACATAGAAAAATCTAGTAGCAATATGTAATTTTTTTGTACTTTATCTATCCGTCATAACAAGAATGTAAAAAAAAAAACATTTTAAATCCTTTGGCTGGTTCAGTAAAACTCATTTTTAGGCGAATAGTTCCTTTAAAAAATAATGTTTCTGATTAAACATTTTGAAAATTGTATAGTATACTTTCAAGAGAACGAAAAGTTTTTTGTGACACAACAGTGGAGTAGTAGATAACAATAAATATCAGAAGATTAATTAAACAAAAGGTTACCTTATAAAGTTATAATTCTCTATACCTTTAATTAACAACATTTTGATCGTCTCTCACATATACCTATATAATCGATTTCAAGCTAACTACTATAGTAATCGATGCAAGAATCGATTGTATGAATAGTGTTACGTCCCTACAGCTCTTGCGATATTGCCATTTGTGCCAAGCGGAGCGTCGGAAAGCACTGAAGCACTTGTTTTCCATAGCACTTGCAACACTTGCCAATTAGTTTTTAAAACGCTGGTTCAAGCTTTTTAACGTTGTAAGATGTAATCAATGATGAAATGTATTTTCTAGGGCCATGATTGAATCATCGTGTAATAAAAATTGAAATAAAGAATTTCTGAAATATTCAAGATGAACTTGGGGCTACACGCTGAACTGTAAGGAAGGCAGTCATATAAATAAAAAATATCAATATATAACAGAATCGCTAGTATTTCATTTACCCGAATAACTGGCCAGATATGCACCTATTTTTCGCACACAAACTATATTAGGTGCAATTTACTAAAGCATGTGGTAATTCACTTTGAGTACCACACACATAACTACAAAAAGTCAGAGGTGTGTGCCTGGGGTTTGTACCCGCAACCACCGAGGTTCTCGACCGGACGCCCTAACCATCCATCAGTCCTTGACAAAGTTTATAAAATCAAAAACCTAACAACCCTATCGGTCGCATACTTACACTATACACAATTGAAACGTACTAGTTGAAGCAGTGATGGCCTCGAGGTTTGGGCGCACAGTCGAGAATATCGGCGGTCGCGGGTTCGAACCTCAAGCACACACCTCTGACTTTTCGAAGTTATGTGTGTACTCACATTGAATTATCACTTGCTTTAACGGTGAAGGAAAACATCGTGATGAAACCTGCACACCTAAGAGTTCTTAGGAATTTCTAAGGTGTGTAGTCCGCCAACCCGCACTAGGCCCGCGTGGTGGACTATGGCCTAAACCCTCTTAATGGTAGAGGAGACCCGTGCTCAGCAGTGGGCGTATATGGATTGATGATGATGAGTTGAAGTGCAAGTACGCAAACCATATTAACTATACATATTCATAAAGTTCATTAAGACATCTGTTTTGCATATGACTAAAGCGATCGCATGATGTGTGACGTCAGCAGTGCGGAGGTCTCATAATCCCATTTTTATAATTACAAATGTGCTTTATACCGACTATACTTCGCGTCTGGACTGCCGTTAATGGTTTCATGCTATTAGATATCTATACCATTTTATTGAGAGTGTGGGTTGCGTCAGTTCAAAGTCAATGCCAATATATACGTGGTCTATAGTATGTACATTTCTATACCTATATTTTGCTGTTTTCTACGCAATAGGGGTGATCCTAGTTTTTTGTTGTAATAAAAATCGACTATATACAGGGTGTATTTAGACCGTGATCGAAAACTGAGGCAGGTAATAGCGAGGATGATAAAAAACCAAGTGGCGATATTAAAAATCCCGACAAAAAATAAAAATTTTGACGTTTTCCATACAACCATCGGTGTTAAAAGTATGTGGTTTGTATGAAAAACCTCAAAAATTTTATTTTTTGTCGGGATTTTCTTTAATGCCAGGAGTCTGTAATCACTATCGCTATTGCCTGCCTCAGTTTTCGATTACGGTCTAAATACACCCTGTATAGCTGGTAACTAAATATCATTCTTACTCCCAGCAATATATTGCTCGAATCGAGTAACTGTTTTAGAACGCGTACTAAAGACACGATCAAACTATGTTTAAAGTGTCAAATACAGTATCGCTCGTAGAAACTGGCATTTTATCATGCAGTTGCGTATATCAGTGGTGATGACTATCGAAGCGTATATTCCCACAGTTATTTTTGTCGATATTGGAACATTACCCACGATATTATGTTTAATTCGTAAATATTTCGTTAGTCAACGAGCATATTGAATGAATGTTATTACATCATCAGCCCATATACGTCATACTGCTGGGCACGGGCCTCCTCTACCTTTGAGAGTATTAAGGCCTTAGTCCACCACGCTGGCCTAGTGCGGGTTTGCGGACTACACACCTAAGAAATTCCTAGGAAATTTTAGGTATGCAGGTTACATCACGATGTTTATCTTCACCGTTAACGCAAGTGACAATTCACTGTGAATACCCATATCAGACAGACACATAGAGGTACCTGGTTCGAACCCGCGATCGCCGAGATTCTCTACCACACGCCTAAACCTCGAAGCCTCACTGCTTATGTTACCAATGAAGGTTGTAATTGAAATACTTGCCACGTATCTATTGGTGTCTTCGGCGTCTTGCACCAAGTCCGCGAGCAGACAGAATATCCTGAACAGTTTGAATACGGACTCGTCGCCGAAGACCGGTCTGTCGCGCGCCAGCAGACTCTTCCTGCAGACCAGCCAACACACCTGTAAAGAGATGGCATTGTTTTGAATTTTTTATTGGATGCCACAAAACTTTCGTAGGTTCCTGAAATTGTATGAATTTAAAGTTCTAAAAAAAATTGGGTTAGACGGAGTCGACGCGAAGTATTGTGTCAATTTTGCTTTATTTCCAATGGTTTTAAAATGGAATTTACCATAATACTTGATACATAACAGTCTTTCGATATTTTGATTTCGTCGTGACACAAATGCGTTTTTTGATTATGGAATCGGGAAAAGTGACACTGGATTTTTAATTACATTTTTTTTAGTTGTAGCACGAAAAATTGCCTTACCTTATTATGTGTGCATATAAAAGTTATGAATTTTTGAAATGTTTCGGTACATAATTAACTACACTTTACGGGATATTATATTATTATATCCTCTGGAATATAGTTTAAAATTTCCCCATCAAATAATCGGGTTATAAATTGCACAACTGATCTGACCCTAAATAAATACAATGTAGTTTATAATACTGTAAATACTATAATGTGAGATAGAGCACGTATGAGGAGCCAAGTGCATGTCGTTTTCAATAAACAAAACGATATCGTGGCCCAGTTGCAACAGCTGTACAAATCGCTTGCATAGCTCTTTATCATGTGATGCAACTGGCAAGTAATTAAAAATTAAAAAATTAAAG
Organism: Cephonodes hylas; assembly: GCA_030295005.1. Taxonomy (NCBI): domain Eukaryota; kingdom Metazoa; phylum Arthropoda; class Insecta; order Lepidoptera; family Sphingidae; genus Cephonodes; species Cephonodes hylas. The sequence continues at coordinate 3,170,071 of AP025375.1, read as the reverse complement.
AGTTTCATTGGAGTTTTGTTCTTTTTTTGGTGTCATCAGCCGCCGACTCGGAATGGATCACCATAGAAGTTTTAAATTTCGTGTTTATGGTACACTATATTTAAATAGAAACTACGTTACGTAGGTATTGGTCACATCTCAATATGGTAGTGTTACAAATGGCAGCCTTATCGCTATCGGCGATTTCTTTTAGCCAACCGTTAGATGGACTGGAGAGATTAGAAGCATAGAGTGAGTGGTCATAGTTTAAGTAGAGGAAATTGTAAAATAGATTGTGTACGGAAATTGTTTAAAAAATGGCGAGTTTCTTTGGTAACATAAAAGGGTTCTTATATACCGCTTCGTAAAAAAAATAATACATAAATATTGTCTAGAGTATTATTGTTCTATCGAAGCGTTGGCCAATAGAGTTTTGTTTCCATACATAAAAAAAAAATTCGGCCTTGTTTCCTAGATTACATGCTCCTACAGAGACTTTCATAATAAAATCGCTTTAACACTGTCCAATTCGGAAATCTCTTTTCGAATTTAATTAAAGACTAATTTGTCCTTGTAATCAATAATAACCTCATATAAAATCATTGACCACTGACCCAATTACGAACCAATATTTTCTAAGAACTTATATCCTTCATACTTTCCTCATTTCCAGCGTCAATCGTTTCAATAACATCGCGGTATGGTGCACGTTGCTGCGTCATCAAACGCGGGAGCAATGACTCCAATTTGTAAGACAATACGCATAAAAACAAGCCACGCAAGTATATTACATGACATGATCGGCCTACATACGTCCCACTGTCCCTTACAAAAGCGGTACTGTTGCTTTATATGAATGACCAGTGATAATTCTAGTACTGTTGGCTAGTATTGGCATGGAGAAGTTTCTGTTTTTGTGTGATCTACGATTGGTTCGGGTTTGGGTGTTTTTGAGATCGAAAAGTCTCTCGTAGTTTCTGATATCTACGACGCAGGATTGTTACTTCGGGTCTAGGTGTTTGTGAGACTCAAAAGTATCGCGTAGTTTCTGATACCAACGACGCTGGATTGTATTCTAGACCAGAATTATGTATGTGATAGATGGATCAGCCAACCCTCCAAAACCCCTTTATTTTTAGAGTAGGCTCGTGCCGTACCTATGCATATGGGCTTATTACCATTCATGAAAATTACTTTAAAAAAAAATTATACTCTTGTTCTAAATTTTATGTGTACTTTTCAAACCTAGTCAGTAAACTATGAGTAAACGATTTATTTAAAAATTTATGAATTCATTTTAAAAATAAACTAAAATTTAATTTATTTAAAAAAAAGATATCAAGTTAAAATTGCAATTAAAAATAAAATTGAAAGAAAAATGAGGGAGTCCAATTGACCTGTACTTAAATTGCGGAACGATGTTATTAAGCGCAGTGCGTGCTGAGTATTCAACGGGTGCAACCGACTGCAAATCCGTTGGTAAATGCACCATTCAAATGAAAAATGCGTTGAAGTATGCCTAAAGTTGTTGAGCAGAGAAATTCCATTAACAAGATAATTTTATGATGCTTTCATCTACGTATAGTAAGTCTATAAACGCGCTACAAGGCTGCGTTAGGAAACTTTGTAGACTCAAGTTTATCAGTTGAAAGACTAAGTACACTAAAAATAAATGTTGGTTAAACCAAGTTGCTATACTAGTTTCTTTCAACGTTAAATTTATTGTGAATATATCATAATATACTTGTCTGCCCCAGTTTTGAACTCGCCACTGCCACTCTTGGAGCTATCACGTCTAAATTGGGTATTCACTCAAAAATAAAAGCCCTAAAGTCTTACACTTTTATTTTCATTAAAAGTGAAACTATATAATGTATATAAAGGTAAAATTTATACATGAGCGACTGAAGTCCCAGGGTATGTGATGATAGTAATTTCCAAACTCAATACCGCTAGTTAGAATTTAATAATAAAAAATCCAACTGAAGAATGAAACCCCGTGCCTCTCGTTCGCATACCTCAATGTATACTACGATCAATGAAAGAGTCCGTAGAGTATAGGTATACATTTTTATTTATATTTTTAATTCATTCATTGCGTCATTCTCTCATAAAATTGAGCATGAGTAAAAAGGGCCTCACTACTAGTTTTTAATACTAAAACACTGCTATAAGAGATGAGTAAGGCGGGTTGAGCTCATCTTTCGCTAGTTGACACGCCCTTTATCGCGCTCGTCAGCACGTGATGTAAAAAAACAAACCGCACCTATGCTTACAAAGCGTTTTCTTTGTAGGCCAACGTTTTACTATGAAGCTTTTGAAGGAAAAATTGCCCAATCCACTTCAATAATTACAACACTTGTGGTAGGGCGCGGCTGTGGAAGGTAATTGTTCTATTACATACATTAATGTTATCTTTTTTACAAGCTTTTATTTAACTTCACTTTTGTATGTATGTTTGTATGTTTACAAATCTTGCAATGAAGATTTGAACCACTTCCAATAGACCGATTGTGCTGAAACTTGGTATACCTACGTAACTTGGATGACAATACAATAATATGGTACCATGGAGCTGGTCTCATGATGAGGTTGGAAGATGACCATAGAAACATCGGTTCTTGTGGACCGATTGAGCTGAAATTTGGTATGTCTTTGTAACTTCGACAACAATTCACAAATATGGTATCATGGTGCTGATCTGACGAAGAGTTGGAAGATGCCCATAGGAACTTTGATTTCTGTGGTCCAATTGAGCTGAAATTTGGTATGTCTTCGTAGCTTCGGTAACAATACAAAAATATGATATTATGGAGCTGATCTGATGAGGAGTTGGAGGATGGCTATAGGAACTCCGATTCCTATGGTCGAATTGAGCTGAAATTTTGTATCTCTTCGTAACTTCGGTAACAATACAAAGATATGGTATCATGGAGCTGATCTGATGAGGAGTTGGAGGATGCCCATAAGAACTCCGATTCCTATGGTCCAATTGAGCTGAAATTTTGTATCTCTTCATAATTTCGGTAACAATACAAAAAATGGTATCGTAGAGCTAATCTATTGAGGAGTTGGAAGAAGCCCACAGGAACTCCGATTCCTTTGGACCGATTGAGCTGAAATTTGGTATACCTATGTAATTTCGGTGACAATATAATGACAAGGTATCATAGAGCTGATCTGACGAAGAGTTGGAAGATGTCCATAGGAACTCCGATTCTTGTGGTCCAATTGAACTGAAATTTGGTGTGTCTTCGTAACTTCGGTAACCATACAAAAATATGGTATCATGAAGCTGATCTGATGAGGAGTTGGAAGAAGCCCATAGGAACTCCGATTCCTGTGGACCAATTAAGCTAAAATTTGGTATGCCTTTGTATTTTCAGTGACAACAAAATAACATGGTATCGTTGATCTGGTGTCATGAGAAGTTGGAAGGTGCCCATAGGAACACTAGTTTCCATGGACCGATTGAGTTGAATTTCGGTATGACTACGAAATGGATAGACTTAGAAATATTTCCAACTAAAAAGTTAAAAATAAATTAACGGTGAAAAACATATTTCAAAATCAAGCTTTTATTATACACGAAAAATTAAAAAAATAAACTAAGAAAACATTCATAAAATTCGTAGTTTTTTAAACTTTACAAGTAACAATTTACAAAAGTGTTCGGTTTATCAGTAGAAGTATATAATATGATATGATCATAATAATAATATAATATCATAATAATAATCATCATCATAATCAAGTATGATACATAAACATATATTATCTATAACTAGTATATTTATATTCTTAAGTGATTTAAAAGCTTGTCGCGCAATTTCGTTAATGCAAAGACCTCGGCCGCGACGAGCTTTTAGATCACTTAAGAATATTAATATACTAGTTATAGATAATATATGTTTATGTATCATACTTGATTATGATGATGATTATTATTATGATATTATATTATTATTATGATCATATCATATTATATACTTCTACTGATAAACCGAACACTTTTGTAAATTGTTACTTGTAAAGTTTAAAAAACTACGAATTTTATGAATGTTTTCTTAGTTTATTTTTTTAATTTTTCGTGTATAATAAAAGCTTGATTTTGAAATATGTTTTTATTGTTTACTTTAGAAGTGTTAGCAGGTTAAACTGACGACGTTGTTGTATTGATAAATTTATTCCATCCTACTGGAGTAGGTAACGTCGATAAAGTGCTACAAGAAATAATCATGAGTAGGTATTTCATGTGTCTTAACTTTATTTATACATCTTGTTGTAAATACCATATTCGGAGATAATTTATCCCATGTAGAGCCGGGATATATCAAGCTTATATTTTCAACCTAATCCACCAAAAATCTCAGACTTTTTATTCGAAAGGTATATTGAAACATGGGAGTACGCTGAACCATAAAATATCTACTTTTATATATAATATGGGTAGATTAAGTTTCATTAAATAATTATCGAAAGTAATCATACCTAAAAATCATCGCTCAAAACAGTTTCTGAAATTTTTCCTACAACAAACATTTTCGGTAAACTAAACTAAAAAAACATACCTCGCTAATCTTCTTCTCATATTCCCTGATGATGGGTAACGTGACAGTCTTCGGCAGCGAGCTGAACACCTCGTGCTGCAGGTAGTATTTGTACTCGTCGAAGGTCAGTTCCTGAGAGGATCTGAAGTGGTCCAATCCTTTCTCTACCCCGTATAGGTCCAGAAGCGTGCCGATGTTGGCAGTCAGTACCTGATAACAAAAAAAATTGCATCTATATTAAATTGTCTGCGGTAGAGAAAGTTATTAGTTAATGTCAGCGTTACAAAAACATTATTTATTTAAAGGCTTAATTCTACACATGACATAAAAACTATATAGTACAATATAGTAGACGGTCTTTTCGCAAAAGTAGTAACTACAACTCACATTGGATTTTTTTTAAAATTCTCTTCTAAAGAGTATGAGTTTGAAAGTAGGACGTGAGCCAACATTTTTATTTAATCAAACGAAGCTTTGCAAAACCTAGTATGATATAAATATGACGCAAAAGTAAAACCAAAAAAATGCTAATATTGAATATTTTATAACAAGCCACTTGTAAATTCATGTCGCTATTCACTTGAACACCCTTGTCGAATATAGGAAAACGCTTAAAACCCCAAACCTATTCAGACAGCATAATTAAGCACTAACTAGCTCAAGGATGCTCCGTAACTGATGGCTCTGCTTTCTCGCTTGAGTAATCATTGCTACGCTCTTCTACAATATATCAAATGTACAAAATGTCTGCCATTTTCGAATTAATGGCCAATTAGAGCCCACGTGTATCCTTAGCTAGACATTTTGACAAGAACATTGTCGGATAAGCCATACGTTTCGAAATTTAAATTGTTTATGGTATAGAACATATAAATATTGAATTGAAAGTCATCTCTCCTTATAAACTTGAGTAACGTTACTGCGTGGTCAGCGTTATGAGTTGGAATGAGAATTGTGACATCGATATGTAATCGAAACGTGAATTAGCAAAGCAACGATTATTTCAGCTTTAAAACCAGTTTTTTTAATACAAACTTTTTTTTACTGTAGGTTTATAGGGTACCGAGGTGAGAAAAAGGAAAGAATTAACAATTTTTAAAGGAATGTATGTACCTTAGATGTGAAACGAAACAAAATTAGTTTAAAAGTCCAGTTATAAAATTAGTCTACGTTAGTTATTATGAAACCACAGAAACATTATACTATTAAGGTTTAAAATAAATAAAAATTTATTTCAACCGACAGCTACTAAACCATTTCTATTCCAAGATCTCTTAAGTTACTGTAAATATACAATATTTTCAGTCTCATGAATACAATAGTTATTGCACCGACAAATACTGTCAAACAGCACCTGAATAAATTGAAATGTGATAATCAGTCTGGTACATTATTCTCGTAAGTCGCTGCTTAGTGGCCAGAGAGGGTGGGCGTCCATCGTTTCCACAGTCAAATACTGTGACTCATCGCTTACAAAACACCATTGTGTAACGTTTTGCTGGGAGTTGCATTACTTGGATACATTTCAACTATGCTAACAGATGCGGGAATAACTGTGTCAGAACTCAGAACATAATATTGGTCGTCTAGACATATGTGTGTTTTAGAATTGATATGTTTTTAATAAATTTTCATAATACATTTAAGGAAATGTTGAGCTTTAACCGGTACTTTAAATGCATCTTCATTGGATACGGAGTCTAGAAATGTGATCAATCTTCACTAAATGGGACTTAAAAACGGAGAAAAGTTGTTGGATTTCAAGCAGACCTGCCTACCTACCTACTGGTAACTGCTTACTTCTTCGTAAATCTATACTAATATTATAAAGTTGAAGAGTTTGTTTGTTTGTTTGTTTGTTTGTTTGAACGCTAGGATCTCAGGAACTACTGGTCCGATTTGAAAAATTCTTTCACTGTTAGATAGCACATTTATCGAGGAAGGCTATAGGCTATATAACATCACGCTACGACGAATAGGAGCGGAGCAGCAATTAAGAATGTTTCAAAATCGGGGACATTTTTTCCTTTTTGTGAGCTTCCGCTGCGTGCGCTGGAGAAACGGTTAAAGTTTCGCTAAAATAATGTATCACAGAATTGTTTCCCTTTAAAAGTTCTAAAAAAAAGTCCGCGACAGCATATGTCTATCCTTTATGGCTGGCTCACTATAAGGCTTTTTACCCTAACCAAATTTATTTTAAAATAAAGTTTTATTTGTGAAGGTGTTTTTATAAATATGATATTAATCCTTATCCAAATAAATACGTTATTCATTACAAGTATTTAATTTTACATAAAATTGCCCTTTACATCATTTGATTTCACTGAGTATCTTAGAAAATATTGCAGTTTTAAAATATTGATCAAGTGCGCAGTAATGATGTACAAGGCGCCGATCGACGCGTTACGGTTTCACGTTTGAACAATTTGACCGAATTGTATGATTTTTGGTATGGACATAAATAGGACTCTGAGAAGTAAAATAGACTACAACTTATTTTCCTTCTGAACTCAACCCTGTAGTCTACGCGGACGGAGTCGCGAGCAAAAGCTAGTGTTATTTATAAATTATGCTGTGAGTTTTGAAATAATTAGATCGCACTGCACGCCCCATAAGACAGGATTTCAATATTTTTTTCGTAGATGCATCAATACTTAGACTTTACATCGACGCTAGTTAATTTCCTAAGAAAACAGTTCTAAGAACTAATTTGCCTCAGCCTTACGCACTAGCTGTTTTATTCATATCCGATTCAAGTTCACTTCGCACGTTGTATTTACAATTAGGCTGTTAATTAATACTACAAACATTACGGTGGATTCTAACCGTTAGGACATTGGCTTCTTGCAAGGCTGTTAACCACTTTAGTACATAAATACATAGCATCATGTCTGGGAGTCCCGGAGAGGTAAGGGTGCATTTCTGCACGCACATATCGCCGGGTATGTATCATGTATCATGTATGTCCCACGTGTTAGAGGACCCCATGCTGATACTTTTTTTTTTGTTATCGAGGGAAAAGCTGTTTATGGCTCTACTTCCCGCAAGCCCGGGGGGCAGTGGGGGGCGGGAAGCGTATGTCGGGGTCGACGGTCTTCCAGCCCGGCGCGCGGCGACGTCATGTCCGCGCGGATGCTAGTGCCGGGCTGGGTCCCTAACAAAATCCCTATACCGCCATACCGACCAAAACCCCCCGGTGGCCATCTCCGCGCCAAGTTACTAACAATTTCCAAATGGGTATGATAGAGCGTCATGAAGTATAACGTTTTCTTCCTTGTTACCTACATGATTCTACAATATATCATGATTATTATAGTACGAATTATTTTTCATTCTTAAATCTGTAAATTTCAATCCTCATTTAAAATAAATTTGATCCAGCCGTTTTTAAATGTACTTACCAATTGGCAAAGACGCCTTCACTCAAGAAATAAGAGACAAAGGCTATTCTAGAAGGCAGCTTACAACAAATTTATACATATTATTAAAAATGAATTTTCTTAATTTTCTAATCGAAGGATTCATCATTATCAACATCGCCCTATATATTAAGTTTATATATTTTCCACTGCATCGCGATGGTCTCTTCTTCAACTGAGAGAAGATAGCCCATAGTCCACCACGGTGCGCATAGTGGCAAATTTAACCTAAGCGTCGAGGTCATCACGATTTTGATCAAACTGACATCAAAGAAATGACTTTCGGATTGACAAACTATAAACGGCAGTTCTTCGGTAGTTGAATGAAACGACCTCTGTTATCAACAAACATGGCCGCATACGCATTATCATCCTTGACTACATCCATATGTAAATTTCTATACAAAACGCACCATTGTTGCAGTGTAAGGAAACATTACATTGGTTCGTAAGGCGCTGTGAATCAGCCACAGCGGCCTAATTCGGTGGCTGTGCGTAAGAATGGTAGACTGTGAGCCAACACTGGCTCCTGTTCCGACATAATTAACGCTAATGAATAACTTGGATGGGTATAAGTCATTGTATTTTTTATGGATTAATTTTTTGCTACCCGATAGACTAAAGGCTAAATGGGTCATGATTTTTAGTCCGTTTGTTATGTGAAATTTTTAAATCTTGTCTTTCAGATAGCGTTTTATGAAAATTGTGCTGTTCTTTATCAATATTGGGTAATCAATATTCCGTAAGTTTTCATTTGTATCAAATCAGTGAAGATACTTCTATAGAAATCCAAAAGCGTTACACGTGAATTGTTAATGTTTATTGTACGGTCCGTATATTTTCAATCATATGTCAAATTGTTTTTGATAATTAAAGACTAATTCTTCAGAATTTTGTCAGGCAAGTTAGTCTTTTGGGCGTCTATCGAAGTACCTCCACAAGTCCAATTTATTTTATAATGTAATAGACCTATAGAAGGCACTATCAACCTTTTACGTCTAATTAAATCAATCGCAAAATATTGTGAAAAGTATTGAAGTAGAGTAAGATGTCTAGGTCATTTTCACTTAGTTTATTGCTAAAGAAATACATAATTAGGAACTCTGTTGTCTGAGACTTATACCCACTCCGTACGCCAAATTTTGTTTGTTGGGGAGGGTGTTCCAGACACGTCGATACTAGACGTCCTGCGCGCTCCGGACAAAAGCCGTCTTAGTTCCTAATAGAAGAAATTTATACAATGATGCCATTATGAATTTTTGCTCAACGTAGGAATGGATTTGTTCAGGTATTCATTATTAAATGTTTATTGTACAGGTATTGTACCAAACTAGGTAAGTTTGGTCTACTAATATTCTGTCGATTGCCCTTCATTTATACTGCCAAAATTACGGAACAATGTAATGTTACATTGAACTTACTTAAAAATATTTGAAAGATTTTGTTATGCAGATCTTTAAAGCTTTATTAGAAATGAGTGGGTAAACGGTGTTCGCATCTCGTTAATTAACTAAATAAAATAAATAATCGAAATTTACTTTACATATAGTGGCTCTACCATTTGAAATATACCTATCATGTTATGATAATTTGCTTTAATTTCTTAGATGCCGATATCAATATTTTTAATTAGAATGTCGTTTCTCGTTCTGACGTTATGCAGAAAATGCCAAATAATTCAGTTCTTCTTACAATAGGCTTTTAAAAAAATTAAACAAGGAAAATCGTTAACGGGTACCACGGATGCGCAATTGTTAACACAAGAGTACATTTCCTAGATTTTAGTCATCCTAATCAGTCACTTAATCAAACATGATAAATATTCATAGTTTTGTGATAAAGGTAATTACGTCTTTGTTTTCTCATTAGATACGACGTGCGTTGAGTCAGATGATTGTGATTTCATCTCACATGACCTCGTCTGTAGTCAGCAGTTCTTTAGAAATTTTCATGGCAAATGAAACGAATAATGTTATTTAATTTACTCAAATGGCAACCCTGACTAACGCTAATAGTTGTAGAGGAGACTCATGCCCAGCAGTGGGGCATATGGACTGATGATAATCATCATCATAAAATAGTAATCTACGTAAAGATTTCGTAAGTTCTCTCATAGTAACCAATGCATATCTCACTTTTTGTCTAGCTTTATTCTATTTGATTTTGGAATTTAAGTAACCCAGGATGATGTTATAACATCAGATTACTACCGTAAGCTATGAATGATCCACTACCAACATGGAAGTCTATAACAGCCTAAGTCCAAACATCGGCTATTTTACAAAGATTTTTAGAGCGTCCTGTTTTGTATCCAACCTATGTGACTGTATACAAAAGAAGTTGTAAATGGCACTCGGGGGACTGTTGAAAATATCCTTATTATTTTTTGCTAGTCGATACTCTTCTTCTAGCATAATTGGAATGAAAATGCATTTTATTTCATTTTATGCATTATTAACGTTTGTGTTCAAGAGAAAAGTAAGTAATTAAGATCTACATCCTTGTCTTTCGATACTTCATTATAACTATTCTGCTCAATTAGTCATCAGTGCGGTATGAAAGAAAGTAAAACAATAAGTACTTAAAAATCTTTGAAAGCTTACTGATCTTTCGAGTTTAGATTTAAAGGAAACCGCGCTCAGTCTATTGTTTCATTAGCAACACTAATTGTCAATTATGTCGTTCATTAGAAGTAGGTTGAGAAATTTCCTGTGAGCCGCGGAGCATTCTGCCATTTCTTACTGCAAAGAATGTGAACAATATCTTTGTGTTAGAAAATTCTACATAAAAAATAACATAAAAAATATTTTTGGCTAAATATAAATTATTTCGATGGTCGAAGTGATCCCATTGCACTAGAAAGTAAATACATTACAGTCGATATAGCCTCTGTATTATAGAGCATCAAAGCAGTAAGAGACGACAATTTCTCATCAGTAATTAATACCACTCTTCTCATTTCCTTCTTTATACTACGCTTAAGGAATCCTTAAGAGTATTAAAATAGCCTTGGAGTCTAAAAAAAGCTTGGAATTATCGGGACAAAATATATTGCAAACAAATATAATAAACAAATGCACCGTGGAACACTAAATAGTGTCTTTGTTTACAGAAAAACTTGCGAATTACCGTAAAATTAATTTGACACAGTTTGGTTCTTCACACTTCATGCGATGTCACGATTTTACGATTTAGTGTAAGTATCTACTGCTTTTTCTCTTATATATATTTTAAAACTTGTAAAATGAAGGTGTGATCGTCTTTACGCTCACGTAATCTTATCATCATATTGTATTCGTAGAAGAGCTGAAAAATATCGTATGAAACAAAGATAAATTGATTACTTTTCAGAGAGTCATCATGTAGGCAGTGGCGGTACTTCCATAGAAGCCCGAAAGCCCGACTTGCCTTACATAGTTCCGAATAACGAACTTAACGATTGTTTATTTATAAAATAACGCTATAAACGTGAATGTGAGTACTAACCGGTAGGTATTTATTAGTCCTACGTACCAAAAAAAATATGCTGCTACTAAATAAACATTTGGGCTTGCCTTAGTTTGACACCCTAGGCACGCCACTGCATGTAGGTACGGTAAAGAACTTTGACTTAATGTATCTTCACGACTATTGTGATATGGTTATTGTTTTATTGAAGATGTCCATCATGTTTCAATAGAATGTGTGCGTAACGAGACCCAGAGACGTAAACTTCTTCCTGGCCTCAAAAACAATATTGGAGTATGTAATAGTATTCTTGCTCTTCCAGTATCAAAAGAAGTAAGAATGCCATATAAATTATATGAATGTGTTTCTGTTGATAGAGCTTAATATAGATATAGCAATTAGACTGAAGCAGTGATGGCCTCGAGGTTTAGGCACGCGGTCGAGAATTTCGGCGGTCGCGGGTTCGAACCCCAGGCACACACCTCTGACTTTTCGAAGTTATGCGTGTAATTCACAAAGAATTATCACTTGCTTTAACGGTGAAGGAAAACATCGTGATAAAACCTGCACACCTAAAAGTTCTTAGGATTTTCTTAGGTGTGTAGTCCGCCAACCCGCACTAGGCCAGCGTGGTGGACTATGGCCTAAACCCTCTCAATGGTAGAGGAGACCCGTGCTCAGCAGTGGGCGTATATGGGTTGATGATGATGAATTAGACTGTAAGATTTTTGATTGTATGTATACCATAAGGGTGACATTGTCATTTTGTGACCAAATCCTTTTCAATAAAGATAAAAAAGGTTATTGTTATTGTTCTATTAATCTTCAGTGACCTACATCTCGATATTACACAATTTTCGTTAGCTGATAAAACCATCAGGTGGTTATCAACATCTGTAGTATAGATTTTACGAATATATTTGACAAGATAAGATTATTTTACTATATCGTAAATTCTCTGAAATAAATAAGAGAATTGAACTTTACATTTGAATTTCATAGAAACAATGGAAAATTTTTCTTTGAATCTTTAGCAATATAATTAATTTTCAAGCGGCTTTTGAATATAGTAGCCTTTGCCTCCTTTATCATTAGTTCATCTGTCATTTGGCTGAATAGTCTTTTGTCCTTGTACATGCAATATTGTCTATGAACAAGAAAAAATCTAGTGTTAATAAATGGGCAATGAGATCACCGCATCCTGCGTTATATGAACATTCCACATTTAATAATGCGGGTACAGTGATGACCTCGTCAGAACTGCTGTTATTGAAATTCGGTATGACATAATATGGATGTTTTATGCGTTCACGCTTATGACACATAGGATCTTCATATACTAAATTTATTAAATTTTCGGCAGTGACATAATTTCTTGGCGTCAAAGATATAAAATCTAGAATTATGGCCAAAAAAAATAATTAAAGAAATTATAAGCTGTTGAAAAGCGAGTGTAGAAATACATTTCTGCTTACACCTACGGATACCGACGTAAGTTGTTAAGGTTTTAATATTAGACAATCAGCGATGACCTCAGTAAAGTCGTATGTGTTACTAAACATTAGAGTTTATTATAATACATTCATACTATACCTACTTGAATAAGTAGGTAGCATGTATGTAATAAAAATTGTTAGATGTCATATTTGCTCATTATCATTGGAATATAAACTTACGTACATAAACTTATATATTTGTTTATAGTTAGTATTGAATAATTAAGTTCGTTTATAAGTATTCATCGACTAAGGCTTTCGTAATGAATATTGCTTATAAAGTGACCGACACAATTTATTCTAAATAGTAAAATGCAAAAAGTTCATAATTGAGCAAAACCCCGCCTTCAAAGATAATGGAAATCTAGATATTAAGAATATGCGGTAGGTTGCGTGTTTATGATAATTCTACCGGCACTTTACGAGGGATAAGCCGCAGCGAATGGTACCGTGGAGCATAAACAAGCATTATATCATAAAAGCTTATTGCTAAAAGTCTAGTATTATTTTTATTCTTCGCAGTATAGTCGTGATGTTCAAGGCCTCGAGGTTCAAGAACGCGGTCGGGAATCTCAACGGCTCGGGTTCTTACCCCAGGCACACTTTTGACTATTCGAAGTTATGCGTGTTTTCACAAAGGATACGTGCGTTATCGGTGAAGAAAGATATCATGAGGAAACTTGTAGATCTAATAATTCTAGAATTTCTTAGGTAGGTTTATAGTCTGCTGATGATGATGGTGACATAGTAAAGTTACCATACCGGCACGAAATGATGTGTCTAAATAGATTTGACAATATCTAGTGCTTTTTCTTCACTTTAAATTGTCTAATTCACTTTTATCAGTCTATTTTCTCTGGCTGGAGGTAGAGCCATAAGCAGTTTTCCGCTCTAAAAAAGCTTGACCCTTAAGCCTTAAATTTGAGTCCTGGTCTGGAGATAAGATGTACCTAGAAAAAACATTTTAATATTTAAAAAATACTTTTTGAGAACTCTTTCTTATTTCAATATCATTGTTTACCATAAAAGAAAATGAGTTCAATTTGCCCAATAATAATTTATTATCCTATCGTTTAAATGTCAGTTTTTGATGATCGTGAAAGTAGGTGGTCGCAGTTGACATTTTCAGTTGGGTGTGTCAGGGCTAGCACGTAAAATTTCGCCACAAAATATTTACTTTGGTATCCACAATTACTTATAATTGAATGAACGTACAATAGCATGTGTTGTAATCAATTACGAAGCCATGTGTGGTCCACGCAGAATGTTGACATTTTAAGATTTTCAACAAAAAATCACAAATTTTTGTCATACTGATTTTGGTCAAATTTGGGCAATGACTTATATATGTGAAGGGGTAAGCATATTTTATTGAATTATTTTATAGAATATCTTGACGACAATACATAAGAATAATCTGTGATTTAGGCGTATGCATGTTTGGGTCCACTTACTCACTCACTGATCCAAATACTATCCTAACAAAAGCACCGCTGAATTTTAGTAAGCAAAACGGAGTCTTAGTAAGCAAAACATTATTAATAATAAAGAAACGATGAAACTTCGTTCTGTTCTCACCTAATAAAGTTAAATGCTTATTTTTACTCTTGCAATGAATATAGCTACGATTGATAGAAAATGCATTGACGACATGACAGGTTACTGACATCGGATGTTGCTAATAAAATCGCGGCAGATGGCTCCTGTCGCATCAAACAGCTGTGTAGTACGATTTAAATTGATTATATCAAAATTAGCTGAGCAAAGGAAATAAACTTCTAAATTAGAGTTAGGAGCAGTTATTAATTTATGGTATCTTTAGATCCATCAATAAAAATGACAAAATTGTAGTGTTTTAATGTCATTGTTAAATAATGAGAGTATGAATAAAAAGCAATAAATGTTTACTAAAATTTTCAACACTAAGATATTGGAAAGGAGGCAATAAATATAAGTATTTTGACTGAACACATTTTGACCAGATTTTCACTTATGCATAGGAGCTTGCAAGTTAGCGACAACTTAAGTACCAACAAGTTAGTTACAGTTTTAGCGACAAATTATGTATCTCATAATCGAAATAAATAAGATTTCCAAAAACGTTTTTCAGAGATAGCATTATTTTTCAGAAAAATAAACTTAAAAAAAATTAATGACTTTAGTACAGATTTTTCGGTGCCAAGAACATCTAGACCCATAATAAATATATGAGTGGGTCACACAAACATTTGTTTCGGTGCGGGGATGAAGCCCACAGGCTCTGGTTTTACAACCTGGTGTCTAACCAACTGCGTAACGGGTCTATACCTACAGTACGAGAGATTCCGTGTGCCAAGTTCCTACACCCTACTAATAAATCCAGATTGATTAATGTGATAGCCCTTGTATTCGCAGTCCGTCGCCATTTGTCGGAGAATGTCGCATTCGCCGTGAACGAAGCGTGAACTGAATTGCAACATTTGCAATTTCATACTTGTATTGACATTTTGCGGAAATAGATACGGTTTTGTGTTAGGAAATGTAGAAGATTTGTTGAAACCGTTTACTTACTTATATTAATCGTAGTAATCCTAACTAATATTACAAATAAGAAAATGAGTTTGTCAGTAACTCTGTTATTTGAATCAACGTTTCTGATCGCCATTTTTATTTTCTTCTTTTTAAGCTTACTATTTAAGAGAGCTTATTAGTATTGTAAGCTATAAATAATTTTTTACTTAGTATTTTTGGTAATTTTATTCTTTTTCCATACTTTTACCCTTTAAAAGAAATATTTAAATAGCAAATAATAATTATTATATTCGCATAACTGCCGTGCTGATCCTACAACATACTAGTAAGGATGCATTATGCGTTGCCACACATGAACTGCTAGTAAATATACAGCAGAATAATAATTTTTTAAATACGTATTTTTGATCATTCACAATGAAAAAACGGAAAATAATCATCTTTTAATCGCTACTCGATTTCAACAGCACAATATTTTATATTAGGTACGATCAAAAGTATTTTTTCATAATTTCTATGAGGATTTTATGTCAGGGGTATTTAAAATTAGTTAGTATACATTATGCATCGGATGAATTATCACTTGCTTTAACGGTGAAGGAAAACATCGTGATGAAACCTGCACACCTAAGAGTTCTTAGGAATTTCTTAGGTGTGTAGTCCGCCAACCCGCACTAGGCCAGCGTGGTGGACTATGGCCTAAACCCTCTCAATGGTAGAGGAGACCCGTGCTCAGCAGTGGGCGTATATGGGTTGATGAAGAAGAAGAAGAAGATGCATCGGATACATTTTATCAACGGCTCGTGACCGGAAACTGATGACCCCTACGACACGACCATGATTACGTCATGACAATTATCAAAGATTGTTAACTCCGTGTTACATCATTTGCCTGACTTCCTCATTGGTCCTGGGGCTTAAGTATTTGGCATTTGGCCGAAAAGTACCGGGTTTGAGCCCCTTGTAGACGATAATGTTGTTGAGTTTTTCATTTACGAAATTTTAAGTAGCAGTATAACAGTAACAAAGTCTTAAAATGTGTTTGAAATAATTGGATATAATAGAGAACAGGGAAAACAGGAATAGAAATACCTCTGCCTACCATTTTGAGAAAATTGTAGTAAGTGTGAGTATGTTATTTAGTAAAGCTCGTAGTACCTTATTATAAGGATAACCTTATTCACAAATCTTAGAAAAAAAATACACCCAAAAGTCACAAACTTTTGACCTCACACTAGAAGAGTCCATAGTTCGACGTTTCGATGGCAGATTTTTCATATATTTTTAAAGATTTTTTTACAAGGGTACGATATAAATAACCAATAGACTGCATAAACTTAGTTATGTAACATAATCGACTTATTAACACCTCCGTGCTAAGATATTTCCTTATATCCTTGTTGTTAGACACGAATAATAAATATTTGATATGACCTAGTGACCAACATTGCATAAATTGCCAATTTGCAAATACTTAAGGCTTTATGTCCAAGGAGGCGGGTAAAGTTCTTTGACCTAGCCGAATTTTCGTGAAGCTGAAATTTTCTAGAAAAAGCTATTACACGATACCAAACGAATCTAGTACTTTTAGACCGAATCCGCACTATTCGTTTGACATCAGGATAGAGCTAATCTTTACTTCAATGTTATAAGGTTCTTTTGTCGTTGCTTTTATGTCATTCTTTTTATTACTTTTATAACATAAACATTTCGTGTCTAACATTCTATTTATTTCTATTTTTAAGCAGTGTGAGGGGAAAATTAAATAGACCTTTATAATTTTGGCAAGAAGCAACTGTTAATAGTCATATAAAGTCTGTTTGTTACCCAATCACGCAAAAACTGCTGCATGAGTATATGATATACACAAATTACATATTTTTTTCACTTTAGAAAACGATCGGTTGCCGAAAGTTAATAAATTAACGGTGAAAAACATATTTCAAAATCAAGCTTTTATTATGCACGAAAAATTAAAAAAATAAACTAAGAAAACATTCATAAAATTCGTAGTTTTTTAAACTTTACAAGTAACAATTTACAAAAGTGTTCGGTTTATCAGTAGAAGTATGATACGTAAACATATATTATCTATAACTAGTATATTAAGATTCTTAAGTGATCTAAAAGCTCGTCGCGGCCGAGGTCTTTGCATTAACAAAATTGCGCGACAAGCTTTTAAATCACTTAAGAATCTTAATATACTAGTTATAGATAATATATGTTTACGTATCATACTTCTACTGATAAACCGAACACTTTTGTAAATTGTTACTTGTAAAGTTTAAAAAACTACGAATTTTATGAATGTTTTCTTAGTTTATTTTTTTAATTTTTCGTGCATAATAAAAGCTTGATTTTGAAATATGTTTTTCACCGTTAATTTATTTTTAACTTTTTAGTTGGAAATATTTCTAAGTCTATCCATTTCGTAGTCATACCGAAATTCAACTCAATCGGTCCATGGAAACTAGTGTTCCTATGGGCACCTTCCAACTTGTCATGACAACAGATCAACGATACCATGTTATTTTGTTGTCACTGAAAATACAAAGGCATACCAAATTTTAGCTTAATTGGTCCACAGGAATCGGAGTTCCTATGGGCTTCTTCCAACTCCTCATCAGATCAGCTTCATGATACCATATTTTTGTATTGTTACCGAAGTTACGAAGACACACCAAATTTCAGTTCAATTGGACCACAAGAATCGGAGTTCCTATGGACATCTTCCAACTCTTCGTCAGATCAGCTCTATGATACCTTGTTATTATATTGTCACCGAAATTACATAGGTATACCAAATTTCAGCTCAATCGGTCCAAAGGAATCGGAGTTCCTGTGGGCTTCTTCCAACTCCTCAATAGATTAGCTCTACGATACCATTTTTTGTATTGTTACCGAAATTATGAAGAGATACAAAATTTCAGCTCAATTGGACCATAGGAATCGGAGTTCTTATCGGCATCCTCCAACTCCTCATCAGATCAGCTCCATGATACCATATCTTTGTATTGTTACCGAAGTTACGAAGAGATACAACATTTCAGCTCAATTCGACCATAGGAATCGGAGTTCCTATAGCCATCCTCCAAGTCCTCATCAGATCAGCTCCATAATATCATATTTTTGTATTGTTACCGAAGCTACGAAGACATACCAAATTTCAGCTCAATTGGACCACAGAAATCGAAGTTCCTATGGGCATCTTCCAACTCTTCGTCAGATCAGCACCATGATACCATATTTGTGAATTGTTGTCGAAGTTACAAAGACATACCAAATTTCAGCTCAATCGGTCCACAAGAACCGATGTTTCTATGGTCATCTTCCAACCTCATCATGAGACCAGCTCCATGGTACCATATTATTGTATTGTCATCCAAGTTACGTAGGTATACCAAGTTTCAGCACAATCGGTCTATTGGAAGTGGTTCAAATCTTCATTGCAAGATTTGTAAACATACAAACATACATACATACATACATACATACATACATACATACATACATACATACAAAAGTGAAGTTAAATAAAAGCTTGTAAAAAAGGTGTGTGTCATAGCTAGTACTGCATAAAAGGAGCGAGGAGTAAGTGACGAGACAGTTGAGAAAGTGAATGGGCCTAATTAAACCAATTTGAGTCAATTAACAAAAATATTTTTATGAACGTGTGTGGCTTGAGAGGTCTGTCTGGAAATCGTTGGCTATTTTTGTTCAGAATTTTAATTTATGTAGGTATATCGGTGTATGTAATTGGTGTATTATACTGAAAATGGTTAGTAAAGTGTACCTAAACTGTAAATTGACACTTAAGACTTGACTTTGCCAGCTTAAGACACATGGATGATGGAATAAAGGTCCTATTGGAGAATTTTTTGTATTATTTTCAGAATCCGCTCTACTACTCGGATTTTTCTAGAAGCCCATAAACACTTGACTCAATAGGACTTTTCTCGGATTTTAAAAATCTGGTCTGATGGTGATGATGATGACCATGAGTGATCAATGTGGTCAAATTAGAAACTTAGCACTGTTCACTAACTTAACCCTTATCAAAACATCTCCATGCGACACTTGGCATAGACGCAGATCTATAAATCTTCCGTATTCCAATGTCAGTGACCGGATTTTCTGATACCCCTATATCTAAGTTGGCGGTTGACTTACCGTATTGTGGTTAGGAATATGTATGTGACATGTGGGTGTACATATTTATTGAAAGCTTTCTAATAAACCAATAATTTAGAAAGTAATAGCCATTGTAATATAATTCAGTTATCGATATGTGCGGAGAAATCTTGCGTAAGGCCACCGTTTTGTAGGTCATATGTCTCGTGCGTTGTTTTGTGCTGAAATCTAAGCTGAGTGTTGCTAACTTCATATACATATGTACAAATAGCCTCAGTTTAAATTTTGTATATTTTTTTCACTTTTACAGAGATTGAAGGAAAGTTTGTTTTTCTGGCTGCAAAATTTTTTCAAAGATATTTTTTTAACTTATTTAAAGCATTTTTTTTTGTATTCATGTTGTGTTGTAACCACATAGATACTTGACTTTTTATGGGATTAGATGCAGTCATGGACTTCCTTAATGGATTTTACCCTTAAAATAGTTCCTTAGAACATTGAATTGGCGTTAGGTGATCTTATGCAATCCGTGATAATCTACAAAAAATATTTTCTATCTTTAATCATTCTAAGACGTTTTCACATAAGCAAAATTATCGCAACAGTTTCCTACTTTTCCTTCAATTTTTTATCCCTTTGGACCACATTACTGAAAAGCATCACGACCTAAATCATTCAGTCTTTTAGTTACCAAGCAAAAGACTCCCAAAAGCACAATTTCCTTTCAAAACATCCCAGACTGGGGTGACGCCATAGCTCCACCCATGACCGGGTCAGCGCTGTGTCAACGTCGTGAAACCAAAAACATAGGTTCGTAACATAAACGTAACCCACGCCTTTTGGTTGATTGACTACAGTCAACATGGTATTACTAGGGACGGATCGAATTTGGTCAGTTATTGGGTGATTTACCTTGTTTTGATTTATTTCATTTGGACTAAACCCTATCGATGGTAGAGGAGGCCTTTGATAGCGGGTGTTTGGAACAGTAAGGAGTGTTATTTGATGTTATATTGATTACAATGTTTCATTTAAGTTGACTAATGGCACAATCTTAATTTTATGTTTGAACTAGCTTTTGCTCGCGACTCCGTCCGCGTAGACTACAGGGTTTAGTTCAGAAGGAAAATAAGTTGTAGTCTATTTTACTTCTCAGAGTCCTTTTTATGTTTATACCAAAAATCATACAATTCAGTCTAATTGTTCAAACGTGAAACCGTAACGCGTCGATCGGCGCCTTGTGCAATATTTTAAAACCTGCAATATCTTCTAAGATACTCAGTGAAATCAAAAGATGTAAAGGGCAATTTTATTTAAAATTAACTACTTGTAATGAATAACGTATTTATTTGGATAAGGATTAATATCATATTGATAAAAACACCTTCACAAATAAAACTTTATTTAAAAATAAATTTGGTTAGGATAAAAAACGTTATAGTGAGCCAACCTTAAAAAACATATTTTAAAATCAAGCTTTTATTATGCACGAAAAATTTAAAAAATAAACTAAGAAAACATTCATAAAATTCGTAGTTTTTTTAAACTTTACAAGTAACAATTTACAAAAGTGTTCGGTTTATCAGTAGAAGTATGATACATAAACATATATTATCTATAACTAGTATATTAATATTCTTAAGTGATCTAAAAGCTCGTCGCGGCCGAGGTCTTTGTATTAACGAAATTGCGCGACAAGCTTTTAAATCATTTAAGAATATTAATATACTAGTTATAGATAATATATGTTTATGTATCATACTTCTACTGATAAACCGAACACTTTTGTAAATTGTTACTTGTAAAGTTTAAAAAAACTACGAATTTTATGAATGTTTTCTTAGTTTATTTTTTAAATTTTTCGTGCATAATAAAAGCTTGATTTTAAAATATGTTTTTCACCGTTAATTTATTTTCGACTTTTTAGTTGGAAACTAGTGTTCCTATGGGCACCTTCCAACTTCTCATGACACCAGATCAACGATACCTTGTTATTATGTTGTCACTGAAAATACAAAGGCATACCAAATTTTAGCTTAATTGGTCCACAGGAATCGGAGTTCCTATGGGCTTCTTCCAACTCTTTGTCAGATCAGCTCTATGATACCTTGTTACTATATTGTCACCGAAATTACATAGGTATACCAAATTTCAGCTCAATCGGTCCAAAGGAATCGGAGTTCCTGTGGGCTTCTTCCAACTCCTCAATAGATTAGCTCTATGATACCATTTTTTGTATTGTTACCGAAATTATGAAGAGATACAAAATTTCAGCTCAATTGGACCATAGGAATCGGAGTTCTTATGGGCATCCTCCAACTCCTCATCAGATCAGCTCCATGATACCATATTCTTGTATTGTTACCGAAGTTACGAAGAGATACAAAATTTCAGCTCAATTCGATCATAAGAATCGGAGTTCCTATGGCCATCCTCCAACTCCTCATCAGATCAGCTCCATAATATCATATTTTTGTATTGTTACCGAAGCTACGAAGACATACCAAATTTCAGCTCAATTGGACCACAGAAATCGAAGTTCCTATGGGCATCTTCCAACTCTTCGTCAGATCAGCACCATGATACCATATTTGTGTATTGTTGTCGAAGTTACAAAGACATACCAAATTTCAGCTCAATCGGTCCACAAGAACCGATGTTTCTATGGTCATCTTCGAACCTCATCATCAGACCAGCTCCATGGTACCATATTATTGTATTGTCATCCAAGTTACGTCGGTATACCAAGTTTTAGTACAATCGGTCTATTGGAAGTGGTTCAAATCTTCATTGCAAGATTTGTAAACATACAAACATACATACATACATACATACATACATACATACATACAAAAGTGAAGTTAAATAAAAGCTTGTAAAAATAGACATATGCCATCGCGGACTTTTTTTTAGAACTTTTAAAGAGGAACATTTCTCTCATACATTATTTTAGCGAAACTTTAACCGTTTCCGCAGCGCACGCAGCCGAAGCTCACAAAAAGGAAAAAATGTACCCGATTTTGAAACATTCTTTATTGCTGCTCCGCTCCTATTCGTCGTAGCGTGATGTTATATAGCCTATAACCTTCCTCGATAAATGTGCTATCTAACAGTGAAAGAATTTTTCAAATCGGACCAGTAGTTCCTGAGATCCTAGCGTTCAAGCAAACAAACAAACAAACTCTTTAGCTTTATAATATTAGTATAGATGAATATAATATTTTCACTTAACTTATTAATAGTAAAATTTTGACAAGATTTTTATGTTGAAAATAAATAAACCTATGGAAGCGTCACGGTCTTTGGGGGACGTCTATATCCAGAATCTTTCAGCTGATGATGATGATGATGGTGATTCTTTCATCATTATCATATCAATCATATCAATTAGAATCTGTTTTGCTGTTTGAGAACCAAATATTCATTTGGAGTTGTTATATTACAATAGTCTTGCCGCAATGAATGAATTTACGCTATAATAATTTATACTATTAGCGGTTAAACTCAATGAATAAGGCAAGATGTCGTACCATTTCGTTTGAGTCAATGAATACATCCTTCAATCGTACTTGAAATTTATTGAATATTTTGTTTTCTTGGGTTCATCTTCGGAATAAAGATCTGAGTAAAGCCTTAATGGTTGTTCTTTCCTTAGTCTTAGACCTTATACCAAGGAAGAATCAGAACCACTAGATACACAAAAAGAAGTATATGATAAAAACCATCTTATGGTAGACGATGACGGATATGAAAAAAGAAGGCCACTTAGTATCAACGCACATTAGACATATATATGCAATATGCATTTACATATAAGATTCATTGATGGAGTTAAAGATATAAAAGAAATAGTTAAATACGCAGAGCTTAATAGGAAAGCAAACCTTGAAAACATAAACCCAAGGGTAGTTGAAAGAGAATATATTTTGGTCTTGTTAAATGTGCAATGGCTTCGTTGAATTGCATCTTATTCATAATATTTATAACACGATGCCAGTTTACATTATTTAATGTAATAATAACCGATGAATCATCGTTTGAACTTTGCCATAGCTCGGAACAAAATAAATACTATTGTACGACCAATGGAACATTATTTTACTATTGCAGTGTAAACAGATTTTGTGAAGGTTTTGTATTTCGCTGCAAACGTGTAATGTTTACATAGATGTAACCAAAGTGGTAGCCAAAATTACATAAAAATATACGCACAGTTTTTGGTTTGTCCATGTTTGGGAGTAATATTTTTTTCCTTATTTATTACTTTGTGTATGTTTGTTTCCTCCAGCTTTATGTCAAAAGATTCAATAGAGCATTTTTTTTCGGGAAGAGTTAGTTCAAGAGTTATGGCTAAGATTTACTCAAGTGAATATGTTTGTATGTTAATTTTGTAATAAGTTCTGTTTGCAGGTGCTCATCATTAAAATTGTAACAATTTTTTTCTATACTAATTGTAGACATGTGCTTAATCCTAAGAGACACCGCCGTGAATATGGACGTAACCAAAATAAAGATATGGTTATAAACATTCTATAACCGGAAGGCTGTTAGTGCTGTTAATACAAGTAGGTACTTGGGCGCCCTGTATTCCTTAAGTGAAAAATTGCTAGTTAGATAAATTGAGAATTAATGAATAATGCAGATACACACGTGCCCAACATATAGCGAATACACATACCTACATATACATAATACTCCATGTGTACACGCCTATAACAAGCGACCGATTTTGATCAAACATTTGCGGAACAATTTTAGTGTCTACATAAAAAATTGGCTATCAGTAAGAGTAAACATAATTTACACAATAATCCAGTAAATATTATTTATAAATGAGCTCTCTAATGGCCTAGAAGTCGAATGGCCGCATTGGGACCTAATAGGTATTTCTGGGCAGTAAAAAACGAGTATCCAGAAAATAAACTATATATTATAACGACTAAACTGTGTCTTGTGTTGTTATAAATTTATAACAGAAATAATGACGAATAAAAAATAATGTACATATATTACTGATTTGTTAAAAAATCATGTCAATGATGAGGAAGTTTCTTGACATTTCTTCTCCGCAGCGATAATACGATCCGAAGCGGCAATAGCTTAAAATTGACGATTTGAGACACAATCATTCGAATTGTCATTACCGAGTTCCTATATTTCATGGCCCCTGGTGATTTTGTAATTTTTGTAAATTTTTATGTAAAATTTAAGTGTAAATAAACGCTCAGTCTCTAGTATATTAGTGCAAAGGTCACTGGTTTGAGTAGAGACCACAAAGTTTCTTACTAGTTAACCAAAATTGTGGTCAGGAAATTTGTGGGTTCTCTACATAGATTTTATAGACGAGCATACTTGAGTAAGGCTCTAAGGATATCTCAATATCATAATAGCTTGACTCAAAAATTTCATGCTTTTAAAAAAAGTCTTCTTAAGATATACTTCCTTATACCTTCTTGGTATCGCAGATTCAAACCGTCAGAAGTTTTATTAGTATGACCATCACTTTAAGTATTCCTTTTGATTTTACGGTATTAATTATATCTGTTACAAGCACAAACAAAAATATTGGTGATAACTTTTAACAACATCAAAGCGAAATTTTAACAAGGATATATCCAGATGCTTAATCCGTTTTTACGAAGATAAAGATTATGATGATTTAAACTCGTAAAATAGATAATTTATTGGAGATAAAGGCACGTAAGTATGAGATTGACCTTGCACTTTTCATTTTACTATCTACTCTCAGATACTACGAAACAGAAACCATTCAATTCAACAAGCAGCGATAAAAGGACATTGCTTTCAAATAACGAACACGGAGCGATAATTTTTTTAATTCACGCGACTAAGGAATTATGAAACATAAAGCCAACAGAATAACATACCTTTAATTTCGATTTGTGCACAACATCGTTGTTTTGCAATGAATCGAACGCATGCCATATGCAGTTTGTGACGTTTTTCAATAACGCAGACATTGTTCACTGTACTGTCATTCCAAAAAAAAAACACTATCGTAAGCAAAGGAAGCACATAAACAGTTTACGGACAAATGCGTGCACGCGACCCGGCTGTTCGTTTCACACTGGCTGCCGCGGTTCGTCACCGTCGTCTCGATTGATACTGTACGAAGAAATATGTATAGCGACACTGAACTTTATTACGTTTACCAGCTTGTCGTAAATTTAATGAAATACGAAGTGAACAAACATTTGTCAACAGAAAACATAATTTTCTTGGCTATATTTATCATTACTGTGTGGCCAACTTAGAATAGAAAAGTTTGCGAGAGATTTGTGAAGCTCTACATGACTATGACTTATGGGTTTTGTAACTGATAATGGGGATGAAAGACAAGATACCCTGAGGCAAGCGAGGTTGTCTGAAAAAGTCCTTAGAACACTCAATTATATAGCAATATTTTCCTTCCCCATTTTTAAAACTCATTCGATTCAATAATATGTAATTGTCTTTTTCCTTTTGGTGTATGGCGTACATTGGATAAGAAACAAAACTCATTTCAAAATTGGTTTACATCAATGTATATAACTTTTATAGTTTTGTCATCATCGTAAGATGTAAATCTTGTGTCGTGAGTTTTAGGAACTGAAATCTCTCGAGATTTTTCGGTCTGACAAACATCCAAACTTGAAACAAATATTTTGGTTCACGCTAACGATTTTCTCATATTAAAAGCGAGTGTTTAGCAATCTGGGCTGTCAAAAATAGGGTCACAAAAATATCAATATATATTTAATAATTATATAAAAGAAGCTTTGTTACCGTTTTACGCTCCGCCCTTTCAGTTTCCACACCAATTCACTGTTCTTAATTATTTTTGGCATGGATTTGTTTAGATTGGACCTTTGAAAAGGTTACAGGTTACTTATAAAATTTCGCCCGGATGGACTCAGTGCTAATATTACAGTACCATGAAATTGATTGAAATTGTATCAGGTACAATTGTCTGTGTTTCCCTCTGTTAGTGAATGAGGAAGATAAGGAATATTATTTATAGAATAATAGAGTTCTATATAAAGGAATAAAATAATTACAGATAAACTTTTCGATTTCGATGCAGACACAGAGGGCTTTGGAAGTCTTTAGATAAGGCAGGCAAGCCAGTCCAGCAGTGGACGTCTTTCCGCCGATGATAATGAGAAAACGCTGGTGTTGACCACTTAACATCAGGTGACTCACTAGTTCGTTTGCCTCCTTCCTCTTAAAATAAAAAATATAACCAACTGTTTATATAAAGTCTTAATTTTAAATTAATTATAATATACCCATAATTCAGACATACAGTGTAAACTCAATGTATCATCACTCAATTTAACATCAAAATGCCTAAAGCGTCGAAATCACCCTGCTTTGATTTGTTCCGCTTGCGCTTTATACAATAATTATTTTCTCTACATTTAACGACAACTCTCTATAACTATGTATAACGACATATAATGCACTGGCCCTTTAGTGTCATTACATAGAGCTTACACTGTATTTGCCTGATTTTTATTTGACTGAAGATATAAAAAAGAAAGGGGTTAATAAAGACATGACAGCTGACAGGTATGTGTGGAAGGAGAAAACATACTGCGCCGACCCCACGGAATACATTGGGACCAGGGCAGGGGAATGATCACTGTATTTGCTTAAACCCTTGTGTACAAATCTATGTCTAACGTCTAAAATATGTATGACCTAGCGGCTAGCACGTGTACAGCACTTTCATTGATATCTATTACTCCAATAGGAGCATTAGTGCGATTAATAAAATTTACGATCCATTTGTAGATAATTAGGTTCAGTTAGACTAATGGCATTAAAGTCTAGACCTGATGTATTATTTATTGTCGTGATATGCTAAAGCTTTTAATAAATGTGGAACATTATTTGTTATGGATATCATTCATTTGGGTTTAATTATAATTATTCATTACTATATTAGGAGATTATTTTAAAATAAGGCTTATCATCCTATCTCCGATTTTCCGCATACAAGAATTGATAGTAGCATTTACAGAAGTGCATAGAACATAGCTCAAAAAGTCTATACGATCCTACTTTGTTTTTAACCCGCACCAAAAGTAATAAAGAGAATAAAAGAAGAGCAAAAGAAAGTTGGAGCTGGAAACATAATTTATAAGGCGTTCCTCCACAGAAAACTAGGAGACAAAATGTTTATGCACGATTTGCAATATTAAGCTTAATATTACCGAGCTTTTACCATCTGGTAATAGGGGCTCGGTATCGATTTGTCTAGCCAACACAAACTTGCCGCGGTGGGAAATGCAAGAGCGTCTAGAATTTTAAAGTTACATTTAATGTCGCAGCTATGTTAGTGTCGAGTAAAAACATGATATATTAACTAAAAGACGCAATTAGATTGTAATGCCTCAGAATGCGAAATACGTGTTTAGTATTTAGTGAGAGATTTGGGAGAAAATAAAGACTTTTTTGAAAACTTCTGTTGTCCATAGACTAGCAACTATATATTTTTTATTTTTTCTTTGCAATATTAGTTACCATTGTGTTATCTAGACCAATTCGGCTTCCTAAGCAAACCAATACATCTTGGAGACTTATTAGTCTTCGTTTTGTTTTAAAAGTTACAGATAGTAATATAGAGAGCCTTTTTTAAAACTGTTATTTAAACATTTTATTACCTTCCTATTTCCTCTGTTTTGACATTTCTTCATCTATAAAAAGAAAGAAAACTTCGATCTAGTTAAGAGTAGCTATTTATTTTACATTATTTTCAAAACTTAAACAAAATTCCAATTTTCTTAACAAACATGTCATAATTAAAAGCGAATACTCTTAAACCGATGAGGTATTATTGGGTTGAAGGCACTACACATATATATTCAACCTTAACTTAATCGTGCAAGACTTGGTATCCTTGCCGCGACAGATAAACGCAACTTGCCGCTCTTAAAATGGCCTGCCTCCCTTGCAATATAATTACATTACTCATCAAAACATCGAGATTCATCGTCCTCGAGTGTTTTCACCATATCCGTATTACTGAGTCATTAGTGTAAGCAGTGTTGGATTGGGAAAAGCAAAGTATGGGTTGACCCCCCGACAATAATGTATGACTGCTTACTATACTTCATACTTACTATTCTATTACTTTTTATTATTGTGTTATAATATTGATAATATTTTTAATATGGATTCAAATTTCAAAATTTCCTCTACAGAAATTAATTCTTAGAATATTAATGTCCCACAAAAAGCGAGGCTGATAGAAAAACTAAGGAAATACCATCAGCGAAAATTTTCTAAATAATCGAATACCTGCAGGTTGTGGCAATCACGCAAATACATTATTTGCGAACAGATAAGATTACTCATTTATATATTTTAACCTCCACTCTCCAAATACAGAAAACAAATTACTATTTCTTTACTTAAATACTTTCATATTTATTTAACATACACTAAATAAAAAAAAACTCCCCGTTTAAAATAGATTTCTATACATCCCGCGCTATCTTAATCCGGCCCTGAATTTGTCAGTTTGTTTGTAGCTCGTAATTGTACCGGACGACTATAAGCTCTTAGTTGGTAGTTTGCATAAATTTGAATCATTTTACTGATACAATCAATATTTATTAAAGGGCAATGGGAGGCATTAAGTATGTGCCGATTGATTGAAATAGTGTCATTAAGAGTTTCGTTTAAAAGAAGTCTTAAACGATTTAAACATTACAAATTTACAATAACCTATGGAATGTCCCATTGTTGGATAAAGGTCGTATCAAATTTGAGAGGAGTGTCGTTATGCTATAGTCTAGTTATCTCTTATATACCTATTGCTGTTTGAACAAATCTGAATGCGCTGTGTTTATAGAAAAATAGTAGTTTTATGAGTACATTATGAGTATCTAGAAAGAAATAACTAGACGTTACATTTTTTCATTCTAAAATTTGGTTTCGTCTGTCACTTTAAATGGCTTAGTGGGGTTCAGTCGAGTACAATATTTTAAGAAGCTTTTCTTTTACTTTAGATTAGATTTATAAATGATAACCATTATGAATTTTGCTTTATTTTGATAGTTAAATTATTAAATAAACGAATGAGACGTTTCCTGAGATAATATGGTAAACTAAATGACTAGACCTATGATATCATTAAACTAATTGTCATTTTATCTTCAGTCTTGACATAATTAACATAATTTCTATTTTCTTAGAGCACACACGTCATTTCGCATCCATTTGAAACTGTTCTCATTATAGTAGAACACCGGATGGTTGGTAAGCCCTTTCCTGTTTATTGTATTCTATATTCATTTGGTATTCAACTCTTGCGACTCGATATTTGATTCATTGACTTTACTATGACTAACTTTATATATACTCAAGCCACGTATATTTCAAAGGAGAGGTGTAAATCTTCGACCACGGTTCGAGATGGTTTCACGTTTAAAAAGATAAACCCATTACATTTTTCGGGCACATTTTTATTCTCCGTGCAGTAAGGTGCCTGCTAAGAATTTAGTGATTAGAAAACCCAATAATTTTGCTTGAAGTATCGACCCTGACTTTATTTAACCTTAAGCTAATTTATGCCATGGGATTAATGTAGCTATCACCATTAAAGCAAATAGTGATTGGCTAACTTAACGTCTAAACTCAATAAAACTTACACTTGCGTTCTATCTGAGAATGAATTCCTATTAATGATAAACGTTAAACGTTCATTCACACGAACAGACATTAGCACAAATTACATTTACTAAGCGTAGAGCGATATAAATTATTCCATCTAAAAAGGGCAGCTATTAAAACATTACCAAAACACGATTAGCCATTTTGTGAAAAGGGCAAAATTAATATTTTTAGTTCAACGCATGACTAACAGAATCATGACCAAACGTAGGAGCGAGTGGGCTCCAGACTGACGACTCGCTGTTTTTTTTTTTTAATTTTAATAAGATATCTCACGTCCATACAAGGAGGTTAAATATAACGACATGAATGGCGCAGTATTTGGAACAATATGATTTAAGTGAGTAATTAGCGTCAGTTGCAGTGACAAGTAATGGTTTGTCAGGTGAGCAAAAAGTTATGAGGCGTGACAGCCGAGGTGTTATAGTGTTGTTTTTATTTTATTTTTGGCTGGAGTTTATGATTAATATGTAAGTTATCGTTTTAAACTCTTGCAAAACTTGATTTTCGGTTTAATATGCATAGTTTGAAAAGGATTAGATCTTAGCTCTACATGCCAACTTTATTCTAGAGAATAACAACAATATACCGAAAAATACCGAATAGAAGGTAATCCTTGCTTGTATTAGGAAGAAGCCCAGGTCAATCCTCAAATATTCCGTTCCATTCCAATTTTTAAATTCATGTCTATAGAGAGGTTTCAGGTTCCGAGATTTTCCATAGACGAATTTTGGTTAGAGGAACTATAGAAATCCTTACTCATATTTTTTTCACCTATTAGGTGCAGTAGTCGTAAGTCTACTTGAATTGTTTTCTTTGTACATTATAAAGTATTTATTAGAGATGTATTTGGGCAAACATCTGTACGAGTTTAATCAGCAACAAACACATTCATTAAAGGTCTTTCAAAACATGCAGGAACCATCTTGACCACATCCATATCTGTGTAGGACAGACATGCAAATAACTTCTATCGGAAGCGAACCAAGGCTTTTGGCCATATTGGGCGCGCAGGGCCGCTTGCGCCGTACGATACGTTTTCTAAAATAAATCTTCGAGATTAATGGTTACGGGAACCGGAACTTAGTTTTTTTTACGTTTGGCTGGCAATAGTTGGGGCAGATATGTAGTAAAATATTAAATAATAAAATGCATTTACCACTCGCATACATAGTTCTAACCTCACACTTGCTACGGGAGTCTTTTCGTTCTCAAACACTCAGAATCGAAACAAATATTTGTGGACTACAAAAATATTTGTCTAGGTACGGGATCGAACCCGCGCCCTCCCATTTCACGAGCTGGTCAAATGCGTCACAAGACTTTCAAAAAGTTTTTTAATTTTATTTTGGTGACTTAAAATAACAAAGCGTTAGCAACTGTAACTGTTACTAACAAAATGAAACGCTATTATGTAGAGTTGTAATATACTACAGAAGCCAGTTTCCTTTAAGGCATTTGCGGCTTAGCCCTATCTGACTTTATTTAAACGCGCAATAAGGAACAGTTTTAATAACATTCCGTGGAATGTTATGCCTTGCCAATAAGAAATCTTCATGACGCAATACTATGAGATACGACTGTGCCGTGTGTTGATTCTTCTCAAACGAGGATAGAGTACATTTTTAATTCTTAGTTATGTTTTCTACCCCGATTTTGGGGCTCGGCTTTAAACTTTATTTATTTCGAAATTATTGCATCAGCTACTTAAAAAAAACTTCGGAATCGTAACGTCTTTCTATACTTACATCAATAATAATCAAAATCGGTATAGCAATTTTCCGTTACGATCTCACTTTAGCCTTTATAATATTGGTAAGGTCTAGAGGTACAAATAAAAATCAGGTTCTTTGGTAAGAGTTTATTGATTAAAACCTACTTACAGATAGAGTTACGTTTACAAAACTGACAATGTACCGAATACACAATCTTTGATTCATCAGAACGCACTAGGAATGGACAGGGCTGCCACAACTATTAAAAAAATTTAGTTATGCATAAAAGAGCAAATGTCCAAATATGATTTTTTTTGCGATGTTACAGCTATTAAATTTTGACTGACAACCCTGTATTAAAATCTACCAAGCTTAGCCAAATGGAGCCCGTATAGAAAAGAAAATATATTTTATAAAATCCTGAGCAATGTCTTTTAAGTACTATTTTCGATCCTAAAACAGACTCCATTGTCTTAAATACTATAGTAAGCTGCAATGCCATAAGTCGCAAATATCAATTGAAAAAACATACTAAGTACCTTCCCATCTTTGCTAATCTTTCATACTTGAAAATATCAAAAACAACTCATTGTATTTACAATTAAAATTATTATGGAATGCATATTGAATAAATATTTCGAAAAAATTCCAAATAACTGGTGGTTAAGTTTCATTAAGTGCTTAAGCCTCAATTTTTTTTATTTACCTCTTGCCTTCCTTCATAAAATTGTGAATTATATCTATATTCTTACATTATACATTCCTAAACCTTTATCTTCAAAATTTCGCTTATAAAGCGGCGTATATTTTACGCTAGCCAATGGACTTTACTTTTAATGCTTTTTTTTAAACGTGTGGGTAGTTGTGCATAATCTAAATTTAAGTGTTTTTTTTTAACGGTACGGCTAAAAATTGAAGCAATAATTCATTATTATTTCAAAAACAAGAACTGTGGACCTAGTTATAACAGCTTTCAATCTTTCTCGCACGCCAGAATTACAATGACAGGACAGCATAACACACAAAGTCTATCACTTTTTAACAACTTTGGTATGACCTTCTTAATTTGAAAGTTTCTAATTAGTAATTTCAGCCAATTACACCTTTTAATTATATGTTATAGTACCGTCCAATTACTCCGGTTGGCCAATAAAAACAATAGTTCAACTGCCCCACCACAACTCGGTGTTGCCATACTAAAGGCTATTTTCCGGAGTCCTTAAATTTAAAATCATTTTTCTGGCTATACCTACCGTACGACAATCTTCACATTTCCCCGCTGTAAGGCACTTTTCCCCCTTCTCCTTCGAAGGGGGTAAGGCCACAGTACACCACTCCAAGCCTTGCTGACATATACATATAAAACTGGAATACATACTACTGTACAAAAATCAGTCATCGGCTGTCTTATATTATACATATTTATACATAAAGGGCAAGAGATTCTAAATTTAAAAAAGAAGCTACTTCCAACTACTAGAAAAAAAAAATTCCACATTAGTAGTTTCTTTGCAATTTTTTATACATAATAATTATACATAATTATATGTTATTAGATTGGTTGCTCTTTGCACATTTATTTTTAAAAAAGACGCAAGCAGACAACTTAATAATATCGAAATTATATACCTCATAATTCCTTCTTTTCAATCGATTCTCGCCACGCGTGTTAGTAACACAAGTTCATGTAAATAAATATTTAAGTAATAAATTAAAACACATTTCAAATGTCACAATTAATCTAAAACAACACAAAGACACAAATAAAATTAATTATAAAAAACAATATGTATAAGAATAAAATCATTCTTAACCCTTTGTATGCAGCGTAGAGGGAGTCTCGCCAGCCACAAATAAGGGTATATAAATTTAAATTGAAACACTTATTATATATTGTGAGTAATTCTATTAAAAATGTGTTGTTTAGTCAAAGTGTCGCTTACGAAGCAACTTATTTTTGTCCGTACTTAGTTCATGTATTGTTAATTTTTGAAGGTTGGAGGGTAGAGCGACATTTTGGCTTGACAACAAAAATTGATACGTTACACCGATATTTAAATATGCGGGAATACTACGGGGGTTGACTAGGATGGTCACAGACACATGTCTTATCCTAAGAGTACAATGAACGACTATTTTTTTTTCATTTTATATTGTTTTGACCCGCCTTTCAACCTCACAAGTCAAAGTAATATAATTAAATTGTGCTTTTTGCGTAAAATCTAACTAAATGCTAGGAAACCCGGCGAGGTTAAGTGGTAAAATGTAAGCATTGTAACATCATGTATACTTTGAATGATTACAAATGGTGACAAAAACATTTGAGTTTAGTGCATAAAGCTGAAAAAAAGATTGATCATCAACTACGCTATAATGACAGTGACATTAAAATTGAAAGCTTATACAAGTCAAAAAAATCATTCATCAACATTATTGATAGAAAAATTGAAACATTTACAATTTAGTTTTGGTTAAATTTTATTATCGCATTTTACTTAATAAACAGTTATAAATAATCTCGCCGGGTTAAAATATCAAAGAGGCTGTATCATGTTCACCACACCAAAGCTAAAATGATTTGATCAAAATTATATTAACGCTAATCACAATTGTATCGGGCATTGTGCGTTCGTCATTTAACTTTTGACACAGAAGGCAGATTTATTTTTTAAAAATAACTGCCATTTCTTGTTACGTCACAACCGTAAATATATTACCGTTGCAATTATTGAAATATTTTCTGATTTATATTTAAAAAACGACTAGCTTAAAACATTGACATGAGGGCTATTTCGCTCCTTGTAAATTTAATTGCGAAAAATTGTAATTTTGTAACCATGTGTCAATCATATGTCAATTTAAGCCTATAAGCTGTAAAATCGTGTACATAATAAAATCACATCCAATGTCTTTGGTAATGTATTTATTTATACCAAGTGAGAATCGAAATATGTGCTAATCAGTCTGTCTTTCGGAGCCCCACAATTCTGAAGTCAGACTTAATGTTGGTACCGAGAATTTGGTGACCGTTTTTCGACTGACGATTCGAACCAAAAGCGAAGTGTAAAGAAATCATAAGATGGGAGGTAAGATGACTTAAATAACATGGCTCCTACGTATCCTATTCCTTTCAGATGTAGATATGATATACGTATAAAAGTGTAAATGCTAGTTATACGCTAAAATTATCGCAAATCAGTACTTTTACGAGATCGAATTGAGCAATTATTTGTGGCGACGACTTAATGCTATTTGTACTGTGGATTCTACTTTTGTTATTGGGACGTGGAAAGGTATTTTTGTTTTCCTTAGGAACTCATTTAACAGATTAAAGTGAGGAGAAATATAAATTGACTTTGACATATTGTGCGTAGGAAAATAGCCAATTAGGCAGGATATTTCTTAAGAAGATACTTCAAAAGATGTTATTGAATAAAGACTGCTTTAAATTGGTTTCTCTAGAAGTCATTAAAAGCCTATGTCTAGCAGAGGGCCTTTTTTAGGACCAATGGTATTGATTGGAATTGAGACCGGAAGTATCCGTATTAGCTCATATATGTCAGCCTAGGCCTTAGTCAATTTTAGCTGAATTTCCACAATTTCTAACTGTTTAATAATTCGAAATTTTATATAATAATAGGAACTAATTATCAAGCTTGGTACTAGTTTAGCTATAGTTAGGCTGAGGCACGCGGAACATCTGAAAGGATATCATAAAGAGAGAGAAGCTAAAACATCCTAAATAAAATAAGTTAAGGCGTTTATTATAACACAGCTGTGGTCCAATAGATATGGCACGATAGGAGTATAAATATGTGTAAATTACTTAATAAATGTATAGGTGTATAGAAAGATAGGTATATCGTCAGTCTCGAAAGGTAAATTTTATTTATAGTGGGGTCAGACCTCACCCGGCGACGGGGCCTCGCCGACTTATTGTTCAAACGACTTACGTAATTATCACATATCGAGTTATCGATCTCGCCATTTATATTATACATTTCTTCAGACCCTGCATGTGATTTCGATTCTGATACGTCGTTTCGCTTCACTAAAACTTTACATCTATCGATTTTTGTATGTTTTAAAATTTCATATGTGTGATTTAATATACCCGAATATAGAAGATCCTCGTTTAAAAGTACAGATTTTACAGCTTGACACGTGGAGTAAAATATCGATACAGTCTTTTTGTAGTATCGATAGCCCGCCGACAAAGCTTCGCGATGAAGACTAACATTGAAAATGAACATCGATAACGGCCACACACATCGCATATCCAAACTAGAGTTTTGCCGGTCGGAATACTTATAAATCACAACAACGACGTCGATAATCAAATTATCGATATCGACAAAATTTTGTGGGGAACGCACATACCCGATACTAGTGAGTAGAGTGGGAGAGTGAGAGTGTCGCCGGCGCGGGGGCGTGGGGGGCGGGGCGGGCGGCTAGGCGGGGGCTGCGGCGAGGGGGGGCCCCGCGGGTCACCGCGGACCGCGGCCCCGCCGGCCCACCGCACTGCGCCGGAACCCTCTGGGAGACGGGAGAAATATTACTGTTTGACTTTTTGTGTGTACACAAGCGTATTTTGACATTTCACATAGTAAAAAATTGGAAAGCGACAGATTGGATACAAATCTGTTTGTTATAATATTGCTTTCTATAATCTCGCGTTTATTAAGTATAGCACTAAGCATCAAGTAAGAGCGGGACATTTATAGCTAGCACAACTAACAACCAATAATACAAAAAGGAAAAAATAAATAAATTGCGCCAGCAAAGGCACCTCCTTCTCAGCCACATGCTGCAGCAACGCTTAATACTAACAACAGCCACAATATTTTCCCTTTAATTGTCATACCAGTGCATAAACTATGTGTGATGTACCTATATGGTCCGCGGTAGTTGTTGGGCGTGACAGGCGGTGCGGGCGCGGTGGGGGAGGCGGGGGGCGGGTTGGCCACGCCCCTCGCGCCGCCGTCCGCGCGCCAGCGGTCCTGCGAAGTGCCCGGCAATCCGTTCGTGGCGGCTTGCTGCAATGTTTAGTATTGGAATGATAGGGCCGTGCCTAAAACCTCTGTTATGTACCGCATGGAATGGTAGAGAGGTGAGTCGCAGGTAAAAAGAGTATTTTTGGGTTGGATACGTAACCAAAATCCGACTATAATAAACTGAATTAAACCTGCCACAAATGGTATAAGTGTGCTGTAAACCAAAATCAGGCAGTTTCGAGTCACAAGTTATAAAGGGTTTATGCCGAAAAACAGGGGGATATTGTTGATTACAAATTAAATTCACTAGGTATGAAAGAAATCTGTGTTCGTTATCATTTAAACAGTACTCGGTCAAAATATTTTTTTAACAAGTTTTACTGCCAAGAAATCATAAAGTTTAGTAATACTCACGTTATCATTGTCAGACGATGACGTCAGTGTGAGCGGCGGTGGTTCATTGTCGCCGATGCCAATCACGCCTCCTCTGGACGCCTGGTACGCCAGCAGCTTAGAAAAACCGATTTGTAGGTCCTGCATACAGATAAATTACAATGTCATACCTTTAAAAAATAATTAGTACAGGTTTTCAAACTCGACAAGTTTGGGTTTAATGTCAATGCTTTTTATGAGGGTATAAATTCGAGAATCTCTGACTTTGCGAAGTAATGTGTGTATTTACAATTATCATTTATCATAACGATGAAGGAAAATTTAGTAAAGAAACTTCCACTCCTACAAGTTGTAATCTCTCATTTGTAGAGGAGACCCATGCCAAGCAATGAGACGTATATAGGATAAATTTACGTACAAGCCAATCAGGGGCAAGAAGTTATAACATACAGCTTACCTTTAAATCAGTGGTTAGGATAAAAGGCGCGGCTGTGATCGACTCCACTGGTGGCGGCGCTTTCTTCAGGGTTTCCACGTCAAAGGACATTTTGCAACGGCATACCGGGCAGGTTTGCTGAAAATTTACGTTCAGCTAGATTCTCATCTAATACGAACGAGGATGACTTTAAATTTCTAGAGTTTTAGTCCTGGGTATAATATATTTAGTTGCAGTGGCGATTGTGCGGTGGGTTAGTAAAAATGCTCGCCAACTTTTTCCTACAGATGTTTTGGGAAACAATAGTCTTTCTGTCTTCTTCTTCTTCTTCATCAACCCATATACGCCCACTGCTGAGCACGGGTCTCCTCTACCATTGAGAGGGTTTAGGCCATAGTCCACCACGCTGGCCTAGTGCGGGTTGGCATCAAATTAGCTAGAATCGTAGAAATGCATAGATTTTAGGCCTTACAAATAGATAGGAAAGAAATATTTAAAGATCTCACTAAAATGTTCCTTTTATAAAATATAAGTAGTATTAGATAATTTTTCTTAAATAAGTTACCAAACTTTAGCTTTATAGTCATAATTCAAACTAAATGTATTATATCAGTTTGGATTGCTGACTAGTTCAAGACTCTGCTAATATATATCTGATTTGCATCAGGCGCCTCTGTCAACTGTATAATGTACAAAATTAAATTTGGAATAGACTATAGACTATTTTTAGAAATATATGTCAAAAATTACTTGATATGGCGGTTCTTCCATCTGCTTCCAATTGGGCAGCTTGTCAAACTCCTCTTGGTAGTTTTTCTTATCTGCGATGAGGTGGCTGGCCAAGCAGTGGCTGTGGAAGTGGTGGTAGCACTGTGTCTTGATGAACACGTCTCCTTCAATGAATCCGTACAGGCAGATCACACATTGTCCACTCGGCAAGTTCTTCTTTGTCAAATACTCACGGATCAACTGTAATGTTTGAATTGTGAAATGTTTGTTATTTGATAAGTCCCACTGGTAGGCCTCATCTAGCGTCCGGAGTTAAGGACAGACATGATGAAAATAAGATAAAGCTACCAGACAATAAAAAGTATTTCAATACATATTTTCTCAGTTTATTTAAAAAAACTTGAAACATCTCACAGAACAGTGGATTTCTGGTATGGGTAATTACAGCACAATTGGTGGAATTAAGATATTTTTGCTAATATGACATTATTTTTTGAATTAGTTCATATCAGCTTGAGGTTGTAACATGCTGTCAAGAGGTGGTATTGTATCAAATATTTTAAATTCATCAGCAAAATCTGGTTACATGATTCTGGATAATAGGTGACAATGTCTTTTACGATAACAAACAGAAATGGACACACTAGATATATAAACCCAAATTCACATGTCACAATTGCCATTGCCCTCATCAATGATAGCCCATTGCTGCACAACAGAGTGTTGTCAGGTCTTGTCTACCATGCTGGCCTAGTATGGGTAGATGGACCAGATTATTGCAAACTTTAATATCTATTTCCTATATAATCAACTAGGATTCTATTTAATGTAATTGTTGTTGTACATTGGTATTAATTAATTCATGGTATTTTGGAAATGCAATAACAAGAGATGTTACTGAGAATGTTACATGTTAAATTCCTTTATCAGAGACTCTTGCATGTAGTAGGAATACCAATTTGTAGGTATATTTTATAACTGCATGACAAATTATTTAATCAAGTAAATTGATATACTTGGTACATAAGTTCATTCATTGTAAGCACATTTTCTCCCAAAATTTCTTCTAGTGGTAATCTATAGAAGCAGTTTTGATTTCGCTACAACAAAGTTTGGTATTTTGAACAAAATATGTTGTTTTGAACAAGATAACATATTGGCATTATTAACAAGAAACTTTAGACAATCATGAAATATTATTACTATTTAAAATTTATTAATTCATAGTACTTTTGGGAACCTGGTGAGTCAGAATCAGAAGTTACCTTAGTAAGATAATTGTGTAAATACTTTTATTATGAGTGTAATATAATTGATTGAGAATATAACTGATTGATTATTAAATTCAATAGTTAGTTCTTTCAAATAACAGCTCAAACCAACCAAAAATATTTATACATAAATAAGTTTAGTTACATTGATTTTGATAAAATATTTTCTTTTTCATTGCCCTTGGTCTATACATATAATTAAGAACATTCTCTAAATATAACTTCAATACCTAAACACTACTTCTATTACAATATCTATTGAATATAATTATGTTATTGCACAACAATAAATTGTGGAATTTATTGAAATATTCACTGCAGTGATAAACCTACATGTTTTACAACGAACAAAAATGATTTCCAAACTAAATCACAAATTGTTAATCTTACCTCAATAAGCTCAAAGATGACAGGCTGGCCCAAACAATCCATCAATTTGTTCTTAATTTCTGAATGAATAGTTGCTAAAAGTTCGTCGCTGAGTCCTCTTGGATTTCTGAGGGTCACTTGAGGACTAGTGTCAGGGTATTCTGGTGTCAGCATCACCTCAAGAGTGACACAGACGTATTGTTGGTCAATATCATCTCCCGTGGACGGATGTACGACAGTTTCTATGATATTAGGTACACCATCTACCTTTTTCACTGTGACATCGTTCATTAAAATAGCTTGTAAAGCTTCGATTTCGTCCGTAATCCTGAAAAGCAACGAAACATGATGAATATATTTATTTTCATCACATATGAATATTGAGCGAAATTTTACACACCTTTCGTCTACGGGGGCCGCCATGGTGACTAAAATAAAATCCGGGCGAGGTTTAATGTGTGCATTCAATTCAGGCAGGCGCAGTGCAGTCGATGCAGCTAAACAGCTGGGGATTTCAGAGAACTTCGCGACAAAAATCAATCATGATTTGTGCCGAATTGTGCCCCGGGCCGAGCACAGATACAAAATATTATGAGATTTTAAACATCGATTATAACGCCATCTGTTAAACGTGTCCTAGTTTATGGAGATTGTTTTGCTATGATTATTGGCTGCAACGAAGATGCTGGTCGCAGCTTACGGTGCGGTGGTGTAAGGCGAACTTATACATTTTAGGGATGCTCGATGAACATCGATGTTCGATGATCATCGATATTGAAAGCAAAAACATCGATGTTTTAATATCGATGTTACCATACGAAAAATATCGCAACATCGATGTTAACGGAATCGATCACCGATGTTAACTTACGGCCTCACCTCACGCACGACACGCACATCCAAACCAATGCAACTTAGGAAACAAATTATGTCTTCTATGAACGCATCCACAAATCAAGTTTTTTAATTCTGAACGCTTGCTTGATCCAAGATTTAAAAATATTCACTTTCAAGATCCCATAGCATGTTCGAAAGCAATTAAATATGTCAAAGAATTACTAAATACTACGAAGGAAACAGAAGTTATTGAAGAAGTTATTAGTCGTTCGCCAGATCCAACAGAAGAATTTAATTTGTGGAGCGAACATTATAAACTTGTAAATGACAAAACTCTACGTCTTTTTCTAGTGATCACGAAATGTCTTCAGAGTTGATTTACTTTTTGAAAAATCCAGTGTCTGATCTTAAACATGATCCTCTCCAAGTTTGGAATAATGTCATCGGTTCCACTTACCCGAAATAAAAAAAAATAGCGGTGAAATATTTGAGTACTATCATGACATCAACGCCATCCGAAACACTGTTTTCAAAAGCTGGCTCTACTCATTATCAACAAAGAAACCGATTAAAAGGTTCTTCTTTATCAAAATTACTTTTCCTTCAGTTTGATCCAACATCGATGTTCGGTTTTCGATAAATATCGAACATCGATGTTGAGCTTTCGATTATGACATCGATGTCAACATCGATGTTTTTTGAATATCGATCATCCCTAATACATTTATTAATTGTACTGTCAAGAAGGGTTGAGTATGAGCAGTCAATAAGTCGCAAGTTCAAGATCTGGATGTCCATTTAGACGAGTATTTGCAATTTTAATATGAAATGAAGATAACACGAAATTATTATGCAATAAAATAAACGGCATGTACTAATGTTTAATGTGAAATTACTTTCCAAAGATACTAGGTAGTGGAGCCATTGAGGAGGAATGAAGGATTGAGTGAAATTATTACCACAATATAATTGATTCGTATTTATGCCACCAGATGGCAGTGATGGCATGTTCTTAAAAGACACACTACAAGCGAACAGTGCCTACACATTTATAATATAAACAAATAGGTAAATTAAATGTTTGTTACAATTTCAGCAACTCTTGCCGCTTATCCATGTTTTTAGATTTTGTTGCATTTCGTTCTTGTCATTATTAATATTGATTTGCATAATCTCGGAATGTGAAGGCAGAGGTATATTTCTGCAATCACATTTCGGCTGTGTTGACGCAAGTTCCAATTAATAACGGGCGATCTTTTTACCACCACTTCAGCACATTTTCGTGCTGGTATTGAAAATTTCTTAATCGAAGATCCCAGTAACATTTTACATGGCAACAAAATTATGCCGTGAGACATCGAGGCAGTCATTATTCCAGTGCAAATAAAAAATATTCATCATAGCCTTTGAATATAAGGAAATTATGAATTTGAGGACAATTAATCGTATATATAATGGAATAAAAAACACAGAAAATTAAACGATAACTTTCTATATTTAGGCATTTTCCTTAACAGATACTTTAATTGTTATAGTTTAAAATTTAAATTAAAGTTAAGCACCATTAAATATAATATACTATGTATTCATTACCAAAAAATATTTACATTTTTTATTCCTACAATACAAAATATTATTTTTCTAATAGATAACATGTCTTTGGATGTATTTTTATTATATAGTGTTTGAGATCCGTGATCATTTATTCACAATTTGTCTAATGCAATCTTGGTGGAGATGACACTTTAGTCCATTCTGTCATGTTACCAACGTTTGATGAAAACGAGACGAAATAAAAACGGACTTTTTGCAGTCTTCACAATTTGAAATGAACTAACATATTTCGCTTTCCACAGTATCGCCATTCCTACTCAATTCGATTGTTTCCATTCTGCTTGACTTTTTACTGTCTTTCGTGCTCCCTGTGATACTGGTTGACTGTTTCTGAGATTCCATTGTTGCTATGTTAAGTCTGAAAGGAAATGGTAAATATGTTAATGGTGTCAAGACTTTTTAACAGTTATTATATCGATTATTTAAACGTGGTGCCATTTGGGGGGATTTGCCATAGTCACCACGCTAGGCAGGCGGGTTGGTGACCGCGGGAAACGGATGGATGAGGGCTGCTCAAGACCGGGATGGTTGGCACATTCTTGGGGAGGCCTACGTTCAGCAGTGGACGGCGATAGGCTGATTGATTGATTGATTGATATCGATTATGTAAAGATAATTAAACTGGGCGGTTTAAGCTATTGTTATGACAGCATAGGTCTTTGTGGCAGAATCCCAACCCGATCGAAACGTGTGTGTGTTTGCTAGTCCGAAAGACCTGATGATACATATACCTTCACAATTCAGTTATACGAAGAAATCAATTACTTAGATTATAAACAATATATAGGCGTGGTATGTTCTTTTAAATAAATTAATGTAAAATCTAAATAGGTATGTACGCATATCTATGCGTACATGTATATTAACAACTTTTAAAACAAAATGCATATGACATATAATGCAATTGTTTAAATGCTAATGACATGATTTCACGAGCAGCTTGAGGATACCAAAAATATTGATAAAATATTGTTTTAAAATAATTATTATACATACTGGTATTTTAAAGCGTGCTACAAACAATTAAGACAAATACATGTAAAGCAAAAAGTTAAATAGTTGAAACAATTATGTGCAAAAGCATTCATATATTAAATAAATCTTACCGTTTGCATAGCATTTTTAATGTCGCTTTCTCGGTCACTAACAGGATAAATATAACTACGCCGATCAAAGCGTTGATTATATTTATACATATAAACAACCATGAAGGCAAGTCTACGTTCATCTGAGCAGCTTCAAGAATCCAACTGACCCCCATCATTACAGATAGCTTCAGGCACATCTTATAACTGAAACATTAGACATTGTTATTTTTGAGAATAATTCAAAAATTTAAAAAAGCTAGGTAAAATACTTCATGAATTCATATTTAATTGGTCTAAAGCCTAAATCCTCTCAAAAGGTAGAGAAGGCTTGTGACCAGCCGTGGACTGATGATGACGTATGACTGATATTTAATAAAGTTATTCAGCTGATAAACATAGTCTTAATATTACTTGAAAAAAAAGGTATCTAAAAACACTCGATACATTGTAATGCCACATGACAAATATAGTACCATGTGTGTTGACTTAGAATAAAAATATATTATTTAATAAACCTGAATAATACCTGTTTGCAGCGGTTTTATTCCTTTTTCTTTCATCAGCGTCGAACTTCGCTATTTCTTTTTTAACGATCCAAATGTTATATAATGTCATAAAGAACAATATACAGTTTATTCCAATTAATATCGCAATAGGTACATACACGTACAACATGAATTCATCTTCTGAAAACCAAATAGTAATCTGTGTTTTATAAAAGGCAATTATATACGAAACATGAAAAACCGCCTGAAATCGCTGAAAACATTGCGTTGAAATTCGAAAAATAAAATACATTAATACATACTCGTAGATATAACTATAGTTATGTTGATTTCAACGCAATCTTTTTGTGTTTTGTAAACAGTTGTCTTAGCAGTTACTTATCTCATAAGTTATTATTCGATTAATATGACCATATTTCTAAGTACCGCGCTATGCTCAAGTGGTTACCCATTCGACTTCGCCGGGATACACATGTTCTTTTCCTTCTATACAATGTTTTGTATAATCCTCTCACTCCTTCCTATCTTAAAGTCCGATTCCAATTTCTTCATGAATCAC
Organism: Cephonodes hylas; assembly: GCA_030295005.1. Lineage (NCBI taxonomy): Eukaryota > Metazoa > Arthropoda > Insecta > Lepidoptera > Sphingidae > Cephonodes > Cephonodes hylas. The sequence goes on along the minus strand of AP025375.1, from coordinate 3,125,344 downwards.
ATGAGCGATCCTTGAGGTCATCAGAAAATCTAAAACTGAGAATGCCCGTGCATTCCACAACTTTCATGGACAATTCTTTCACCGTTAAAGCTGTTCGGTTGTGGAATGTACTTCCAGTCCAAGTACGACGTGCTCAAACACTGTCTCAATTCAAAAGACTTGTGAAAGATCACTACTTCTGTCAGGCTTTTCAAGAAAAATAATTGTATGTATTTATGTTTGTATGTATGTATGTATGTATATATGTATGTATGTATGGATGTATTGTATGTATGTATGTAAGTATGTACCTAATATATTTATTTTTATTGTACACACTTCTACCCTTCCATCTATCACTTCTTCTTATCCATCTAATGGTTGTCTCTAAAAAATTGCCTTGTGCGATAAGACCGCCAATTGTACTTCTTTCTCTTTGTTTATTTGATTTGTATATTATTTCTTTGTGTGCAATAAAGAGTTTATAAATAAATAAATTAATTAAGTGACTGTCTCGGGTTTAATAGTGACATGAGTCTGTGGCCACTTAATACTCTCTTCGGGTAATAATCTACTTACTCTTAGGAGTGGTATTATAACAAAAACAGTAAAACGTATACTTACGCGCCGAAGTGCAGGAGTTGAAGTGTGGCTTCACAAAACCATGTAAGTGTGATAAGTCTTTCCTGTCGACTATCACTGCGAATGTGGTGATCGCTCCTGCAGTACCATAAACACAAATCGAGTACACGAGAAATTTGACATGTTCACCCTTGCGATGGATTATTCGGTGAAGTATGGAGCCTCTGAAATGAGGAAAAGTAACGCTAAATACAAATTCAGTTGAGAAATACATATAAATTAGGGATGTTCCGGATATGATATTTCGGATCCGGATACGGATACGGATATGGGAATAAAATTATATCGGTTTCGGATTCGGTTACGGATATGTAATTATTTCGGATTATCCGATAGTTTCGGATAATTTCGGTTACGGATATTAAATTGAAGTAAATTATAAACACAAATACCTACATACATACATAACCTCACGCCTATATTCCCCGAAGGGGTAGGTAGAGATGCATTCCTGCACCCACATTACGCCAGGTAGGTATCTTCTTCTTTCTCGTTCCCTCACTGCCGAGGATCGCGACTACGCAGGATCAGTTTCCACTTGGTGCGGTCGTAGGCGGAGTGAACCGCACGGTGCATGCAGCCCCTCACCACCTCCCTCACTACGTCAGACCATCTTGTAGGCGCCCTTCCACGAGCACGCCTGCCGTCCATTTTGCCCAAAATGATTTGCCTTTCTCAATGGTGTTTTGGTGATGGCATAATGTGCCCAAAGAAACGAAGGGTTCTTTGTTGGCAGACTGCAGAGAGTCGTATGTTGATTTTTAGCTCTTTAAGTATGAACTTGTTGGATTTCTTAGAGGTCCATGGTATAAGTCTTTAGTCTTTTAGCAGTCTTCGCCAACACCACATCTCGAAGGCATCGATGTTACTGCAATCTTGGCTTTTCATAGTCCAAGTCTCTTCACCATATAGAAATAATGGATAATACCAAATAATGGAGAATACCAGAGCTCGAGTCAACCGCACTTTAGTTGCACTTCGAATGCCTCTGTTCCTCCAAATGTTATCGAGATTGGTCATAGCACTTTTAGCCATAGCTGCTCTTCGGCGGAATGTCTTAAGTCAGTTTATGTCTTAAGATCTCTACGCTTCACCATTTTTCTTTCTTAAATTAACGCCCACGACTCTTAACTAATCCAATCTTAAGTGCATTTTAGGCGGAGTCTGAAATCAGCTATTACTAACTGATGGTCACTTCCACAGTCTGCGCACGGGAACGTATTCGAGTTAGTAATTGTTGATCGCCATCTAGACTTAATTGTTATAATATAGTCTGTCTGGTTTCTATAGCCTTGAGGAGAATCCCACGTGTACAATTGTCTTGGGTGGTTTTGAAACCACGTATTCATGACAATTCACTGATTTTCCACACAGTATTGAAGAAAATTTTCACCTCTGTCATTTCGTATTCACTCATCATTCCCCAGGCACTGACAACTATGCCCCTGGAGTAGATCTCCCAAAGTGCATCAAATCTTAGCATTCCAATCACCTTGTACAATAATGACTTCTTTTGATGGTATAGTGCGTAACAGGTTGTCAAGATGAGAATAGAATTTGTCTGAAACTTCCTCGTCTGATTGTGACGTAGGCGCATACACCTGGATGATGTTGTTCGCGCGGGGGTAGCATCAAGTTTTATAGCGATCATTCTGTCATTAGGGACAACATAACCTTTTACGCTGCTACGCAACTTTCCTGGAACAATGAAAGCTACTCCATTGTGACTATGGTCTTCTGCACCTGCGAAGTACATAGTACTATTACCGTTGATCGTAGAAAAATGACCACTACCTCTTTTATGAACTTCACTTATTCCCAAGATATCAATATTGCATCTGGACATCTCTCTCTCTATGACTTCCAATTTTCCCGGGTTTAGAAACCCTCTTACATTCCAGGTGCTTATACGGAGTCTTTTGCGTAGTTTCCTTTTCAACGTATTCGTGCCATCACCAGTAACATAGTTTCCACTCACTGTCCGGTGGTTCGCAGCTGAGTGGCCGGTCGCATATTTCACACCACGCAACCCGGAATTGCAATGGCGCCGAGAGTCAATGGAATCACTAGACAGAACGCAACTGTTGTTGGAACTCATCATAGTGGTTTTCTTGGGGCTAATAGTGCAGTAGTTCCCCATTGCTTTCTGCACCAGACATTTTAGGGGGCAGTTAATGCCCAAGGCCGAAGATTGATACCTACCTGATGGTAGTTATCAGTCCAACGTAATAGGAGGCGAGCCCATTGCCGTTTTTCGGACACTTTTCCATACTCCGTGCTGCTACTGAGAATTTCCTGATGGAAAAACCCAATATCACCTTGCCCAACCCAGGAATCGAACCCGGGACCTCTAGATCGCACGGCACAAACTTGTACTACGAGACCACGAGGCAGCATAAATACAAATACTACGATATTTATAGGTTTTAACTAGTTATGAAAGAGATTATGACTAGAAATAACAAACAAACTGCAAGATACTGCTGTCGAAACATGTTGTTTTATTTAGACTCCGCCCTTATCCGAAACTATCCGAAATTTTAAATCGGATACGGATAGGGTTACGGATATATTTTTATTTCGGATATCCGATTGTTTCGGTTACGGTTACGGAGCTCCAGAACATCCCTGATATAAATATACACATTACACACATCTATGCCCGCATACTTGAACAATATCAATAAACACGTTTCGCAAGACGAATTTTAAATCCTATGTGATGTTCTTTATGTCCCAACGAGATCTAAAAGATAGCCGGTCGTTCCAAAACATTTTGAAGTAACGGAAACACAACGTTGACTCGAATGTTGGACATCTACCAACAACGTATTCTAATATCCTTAACTATCGAGATTAAAAATTAATAATACATGATCAAAAAACAATTTTGACTTACCTAAAAGTCCACCAAACGTTAAATGACATAACAGCCAACCAAATGTAGTTCGAATAGATAACGAAGTAATATAATGGATCTGCAAGAGAAAAAAAAATAGCTTGACATTTAATTGCAATTTTGTGATTGTTAGTATGGAGCCTACATTCTGAAGGAGGCTTTCTTTCAGCGTAAGTCCATTCCCCTGGATAAATAATGGCTGAAGCTTCATGTGGAATGTTTGATTTGCTTTTTATAGTGTTATTGGAATTGCTGTGAAAGTTCTATAATAAAAATTACTTGCAGCTACTTTTGACTGGCTGCGGTGTCATTAGTGAATTCTCCTATTCATAAACGTAATAATGTTATTTGGCAGTGGGACCATAGACTATAAGTATAACAAAATTCCACTTACCAACGTATTTGCAATAATTTCTGGTGTGTACGAAGTGTTGTAACGCCTTTAACACAAACATTACCATCAATCCAGCGACATATGCCATTTGAATCAGTTCATTAATTTTTCTTTTGTTCGGTAATAGAAAGTATATCACTAAAGTCAGCAACAAAAAGACTGATGAGATGATCATACCTGAAAATTTGTTTTCAAATAAGATTTGGGTCCGCCGTATTGAAAGTGGAAGTGGTGGATTTGGCATTTTATAGATTCAATAGGTATTATTTCATTTCTGACTCTTCGAGGTTATTGTGTGAAGTAAAATATCGTGAGAAAACCTGCAGACCTAAACCACGACACTCTTAACCTTCGCTGTATCGCCCGGACAGTTGTCATAAAAGCGACACACGGCCGACTTCACAGAACAACTAAATAAGGTTTGAAAGGACGAATTAATGTTGTCTGTCACCTATTCATTACGATCACACGACCAATGATAAAACTTTAAATAATAATGAAGGGCTGCTGTTGGTTGTCACACATTTCTAAGTTTTTATATTACTCGCAACCCGAATTAACTAAGATGCAGCCGTATTAAACATGTGATAGTCTAACCGTAGGTATGCTGATATTTCCTATCTTGTCTTATCCAACTGTTCCATATAGTGTTGCCCAAATTCAGTCTTGGTCTTGTTCTTGCGTTTTTGCAAGACCAAGACCAAGAGCAAGACCGCATATTTTTAGCAAGACCAAGACCAAGACTGACCGTGCAAGACTTGAGCAAGAACAAGACTTAGCCTGCAAGACTCTTGCGTCTTGCAGCTAGGACTTAGCGCTATTTCACGGAGTAGTTAGGTGTAACAGTACGGTTAGGAATTCTATGAGACGCAAAAAACTGTATCAAAGAATATGAAAAAGTGGACCTATGCGCATTACGACTAATACCATAAACATACCTACATAGCGAATAAAAAAATATCCATTAAAATCAAACTAAGTGCATGTATAGTTATGTTTTAACCATCGGCACTTTGATAATGCGGCATCAAAGGTTTTGTACTTCTCAAAGTAATTTGCCGCTTTTCGGATGTACATGGTCACGGTAAAAATATATATACAGTAGCTTATCTTCATAGAAACGGGCCAAAATCGAGTTATACCTACGCGCCCGATCTCGGCACGCGCTCGGCATGCAGGCAGTCGCGACTGTGCCGCAGTGACGAACGGACGGTGTCGTTTTAGCAGTAACCGCGCGATTTTTAAAAAAATATGACAAGAAGAATATATTGTGCTGTGTATGGTTGCATGAATTCTTCAATAACGCACCCAGATATAACTTTTTTTAGATTACCTGGAAACTCCGAAAGGTAAGACTAAACAATGATTATACTTATTAGTAGGTAAGTAGTAATTTAAGTGTTTTTAAAGGATGTTCTCCCCTTGAAAAATAAATAAGCTAGACATGTAGTTGAAATGATCTCCGATTAATGTATTTCTGTTGCCACTTTAACAACAAATACCTCTAAATAATCATACAATAAATATGTAATAGTTGCCGTTTTTTTCTCGGTACTAATATATATTTGTTAAAACACGAACTTGTTAACGAAAAATTCAAAAAACTTTGCAACTCTATTTACATAGACATAAGATTGAAATTATTTTGTCTGCTACTCACTCTATATCTCATTCACGATAAGTTGATTCTTTTGGCATATCGACTAATGATGGGAAACAGAAAATATCGACTAGTTCAAAAATATTGCGTTTTAAAATACTGCATCATGTGTGAAATTCTTTATTACTTTCGACATGTAAAACTTTATTTAGATAAGCGATGGTGGGTCATAATAAGTACCTATTTAATAAAACAGGGTTATTTTTAGACCTCCCACCAAATTTAAATAGGTGTTTTAGACCACGAAAGTAAACAACTTCCCCAAAGAAACGCGGGTCGAAAAGTGAAAAAAAAAAATCAGACCTTCTACACGAAATCGACCACGTGAGCAGTTTTCTATGGGAGGGTCGAATTATTTATAACGTTTCGACTCATGTTTCTTTAGAAAAACTGTTTAGTTTCATGGTCTGAATAACCTATATTAAGTTGACAGGAGATCCAAAAATAACGCAGTATGTAAAAATTAAGGTTGAAAAATTTAATAGTTTTATCTTTAAAACAGTTTTTATTAAGAAACTGGAGCACAGCCATGATCATCATAGTGTTCAGTAAAATTATCGACGTGGATATCGATATGAACGATGTTACGTCACTTTCCGTCCGACCGATGTAACATTATACATACGTCAATTAGTTTCAGTATTCCTATTTTAATTTTACTTTGAAGCAATAAAGTCTCACAATTTTCGGATAACGCTTATATCTTTAGGGACTTTTGTGTTGTATGTATTTTTTGATATTTATCAAATCATTAAAATAATACGTTTTTTATTTCAAAGTCATGTCTCAGGAAAATTGACATCTGCCAAAAGAATCAACTTATCGTGAATGAGGTATAGTAGTGTTACGTGGCAAGCGCCGACGACCCAAGTCCCTTTGATAAATGCCGCTGAACTCACCGCGCTTGCGGCACGGTAATTCGATGGCTCCAATGAACACTCCTCTAACTCAAAATTTTGAAATTTTCAGATTAATCGGTTGACAGGAAGAGGGTGAAATTTGAATTACTAAATTTGACCCAAGAATAAAACAAACGGGGTGAGTTAAATAAAACCGTTTAAAAATATTTAATATAAAATATAAACGTTTTATAAATTAAATACACTAATAAAAAATAACATGTGTTCAACATTTTTATTGAACACACTTCCATTCACAAAGTATTTCATTTATTTAGATAGAAAGTCAAAGGAGGTAGATTTATTTAAAATATTGCGGTGCGCAGCCCTATCGCATGTTTACGACCGCGCGGCGGCAGGCCTTTGTTCTCAAAATGTGGCCGAGTCAAAATACTGTATGTAATATTTTTACCGTGACATGGTTATGATACACGCGCCGGCGGCTTCATTTGAAATCATATACAACAATCGTTGCCGCCGCGCCGAAATCACATCATTTGACACTATTTGATTGCCGCCACAGGGCGTAGGTTAAAATATTCTTAGGTTCTTTAAAATACAGTCAAGTTATTGTAATTAATTTGTTTTTTTACATGTTTTAGCAAATGTAAGCGTATAAATAATAAATGTTTATTAAGAAACAGTTACTTCCATGGAAAACGACATATAGGTCAGTTGATTTTTCGAATTTCTTATCAAATCTTCAGTTATTTATTAATCTGCTTGATCTTTACTATGGCTATGTTAATTCAAGCTCACAATGTTCCAATTCTAATACGTTTTTCTAAGATTTAAAGTAAACTTTAATAAATAGTAATAGACTATTAGGTAATTGCAAGACTTGCAAGACTCTTGCTGCAAGACCAAGACCAAGACCAAGACTGGGAGCGCAAGACCAAGACCAAGACCAAGACCAGGTGTATTGGCGCAAGACCAAGACCAAGACTGGCTAAGTCTCGTCTTGTTCTTGCATTTGGGCAACACTAGTTCCATAGCTTACTCCTCCTTCAATTTTATTCGACATACATCTGTATACTTTATATGTACAATGTACATATATATATTTACATGTTACAATTCGCTATATAGTTTTAGAAGAAGCATATGTTCAGGACTGTTTTAACAATAGATTGTTTCATAAAAAGGCCACGACATAATTTTACTTACCAATTACAATAACCAATTCAGTACCATAAAGAGATGATTTTTTTTCGTTTTTCTCAATATCTTCAAGCTTGTTTAGAAGCCGATAGATGTAGTGCACACCACCAGACTCACCAACCAATATTTCAACACAAAAATCCAATTGTTTATGGTCGAATTTCCACCTGCCGTAATAATTTACTTTTTCTACTGCAAATGATGCGTCCTGCAAAACATTTTTTTATACTGTTTTACATAAGTTTGTAAGCTGTGATGGGAAGTCAACGTTCATACGAGAAATTTCTCTCATTTGCTCGAGTTGGCAATTGGCAACTCCGGACGAGTTGCAAATACTATGTTTTATCATGCATGTATATATGCGGGAATAGTAGTATCTTTGGGAAAAGATTATTTTTATTTAAATGCCAATCTAACTTTTTGATATTGACTTCGACTGCCACTGACACTGAATTTGCGTGTGCAATGAAAATATGGATGCGCGAAGTTTACTTTTGGCACTGTCATTGTAAATTAGGGAATTAGCGTCTTTTTGACCCCAAAAGTGTGCGCAAAGATACTACTTTTCCCGCAATAAAAATATATAATTTCTCACGTGGGCGTTATATTTTTGAATCATTCCGCAGATTAAATATTATTTCAGCCGTTAGACGTGAAAGCGTAATTGGGTTTCGCATTTATTGCATTATTTTATATTATTTCATTAGCATTATGACAGTATTTTCCTTATTAATGTGTCCCTATTTTTCATATAATAACTCGGTTTTGTGACGTCAGTGGGAATTTGTCCCTTTAAAAGCAAACGGGTAAGAATGTTTTTAGGCGAATAAATCTGTGCAATAATTACAATGTTATACGCCGTTCCGATTAGGTATTTCCAATCCACAATTCCTTAAGATCATGTTAATACATTACAACATTAGTAAAGAAAAATGATTTGTCAATTTACCGTAAATCCAAATCTATGGTATTATAAAAAGCAATGTCATTAACAAATACCATCGTCATTATCATCATTTCCTTGCCCTGTTCCTAATTTTGCGGTTAGCGGAGTATGTTTTATCCCTCCAAATATCCCTTTCAGCCGTCATGTGTTCATTCACCACTATCATGCACTCCATCCGTCTTCTCTTTTCTATCTTGGGAGTAACAAATACATATAAAATGATAATAATTATCAAAACTTTGTAAGCGTCAATAAATCTCAAACAGTAATAACCAACGGTCTCGAAATCAGCACGCAAATAATTTACAGTGGTACCACGCGACAGTCCATGTTTATAACCAAAGTCAATAGCCTCGGTCAATTAACCACCAGGCTGAGAAAAAGCTGAGTTGAGCCTCCGGAATTTCATGAATGAAACATAATTTTTTCGCTTTGAGTAATCTTCCGACAGAATTCTCGTAGTTTTCGTTATTCTCTAAAAAGTTACATTAGCTGAAGTAATGACCTGGATCTATTAGTTAGTTAGTTAGTTGTAGTTTTTAAATTATCCTTGTTTCCAAGCAAAAGTATTCAATAACTGTCGAATCAAAAATGTTGTAGCTCAATGACCTCCAAATTAGATCACGCTTATAGCCAATACTGAAATTATTCCGATCTGACAAGCATATGCTTGTAGCAAGTATAAGTGCTTTTGAAACCGTATGGTCCCAGTTGTTACCCGTCTGTTTGCTTAATAATTATTATCATTTCGCATATGCTTTAATTAGGGCAAGTGTTCTAAATTTTTTAAAGCCATTTATTTATACGGAATGGTAGATAATGTAATTTTTATAAAGACAGATTGTCATTGGAGCACAGATCAAGCAAAAACTATTCACATTAAACAAGATATTCTAAAAAGTTTTTCAACATATGCTACACTGAGCGTAAATCAATTGGGGTTTTTAGCCGGTGGAAGTGATACTGACTGTTAATGATGATAAATAATGGTAGTCTATGTCATCAATTGAAAAAGGTTTTTGCGTTTAAAATTTAGCCAGTACCTTCGAAGTGGAGCAGAATAAAAACAACAACACCGTACGCTCATCAGACGGAATTGGGTTACTATTTTAAAATACCCTAACATTGAATTTAGATCAGCTTCTACACGAGACTAATAGTTTACGCGTATGTAGTATGGAGATTCTAAAGAATAAGATAGAACTGACATACTATCAAATGCAATTATAACCCCTTGCAATACTTATATGACACTTGAAGTTAAGTTTAATGCCGATAAAACAGTGTTTCAAATGGCAAGAAACGACTTACATCATTCCTTTCTAGTCGACACAATTAGGACGGGCTGGTGGTAGCCAAAAATGCATATGTATCCTTCACACTGCTGGATACCATGATATACTTTTGAGAGGAGTAGGGCCTTAGTCCACAATCAGTAGTGAAATTCTCATGCCGAAGAAATTCCGTTTTTAAGCGTATGATTCTTAAACTCTATCAATCATAGGTGTGGGGGGATTCGAATCTACGACGAATTGATGGTGTCGTCCCAGGCAGAAGTAGTACAAAATGGATATTTTTAAAACAATATAGAGGTACTTTGGGTATTTTGAACTATTTAAGGGTATTCATGGATATTTATGCGGGCTATGCTCCACAGATTGAATGAAGAATTTTAAAAACATAGGAAAGAGTTACTCTTAGAGCTAGCTCTGTTCGCTTTCAATATATTTATTATCACAAGCGCTACTAAAATAAAATTGTTAAATACATCTCGCGTGATAGTAATTAAGTAATAAACCTTACCTCTAAAATATAATAATACATCCTTCCATTGTTAAATAATTCATATGAGGCACAATCCGTATCTTCAAACTTTGGATCGTGCACAAACTTGTAATCCTTTACGAGTTTTTTGTCTGATACTTGTACTTTGTAGGTAACATCATTTTTGTAGATTTTGTATTTTGAATAGTCGTATGTAGTGTTATCTTTAGTGCACGTGTAATACGGTGGTCTTAAAACTTCTCCAGCGCGACAACACTTCGCGATGCAGTTGTGAATGCAATAATCGCCTATCGTATTATTCGAGTCTATGGACGTAAAATTTTTCTTTGGACAGACGAAAATTGATTCTTCACTTGCCACACTCAATGCGAGTTTAAATAACACAAGAAGAGTAAGGAACAACATATTGGTCACGTCTGATCACGAACGTCGTTTTGTTAGACTGATCCGGGATTTTAGCGTTCATACAATGGGTATAACCATGTCCGTCAGTACTTTGTTTCCGCCGATACATTTTCCTATTAAAAATGTCCTTATTGGTAGCAGCGTACTTATTACACTAAAAATGCCAGGTTGATGTCCGGCACACCTATGATTCAAGAGGATTTTTTTGTATTAAAGTAACATAATGCTTGGGGTACTGTGGTATAACTTAAAATGATCGTTGTCGAGATGAAAGAAAAATTGTATTATTTCAATTGATCAGTAAATTGGGGCTGGTAATCTCTCTCTTCGAAAATTAATATGAAATAAGTGTTTTTATTTTAGTAAGTGCATGATCGAGTTAAAACAATCTGTGGTCGCTGGTTCCTACCTCAGGCACACATCTCTGGTTTTTTTACCTTAACGGACTTTGAACTTTTTGACCTTTAACGGCGAAGCAAAAATATTAAAGGGAAATCTGCACACTTAAAAAGTTCTTAGGAATTTCTATATATCAATGATACGGTTTTAAAATAATTAAGAGAGACGAAAAAGGTCGTATTTTTTGTTAAAATTTGCAGAAGTTCGTCTTCATCCAGCTTCTGATTGCGCTGCCAAAGTGATGTTGTTGGGTTAGTAGCATCATTCACTTTTAAAAATGTTTTTATTGTATGCCCTTATTGAGTACGATATTACTTATTTTTACTTTCTTTTATTACATCTTTAGGCCACAAACCGGTAAGCGTGGGACGTTTTCCGACAAGGTGATCGGACGACCTTGTAAAGGTCGCGGGACGTCGCTGGCTGCATGCGGCTTCCGACCGATCCCGATGGAGTTCATTGGGGGAGACCTATGTCCAGCATTGGACCTCCATTGGCTGATGGATGGATGAAAGATTACATCTTTATACTTTAAAATTACTAAAAAGCGGCGGTGTAAAACAATTGATAGCTTAACAGTAAGCTGAGCTTTCCTTTCTTGTCTTATTCAACCGTTCCGTGATTTCGGACAGATTTTAATTGTTGTTACAGTCAAAGTCTTTAACACTTTCATTTGTTGCGACGGACAGCTGCAACGGAAGCTCTGTTTGGGTTACCGCAAATATTTAGGAATCGTTAATTGTAAACATGGCCGAGATGTCTGTATTGCGGCGTATAAACATATATTTATACATATAAATATATATCCGTAGGTATTACTAACTAGTAGAGGCTATTTCATTTTCGGCAATCGAACCCTAGGCCTTTTATTTAAGTACGTGCTAAACTGTCATTGTTATAATGTCTTTGTTCATTATATATTCAGAGTTATGCCGAATAAGTATTTTCCTTCCTCATAATTGTGTAATAGTAAAATACTTTGTGGTCGGTAAATTACCACATTTGGTATTATGGCGGCGATTATTTTTAATAAAATATAGAGCATTCAGTATAAACCGTTTAAATCAATAAAGTACTAGGGCCTCTACTCACTAGTACTTGACAGCCCAGTGTCGCAGTTAGCTAGTTACAAGTTCGATCCCCGCACCGAGACAAATGTTTGTGTGATCTACAAATATTTGTTCGGGTCCCCAGATCGAAATAAATTACTTTTAGGTAACGGTTAAAGGTTTCTCTCGTAGTTTTGGCTACCTACGACAAACAACTCATAGTTATTTACTACTAGAAAGGTGTAAGCTCAGTCTAGATCCAAAGATTTTTGTGTAGAATGACTTTACTTTTGACCCCTCCATTGTTCAATATGGGGTACGTGTGAATTCACAATAAATTATCACGAACTTTAACGGCGAAGAAAAAATTCGCAAGGAGAGCTGCATATCTAAAAGTTCCTTGAATTTCTTAAGTGGGTGGTCCGCTAAGCCGTACTAGGCCAGCGACTGACGCCTAAAAAGTGCACAGCATATAGGCTGATAATCATTATACTTCTTTCCATACGCATCTATAGAAAATGGAAATTAGTTTTCTATACTTTAGCAAACAAAAGAATAAAGATGGACTGGTGAATGTCAGCTCGCTTTTAAGTCGATATTTTTCCGCATTAGTAAACAGTGTAGGCATCCCATAATAGAGTCTCGGATCCGAATCTTGGTTTAGTTTAGCATTCATAAGAATTAGCATTAATTAAGAATTATTTCTAACAGTCTGCACACGAGTCGATAGTTTTCAATATAAACATTAAGTATTTAATAAATGGGATTTCACAATTTGTGGTTAGCATTATTTCATTATTATTAATTATGTCAATACGTATTTAAATAATCTTACAGTCTACTACTTATGTATGTTATAGTGCAATAAAAACAATCAGCTAATTTATAGAGTACTAGCTGTCCCGGCAGACGTCGTCCTGCACGAAAAAGCTTTAAGCCATATGCCGACAGCAGCGCCACCTACTGGGTCCAATTGTGTTTTAAAATCATACAGGGACCCATTGGAATATACATAGAATGAGTGTGGATACCTAGAATTGGAATATACATGGAATGAGAGTGGTGCCACCTGTCGATAATTGGTCTAACCGACTCAGATACCTTCTTTTGCTCGCGCACAACAATTTTGTTAAAGATCTTCACATGATCAAATGCATAGTTTTCGATTCTATATAGAACATACAGACATTCTTCAGGCTTCTTATGATACATACATTTATTTAATCAAGACTGCCAATTTACATAAAATATTAAATCACCTGCTTTTGTTTTTTTTAACGCCTACTCTTTACCTACATGAGACCTAGAATGATTCAGAATAGAACTCGATTAAAAAAGGTGTTAATAGGATTCTATTGATTAATTGTGTGCTGCGTCAAACCAATTCTGATAATTCATTAATTTTTTCCTAAAATATTTCCGGTGAATGTTTATTTATTTATTTTATTTATTTAAACTTCATTGTACACAAAAAACTTAAGCTAAGGAGTGCAAAAGATAAGCAAAGTACAATGGGCGGCCTTATCGCACAGGCGATCTCTTACAGGCAACCAAACAGGCATGGAGTTACAGGAAGAGAGATAAAAGGTAGTTGACGTGTACTATAAATGTGTAATAAAAACATATAAATAAATATTTATAAATATATGTAAACATACAAACAAACCATATACATACATACATACATATATACCAGTGGCAGTACTTCCATAGAAGCCCGAAAGCCCGACTTGCCTTACATAGTTCCGAATAACGAACTTAACGATTGTTTATTTATAAAATAACGCTATAAACGTGAATGTGAGTACTAACCGGTAGGTATTTATTAGTCCTACATACCAAAAAAAATATGCTGCTACTAAATAAACATTTGGGCTTGCCTTAGTTTGACACCCTAGGCACGCCACTGATATATACATACATGCATAGATATTGACATATGCCTTCAGTTATCGGACAAGTAATAGTCTTTGAGCAGTTTTTTAAAAGATGACAGTGACTTAGCTCTTCTTATTGACACTGGAAGTGAGTTTCACAGTCTAGTAGCTTGGAGTCATGAGTTATGACGAACGCGCGTATTATATACATTTCATTCGTTCATAATTACTGTGTAGTTAGGTTAAATAATAATCATATTATATTTATTCAATTATATTTTATTTACAGAAGTTTACAGGAAAACATAGGTACATAGTAATTTATGTACTAAAAATTTTACAATTTCTCCTTTTCATACAATTTTTTGAGACACTGTTGCGTTATATATTGAAAATTTTATAGGTATCACACAAACATTAACAAAGTCTTGTAGGGTTTTCTCTCCTTCATGCTTTGTAGGATACCGCTAGATGATTGTGTCGTGCTGAAACTATAGTTTAGATTAGATAAAACATACAAGACCAATTATTCACATAAGGGATAGAATGTATGTATATTGAATTTGAATGTTTATAATGTCATTGTAAGCGACGCTATCTCGAGGGACCACGAGCGGCATTTTAACATAACAGCCGAGCCGAGATTATGACTGTTTCATACTCGGCTCGGTAAGAAAACGTGAAAACTTGAGATTTTTGTGTGTTTTTCGTTTATATTTTTTACAATAAGAATAAGTTAAGTGTATAAATTATTGATGTATGTAGAGCACAACTAGACTCACATTTAGACATAAGATACATGTATATAGGTTAAAACACTTTTAAAATAAAAGCCAATATAGTCACACGCCGTAATAAAAACGCAACGAAATTAAGTTCGAATTGCATGGGGCCTCCTTACGGGATAGCCGCGGAGTAGGTAAGCGCGCGCAAAAACCGAAGGATGTATGAGAATCTACAAGCAAGACAGCGAGAACAACAAGAAGGAAAACAGCAAGACCTACAAGAAGAAGAAGACTACAAGACCTGCTAGAAGAAGACGACTATCGGCGAGAGCGAGACAGCGATATCTTCTAGAAGACGGCGCTACGGGAAGAAAGAAGACGGCGCTACGGGAAGAAAAGAAGACAGCGCTATCGGAAGAGCACGCTTCTGGCAAGAAGACAGTGCGACCACAAGGGCAGCACTGTTGCAGCGACTCCGTCCTACATACTTCAAGGAGGGGGGGTCGTGTAGGGCATTTTCGAGCGAGTGACAAACGGCATTTTCTATTGTTTGCCTGCGTTTTATTTGCTCCCAAATACACCTACAAACCGGCAATCTTCGACGTGGAAGACATCTTAGGGGCTGGGTACCGGCGTTCGGATTACTCCGAATCTTACGCCCAGCAAGCTTGCCGCGCCCAAGCAGCGGCCGACAAGCGACACGCAACAACTGGTCCTTCGAGCCGGATCCTCTTCGCGTCAAGATGCCGACCACCAGAAGCAACAAGAGCACCGTGCAGCCAGAAGCTACTGCGCAACCTGAAGCAACGACGTCTGCCAATCCAGCCATCACCTCAACGACGGCAACCACGTCAGGATCGACGCCGACCACGACGTGGACTCATGGAACTACAGTGACCATGACGACCGCAACCGACTACCGACGAGCACCGAGGGACGAAGCACCTCTTCTGACACGAGCCACGTCTGTCAGACTCGGAAGCACGGCGCGATCATATCAGCGGAGGAAGAGGGAACTGGAAGCGAAGGCGGAGTTAGCGAAATTGCAACTTGAAGTGGCGCAAGCAGCGGCGGCACGAGCAAGTGCTCATTTAGAGCTCATACAGCTGGAGGATGATGAAGACTCTCTCGCTGATGAAGAACCCATCAATAAAGAAGAGGACGTGTCACGATGGGTGCAGACGACGGTGGAGCCCGAGGGAAAAGGGCACAAGGATATGGCACCGCCACTCACCGAAGCCGCACCGACAACCGAACGCAGTGACACGCAGAACCTTGCGGACGCGATATTAAAAGCAATCGCGACCGCGAAGCCGGGAACGACGACGGCGACGCCTTCATTTCTACATGAGATGCCAGCGTTCGACGGAAATAGCGGAGAATGGACAGCCTTCAAGACAGTCTACGACGATACGGCACCGCTATTCACCGACACGCAGAACATGGCCCGGTTAAGGAAGGCGATCAAGGGACTAGCCAGGGACGCGGTCAAGAGCGCACTCTACTCTGACTGCAAACCCCAAGAGGTCCTGGAAGCATTACGCCGCCGTTTTGGAAGACCCGACGCATTAGTACTGGCGGAATTGGAGAAACTGAAGACTTTGCCACGTCTCAGCGAGAACGCCCGCGACGTGTGTGTATTCGCCAGTTATGTTAACAACACCGTCGCCGCCATCAGAGGCCTGAAGAAGCCACAATATCTACAGTCGCCGGAAATGCTGAAGTGTATTGTGGACAAGATGCCGGCAGTCATCCGTTATCGGTGGTTCGACTTCGCGGCCGACAAGGAGCCGGAAGATCCCGACCTGTTGATGATAACGAAGTTCCTCAACAGGGAGGCGGACCGATGCGGACCATACGCCGTGCAAGAAGCGGGACCCACAAGACGACAGATTCCAGTGAGGCAGATAGCACACACAGCAACTGAAGCGAAGACCAGCGAGTGTGCATATTGTCAAGGAAACCATCGTGTGTCTGAATGTTCGAAGTTTGCGCAAGCTCCTGTGAAGGATCGATGGGGTTCCGTGAAGAAGAGCGGGTTGTGTTTCAAATGTCTTCACGGACGGCATCGCAAGGAAACTTGTAGAGCTCCGGCTTGCAAGAAATGTAAAAGGTGGCATCATGCGCTACTCCACGAAGATCGCGCAGTTCAAGAGGCACCAGAGGAGCCACCAGGGGAGACGACGAGCAACGTGCGCGTCGCCGTCAATTTCGCCGGCAGCAAAAGGGCATATCTAAAAATTGCGCCGGTGGAAATATATGGCCCGAAAGGGTCAAAGAAGATTCTCGCCTTGTTGGATGAAGGATCTACCGTGACATTGGTAGATTCCACAGTAGCAGAAGATATTGGATTACAAGGACCGCAAGAGAGTTAGTCAAGGTTAGTCATTGAGACCGTCGGCGGCAAGAAGGTGACAAAAACAAATTCAATGAAACTTGACTTCACGATCCGAGGCGTCCACCAGAAGAATAAAAGAAGAGTGACAGGTGCGAGAACCGTCGACGACATTCGTCTCGCACCTCAGAAGATAGAGAAGGATCGCCTCAAAGGATGCGCGCATCTCCGCGACCTGACGGATCAATTGACGTACGCCGAAGAAGCTCCAAGGATGTTGATCGGGCAAGACAACTGGGAGTTGATCGTCTCTAAGAGCACGAAGAAAGGCCCGCGAAGTCAACCGGTGGCGTCATTCACTCTTCTCGGATGGGTCCTACACGGTTGCGACGGAGGCAACACGAGGGCGATACGTCACACAACGTGCGCACACGTGTCCACAAGAGAGGAAGATCTTGACACCCTCATTAAGGAGCATTTCGCCGTGGAATCACTCGGAGTAATGCCACGACGGCCGACGACCGACGCAGATGGACAAGCGTTAAGAATATTAGACAGTACGAGCCGTCAACTGTCTAGCGGGAGATACGAAGTCGGGTTACTATGGAAGAACGCGGAAGAGAAACTACCGAATAATTTCAAGTCCGCCGAGACCCGCCTGTACTCGACGGAAAGGAAGATCGACAAGGATCCGAGCCATAAAGAAGAATACGAAAGGGAAATAAATAACCTGATTGACAGCGGTTATGCGGAAAGGGCAGATGCGAAACCAGAGTCGGGAAGGATATGGTACCTACCACACTTCACGGTGACACATCCTACCAAGAAGAAACGCCGACTAGTGTTCGACGCCGCTGCAAAGTTTTGTGGAAAAAGTTTAAACGACGCCCTCTTGCCCGGACCAGATCTGTTACAATCGCTGTTTGGAGTGCTGCTGAGATTCCGGCAGTGGCCCGTCGCCATAGCAGCTGACATAAAGGAGATGTTCCTGCAAATTAAAATAAGGAATGAAGACCGCGACAGCTTACGATTCTTGTGGAGAGGCGACAGACGAACGGGACCACCGCAAGAATACAGAATGTCTTCCCTGATCTTCGGAGCGGCCTGCTCACCGAGTGCCGCAATATTTGTGAAGAATAAAAATGCGGCGAGATTCGCGGATCGATACCCAGAAGCAGCGCGCGCGGTGGATCGCAATCATTACATGGATGACTACCTACAGAGCTTCAAAGGCGCAGAAGAGGCCGTCAAGATAGCGAAGCAAGTAGATGCCATTCACCGCGCCGCCAAGTTTGAATTACGGGGATGGGTGTCGAACAGAAGGGGAATATCGACGGCACTCGGACAAGAACCAGAGAACCGAGAGGTGGAGCTAGGTTCAAAAGAAGAGAAAACACTGGGGCTGCGCTGGTTCACGGCAGAAGACACATTGGGTTTCCGGACGCAGATGAGGAACGTCAGCAAAGAAGTGTCGAACAAAGAGAAGACGCCCACTAAGAGGGAAGTAACCAGTGCGGTTATGTCCACGTTCGACCCATTAGGGTTAGCCACTCCTGTGCTAATTCAGGGAAAACGACTGATCCAAGATATTTGGAAGAGCGGGGTCGGATGGGACGAGGTTATAAAACCAGAAGAAGAGAAGTACTGGGACGCTTACCTGAACAGCCTGATGCTGCTTGAAGAATTGAGGCTCCCTCGTTGTATCGCCCAGAAGGACCACGAGGGGGAGCTTCACGTGTTCAGCGACGCAAGCGAGACCGCGTACGCCTGCGCCACATATTGGAGGCAGCGATGTGACAATAATAGATACAATGTGACTTTGTTGGCGGGCAAATCCAGGGTGACACCGTTGAAGCCAGTCTCTATACCCAGGCTGGAACTTCAAGCGGCGCTTTTAGCGACTCGGATGGCACAAGCGGTACGCGAGGAGATCGACATGGCAGTCCAAAGAGTCACTTATTGGACAGACTCGAGTACCGTACTCTCGTGGATCAAGACGGACCCAAGAACATTCAAGCCTTTCGTCGCGCACAGACTGGCCGAGATAGAAGAGACTACGCGACCACAACAATGGCGCTGGGTACCGTCCAAGCAGAACCCTGCGGATGACGCGACTCGAGGAGTACCGAAGGACTTCGACGCAAATCACCGCTGGTTCACGGGTCCTGCCTTCCTGCGCGACGGCGAAGAATCATGGCCAAGGGCGCGAGATTTCCGAACCGAGAGTACAGGGGAAGAAAAGGAAAGTCGTATCGTCGCTACAGTCAGAACCACGTCTGAGTTCGCCACACCAGAGCCAGAGCGATTCTCAAGATGGATCCGGCTTGTGAGAGCAACCGCCCGAGTAATACAGTTCCTGTATTTATGTGGTAAAGGGCGGCCGATAAATATTGCTCGCAAGATGGAGAAAGAAGATCCGACGTGGAGACGCGTCATCAAGAGATGTTCCGACGGCAAGAAGCAAAGTGTCCCGCTCGCCCCAGCAAAAAGATTCTTGCCTTTAGACCTCGAGCATGTAAAGGCTGCAGAGAATCTGTTGTTTAAGAGATGTCAAGAAGAGGATTTTAAGCAAGAGATCAAATCCATTAGACAAGGCAAGCAGGTGAGCAAGGATAGCAAGCTACGTAAGATAGGAGTCATCCTAGAAGAAGGTTTGCTAAAAGTACATGGACGGATCGACGCAGTGCCACACATTGCCAGAGAGGCGAAGAGACCGGTGATTCTGGACAGCCGTCACCACTTAACGAAACTTCTTCTCCGAAATTATCACGAGCATTTCAACCACGGGAACCATGCCACAGTGATGAACGAAGTTCGCCAGAGGTTCTGGGTGATCGGCCTGCGGTCAGCGGTGCGACGCATCGTACACCAATGTCAGTGGTGTAAAGTACACCGGAGTGCGCCGCAACAACCACCGGTGGGTGACTTACCCGTGGAGAGGTTACGTCATGGTGAACACCCATTCACCAACACGGGAGTCGACTACTTCGGCCCCATGACCATCACAGTCGGACGAAGACACGAGAAGAGATGGGGAGTGCTTTTCACATGCTTAACCACGAGAGCAGTCCACGTGGAACTCGCACCGTCACTCTCTGCGAGCTCCATGATCTTGGCGTTACGACGAATGGCCGCCAGAAGAGGGATGCCACACACCATCTTCAGCGACAACGGAACGAACTTCGTCGGCGCCAACAAAGAACTGAAAGAGGCCTTGGAAGAGCTGAAGAAGGAAGAGTTAGTCGACGCGTCAGAAGAATTGGGAATCCGGTGGAAATTCATCCCACCCGGTGCGCCAAACATGGGAGGAGCCTGGGAGCGTTTAGTCCGATCGATAAAGGTTGCCCTGGCTGTTACGCTCAAGGAAAGACATCCTCAAGAAGAAGTCCTCCACACGCTCATCACCGAAGCGGAACACATAGTAAATTCACGACCGCTCGTCATTGAAGAAGAATCGCCAGAAGAAGCGCTGACGCCGAATCACTTTTTGATTGGGAGATCCTGTGGTGCTCGACGGATAGGAGTATTCACAGACTCGGACTTGTCTGGACGGAGGTCGTGGAGGACAGCGCAGCGGTTAGCGGACCACTTCTGGAGCCGGTGGGTGAGAGAATACCTCCCCACACTTTTACCACGTCGGATCTGCGGGCGAGCGAGCGACCGGGACTTTCGGTGTGGTGACGTCGTCCTCATAGTGGACGCCACCATGCCTCGCTGCATCTGGCCAAGAGGAGAAGTCATCGATGTCCATCCCGGGCCCGACGGACGTACCCGGGTCATCGGGATACGCACGACGAACGGCGTGTTGCGACGACCAAGCTCCAAGGCGGTGTTGCTGGTGCCGGCGGCGTCGCCAGGACGAGAGGATGGTGCTGCGCACGAGGGGGAGGATGTAAGCGACGCTATCTCGAGGGACCACGAGCGGCATTTTAACATAACAGCCGAGCCGAGATTATGACTGTTTCATACTCGGCTCGGTAAGAAAACGTGAAAACTTGAGATTTTTGTGTGTTTTTCCTTTATATTTTTTACAATAAGAATAAGTTAAGTGTATAAATTATTGATGTATGTAGAGCACAACTAGACTCACATTTAGACATAAGATACATGTATATAGGTTAAAACACTTTTAAAATAAAAGCCAATATAGTCACTCGCCGTAATAAAAACGCAACGAAATTAAGTTCGAATTGCATGGGGCCTCCTTACGGGATAGCCGCGGAGTAGGTAAGCGCGCGCAAAAACCGAAGGATGTATGGGAATCTACAAGCAAGACAGCGAGAACAACAAGAAGGAAAACAGCAAGACCTACAAGAAGAAGAAGACTACAAGACCTACTAGAAGAAGACGACTATCGGCGAGAGCGAGACAGCGATATCTTCTAGAAGACGGCGCTACGGGAAGAAAGAAGACGGCGCTACGGGAAGAAAAGAAGACAGCGCTATCGGAAGAGCACGCTTCTGGCAAGAAGACAGTGCGACCACAAGGGCAGCACTGTTGCAGCGACTCCGTCCTACATACTTCAAGGAGGGGGGGTCGTGTAGGGCATTTTCGAGCGAGTGACAAACGGCATTTTCTATTGTTTGCCTGCGTTTTATTTGCTCCCAAATACACCTACAAACCGGCAATCTTCGACGTGGAAGACATCTTAGGGGCTGGGTACCGGCGTTCGGATTACTCCGAATCTTACGCCCAGCAAGCTTGCCGCGCCCAAGCAGCGGCCGACAAGCGACACGCAACAGTCATTTAATTATAAATGAAATGACCTGTACTATGTAGGTACATAGGCATAACAAAGGGAATATAGTTTTATAAATAACTGCTGTTCATGTTGTGATATGACTAACGATGACCATAGGAAAAAAAAACAATTGTTATAGATATACTCATACAATAATGTATGCTGTATTGTTTGTTATATTTTGTTACCGATTGGATTCAGATATTTTTTTTTTTATACACCCAACAGTCACATACATAGTCCTGACCCCACACTAAGATACGCGTCTTGTGTCGTGGGTATCAGAAACTACGAGAGACATTTTCGGTCTCACAAACACCCAGACCCGAAACAAATATTTGCGGATCACACAAACATTTGTCTCGGTGCGGCGATCGAACCCGCGGCCGCTCGTTTCGCAAGCTGGTGTCTAGCCAACTGCGCCACGGGGCTGTCGATATTTATTGATAAACTCTATTAATAATGAATGAAATAATAAATATAAGAATTATCAACCCATATTCGCCCCACTGCTGGGCACGGGCCTCCTCTACAACTTGAGAGGGTTTAGACCATAGTCCTCCACACTGGCCTAGTGTAGGTTGGCGGAGTACAGACCTGAGGAATTCCTAAGAATTTTTAGGTGTGCAGGTTTCATCACGATGTTTTCCTTCATCGTCACCTTCATACTCGTAATATTAGTTACAAGTATGGTTGCTAAAAAATTCTTACCTTTGTGGCAATACGATGATATTTTTGGATAGACGATTAGAATGAGGAACAAACTCAATCCAATAAGTCCGTTGCAAATATCACAAATTATTGATAAGCTGTGACTTTGCGATAATGAATTTGCGATCTCCAAAGAGCAATGAAACAGCATCACTGCCGTTGTCATCACATTCGCCAAAAACCTACAGATCAACAATAAAGTTGAAGGTTTGTTTATGAGGTATTCGTATTTTTCGAGATATCTACCGTAAATACGATGTAATATAACTTCAGTCTTAGTTGCGTCTATTATGAATCTTTCTTTTTGTTTATATCATCTCTTGTATGTAAATTCACTGCTCAGAACGTTCTCCATTATAATAGGTTAGGCCTTCGTTCACTGAATTAACGTACATACCTACTTAGGTTTGATTTGAGAAATTCCTAAGAACTTTAAGATTTGTGTCATCCCTCAAAGTATTGCCATTTACCGTAAAGATAAAAGTGTATGTGTGTACGGTGTAGGTGCACCTACAAATTTTCCCTTTACCATACTTTGGAATAGATTAAAAGTGATTAAAAACCATCATCATCTTTAGTAGCAGAAATTAGGACGCATTATGATGAGACTTGAGTCATGGGTATCGGTAACTTTAAATCATGTTTTAAGCTCACCAATCCTTAGGTCTGAAATCTAGCAATATTTTGCCTTCCACTTTGCTTTCATGAGAAGTTTCGCTTTGGCTTCAAGCTAGCTCACCCGATGTCCAATGGAAAAAGGTAAACAAGTCCTGAGAAGGATACGATACTGAAATTGTAGTTCCTTACCTAGTTGGTGGTTTGCTTGCTTCCACACAATTATTTGACCTCTGGGATTTTTTAGCATTTATATATAATTGCTTGAAGTGCTGAGCCGTCAATATTTCAAATACAATACAACTCAGTAATAAGATCATTGATGGCACCAAAAGGTATAATACTTTTTCACCTCCTGAAAAAAATTACGATTCTTGTAGTAGAAGTGACAACGCTGCGCCTGAGGGTAAGCGTAATGCAAACCAAACGTAGTGTGGATTAGCAGAAAACGACTATCATTTCTCAATAGGCTGATCAATTATGACAATCTGAATATACACGATGATTTCTTGTGAGTCAAATTCTCCATTGTTGAATTAGACAATTCTGCAGTCGAAGTAACTATAGTGTGGCTTAAAATTTTTCGAGCACATTTCCAGGCTCTGTGCTATTACTGAGAATTTCCGAATAAATAATCTCAATAACACTGCCCGAACTGGGAATCAAACCCGAGCCATCTAGATTGCAATGCACATACTTATACCGCGAGACCACGAGGCAATATTAACTACAGTAACTTCCTTACCTCCGAGAAAGCATCCCATTAATGGAACATTGGGCTTAATGATCCAAGGCATGTGTTTTAAATCAATGGAATTCATAACACTAAATCCGTAGGTCATAAAAGTGGGAATACTCCAGGAATACAAACAGTACACCACCACAATTATCCATTTCGATCTTGTAGTCCAGTAGGTACCAAAACTTTTACTGAAAAACGAATACATATTGAAGGAAAAATCTGTAGCCTACTTTGTTTGCCGACTTAAAAGGGTGGTAATGATTGAGGGGTACCGCGTTTAGTTCCTGGCTCGGGTAAAATGTTATTAATTTTTTAAGTAACAAGTGCCATCAACATCGCGTCGCGTTTGTTGCATATCTATTTTTTAGTACGAGTTGAAGGTCCTACTAAGATTTATATTTATATACTCCTCTCAGGTTTACAATAATCAATGGCGGTATTTCTATAGAAGCACAAGAGCCCAAATTTCTTTACATATTTATTTATTTAAAACTTTATTGTACACATATAACTTAAATTAAACTTAAGAACAAACAAAAAAAGAAAGTACAAAGGGCGGCCTTATCGCGCAAGACGATCTCTTCCAGGCAATCGAGGAAGGAGATGAATGATAAGGAGTGATAGGTAGTCAAGAGTGTACAAAGATAAACGAAAGATATAAATAATAATTTAAAACATACATACTTCCAAATAATAATGTTTAAGCTGTAAATGTTTATTCAACCAAAGCAGTTTGATATGTCATAGAGAATATCCGGACTCCACAATCAACAATTATAAACCATAACTTAAACAATTATCGTTTGTATTTGGGCTTTTATGGAAGTAACGCCTGATGTATAAAAAATGATTACCTAAATATACACCATTGTTGAAACGACAGCACACCCAACCAGCAGTAAGTTGACAGATAGAAAAAGTACGTGGATTTTGCTGAAACATAAAAATGTTTGAATAATTATAAAACCTCCGTTAATTTAATAATTATGCCCCGTTACTAAAGTCCAATTTAGATTATTAGTTATCAATAAGCTTTGAGACATTTTGGAGAATAATTGCAAAAGTGTTTGATATGATACATAGTTTCATAATATGCTGATTGCTGGTAAAGGAGCAAGTAACTACATTAACAAGAGTGTACATTCAGCACGGAGTCAGGAAACGTTACAGAAAGGTACTAAATGGATCGTCCCTTGTAACGTGGGACTAAAAGTTATATTTGCGAAAATAGGTATTAGAAATGACATATAGGCGTTAGTGCGTGTGAATATCGGCAACTCTTGAGGGTAACTCTCTAAAAATATGCCACACAAGAATTATATACAAAACAATCTTCTTCTTCTTCATCAACCCCAGTGGCGTGCCTAGGGTGTCAAACTAAGGCAAGCCCAAATTTTTATTTAGTTGCAGCATATTTTTTTTGGTACGTAGGACTAATAAATACCTACCGGTTAGTACTCACATTTACGTTTATAGCGTTATTTTATAAATAAACAATCGTTAAGGGCGCTATTACACTTTTATGCAAAAATCGACGCTTTTCACGTGCCTTTTTATTGAATTAAAATATTTCAAATGTTAACAAATTATATATACAATCAAAGAGCATATATTCATCTATACATGTAATTAAAAAAAAGTATATGTCACCATATAAAATGTATACACAAAGACGATTTTACCAACACAATGATCGCTCAAAATTGAGAAAAATAGGGTCTAAGTAGGTACCCTATACATTAAAATTAATCAATGTTTCGACTTTAAATATACATAATATTGCGACCTATATACTCCTCAATACAAATAGTAAACATTTTGGACATAGAAATATATAGTTTTTTAATTATAGGCTAAAACGTCAACGCATGTAAATTCCCCCATACATTTTTCGCCCACCGAGTAGGGATGGACATTTAAAATATACATCGATGTTTTTTTCGATGTAATGCATCGTTCGGTTACATCGATGGTAATACGATGTATTGAGAAATACATCGATGTTTCTTAAACATCGAGTGTTTTAGGTTAGGCAATTTAGGCATTAATTGAAACAAAAATATGTATTAAGTAAATCTAAAAATATATGTATTAAAATTGAGAATCACATAGCCCACATATTTTTTTCTTGAGAAATTCCAATTTTTTTTTTCTATGCTATGTAAAAACAAAAACTTGCTTAATCTCCCTTCAACCGGTTTCTTTGTTCATTCATAACTAGCCCTGCCTGAGAAAAAAGTCTTTCAGAAGGGACTGACATGCCAACTATTGTTAAATACTTAAAAGCAATTTTATACAATTTCGGGAATTGTTTCTTATAATCTTTCCAAATTTCTAAAGGATTTTCGTTCAGTTATTGGTATATTATAACGTTTCGTTTCACTTATAGTATACTCACCTCAACCTCATAATTTGCGTACCCACCCAATCGATGCATCGAATGAAAAACATCGATATATATTCGATGTTGAAGTATTAACAATACATCGGTTCAATACGATGCATCGTTACTATACATCGAGTGTTTTAAATACATCGATGTATATCGTCCATCTCTACCACCGAGTGCCATTCCGCGGTGAGCCGCGGTCTTGGAAGCATGTCTATGTCGCTGTCTCGTCGCTTACCCCCCTCTCGTTGACAACGAAATAACTACCTATCGATGTGTGTGTGAGCGTAGCAATAGAACAGGCATGAGCCAATAGCCGTTCCGATAGATAACATTGTTGTTTACAATCAATGAATGAGTATTCTTTCGGACGTATTGTAGTATTGGAATTTGAATTGGGTTATGTGTCCTTATATGACATTGAATTTTAGTGTAAATAATTTCGTAAGTTCAGTAAATGATAATGGTTTTTATACGTCATATTTAAAAAATAATTCAATAATTTGCTGTTGCCAATTATGAATACATTGGCCCTCTTGTGAAGATCTTAGATATTATTATTAGGTTATTTATTTGACAGACCCATGGCGCAGTTAAATAAAAGGCCACGGGTTCGATTCCCGCTCCGGGATGTCGTAGTCTCTGGTACTTTCAATACAAAACTTAGTACGGAGTCTAACTGAAAAAGTGACTGTTGGGTGAATTTATTTGTTTAAAATTATTAGTTTTATTACATAAAGATAAAATATAAGTATGTAATTAGTTTTAATTATTTTATAGAATGTTTTATTTAGTTTCACTCATTTTAGTTGCCTACTGAGCTGCAATTTTAAATCGCATGACGCCGCTATATCATGCTGACATGATGCTGATCTGATGATGGAGCTGAAAGATGTTCATAAGAACTCGGTAATTAAACAATCCTACCTAATCGAGTATGGGCTCGTTTGATTCGTCTTGTCGAATAATTTGCTGTTAGATGGTATCGAGGGTCTGATGTTGGAGCTGAAAGATGTTCATAAGAACTCGGTAATTAAACAATCCTACCTAATCGAGTATGGGCTCGTTTGATTCGTCTTGTCGAATACTTTGCTGTTAAATGGTATCGAGGGTCTGATGACGGAGCTGAAAGATGTTCATAAGAACTCGGTAATTAAACAATCCTACCTAATCGAGTATGGGCTCGTTTGATTCGTCTTGTCGGATACTTTGCTGTTAAATGGTATCGAGGGTCTGATGACGGAGCTGAAAGATGTTCATAAGAACTCGGTAATTAAACAATCCTACCTAATCGAGTATGGGCTCGTTTGATTCGTCCTTTCGAATACTTTGCTGTTAAATGGTATCGAGGGTCTGATGATGGAGCTGAAAGATGTTCATAAGAACTCGGCAATTAAACAATCCTACCTAATCGAGTATGGGCTCGTTTCATTCGTCTTGACGGGTATTTTGTACTAGATAGTAAACAGGGTCAGTCACTAAATTGAGATAAGTACATTATGTTTTCATGCGATTGCCAATTCATACTATCTATACTAATATTATAAAGCTGAAGAGTTTGGTTGAACGCTAGGATCTCAGGAACTACTGGTCCGATTTGAAAAAAATATTTCAGTGTTAGTTAGCCTATTTATCGAAGAAAGTTATAGGCTACATCACGCTACGACCAATAGGAGCGGAGCAGCAATAAAGAATGTTTCAAAATCGGGGATATTTTTTTCCTTTTGAAAGATTCCTCCGCGTGCGCTGCGGAAACGGTTAAAGTTACACTGAAATAATGTATGATAAAATTGTTCTCCTTTAAAAGTTCTAAAAAAAAGTCCGCGACAGCATATATCTATCTTTTAAGATTACTTCACTATAACCACTTTTATGCTAACCAAATTTTTTCTAAAATAAAGTATTGTTTGTGAAGGTATTTTAATGAACATTATGTTAATCCTTATCGAAATAAATGCGTTATCCATTATAAGTATTTAATTTAGACGAAATTAGCCCTTTACATCATTTGATTTCAATGAGTATCTTAGAAGATATCGCAGTTTCAAAATAATCATCAAGCGCGCAACAATTATGTACAAGGCGCCGACCGTCGCGTTACGGTTTCACGTATAAAAAACTAGCTTTTGCCCGCAACTCCGTCCGCGTGGACTACAGGGTTGGGTTCAGAAAGAAAATATGTTGTAGTCTATTTTAATTCTTAGAGTCCTATTTATGCCCATACCAAAAATCACACAAATCAGCAAGATAATTTAAACAACGTGAAACCGTAACGCGCCGGTCGGCGCCTTGTACATATTTTTGCGCGCTTGATGATTATTTTGAAACTGCGATATCTTCTAAGATACTCATTGAAATCAAATGATGTTAAGGCCAAATTTCTTTTAAATTAAATACGTATACTAAATAACGCATATATTTGGATAAGGATTAATATAATCTTTATAAAAATACCTTTACAAACAATGCTTTATTTTATAACAAATTTACTTAGCATAAAAGAGGTTATAGTGAACCAATCCTAAAAGCTAGACATATGCTGTCGCGAACTTTTATTTAGAACTTTTAAAGAGGAACATTTCTCTCATACATTATTTTAGCGAAACTTTAACCGTTTCCGCAGCGCACGCAGCGGAAGCTCACAAAAAGAAAAAAATGTCCCCGATTTTGAAACATTCTTTATTGCTGCTCCGCTCCTATTCGTCGTAGCGTGATGTTACATAGCCTATAGCCTTCCTCGATAAATGTGCTATCTAATCTTGAAAGAATTTTTCAAATCGGTCCAGTAGTTCCTGAGATCCTAGCGTTCAAACAAACAAACAAACTCTTTAGCTTTATAATATTAGTATAGATTTTACCGATTTGTATGATTTTTGCTATGGGCATAAATAGGAGTCCGAGGGGTTTATAGATGGGTTTTTGCCCGGAAAAACCCCAAATATGGAAAAAATAAGGAAAATACCCGAAAAATATACACGAATGGGAAAATTTTCGGGTATTTTCATATTTAGCATAATATGTAGCAACTAGGTATTATGGAGATACATGTATATTGCAGGCCTAAAGTTTCGGACTCTAGGCAAATTCCGCTGTGGCATTTATTAAAGTTTTTAACTGAATCCGTTTTGTACCACTTACAGCACATTTTATACATTTACGAACTTATCTGAACCAGCTTTTCGCCAAAATGTTTTCAATCCCATGTCTATAAGGAGCCAGTGTAAAGTACTCAAACTACTAAGAATTTGCCAATAAAAAAACTCGATAATAATTTGCCCGACCTGGGAATCTAACCCAAGACCTCTAGATCGCGTAGCCAATATATGTACCGCGAGACCACGAGGCAGTCAATAAATTATAATCTATACTTCTATACTATGTATACTAATATTATAATCAGGTAACGTTTGTGAATTTGTATGTTTGTGACGTTGTAGAAATCAATCTCCGGATGTTATAGGCTATAATATGTTAGTCCAAAAAATGATAAGTCTTTTTCCTTATAGCCGGATTTCCGAAGTAAGTCGGTGAAAAAATGGGCGAACGAAAGCGTTTTTTGCAAACGCTGCCTTACCCATGGGAAATATATAGTTGAGTCCTAAAGAGAAGTTGGAGAGCTTGATAATACCTACAAAAAAGACAGCGATAGCATAAATGTCTGACTTTTAGGGTTGGTTCATTATAACCTCTTTTATGCTAACGAAATTTGTTCTAACATAAAGCATTGTTTGTGAAGATGTTTTTATAAGGATTATATTAATCCTTATCCAAAAAAATGCGTTATTAAGTATAAGTATTTAATTTTAAAGAAATTTGCACTTTACATCATTTGATTTCAAATTTCATTGAGTATCTTAGAAGATATCGCAGTTTTAAAATAATGACCAATAATTATGTACAAGGCGCCGACCGGCGCGTAACGGTTCCACGTAATTTGACTGATTTGTATGATTTTTGGTATGGACATAAATAAGACCCTGAGGAGTAAAATAGACTATAACTTATTTTCTTTCTGAACTCAACCCTGTAGTCTACGTGGACGAAGTCGCGGGCAACAGCTAGTTATAAATAAATACATCCAGGAATCACATTCATTTGTGTTAGTCTATGAAAATGACAATTCATTGAAGGATGTGAACGAAACGCGTAAGCGCCATGAAATACACGGCGCTTTCGACCTTTTAGTTGCGAGAAAACTACACTTGTATTCATTTGGTTAGACAGCTAATTGATTATTTGAGTGCTGCTGCGGTTTTAGTTTTATCTCGTCATAAAATGGAGCATGATTTTTGCTTAGGGTGTCTTCTCTATACGTAGTAATATTATCTCAATGACCCCGTATCAGTCTTTAGTCGTAAGTATCACATACTACGAGAAACTATTGGTGCGGAATCGAACCCGCGGCCTTTAGTTTCGCCACTGATGTCTAGCTAAATGTCAATGTATAAATAGATACATTGATATGTTTTAACTTTATACTTTATATTTTAAACACATACACGTCTTAATTTGTACACATTTTCAATAATATAAATATACGTAAATACCAATAAATGAACAGTATTGTGTTTTGGCGCGCACGGTAAGACTAGGGCGAGACAGTGACGCGTACGAGTCGCAGGCGGCGGCGCGGTGAATGTGATGTGAGTGTGTGCGTGCGGCCGCGGCGGCGTGTGGTGCGCGGGCGGCGGGCGAGCGCTCGCTCGCCGCGGATCGACGAAATCGAGCGCGTCAAAAATGTTGGAGCGCCCTTAAGTTCGTTATTCGGAACTATGTAAGGCAAGTCGGGCTTTCGGGCTTCTATGGAAGTACCGCCACTGATCAACCCATATATGCCCACTGCTGACCACGGGTCACCTCTACCATTGAGAGGGTTTTCGGCCATAGTCCACCACGCTGGCCCAGTGCGGGTTGGCGGACTACACACCTAAGAAATTCCTAAGAACTCTTAGGTGTGCAGATTTCATCACGATGTTTTCCTTCACCAATTTTTAAAGCATATTATGATCATCAGCTGAAAGATGTTCACTGGTCATAGGCCTCCCCCAAATACTTCTAAAGTGTTCTGTCGGAAGCTGCCTGCATTATTTTGTAATGAAAAAGTATTAACTAAAATCGAACTCACTTAAAGCGACGCAGACTTTTGCCAAGAGGACATTGAAAGACATTGCGCATAGTAGGCAGAATGCTTTGAAATAACTCAAGATAAAAACCATCACAGTAAATCCCAACATATCCCGATTTTGCGCATTTAGCGGATATGTAACGAACACCAATAATAGAAAGCAACAGGACACCAACAGAGCTGTAACAAAACATTATTGGTTAATTAATAAAAAATAACAAACACTATTTTTAACACAATAAAATGTAGCAGACAGAAAATATATCAAATTTTTATTTTATTAGGTGTATAAAATTATTATCGTTAAGTGCGGTCTCTTCTAGATCTTGTCAGCCCTTTGACAAGGCCGCTTCTTAGTAATTCGGGCTAAATGTATCCAATACCGTTATAAATGATTACTAAAAGCAGCCCTTTATTTTTGGGAATGCAACTAAGCCAACCGAACAGTTCCGCGCGCTGAGTTAGGAGGCCGGAGACCTCGGCATACCCATATCGGCCTTCCCCAAGGTATCGAAGCTTAAGAGCATATATGTACCTAAATTATTATTCTTATTAATAAAAGGTTTTTTCATACCGTAGGGAGTGAAACCATTCCCCATATAATGTGGGTCTGACAATGAGGTTATTTCATGATTTATCCATAAGCTAGGCACTGGCTTTCGGTTCCTTTTCACGATGTAGTCAATACAAAAGTTGTCAGCACTTATTGCAGTCCACCTCAAGTAGGCATTTGGTTGTTCAAGGTAGATAATCCCCGTCTGGAAATAGTAGTTGTTGAATAAATGTTGTCAGAGATTCTCGTTACAATAATTGATAGAAATATTTGAAAATAAAGGTAAAGGTCGCAGGACGTCGCTGGCTGAGGCGGCCTTCGACCGATCCCGGTGGAGGTCATTGGGGGAGGCCTATGTCCAGCAGTGGACTAATGATGATGACGATGATGATGATGTATGTTGTTATGCCATTACAATATTTCATAACTTCAAATAATAAAGTTCCCCACCAATTTTATATGCATCAAGATGAATAGCCCCGTGGTGCAGTTAGGCATGTACTAGATAAACTGTTGATTAAAATACAAAATAACTCACCTCAGTTAAATACAAATTTACTTTATCAAGTAGAGTTAAATCGATGGCCTGAAGTTGAAACATCTTGTTGCTGAATTTATTCGGCACTAGATGAAAACTTTCTTTTGCCGTAGATACTACGTAAGTTGCGTCTGCGTCATAGACCTTTATATCCGAAAAGTTTACATTTTCACCGTCATACGGATTGCAAGTTTTCCGCTTTCCTATAACGTATCCTTCTGGGCAACATTTTGGAACACAAGTCTTGAGAAGTTCTTTAGAATCTGAGCCGGTGTCCGTATAATTTCCATAACATTGGTTAATATTAATGTAAACAAGAAAAACTAATGATATAAAATACTGTGCCATCGCGTCGGCGGTTCGTGTAGTAATGGTTTTGGAAAATTAAATGTCTTTTATTGAGGTAACGTAGTATAGTATAGCAGCTCGTTAAATCCTGATCTGATCCATATAAAAATATATTTTACTAAATTAGAGAGTTGAGAGTATACAAAGATAAAACTTGGATAAGTAAGTAGAGGTTTGCGATGAAAAGTTGTAGTGTTAACTTTATTGCATACAGTTTAAATATGTAACATATGTAATTGCTAAACTAATCATAAAATTCATTTAAACTTTTATATATTTTTTTTATTTTATGAAAGTCGTAGTCTAGCGTCGTGCGATCTTGAGGTTCTGGGTTCGATTCCCGGGTCGGGCAAAGCGTTATTGGGTTTTTCCATTAGGAAATTCTCAGTAGCAGCACTGAGTCTGTATTTGTGCCCGACAAACGGCAATTGGCTCGCCCCCTATTACTTTGACTGACACACACCTACCATACCATAAAATGTGGGTGCAGTAATGCATTTCTGCCTACCCCTTCGGGGAATACGGGCGTGAGGTTATGTAAGTATGTATGTACATTTTTTAAACATACGTAATTTTTATATCAAGGTAAACATACATGCATATGTCCGCCATTTTCCCCTGTAATGACACTCGATAATAAGCAGTGATGCCCTTGAGACTTAGGCACGTGGTCGTGAATCTCGACGGTCGTGGGTTGAAACCCCAGGCACACACCTCTGACTTTTCAAAGTTATGTGTGTATTCACAATGAATTATTACTTCCTTTAACGGTGAAAGAAAACATAGTGATGAAACCTGCACTAACAGTTCTTAGGAATTTCTTAGGTGTGTAGTCCGCCAACCCGCACTAGGCCAGCGTGGTGGACTATGGCCTAAACCCTCTCAATGGTAGCGGAGACCCGTGCTCAGCAGTGGGCGTATATGGGTTGATGAAGTATCTACATATGTATCGCATTTCAAAAGCTACCATTGATAGTAGTATCTTGAAGTATTGCTGTTTCCTGGCTGTTCGACTACAATGATTCTGTACTGCAATATACGCACTTTCAATAAGAAATATGTCATAAAGGGAAAACCGCGACATATATAAATATCACAGCCACTACGTACTCGTCAACAACAGTTACTCCAGACTCCTAAGTAATTAGCAAATTCTTCCAGCCCTAACAGGAAAGAAAAATAGGTTACACAAAAATTGACTTTTTTCATTAAAATTATGATAAAAGATTGTAGTTTTTTTAAAAGTAAGATAAGTTAGGCCATTGGTTACGCTTACAAAATATTTTTTATGTTGTTATTTGTTTTAAATAAGTATGTTATTCATAATATTATCGTATTGTTTGTTTTCTAAAACCATTTTTAGCTGCATTTGCATTTATTTAGACAGAATAGCTTTTGGTTATATAGCCGTATGACATCTTTCACGACAAATTGCGTAAACAATGAAAAATGGCACAAAAATAGGAGAAAAATCATACTATTATTAATTATAATTCTTCATGCACAGGGTTGGGGGCCATTAGTAATAAAACCACCTTCACCGTCAAAAGGAAACTGGAATACGTCACAGCTTTGTTCTCAAAAGCATTACGCATAAAATTTCATTGTTAAATTTCTTAATAATGTATTGTGGTAAGTTCATATGATGCGTCACCTGTCATACATATATGTATGTGTGGCAACTTTTACTCAACGCAAACGAATGCTACAAGACTTTTAAAATTATTGCTGTTTCTTTTATTCGTGCTTGTTATACAGCGCAAAATGACAGCAATATAAAATAAACAATAAATCAGTGTTGCAGTATCGTTTAAGCGTCACATATTTAATTTGTTTTTCTGTTTATTATTTTTGTAATATTTTTTGTAAGAGCTTAATAAATACATCTTTATTTCCTCTTTCAATTCATGATCAATAACGTAATTATTTCAGTTTGCTCAGTTGACAGGAGAAAATCTTCATAAATTTTACCTTTTTTTACTTATTACTTACATAACACGGTCATTTGGAACAGAAAGAACTCGTGTTTTAAGACAATGCGTACATACTTAAGTCGAGTTAATAAAAGCATGTAAAAATAAAACATTTGATTTTATTTACATCTTTAATAATTATTATATATTTTTTTATTTTAATTTATTTTATTTAATCTTATAATTAATATATCGTAGTTTAAACGAGATCATGACTTATGATTTAGGTCAACGGGGCTCAAGTTTACGACACTTATACGAACTTCGCTCTCGTCATTATTATAAATGCTTCTCGTGTTTTCTGTTGACGGCTCTGAATCGTCATTTACTTGAGATGGGCTGAACCTGGAAAAAGAACGGTTTTAATGTAGAATTTTAGAATTAATAAGTTTTTATAAGATAAAATCGCATGCATTCTTCACAAGTTGATATTGAAAAGATGTTTGTGAACAATTCCAGAGGGTATAGATTAGGCCAATTTGATAAAAAAATGCCTAACGTTAACAACCCGCACTAGGCCAGCATGGTTGACTAAGGCCTGAACCCTCTCAATGGTAGAGGAGGCCCGTGCCCAGCAGTGGGACGAATACTTTTATTTTAACAAGGTTGTTGTTTGTGTTTCCCATACTTTGTATCACAATCTGTAATGCATGATTATGCATGCAAATGTATAAAAATAGGCATGAAATACGATAAAAGTCCAATACCTTAATTTTAGTTTCATAAATATTTTCTTTTTGCAGACGAAAATGACGAATATGGTGAAACCGATGATTGCATTGTATATGTCGGTGAAGTCCCAAATGATGTATTCTGGCCAACACCAGCTCGTCATCTCGAACACCCAGCTTAGACCCATCACAACAGACAGTTTGACGTAGATCATGAATCTGAAAACATTGAATATAAAAATAGTAAATATTTATTTTCATAATTACTTATTTAAAAGTGTCTATGTTTGGAATTCTGTTAGAAAATCACTCGAATTTTTATGGTTATGTCGAATTATGTGGATTTGACAAATGTAGATACTATACATAAAAATGCAACATAGAAAGATAATTAAAATGATTCCAAACATAGGGTATAAGTCAGACATAGTACACAAAAATTGGGAATTTATTTTCCACTTCATTCATTTTGACAATGTGACTGTTATAAATATATAATTAATATTATTCATCTTTTATTATTATAGAAGAGGCTTATTTTCAACAGAGGACGTGAAATGTCGGTGATGGTGATAAAGATGATGATTTATCATTTAAAACCAAATCAGTGCAAAAGTTCACGATATCATAAACTCAGAGAAATACATAGTGTCGAATATCATTTCACACGTCCGCCTAAGATTTTTTAGTCATCAATTTAATGTCATGTTACCTTTGCGATTGCTTATGGTGAGTCTGCTGCGTGCCGACGGCAGAGGACACCAACACTCGGGTCCCTCGGTTCAACCGCCAAATGTTGAATGCGGTCATCACGAAGAATAGGAAATTGGCTAGAGTCAATATGGCCATCGGTATGTATAGGTATAAAAATATTGAGCCCTCTGAAAGTAATATAAGTTATTATTACACTGACGCTTGTAGAAAACAGTGTAGTTAAATTTCCTATTTTTTCCAGCCATGATTTACATACCAGGTGGAAATCACGTGCAGGTTGCTCTATTTTCAAGAATATTTCTAGACTCTGTGTTGGTGTTGAGAATTTGCTCACTCGATAATATTTTGCCTGACCTGAACCTTTCAATCGTACACGTCTTTATGAGATCTTTAGTCTTGGAAACATTATCTTACCTGCTATAAAGCAACTGGTTTTGCCAATGTTGGGTGTTACTATCCAGGGCCATTCCTGCATTGGTACGAAGTGCATGACGCTGGCGAAGATTGTCATTGCCAGCGGTATACCCCAGGCGTAAAGACAATAAATTAGTAATTTGCATCGCTCTCCGCTGCGGCTGAAGAGGCGGGATTTCGTGTAGCACCTGTTGAAGAACACGTATTTTTAATATGAATCGTTTCATACTTAAGAAAAATTGATAGGTTATTTCCTCATATTGCTGATGACAAAAGTATCCGATAGTGTTTTTAGGGTCTGGAAATGTGCACTAAAATAGTAATAGTATTGCCTACTTTACATGGTGCTTTAAAATGGAATACGAAATGGGTATACATTATACAAATACTCATATTCCTACAGTCTTGGGTGTTTATATGTAGTATTTGGTTTATCATAGATGTTAATTAACGTAGTTCAGTTAGGAGAAAGAAGATATAGTGCTGTTTCAGTATTATATATTGTATATACCTGAAAGTTGTCCAAATATCGTAAGACATGACATTCATCCAGCAGAAACTCGACAGAAAGAAGAAGTAGTCAATCAAGGCTGAAATAAAATATATTATTATAAATATTTGCTATTAGAGTTGTAGTCCTTGTTAGGAATTATTTCAAAGAAACTGTTAGCATAATGTATATTTAGTTATAAATTTTGTAACAAATAACAAAATTTAGGAGGACCTTGTCCTATCCTTAGCATTCTACAATAATATTCCCTGCCTGTCGTCAAAATAGTAACGGTTGGAGTCGTTTAGCATAGTGAAGGCAGTGCTCTTACAGAAAATGGCCTCAAAAGCGATTGCAGGGATGACATTCTTCTTAACGAAAAGATAATGTAATGTATATAAGAATTACTATGTTGTGTGTTTCCCAAAAATAATAAAATAAAAAAGATAATAATAATTAGCCATAGCTAACTTGGCGTTTTATGGGTTTTAGCCCGATGAAGGGAGGTTATTAAAATGTAATGCAAAATCTTTTTTTTCTATTGACAAAAAATAAGGTATATAGAAACACATAGGTTACAGGGGATTTTATAATACACAAGTATGTCATAATAATATCACATTGGATGAGCAGTAGATAGATCACATAAAATTTTATTGAAATAGGTAAAATCCATTCTCACCTAGAGCAGCGCACATTTTTACTGGGTGCTTCTTGATATTAATGACGAAGAGAATCAGGTAGGCCCATAATAAGCTGAAGACGTAACACATCAGAACCTTTCCACCCAAGTTACGAAGCTCAGGAAGTAACACGTAAACTATGAACACCACCAGAAGAAAAATACTGGAGATTAGGTCACCTGTAAGAGAGATATGTAATAAAATTTATATGAAGTAAGCATGTAGGTAGACTAAAATAAAGAGTCAGCAAAGAGCAAGGTAAGAGTTGTCAAAGGAAATACTAATTTCTAACGAAACACTATTAGCAAATATATTTAGATCTCATCGAATCAAGACATTATAACTCGTATTGCCATAGTTTCCGATAAGAAAGGAAGAAAATTATTCTTATTTTTTGTACAAATACCGATATACTATACTAGGTAAATTCTTCATCCTATTTATAACTGACAATCGATGCTTCACATTTTCTCAACTACACTTTTTATTAATTTACCTTTATGGCAAAATTGCATTACGAATTTTTCTTTTTATCCAATGTTTACAAGAAATTATGAATTAACTTAAATTTTTTAACCATAAGAGATTGATCATCTTACCATAAATATTTATATAATGGTTGGTTTTACTCTTGTTGTTTTGCATTGATAGTTCCCGCATTGCAACCCACACTCGCACCTGAGGCTTGGTGTAAACAGAACCATTCTCAACTTGGTAGTCGATGCATATCTGACTGGTGTCGTATCGAGTCCATCCGTCGTACATGTTTGGAATTTGTGAGTAATAATCGCCGAGCTGAAATACCACAACAAACATTCGATTAGTAAGAAATCATTAATTGAACCGAGCGACGAAAGATCTGTGTCTTTCAACTTGATAGATAATTATGCTTAACATCAGGTATATTATGGTATTTTGATATGTGGATACACAAACTGTCATCCATACTTGTATTCCTTAAAGGGTGAAAGGAAATGTACCCGCGTTTCGCTTGGTTTTTTCGCCTCCATAAAGTAAGGGTATAACATAGTTATAGACCAGGGTAGAAGGCTTTAAAAATAATGAAAAGTGAAAAAAAATTATAATAGAATGAAACCCATTAGAAAAGGAGGTAAATATGATAAAAATGAAAGGAAAAATAATTTACGGGCGATCTGAGGTTGGGAAGGGGATGGGGGTGAGTTTTTAAGGGTAAAAAACTGTTTTTCTCGATTTCCGGCAAAACTAAAAGTCCTATCGAAAAAAGTCAAATGGAAAAGTTGTAGATAATAAAAAGATCTAAAACTTTTGTATTTACACTTTTTTCACATAACCTCAAAATTTATGTGAAAAATTCAAAAAACCAAGTTTTTGGTTTTTTATTTTTATCTTTTACAAAAAACTTTTTTTTTTAACGAAATTTTGTGAAAATTTACCTTTTTATGTCCCAAATACGCTGTAATTTATTTGATTAAAAATATTTATTTTTTCACCTTATTTTGAATTAATATCGAAAAAACACCCTAATTTTCAATCGAAAATTCACCCGTCAAAATATCAGCTTTTTTCAAAAAGTTGGTATGGTTTCTGTTCGTTGAAATCTCTACTTTCCGATGGTGAAAAAAAATATATATGTTAATATGGTAAATCTTCTCAGAAAACGCAAAAATTAATTTCAATCTTAAGGTTATGTTAAGCATACTATTTTTTAAAGAAAATATTACGATTTTTATGGTTGAGTTGATTGATACAGATAAAAATAGAGATAGTATTTACCTTCCTATGCAGATTCGAAAAGTTTTAAGACCCGCCGGTCTGGGTCTTACTACATACATACCTACTATTATATACTATATATTTCGTAGCAGCTGTTACAACCGCTAGCCTAACCAGTATTCGAAATACAGTAAAGTATACAACATCGTTTATAAAAATACACGTGCACGCTGAGTTTCTTGAAGATAATTGTGACAAGTTTACTTAAAAAAACAATAAAACTTTTCGAATCTGCATAGGAAGGTAAATACTATCTCTATTTTTATCTGTATCAATCAACTCAACCATAAAAATCGTAATATTTTCTTTAAAAAATAGTATGCTTAACTTAACATAACCTAAAGATTGAAATTAATTTTTGCGTTTTCTGAGAAAATTTACCATAGTAACATATATATTTTTTTTCACCATCGGAAAGTAGAGATTTCAACGAATAGAAACCATACCAACTTTTTGAAAAAAGCTGATATTTTGACGGGTGAATTTTCGATTGAAAATTAGGGTGTTTTTTCGATATTAATTCAAAATAAGGTGAAAAAATAAATATTTTTAATCAAATAAATTACAGCGTATTTGGGACATAAAAAGGTAAGTTTTCACAAAATTTCGTTAAAAAAAAAAATTTTTTGTAAAAGATAAAAATAAAAAACCAAAAACTTAGTTTTTTGAATTTTTCACATAAATTTTGAGGTTATGTGAAAAAAGTGTAAATACAAAAGTTTTAGATCTTTTTATTATCTACAACTTTTCCATTTGACTTTTTTCGATAGGACTTTTAGTTTTGCCGGAAATCGAGAAAAACCGTTTTTTACCCTAAAAACCTCACCCCCATCCCCTTCCCAACCTCAGATCGCCCGTAAATTATTTTTCCTTTCATTTTTATCATATTTCCCTCCTTTTCTAATGGGTTTCATCCTATTATGATTTTTTTTGGTTTCAAAAATTATCGACCCTGGATTATTAATGAAATGTGGAATTCAAATATCTGCCTCTGCATACCACTTCGGAATGTACAGGTATGTATTAACTAAGGCGTATTGTGTATTTAGAAAATTCAACTTTCATCGATTAATTATAATAATTAAGTAATTGCCGGAAATAAAAACAACTTGTATAATATTTGTTGTGTTATTTACTATACTTGGGATCTTTACTTGTAAATAAAAAGCCAAAGCAATACTTATGTTTTTTACAGTTATATACTTTCATTTCGAAGTGTAAACACATAATCGCATTATGTAAGATATTTAAAAAATTCGCAAGTAATTTTCACGTACGTAAATTGTGTAGGAAACTAGCAAAACTAAAAAGTTTTACTTTATAAATAGTTCCTAATACATTATTACATTTATAAATAGTTAATTTTAGATTCAAATTACATTTACCATTAGCGTGATAGGCCCGAGCCTGAATCTTTGGCTCTAGAAGTTGCCCGTGCCCGGTAGTTAGACGCATGAGATAATATGGATTATCATAAAACGAGGTAAAGTCCAAAGAAAATGTTATTTTCCCTGTTATTGTAGAATGATGGGGCTCCACAGTAAATACCTTGATAGTGTTAACCACACAAGCGCAAATCCCAGATTTACGTCAAAGTACCATAAACATGGGGATTACGCAATTGTACTTTGTATCCTACTGATAACACCAACTGTATTTTAATTCTTAATTAACATTAAATTGATTCTAATATTCTATAAGTTGCAAGGTGGCTGGCAGTGGTTGGTTGAGGAGAGCGGAAGATCGAGCCCAGTGGCGTGCCGTAAAAGAGGCCTATAACTAGCAGGGGACGAATTGAGCGCTGTTGATGATGATGATGATTCTATAAGTATCAGGGCATAGGATGTAGATTCAAGCTGGCTAAAGCCAGCTTTAAACAGCTTGTTAAAACAGGAGAAATCGGAAGAATCTTATCAGCGGACCAAGACAAACTTACATTACTTGATTGCTGTTAAAGAAGATAAACATTATTTTTCTTACATAGCAAAGACTAATTGTAAGCTTGTTATTAATAACATAAAAATAAACGTACTGTGCTTTCTTACCAAAGAAATAACGAGTAATTAATTATTATCCAACACAGTTAGAAATACATAATAAACAATTAATTTAATTCACGTTAGACTTAATTTTAAGTACAAATTAATTGTGGTAATGTAAATTATAATACCCGATTGACTGAGCATTTTCACCAAAATTCATTTCTATTTTGCTACTATTATTACGTCGTGGTTAGGAAGGGCAATGACACAAAACCAGATCGTCTTGGGGCTTAAGGTGAAATGAAGAAAATTTGTATTGCCACAGTCTCATAGGCACCTACACCCAATGTGAGACAAAGCTGTTGCTAAGGGCCGTCCATTAAACACGTGATGCTGTTCAGCATTTTTCACCCCCCCTTCTTTCCCTTGTTGATACGTTTGACGGGTGATACGTTTCTCCCCTCTCAAAAAAAAACCAAAATCGTGTGCACCAACAAAGAATTTAAATTTTTTGCAAATTATCTTTCGATACAGTTATAAAGTACTAATATCGAATATTCAAAGTCCGAACTAAGGAACTAATCAAAATGTAAAAATTATAGCGTATTAAATGATATTAGCGTAATATTTAACTAATCGATCCCCCTCCTATTCTTGAGGTATTTCATGTTTTTTGACAAACACTTTTCTCCCTTTTCGAGTCTCACGTAGGAAACTAATGGACGACCCCAAGGGTGAATATAATCGCCAGACGTTTTTTTCTTCAGGTGACTGTCAATATTCGTTTGGAAGTATGAATATATGCAGGATATATTCCAACCGTGATTGGAAACTAGGGAAGGTAATGGCTAAACTAAAGACAAAACATGGCTGGTGACCACTGTAACTATTAACCGCCTCAGTTTCCGATCACGGTCTGAATACACCCTGTATGTACATATATTATGTAAAACGTGACGCATTAAATATATTTCATCTTTACATGTAAACGTTTAAAAATTACTTTAAAGCAAAATATAATTGTTTCCCGTATATGTTAAATAATTTATTACGCTGCTACATTAGGGTGACAATCGTCAGCGACATATTAAATAAGTGTTATTCTAATATCGTAATTGTTATTTTACAGACCAATAGTGCGTATTAATTCCCCTATTTTCATCACAAGGCGTATATCCCCACTGTGTCACAGTTAATATTATAAATATTAGCTGTTACTTGACTCACTGTCACCACAAACCCCAGAATCGAATTCCAATTGTTTCACTACCATGCAAGGACGGGTAAAATTAACCCTTCGTAGCCCAAGATCATAAAAAATTATAATACTTTGGTATATGATAGGCTTGAACAAATAAAAAAACACGTTTTTCGTGGAAATTCAAAAATATTTTTTATTCCGTATGTATTGGATCTTTTAGGGTTTGTAACATTACTGTCACATTGGGTTAAAATGGATGAAAATGTTTTAACGTAGTATGAAAGGATCTAACAGATTTATTTTGTTTTTTGTAACAACTACTATTCCGAACTTTTTAAAAATTGTTTGTGCTACATCAGGACATCGAAGAAACTTGGGCCAAATGATTTTCCAACCTAATTCGGTCAGTAGCCAATTTGATACTGCCCTACCGTCAATGGGGTGACATGTTGCGCCGGACTCTTGTGATTTTGGCTTGTATTTCATTTTCAAATAATCATCGCTGTTGGACATTAGGATTCAAGCATAGCTTACATAAAGTCTCCAATTTCAAGTTGAAAATCTGCTGAAGACATTTGTTTGTCATTGCATCGTTTAGTCTGCGTTACTCTCACATACATCAGC
This sequence comes from Cephonodes hylas, assembly GCA_030295005.1. NCBI lineage: Eukaryota > Metazoa > Arthropoda > Insecta > Lepidoptera > Sphingidae > Cephonodes > Cephonodes hylas. The sequence goes on along the minus strand of AP025375.1, from coordinate 3,081,920 downwards.
CAAGAACTGGCCATGGTTAGGTCTAATAATTGGTAAAACATCCAAACCTGGCATCTTTTAATTCGTGTCATAATACTATAAGTTCCCATAATCCTGTTTATAAAATCTACACCTCCAATATACCCATTACATTCTTCGACGATATGAGACCAATCAATGTTGATGTACTTCTATTGGCCTTATCGTAACGACTTGGACCTTCGACCACTCACCAGCAAAAGTTGAGAGAAGCGTGACAAGTTTGTTGTCTTTTCATATATATTTTGACACATCAATTGCGTCCATATTTGCTACGTAATCAACAGAAAATCTACATTACTTTTTATTACATCCTCGTCAGGGGGTAGTTTGGAATCTGGAACGAGATTATTCCGTACGGTCCCAGGACTCCCCAAGTCCAAGATATATCCACTACTGCTAAGTACTCCAGTAAAGTTTCAAGCCACGGAAGTAAAGTAATTATCCAAATATCGTTGTTATTTCTGATATCTGGGTATGCCCGCGTCATTCTAAATACGACGTTTCAAGATGCTCCTTTTTTATTCTACCAGGAGCAAAACTCTTTCAGTTCCTGTTTCAGGTTCAATATTATAGACGAAACTTGAAACTACGCTCAGTACATAAAACTTTCAACGCAAATTGTGTTTTTTTTTTTGGCATATATCTATTCAAATTGTCTCTTCTCTTAGTGGAGCAAATCTATTCATCCACACAAAGGTATACCTCGAATAGAACTCCACTAGAAGTCCTATTTAAGGCTTATATTATAGATCTAATTTTTATGTAAATACTACCCCTATCTTAAAAAATAGGATAAAAAATTCATAAATATATGGATATACATTAGTTGTATTTTTTATGACATTGTCACTCAATGTGACAGAAATGTAACAAACCTAAAAAGTAACTTTTTACATATAAAAAATCAAAAGTATGAATTGGTAACGATATATAAACCAAATTATTTACTTACCTACGGGTATCAACGAAAATTATACAATTTTATATACTTTTAGTATTTTTTTATAAATTTTAAACTTTTGGCAAGTTCAAACATGGCATTTTCATCAAAACACGAAATTCAAAGCCAAAAAGGGAGCAAGTTACGCTACCTATGATTTATATTTGATGCTAAAATGTTCGGTGTGTTATTTAAGAATATATTGATATTGATTTGACAAATCTTAAATGTTTAGTTTAAATTTTATAGAGACTTTTTGGGTTTGTTACAGAAATGTCACCAGGGGCTATAAAGGGTTAACTATTATTTTTTCATTGACCAAATACGTCGGAGTTATCAAGCTATTTAAATATAGTTCAAAGATAAATTAATTAATGAAAAAGGCTAACTTTTAATTATCAAAAACGTTGCTGATGTGGCTAATTTTAATGAGTTCAGTATTGCTGTTATTATTGCTATTAGTATTGCTGCAGCAGGGAGTCGGGTAGCGTGATTCGTTAAGAGGCGATGCGAAAACTAGTAAAAACCGGACAAATGGTCAATTTTCATCTATCTTCTTGAGTAACATGTTTATTTTGAAATTACAAAAAAAGAATACATTTAATCTTCACAGCAAGACCTTCTACTTGATATGTCACACGATGCAGGTTTCAATATTTTTTTAAATTTTCCACCTTCCTCCAAAAATTTCCTCCCATATAAAGATTTCATCGATTCACACCACACCTCTGTGTTTCGGTCACAGAAATTGATTTATGTACGAAATTTCAACTTGATCAGTCCAGTGAATTCGTGTATAATTGACTGTGAGCGACGGACAGACGGACACACGAGTGATCCCATAAGGGTTCCTTTTTGTTATTGGGGTAAAATAATTGTTAATAAACCGCAGACACAGATCATAAATTCCTATAAACTTTCATTTTGTAAGTCGGAAGGCACATTGACCTGATGATACTATCATGTAAGTAATAGATATGGACGGATCAAATGGATGAAAGCCTCCTGTGAAGGAAAGTATCTCGTGGGGGAGTGATCTTGATTGCCCGTCAAAAGGTGTCAGGTCACTCTCAAATATATTTTATAGGCTTAAAGAAACCTTTAAAATGGTTCGGTATTCATAATTATTTAATAAACGAAACTGATTATACTTTTCGACGCCCAATGACACATTCGGTTATTTAATAAGTTATGCCATTAAAAATTATTATTAACAATACGACATTGACCCAAAACCAATTATTAGAAAATCCAAGCTAATAATAAGTTGAAGTGACTTAGCTTAGTTATAATAACTGAAGGTGATAGAAGGATAGCCAAAAAATAGTTGTAGAGAGATTGTGAATCTTAATTAAATACTTGCAAAATCAGCAAGCGAAGACTTAAAATTTTAAACTTCATTTTACATTCTCCTCGTACCGTCAACGTTGGAAACAGAATAAATTAATAAACGATCACTTTCGAAATTATGATAGTATTAGTCTAACTAGTAGCGGTACTTTCATAGTAGTACAAAAACCCTAGCTGGGTTTTTAACAATGAATTTAACAATAGCAATTTGTCTTAATAAAGGGTCAATTATAGCCTCACAATTAATAATTATAAAATAGACATTTTACAAACAACTTTGTAATCGTTTTGGGCTTCTATGGTAGTGCCGCCATTGAGCATAATTGTAGCGTATAGCCATAGCATAACCCTCTATCCAGGGCGTATTCACACCGCTGGCGGAAACGAAGGCAGGTATTAGCTAAGATGCTGCTATTACCTGCCTAAATTTCCGATCACGGCCTGAATGCATCTTATAAACAATGCTTGACCTTTCATTTAGAATTTAGGTCGTTCGGATTCCTGTTACAAATTTACTAATGCGCAAACAGCGTTGGATTTCTTTACGTACATAAAAAAAACAATTACTCAATAGTCAGATATAGTCCTAAGACCATACTAACTCACAAATCTTATGTCATAGGTATTGAAAACCATGGTGCACTTTTCGGTTAAGAACACAAACACTTAAAAGAACTATTCGAGATTCATCTTAAGTTTCATTGCTGTTTTGTCTAAACTCCATGGGGACTTTTTAGTTGCACAGTCACTGATTATTTCGCCTCACATATTTGGTCCACCTCGCTGGCCTAGTTCTAGTGCTCGGCGGACTAATCATCTAAGAAATTGCTTCCTATATACTTTTTCCTCACAAAGATTTTCATTAACCTTCGTAGGTAATATTAATAAGAACATTATGAATATTGTACAAGATGCTAGACTTACCTCGGTTAGATACAGATTGCGGCTGTTGTACATCTTCCACATTTTTATCACTTTGGAATGAAATGTCTTGTTATCGAATTTACTCGGAATCAAATGCATTGTTTTGTTCACAGTTGACACCACTTTAGTTCTATCTTTGTTGTAGACATCCATGTCCGAAAAATCTAAAGTATATTTTGTGAAAACAATTTTTCCGCAACTTCTATCAATCACATATTCATTCAGAGCACAACACTTCGCCACACAAACTTTCTCTTTGCAGATCGATAATCTATTCGCTTCCTTCACATTCCTTTCATATATCGTTTCGCCTTCAGGCTTTGTCACTTTTTCATCCCTATATGTATTTATAACATTAAATTGCAATAATACTACAGTACTAAATATTATATAACACGGTCCCATCGCTTCGGTGGTCGGTTTCGTAATGAATATTCAATTTAGCTATCAATGTTGGGATGAATAAGAATCCTGTTTCCTGCAAGTGATAATTGTTTCATGACACCTTACTAGTGACTTTGCTTTGCGGTTAGTGGAAATACTACAGGGTAAACTTCAGTTGTTATGTTGTTTATAACCATTCAATAAGTGCACTCAGAATAGGTACTTTATTTTTACCTATATTTGAGACATTTACTGTCTATGTGACTTTTGGCATTCCTGTATCTTCTGTTACGTGTAACAGATTATAGTGGTCATTGGAATATGTATAGGTAAAATGGATTGTTCTTTATGCCTATTTCTTCACTATCACTAGTTCATTGCTACACTGATTGCGTCTATTGTATCAATTTGTATGAATTATGATGATACCTGGGTAAATTATGACTCCTATTGGCACCAATCCTTGGAGAAGAAAACAGGAAGGCTGGGTCCCAACCCAGCCTGATCCCAATCACCAGTGCTACATTTTGACGTGACAAGCTTTCAGACCTTGGCTCATCATGATCCCAAAAGGATGGTCTTGACTTGTGGACAAAAAGTTTCCATAATGCCTGATTCTCGCTTAGACGGAAATTCGTTCAGTTTTTCTTGGAGTAAAGGAGCCCCATAGCTTTTTTATTATTTTGATCAGGAAGTCTTTGGATTCCTGCGATTGGCATAAACCATCCCAATCGCTGCTTGAATCTGTCTCCGACTGTGTTCCTAACTGGTAAAGGTTACCTTGGGAATGTAATTCTCCCTTAGTTTTGTAAGTATGTAATCTGATTTAGGTCACAGGAAACTTCGTATCATGAATGTTGTTATGCATGTGTGTAAAATACCCATAAACGGAGATAATATTTGCACAACAAAATTGCTATATGTAATTTACGTACATATGTATAATGACCGCGAAATTGGCTGAAAACTAGAGAAGCAAATTAAATTTAGTCTTATATTATATGGAATATTAACATTTGAATTATGGGGTTTTGTTATGTTAGGCAGTAATCTCTGAATTTAGGTATTAAACCGACTTTCAAAATTATTTCATTGTTAGATAGTCCATTTTATTGAGAACACGCTACAACCAAATAAGAGAGGAGAACAAATAAAGAATGTCAAAACTAAGGCAATATTTTTTTTGCGTAGGGCAAAAACTACTTTAATATATACCTACATACAAGTACATTAAAATTATCTTGAAAAGGATGTTTTAGTCTCAACGCCTGATATATGCTATTTTTGGCAGTTCCGTTATTGAGATAACTAAGTTTACAATGCCAAAGTTACACACTACCCATTGCGTAGCTATAGCTCACTTTTCTATAGAATGACATCTAAACTGGGCAAAACCATACATAACATGTGCTTAGCTTTCAAGAATAAATCACTAAAAATAGGTTATTTTGACATAACAGACATCAACAGTCATCCTATTATGTATAATAAAAAATACATAATAAAAAAAATTTAATCGTGTACCATTCCATGCAACTAATGAACAGTTGATACTTTTACTTAGTATATCATGTAGGTATCTTTTATTTATTACGTGTCGATTACTGTGATTTGTTTTATTTTTATCATCATTACCTCTACCCTTCAGAGGGTTAGCTGGCCTAGTGCAGTTTTGGCGGAGTAGGTACACCCTTAAGATATTCGTAAGAAATATTAGGTGTGCAAGTGTCATCACGATATTTCTCTTCGTCATTAAAGCAAGTGATTATTAATTGTGAATACACACATAACTTCGAAAAGTCAGTGGTCTATGCCTGGGGGGTTCGAACCCGCGACCGCCGAGATTCTGGTCCGCGCGCCTATACCTCGAGGCCATCACTGCTTGCTTTATTTGCGATACATGCAATAATTTCAGTATTGGCTATGTAACCGGGTTTTGTTTGTAACCAATCACGCATGAATTCTGCGAAATGATATGAAGAGTAGACGGCCGTACAGTTACGCTAAATATATAGCAAGGTATTCATTTTAAGAAACACACATATTGCGGTACTTCTATAGAAGCCCAAAAATGTTAATTGCGTACTGTGTTGTTTATAATTATTTAATGTGGGGTCAGGATATTTACATTTATACGTCGAAATGCTTTTGTTAGATAATTTTTTTTTAGGACAGTAGATATTGTTTTCGCAGTCCAATAGAAAATGTATCGAATGAGTACATTCGGAAGTAGTTTCTTGGGGTGTTTTTGAGTGATGGCGTTGGGGCTAGAATTCGTCAGAAGAGCAAATAATCCTTGCTTCTATTGAAAAGCTGTCATTTTTTCTTCCCGGCCCCGGTGTGAGAGCTTCATCGACGATATATAGATGTCATACAACCAGTTACATTTAGGAGCTGATGTTACTTTACGTAGAATTTAAGTTATTTGTATCATTATAGCAAAAAATGTTTACTAAATTACCTGAACAAGTTTTTATGTTAATGCTCTAGAGCTCCCGAGAGATCCAGGTTTCTTTCATGCCGGGAAAAGTGCTATTAACTATTTCAACGTGTAAATTTTCTAAAAACGTGCGGCACGGAGTGCGGATACGTGATCGAAACATAGCAATAGGGTCTCTCCTGTTACGTTGGATTCATACATATGTGACAACACTTAGCTTCAGAAATGCACTTCTACGTCGCCTTTCTTATGTTCGAGTATGTATGTTGCTTATATACCGTCCATCCAGTGGCGGTACTTCCATAGAAGCCCGAAAGCCCGACTTGCCTTACATAGTTCCGAATAACGAACTTAACGATTGTTTATTTATAAAATAACGCTATAAACGTGAATGTGAGTACTAACCGGTAGGTATTTATTAGTCCTACGTACCAAAAAAAATATGCTGCTACTAAATAAACATTAAGGCAAGCCCAAATGTTGTTTGACACCCTAGGCACGCCACTGCGTCCATCGTATGCACCTCAACGGATCTTAATGCAAACTATTACAGGGTTTTCCTTCCCCATACTCAAATAAAGGTTGTCTACAGCCTCATAGTCATAACCTACTGACCTGGTTATTTCAATTGTATTTTTAGTTTTTTCTTGGTAAAATATGTATTGTTTTGTATTTTGTACTATCATAAGCGCTTTTTGCCTTCGTGCGTGAAAGGGATTTATCACCTAGGAGTCTTCCATAAATTACGTCTCATATTAAGGGGGAGAGAGTCGACTGAGTGTGACATTGTGAGGAAGGTGACCCAAATGTCATTTCAAAATCTTACTAATACACGAACTTTGTACTGTTAATGAAAAATTGTAAATTTTGCAACTCTACTAACATTAGTCCTACAAATGTGACCAGCTGTGACAGGGAAGGCGGATGGGTCAAAAAATCATGAATTTAGTGTAAGGTGGTTTATGGATGGCACCCTATGTGTCTGGTGATATTGTTTTACTCTGTCTAATCCAGTTATGTAATATATGTGTAATACATTGTGTATGTGCCTTGTGTGGGACTGATATTCCTGACAGAACGTGGATATTGAGATACAAGTCTGCCTACGCAATAAGGAACCTGGGGGATAAAGTTAGAATAGTCGATCAACGTATGAGTATATGTAGGTATGTACATAATATGTCTAGTATATAGAATGTTTGTTACGTTTTTATTAAGTATTGTAGAGTAATGGCGTGGTTATTTGGCCGGTCCGGGCGTAATATAATTGTATTATATGTAAAATATATTGAGTTTTTATGCGATGGGCAAGTCAAACTATTTCACTGGGTGGCTGCGGTTTAATGATGGGAAACTTCTTGCCCACAGACCGTGGTCACCCTCCTTGGCGCGAAGGAGGCCACCGGGGGGTTTAGTCGGTGTGCCGATGATGGTTAGGGAAAGGTTAGGGACACAGCTCGGCAATAACATCTGCGCGGACCTCACCGCGCGCCGGGCTGGACCGGTGAACCCGACATACGCTTCCAGCTTCTCTCTCCAGAGGGGGGGCGAGAGGTAGAGCCATAAGGAGGCTTTCCCCTCAAAAAAAAAAAAAAAACAAAGTCAAACTATTTAAACTGACTTGGTATCACCACAATCTCTTCTTTTTTACGGTAGAAGAATTAAGTAAAGAGTTTTGTTTTTACAAGTCATGTTTTTGATCACATTTATTTTTAAAGTTATCAATGTTTTGTACACACGTAAAACGGTGAAAGTAATTATTGCAATAAAAAAATCTCTGTTCTGCAGAGCAGGTTCGTGCCCACCAGTGGGACGTGTATAGCTGACACTGATAATAAAAATTATAGTAAACAAAAATGAAATAAAACTACCGGGTAGCACGTCTTTATTGCATTTGGATGTTATTTATATATTCACATTCAAATACTTATAAATTTTACTTATTATTGGTGGGTTACAAATTAAAATTTTTATTCCATTTCTTTGAATAAAATATTTGAGAGAAATCCTTAACAATTAAAATATCTCTTTGGTGCTTCAAAGTAGAGCTTAAAATAGAATTTCAAAATTATACTTACTTTTACAAATATGAATACTACTGTTTGCTATTTTCAACATTGTGTCGGGCACAAAGATACATTTTTAAGAGGGAAGCCTTTAGTATCTTTTTCGGAACCTTAAAAATAAGTTCAGAAGTATAATGAGTATTATTCACGTAGATATTACGGCTAAGCTGTGTGTATTTTAACTTTTACCATAACTTTCAGTATAATTTGACGTCTACAATAATTTCCATCCTGCATATTGCATATTATAATTATAGTATATCTTGTAATCTTTGGACTCTATCTTTAGTTATTAATAATTAATCAAAAATAATTGACGCAACATAATAATTCTTCATATATTACTATAGTAATCCACACAAAGGGCTATTCAAAGCTTCTTAAAAAAAACCGACAAAAAGACATAAGTATATGTACATATATGTAAATTATACGTTACAGAAAATAAACGAACTCTTCGCCATTTGAAATATTCATTTTAATTTTCTTCTTCTTTATATATTTTAACGGCGATTTTATCCCAACACAAACACACATATACACACAAATGGCTTAGTCTAGTAGGCACTGTTAAAATATTTTAATTAATCCAATTAAATTGACAGCCCTGTGGCGCAGTTAGCTAAACACCAGCTTGCGAAACGAGCGGCCGCGGGTTCGATCCCCGCACCGAGACAAATGTTTGTGTGATCCACAAATATTTGTTTCGGGTCTGGGTGTTTGTGAGACCGAAAAGTCTCTCGTAGTTTCTGATACCCACGACACAAGACTTGTATCTTAATGTGGGGTCAGGACTATGTATGTGACTGTTGGGTGTATTTATTTATTTATTTATTTATTTATAATCAAATAGACTGTAAAGCAGACCATAATCGAAAACTAAGTTAACTAACACATTGACGCAAAAATCCAAAAAAAAAAGGAATTGAGGTTTACCTTATCACCATAACCTGTCTCAGTTTTCGATCAGGGTCTGTTTACAACTGCATTTCATACCTAAGTATCTAAATGAATTATTCTTAACTATTTTTTTACAACCACGAATTATTGAGATTGTTTGTTTTATGGTTGTAAACAAAATACCATAAAACAGGTTTTTGGCAGTGGAAGCTGGTTATATAAGATATTTTCAATCCATCTTCAATCTTCATATAATGCATTGGGTCGCTTAAGTATAAGATCCTGTATTATGATCTGGTATCCAAGATCGTACATACTTTTTATTTTCCTCAATTCCTAGATTGTTACATACCACTAGTAACTATTATATCGCAAATAAAGTAAAAATATAAAAAAATAACCTACAATTATGTCAAGTGGAACACTTAAACCTCGTTTCACATAAGAAATGAAGTGAGCATTAAAAGAAAGATTTTTAGGTTTCAGCCAAACTCACTGACTAGAAAATACGAGTTACCAATGCTGTTGCATAATCTCAGTTTTAAAGTTGATAACCGGGTTTCGTTCGAGCTGGTTCATGTTGGAAGTTGGATCGATCCACTTCGACCGATCGATTGATTTTTTGCTAAAACCGATTATTTAAAATGTTAAACAAAAAAGGACCAGGATAGGCATTTCAGTGTTTCACAATCTTCGAGTATGGTGTCTTAGTTGATCTAACATTCTTACAATCAAATATATTGCACTTTAAAGCTATCCCTAACCGTAGGTTTTAGAAGCAGTTTTAAAATATATACATCGTTAAGCCTTAAAATATTGATGAGAAACCAAAAGATATCCTGTTAGGTATCGTTGTACTCAATCCAAATGAATTCGACATCTCCACTCATATTTTGACTTGTACCACGGGTCCTTTCGGGTTGGTGCAAACCAGAGGAATTGATGTCTCTTGACTGGAACAATCGGACGCAGTGCTTGATGTACTCTTAGTAGACGGATAACTGCGGTCGTTCTTTCCAGATGCCATTTTGTACCTGAAATTAAGGATTCATAGCATGTATTGAAAAGTAACTAGATGAAGAACAAAGATGAACAACCAACAACATCACCATAGTGGTGTCCTGACAGTTTATTGCTGATTCTTATGATGATGATAATGATATACATATATGGTTGAAAGATCAATTCCGTGAAAATAATTTGCTAAAATAGCTAAGATATTCGAACCTATCCTATAGCAATTATCATATAATTTACTAAATAGATGTTCTTATAATTCCTTAGCCTGGGTCGAGTTCATCACCTTTTCCGTTTATCCGAATAAGCCGGTATAACTTTATAGTTTGGTGGGAAGTACTCTTGATAATATAGGTATTGATACCCATTCTTAGAACATACTAATGTATGATCAAAATGCATAGAAGTATTACAAAATAAATACCATACCTTTTAACGAGCATTCTGAATATTTTCTTTTTGCAGACGAAGATAAGGAATATGGCGAGGCCAATAAGAATGTTGTACGCATCTGTGATGTTCCAGACCCGGAACCCAGGACTTAAGAAGCTGACCACCTCAAACACCCAGTTTAGTCCCATCACGACGGATAACTTCAGGTACACCATAAACCTATTGAAATAAAAATAATTTGAACTGGTGCAGCCACTTAGACCCAGAAATCGTTTGAAGATTTAACCTCAAAATAAGTGGAATGCTATGCGAGACTTTTCAGCCTGATGTGAGCCAACCGTGTTGCATAAGCGAGCTCCACACATCAGGCATAATTGTCATAATTCTTGAAATGTAGCTTTTTCAAGCCAGTTGAATCTATTATATACTACGAATAAGCGATATGACTTCTGATAGAACTTTATGGAAGTCTTCATAGTCTTCAAAGTCTATATCTTTTATCTTTGATGACTTGAGAAAGGTGACAGGTAACAGATGGATGAAGGCTGCTCAAGACCGGGATGGTTGGCGCTTTCTTGGGGAGGCCTATGTTCAGCAGTGGACGACGATAGGCTGAGTATTTGTATATATCATTGTCTATATTGAATCTGTTTTAGTTAATGATTATACCTGTTCCAATGAGTGCGATGTGCGGCAGGGTTTCCGGCCGCAGCTGAGTCCAGTACGGCTGTCCCACGACTAAGTCTCCACACGTTGAAAGCGGTCATCAGGTATAATATCCAGTTGCTTATAATCAATATCAGCATCGGCATGTAAAGGTACAGCAGTTTTTCACCACCTGAAAGGATGGTTACGTAAAAATAATTTGGGAAGTATGTAACAGGTAATCTTGGACTAAGGTTGTTTTTATTATAAACAAAATTCATTGAAACCTGTGTGTGGCAGAGTTACGAAATGACCCTTTGGCATTACGAGTACAATATATTTCACACACAGTCACGTGTATGCGTTCAAAGAGATAGACAGATATATCTCTGTTAAGTATATGTGAGTATGTTCAAATGGATCAGTTTTTCTTTCAACGTCTCTATGAAACCTTACCTTCGATAAAACAACCATGTCGCGGAAAGTACGGCTTTACAATCCAGCCCTTGTCTCGCAAATCAATGGTATTCATAATGTATAAAAATATGGTCATAGCGAGAGGAAGCCCAAAACCATATATACTATACATTGAAAACTTGAACAACTCTCCGCGGCGATGGATGGGGCGAGCCTTTGCGTAGCCTCTGAAAAACAAAAAAAATATTAGTTTTATAATTACTGGATTCAACGGTCAATCTATTGCTTTATTTAGTTATATTCTTGATTTGCTGTTTATACATCCAAATACATATTTTGGAACCCACAATAAGGTGTAAGGGATTCGGTCTCTAAACACCCAAACCCAAAACAAAGATCTAAAGATAGAACAAACGTTTGTCTCGGTGCGGAGATGAAACCCTTGGTATTTTAATATATGAGCTGTATAGGCAACTGCGCCAAAAAAAGAGCATTGGGTGTTTATTTATTACTAATGCAAGACCAAGGTCTTCAAGGTTCTCTTCTCGTCCTACTGGAATACTACATTTTTCTGGGACTACCATTAGCTAAGATACCTCTTTTGAGCCAGTACAAATTAAAAATAGCTATAATTCTTTTGTAAATACCTGAACGTCCACCAAATGTCGTATGACATTACGTTCATCCAGCAGAAAGCCGCCAAGAAGAAATAATATATAGAGTAGGCTGCAACAAAAAATAACATGTTAGATTGGGTTTTATTTTGATTCATGCCTATGCTTCACTGTGGCTATAATTTAGTAATTCTAATTAACAGAAATGTAGAAGTGTGTAGAAGTGAAAGAAAACATAGAAATTCCCAAGGAGGGTTGGCGTCAGGCAGGCGGCCGGCCGTAAAACATCTGCCAAAACTCTTATGCAGCATGTTTTGTCCTTCCACACAGGAAGGAAGGACAAAACATACTGCGCCGACCCCAAACAAGAATTGGGATCAGGGCAGGAGAATGATGAGAAATGTAGAAGTGAGTGATAATTTACTGGTGGGCTGTTTCGTTTTCGTCTGAGTACAGAACTGGCGAAGAAAATATTATATCCCAGTGAAGTTAGCACTGGATTTTTTTATGAATTGTTAAATTGCTTTTCGTTACTAAACATACTTATATAATAAGTGGACACTCTGTAATGAATCACTGTAACGGGTGTGGCAGGGAGCTTTTTATTAGCAATTCATTGTCACTCGTCATTTTGTGGTGTAATAAATCATTATAGTGACTAGTCAACATGGTTTGGGACGTGATGGAAGCACCTTTGCAAATAACTGCCCTAATATTTGATATAGATACATGTATTAGTTCCATCATCAACCCATATACGTCCTCTACTTGAGGCCATTACGATTTTTATTGGTTTACTTTTACATAGTATTTATTTTGGGGTAATGTGCTATGATGTAAGCTATCTAAGATACTGACAGACTAAAATGCCCGATTTCCTTATTCGCAAGTTGCAACAAAGATTTTGTCAATGTTACAAAAAAGAATCCCACAGGCTTCCAATATTCTTTCAAAGTTGCCTTAAACTGTCTCTAATTTGGGATACTTACTTAACCCTGTGCAAACTGTCTCTTCATGCTTCGTAATCTGAATGACTCCAAGCAGCAGGAAGGCCCAGAACAAGCTGTACACATAGGCCATTAGAATCATTCCGCACAAATTCCTCAGCTCTGGCAGTAAAGCGTATACTACCAACACGATCAGGAGGAAGACACAGGATACCAGGATAGCTGTAAATCATATTAAAATTTCAATATTTAACATTATCTATTAACCGCCTGGTGCAGTTGGCTAAACACTAGCTTTCGAAACGAGAGGTCGTGGGTTCGATCCCCGCACCGAGACAAATGTTAGTGTGATCCGCAAATATTTGTTTCGGGTCTAGGTGTTATTGAGACCGAAATGTCTTCCATAGTTTATGATACTCACAATACAACACTTGTATCTCAGTGCGAGATCAGAACTATGTATGCGACTGTTGGGTGCCTTACATTTTATTAGAATGTGTTTCGTGAAGTGTTTTCGTAAGACCACCATTAGCTTATTTTTACTCTTTACAACTTTATCATGTCGACTAAAGTTATAATCAGAATAAAACATTGTATCACTTTAACACCTGTGCCAATGCCGAATAGATTGTTTTTCAGTTTTCCTTCTATGGATACTGGAACCCGTAGCCGTACTTACCCGAGTACCAACAAACAAACGAGTAGGAAAACCTATGAAACAATTTACGTGATTTTATGTACTTTAGTAGTTTTATACGATACACCCAGACCTCCTGCACACTAAAGTATATAAAATAAAATGAGTACTGATGTTCTAGTAATAGTCTAGTACTAGTGTCACTACTGGGTAAGGGTAAGATTGAAGTCAATCGTAGAAGTCTGCGCCTGGTTGAATTTAACTAACTCTGAAAATTTATTTTACATTCTTGGGTGTGCATTTCTTATCGAAATTGTTATATTATATACATTTTTAATTCGCACATAACTTCATCACAGCCCCGTGACGCAGTTGGCTAGACCCCAGTTTGCGAGAAGACGCGGGTTCGATCGGATTATTTGTTTCCAATCTGGGTGTTTGTGAGGCCTTAAAGTCTCTGGTAATTTCTGATACCCACAACAGACTCTGACTCAAGACTGGGTATGTGACTGTTGGGTATTTATTTTTAAGTTGGCTGTGCCTGAAATTCGAAATTGCAATAGCTGACATAGCACAATACAAGCAGAATGCAATCCCTATCCTCAATGACTACATCTCTTCTATAAATATTCTTAAATAGTTCCTTACCACTTGTCAGGTAAATATTAGATTGCGAGGAGTCTTCTTCTTCTATAAACGCCCAAACGTGAGCGGCAGGTCGTTCTGTCGGCGCAGCCAACAAAATTTGATAATCGACGCAGAAATGCTTAGCGTCGTTCGGAAGCCATCTTAGGTAGGAATTTGGAAACTCCACGTAGAACATTCCATCCTGAAATTTACGAACAGTTTTTATTACTATAATTAACTGTTTATCGAAGTCTGCCTCTGGGCACAATGTTTTGTATGTATTTCCATTTGTCATGTCCCTAACCCTCTATTTACAATTGATCATCATCATCAGGCCATATCAGTCAAGCTACTGGGCACGGATGTCCTCTACTCTTGAGAGGGATTAGGCGTTAGTCCACCTGGCTGGCCTATTACGGGTTGGCGGACTACACACTCAAGAAATTCCTAAGAACTTTTGGATGTACAGGTTTCATCATTATGATTTACTTCATCTTTCTGTGACTGAAGCTTGAACCCGCGACCGCCAAAATGCTCGATCGTGCGCCTAAACCTTGAGGTCATCACTGCTTGTTTTCATTCCATTTCAATTAATAATCACCCAAACCCTCGAGGTACTAATAGATTAATTATGATGTTTTTAGTAAGGTGTCCAATTTCACTTGTATGGTAAATATTTCCCTCCTTACTAGCCAACTAAGGATCAAAGTCTGATTGTTGAAATACTACAATTGACAGAAACCGGGAGCAAGTCGGGTAAATTTCGTTACAGGGTATGCTATAAGCCAGGCCAGCATAGTGGACTATGGCCTAAACCCTCAATGGTAGAGGAGACCCGTGCCCATCAGTATCAGTAGTTGACGATAAATGCTATAAGACAAGAATTTTCAAACAGTATAAATGGACCAACTAAAGAGAATCTATGTAGTTTATATCACCAGTTGTGGAGTGTGCAGAGACTTATTCCGAAATGGACTTTTGTACAGAGACAGACACGGCACACACCAACACCGCCCTTTTTGATGGGTAAGTATGGCGCTCTCCAAAAAGCGTTAATGGAGGTAAGACTAATATCTTTTTCGCTAATGGTAGCGTTTTGCTCCACAACTCAACGTTTAGTATTAAGCATCCAGTATAACAGTAGTAGTAGTAGTGGCTCGTAAACTATTTTAGAATTCTATTGTATTGCAAAGATACAAATTTGCGAACTTTGGCTTAGACTTGGGAGGCCGAAATCTACATCACGTAATTTCATTGGGAACCTTAATAACTGTAAATTGGCTCTAAGGGTTCACCATTTATCTTAATTTTTGAATTCATTTATTTCAAAAATAAATTGTCAAAAATAACTCGAATACAACCACGGTTCCATCCTGTTTCAGTTCCAAAAAAACATGTAGAAATTCGCTTTTATACGCGTTTAATTAATCCTGCATAGCTTTCGTGTTAGTAAGGCGTTAATTAGATTATACAGGGAAAAAACAAGTCCGACAGCCGTTTCTTAATTAGTTTATAAAGTTATATTCCCTTCTCGTATGTACTCAGAAATTATTAATTGTTATATGAATTGTATGACTATATGTTATTTGCGTCATTGCGTATATTTTAATTTTAATACGACAAAATTGCATCTAATAAGTAACTAAGGACTAAATAACTCATCATCATGATCCAAACTAATGCCGATTTACTGTAATCGGAATAGAATGAACCCAGAAATGTCTCGCTTAGTTGTTATTTTTTATCAAAGCTCCTAATAATCCTTATTAATTGTTATTCCGTCTATATAAGTATCAAGCACAAACGGGCTGAAAAGTATCGGGAAGTATTCCTGGACGAAGCCAAAGTTCAAGCTGATTGCGGCATTAATTCCACTGAATTTTAGTAAGATGGTTATTCCTACAGATTGTAACAAAACGAATTAAAGTATTCTGAGACTGCCCCGTTCCACCCGTGCCATATTGGCGCGTAGCTTCAAAAGATACGAGGTCGATATATAAAAGATATCGTCGGACTTTTTTATAATTTTCATCCCTTTTTTTAGAACCGGTAAGCGTAGCGCGATAGACCGACGACTTGAGAGGGGTGGGAGGTAACGGATGGATGAGAGCTGCTTAAGACCGGGATGGTTGGGGAGTCCTACGTTCAGCAGTGGACAGCGATAAGCTGAGTACAAGCGCATCGTTGGACGTCCACCTACAAGGTGGGCCGACGATTTGGTGAAAATCGCGGGAAGCCGGCTGATATATGCTGCTTCTGATAGAACACTTTGGAAGTCTTTGGGAAAGGCCTATGTCCAGCAGTGGATGTCTTTTCGCTGATGATAATGATACTTGTGTCTTTTAACTTTATGTTGGAATGGGATCATGACTATATTTGTTATTATCAGGCTGTGGTATAGGATGACTACGTTTCTTTTAAATGTAGCGTAAAGAAACGTCTCATAATGAAGTCATATTTCTGAAAATTGACGAGTAATTCTTGAACTGGTATATGACCGAAGCAAGCCAGCACGAGTGTGTCGAGTTAAGAGTTAAGGCTTAAAATCCCGGTATAAATATCAAACATACATTTTACATATTTTGTAAAGCCACACCCACAAAGCCGCATTGTTTTCTAATATTGTTCAGCAAATCTTTTCTTAACCTCTTAAATCACGTTAGGGAATGAGCTTGTGTATTTGATAAACCACAGCCCGTCATGAGGATGTCAACTTGCAAGAAATAACAGTTTTTATCCAATCAAAACTTTCTATCAACTGTATTGCTTTTGACAATATATATTTTGGGGTGGTAATTTGGCCATTTTGACCAGAGTTAAAAGAGTACCTCGATTGTCAAGAGTCAACTACGCTCAGGCTTCTTTCAAAACTTCCAGGAAATCAAGTGTAAGAAACTTGCTTCCAGAAATTCAGCGTCTTTAATCAGATCCTCGACATTCATTTGTACACTTAAATTAACGCACTGCACTAATTATAATTATTCATTTTAGGGAATTAATAATAAATTTGGATCAAACTCACCTCAATTATGTACGGGATAAGATAGGTAATTTTCTTCAATCTGTAAACATCACGCGCACTTGCTTGAAACGTTGTGTTTTTAAAACTGGCCGGTATCAGCTCCACAGATTCTTTCACATTCGACACCACCTTGGTTCTATCCTTGTTGTAAACAGGCATTTCCGAGAAATCCAATGTGTAATTCCTTGTGTTAATGTATTTTACACAAGATTTTTTTCGGTGGACAAAATGGCCTTCAGGACAGCATTTCGGCACGCACGTCTTTTCCCTACAAATCGGGTGCTTTTCAATTAAATCAGGATCGGCGGTTTTATAAACACTTCCACTACATACAACATTGTGAATTAATAGGAATGTCGCGAAAACTAAGAGACGAGATGTCATCCTGACGGTTTGTAACGTATTGAAACCGCGCGCCCGATGGTGAAGCATGACATCAACTCGGTGTCAACATAATATTTTGTGTTATCCGGGAATTATTAAGGAAGGAAACGCGAAGCTAGGTTGGATGTAGAATAGGCAATAAATAGTATCGAAATTAAATTATTTATTTTTAATATACATAACATAACTACTCGTCTGTACTCCCCAAAGGGGTCGGCAGAGGTGCATTTCTGCACCCACATTTCGCCAGGTATTCATCAGTTCCAACTCCCAAGGAAGGAAACTGGCCCCTGCCAGTTTAACGCCGCTTTGGGGCACAAATCCAGGCTTCATTATGATAATGAGAAATTTTTTATTGAAAAACTTAAAAACGCTTTACTTGACTCGGGACCCGGGACCTCTAGATCGCATGCCATATTCCTACGTGTATGAGCCGCGAGACAACGGGGCAGTAAATTTCATTTATCATGTAAAATAATAATAAAACATATAATAATTGATTGTAAGATGAGTAAACAATATTTTAATTAATTTCTCATTTTTTTTTCATAATTTTATTTGATGCCTATAAGAAAATATTGAAATTTTAATCATCTTCCAAAGATATCGGGAGTTATTGAAAGAAATTCCTGAAATTACTGCAAAAGTACCTTATTCGCATACATTTAATTAGTTTTCAATTCGGTCACTGCTCGATAATTTGCTTAAAACTGCCGTAAAGAGCGGTGTCAACATCAGTCAATCGTCATTAGTTGATTAGGCTTTTATATCCTTCCATACCCCTGGGCACAACTACCAGAAAACTTGAAACCCATTAACACTTGCCCCTAATAAAGTACCCCAAAAACGTGTTAATAAAAAAAAATTGGAAAAGATACTAACGAAGGAAACAAATGGTCAATTTTAATTCGTAATTGACTGCCTCTATGCTCCTGAGTTTTATGTGTGACTAGGATTTTCGCCTAAAAAATTCTCGGTGGCAATATAAAAAATCTGAAAATGTGTCTTATAAACGGCTACGGTATGGTAGAAATAAAACAAAAATTGTAAATCCTTAACCCTTAATGGTTAAATGTGAGGATATGCATGTAAAAAAATTTGCTGTTGGATAAATCCTCGTTGATCTTGGACCGCGAAATCTTGATGTCATAGAGTCGTATGACTAAGGCGGATTTATCTTTCTGTTAAGAATTGTATCCGCGGCCGTCGAGATATTCCTATCGACTGCGCGATTCATCGTCGAGGCCATCACTACTTCAAAAGATTGACCTTGGGTAAGGAAATGTTTGTCCCTAATCGAAATCGACTCATCATTTCAGGAGTGAAAGAGAAAGAAACTTCTTTTTGCAAAAATACTATTAACAAGGATATATTTTTTTCTATAATTAACTTTGACCCTTTTTTGCGGTGCGTATTCCTCGTAAATAGATTATTAGCGGTTTGCAAGTGTTTGACGCATTGGACTGACTTGTTTATTTGTTGATTAAGCGGAAGAGGACGCCAATTATAATGTTTAGTTACAGGTAAAATTTTATTAAACAAGTGATATGTACCTAATAGACTTAATAGATCATATTTATGAACATCATCTGGTTTTATTAAAGCCTATTTAAAAAAAAAATCATGAAAAATAATACAACTTATAGGTTTAAGATTAATTTATCATCATCACTCCGTATAAGCTGAGCTAGTGCTAGCCTCCTCTGCAACTAGGAGCCTTTAGCCCTTACTCTATTTTAAGAAATACTCAAGAAGTTTTAGGTAAGCTGTTCTCACGATACTTTCTTTCAGGGTTAAAGTACATGATAATTTATTGTGAATACTCTTTCACACAAAAGTTCGAAAAGTCAGAGATGTGAGCCTGGGGTTCAATTGCATCATCATCAACCAATATACGTCTCAATATTGAACACTATTCTCCTCTGAAACTGAGATGCTTTAGCCCTTTGTCCACCTCTCTGCCCGACTTAACGGACTACACACCTAAGAATTTCCTAAGTAATTTTAGGTGTGCAGGTTTCTTCACGATGTTTTCCTTCGCCATTAGTGTTTGATAATTCATAGTGATTAAATACATAACATCGAATAATAATTGTTCGAAAACGATCCCTTATTACATTACTCCTGTTACGATCGGTAAAGTTCACTCTATGTACTCCTAGAGTGCGTGCATTTCTACTATCATGCTTGTTCTGTCACACCAAAATTTATCTGGATTACATTTGTGTGAGTACTAGTATACCATGTATAACCACATGTATGTATATTTTATATCATTTAAACACCCCCACATCTTGTTGTTCACTCTTTGTATATTACATTCCGACAGACCGCCGATTGTCCACTGTTTTTTGGGAGTTTGTTTTGTTTTTTTATTTTGTGTTTAAATGGTGTACAATAAAGTGTTCATCTATCATCTACCTACCATGTTGCACAGCAATACGAGATTTATTTCTATCTATATATTTTTTTATAATTGCCGTGTCTGTTTGTATTATCACAATAATCACTTATTGACGATTAAAGGTGGAAGTATACACGTTACCTATAACAAGAGCACAATTTTGGAAATGTGTCTGTACTATTGAAAAATACTTGTGTTAAATGTTGAGGTGAAGTGGCGCCGCGACGCCGTGATGTCAGGGCATAGTGTGTTTAAGATTTGGGTAAATAAGAAATAGATAAAGGTTCAAATAAAAAACTTGAGTTTTCACATAGTAACATTTATCAACGCACAATTTATGTGAAGGCGTACAAAATTTAAATGTGAGATATTCACTTAAAATATATCATAAACATTACTTAATATTTGGTTCTAAAAATACAGTCTGTTTAAAATAAAGATAGGTTACAGTTGTGTCTTACTTAACTTTCTTTGACATCTTTAAAGATAAATGAGATTATCTTAGTGACTTTACCAGAAACAGGAATATGAACTCTTCTTTCAGTAGAACATACGATCAGTAAAATTAAAATTAAATTATATAATAATAAAAGGGTCATCTAAGATCATTTACATTTGACTATAAACTATTTAACATAAATAAACCTTTAAATCTTAATGAGATTATAAACATACAGCACCAACTAAGGTTTTTATTGAATGTCCTGACAGAGAAAAAACGATAAAACGGTCTATTGCTATCTCTTTCAGGTAAACTGTCAAATGTCCTTCACCTGAACATGATTAGAAAGAGACAACTACTGTTTTACCGTTTTGTTTCTCATTCAAGAACATAATAGGTTCTGTTATTAATTTAAAACTTCATATGTTTACTTTAAAATTTGTTATTTGTTATGTCGTCGGCATCCTTGCCTATTACCAGGTGTATCAGATTTATATATCATCTTATAGGTCACTAGTGATTATTATCATCGGTTTTACAGAATAATTATTCTACAAAAGTCTTCATCATAACTTATTTGTTATCTTTTTTATATAACGTAACCCAAATTCATATATTCATTGTAACTATACTATTTTTCCAATATATCAATACACATAACATACAAATATACTAAGGACTAGACATTACATTTGAGTTTACATTTTTTATTTATTGAGGCTCTCATGGTCCCAAAGTGGCATATGAAATTAATTAAATAAGTAAGTAAATTGATCAGATTGTTGCTACAATAATTTGTATCCTTATAACATATAGTATAATATATTGCGTAATGACAAAAAAGAATAATTGTAATTATTGTAATTTTAACTTTAAAAAAAATTACATTTCGTGTTGCTGAGGGAGTTCCTTGCCCTGTCTTCTCCACAGCGATAACACGTTTTGAAGGGGCATTAGTTAAAATAGTGTAAGAGCGACGAGTCAAAAGAACGTGCGGAATACCCCTTGAATAAAAATGATTTGACTTTGAATTCTGAAGATCTAGGAGATTTTCCTGAATACATTCAGTAAGACCTAGGGCATACACTCCATTGTTATAAATTGCGGTAAAAGACATAAATACGACAGTGATTTACACTTATAATATATACTGATTAATTCTCATACATAATAGTGATTGAATCCTTTAGGTACTAATTTTGTTTGTATTGTTATTACGATATTTTTGCATACATATGTGGTCATTGCAATGAATACTGAGTCAATTTTATAATACATAAAGTTATTTTATTTATTATTAAATCGCACTAGGTCTTTGTTCAATATTTATATGAAATTTTAATCTTTTTTTTAACACAAATATTGATGAGTAAGAGAATTTCAGTAAGGAATTACCAAATGAATTTTTGAGTAGTTTAAAAATATGACAATGTCATGTCGATATTAGCCCACAAAATCCTACAGAATGCTATTCAGATCTTCTAATAATAACGCCGTTTAATTAAAAAACCCTCTCAATGGTAGAGGAGACCCGTGCTCAGCAGTGGGCGTATATGGGTTGATAAAGAAGAAGAAAGAAGAAGAATATACAATGACGGATATAAGTGTAAAAATTGCATGGTATTAAAACAATCAATGGCAGTACTTATGGAAGTATGAAGAAGCCCAAAGACTCAGTTTGCTTTCAAAAATTAAAAAAAAAAATTAAGTAATTTAACATATTATTATTAGACATGACACTAGTAACGTTTTTGAGCTTCTTCGTAACTACTTACATATACATAGTGATAGTAAATAGTAATGCCGCTGATACAAATATTATAGCTGTATTTCGTTCAACAATAAACCGAATTTTAATACGTATCTATAAGGGTCTCTTAATGATTATCTTATATAACAAAAGTGCGCAAAAATTACAATTATTACTTTTAACGTGAACGATACATTTAGTGCAGTCGATATCGTATACAAAATTATATCAAGAAGCTATTTTTAAAAATTGCTACCTTACTAGACTACAAAATTCTTACGTAAAATATTTTCTTAATTACGAAGGTCGCACCAAAATTGTCCTCCACGAATAGGAAAATAGGTTCTTGTAAAAAAGTATTTATTATTATAAATTAAAGTATTGTTTACGAGTAGTTACCGGCGTGCTTTAACGTTGCTCTACAATTATTTATATCACTAGTGCAGTGTGTTTAGCCATACGAGTGTATTTTGTATACATCATAGCGTCAGATAAGACCATTTAGAATTGTAGCTAATAAACCGCAAAGCACAGAAGCGCACGTTTTTAATTACGTACAATATCGAGGTGGATTGAGGATATATCTCAAAAAGTATACAATGGTCGCAATATTATTTAGAAAAACATTTGTCATTGTACATACATATTAATTGTCATAAGCTAAAGCAATGTTTGAGGTATATATTTGTCATGATTATTCAGTATCGTCACGTTGCTGCAGCGAAGCGAATCACAGGACCAATAAGCTCTTTAAA
The DNA here is from genome assembly GCA_030295005.1 of Cephonodes hylas. NCBI lineage: Eukaryota > Metazoa > Arthropoda > Insecta > Lepidoptera > Sphingidae > Cephonodes > Cephonodes hylas. The sequence goes on along the minus strand of AP025375.1, from coordinate 3,058,841 downwards.
ATATATTTTTATATCTTTCAGTGTTACCTTAGCAAAATATTTATTCCGTGCAACATGCAACGTGTAACACTCAACACTTAGTAATAAATGGCAATTGTCTTGTTTAAGTTGTGGTCGACATGTCATTTTTATTTTTGTTCTTAAACTTTCTATGACTACGTCTGTGGTTCTTCTACTTAGTAATAAAGTTCTAAGAAGCAGTCTAGAATTTGTCGATATACCTAAGTCTCTAAAGAGACCGTGGCACTGCAATAATCAATTGTCTACAAAAACGATCTTCGCAATGTCAATATAATTTCAGAAAATGTCAAAATAGGTTTTGTCATTATTGTACCCATTGGGACACAGTCCTATTGCAGTAAATATATAAATAACTAAATTTACATCAGAATAAAGTTAATAGCGTAAAATCTATATTTCAGCATGAGCTGCTCCGAGTAATTGAACCGTTCAGTGGCGGATTAATACAGTTGCCGCCAGAAGGCTCTTCAGGCTAAAAAATCCTTGTTTAAAATACCTTATGAAGAGAAACATAAAAAAATGTTGCAATTTTGCGGCGCCCTGAAATATTCCGTCCTCGGTTTTAGCCTACTCAGCCTGCTTGTAAATCCGCCGCTGGCCACACAGCTATAGCTTGCTCACTTGCTCTTCACAGACCCCATCTGCACCTCGTCCCGACTGGAGATGGTCCGAGAGGAGATAGTCGTTTGTGTCCTCGACATCGGATCGCCGCGCAGTTGCTTGTATCTGTTGCACAAACGTTATACGTAAATGAATAAACTCTTGTATTTATAAGTATGGGAACTAACAAATTTTACGCTGTACCTATCTAAAATAACAATATGCTTTGGTATTTTGGTTTAGTCAGACTTAGACAAAGTAAAATTCTCGACGAAATCGTAATAGATTTAGAAGAAATAGTTTGTATTAAATTTTATTCATTTTCGTAGTTTCTATTACCGATTTTATCTGTAGAATGTTACTTTGACTAAACGTTACCGACGTAGAGATTGAAACCGCAAGAGCATTTCTTATTCGTCGTGTAAAAGTTGTATATATTTCCTTAGTGTGAAGTCCAACCACGAACATACCACACTAACAACAAGACAACTCAAAATGTTTTCATCTAAGACACTGCTATACATTACTGTATTTACATTTATACCTTAATTCTAACAGTAATACAAGGAAAAAGAAGACATTTAGAGGAAACTCCAAAAAATAATCTGTTCGGGATTAAAATATTTCCTGGAAGCATTTGACTCTAATATTGACTCTAGAATTGCCGCGTAGTAAACAATATCTACCAGAACAATGAATAGAGCAAGGAAATATAATACTGTAGTAAAATAATCAAAAATTAACCTGAAATGTATTATCAAAATGAAGTTATGATTTTTAACAAACAGCTCAGAAGAAGTATTTGGTAGATATTTAAATCCAAATGTCGTTACTCTATTAATCCTTATTATATTTGAACCTGTTATTTCATACGACACATTTACCACCAAACAATAGACAGGAAAACGTTAAAAAAATAACAATTTATTCTCATAAAACGAACAAAAGACAATAGGAATTGGGCCTTATTAGTTTAAAAACAGATTTAAAATTTCACAAATGCGAAGCAATTTTAGTTTTATTATTTTATAATTTAGTATTATTTTAAGCGTACAGTTTAATTTTAGCGTTGTTTGCAATTTCCGAAGAACATTTCAAGCAATAATTAAAGAATTAAACACATTGGACTAGAGAAACGTATATTAGTCAGTCATCAAGCGCTTAAGGATATGGATGCTAACGTGGTAAGCGAAGCATGAATCAGCTATTAACGTTTCTTATTGTTATTTATAAACAGAGCGTCATTTGTTAGTGTCAACCTTAAGTACATTTCCAAAGGAAACAGAGCTTCATTATTATAGACTTGAGACTTGAATCAGTAGATGACATTTCAGAAAAAAAGATAAGATGCAAACCTTTCCATGATTTGGAAAGTACATGGAAGAATTGTTCTAATTTCAATAAATTATAATGCCAATAACTTCCGAAAAGTCAGAGGTGTGTGCCTGGGGTTCGAACCCGCGACCGCCGAGATTCTCGACCGCGCGCTTTTCGGAAATTATGTGTGTATTCAAATTGAATTATCATCACTTGCTTTAACGGTGAAGGAAAACATCGTGATGAGACCTGCACACCTAAAAGTTCTTAGGAATTTCTTAGGTGTGTAGTCCGCCAACCCGCACTAGGCCAGCGTGGTGGACTATGGCCTAAAACCTCTCAATGGTAGAGGAGACCCGTGCTCAGCAGTGGGCTTATATGGGTTGATAATGCCAATACTTTCAGTCATGGTTCAACGCAAAGTTATTAAAAATACACTTTCATGTAACCTTCAATGCAAATTTTTGCACCTATGATTGGCCGACTTATGATTCAAGTCCCACGTGAAATGGGGCGAAACTTTTGCGTTTTTTTGCAAAAATATCGAAACTCAACTCAGGACTTTCAAATCAAATTAGAGATAAGCTATGACATCATTTTTCTTTAACACTGGTATGTTATAGAATCAGTTAAATATTTGTAATTCGAAATAAAATACAAAATGTGACCTCAAATGCATATAAAATTAAGGATACCATAAATTAAGGATAATATAATATTTAACTAGTGTCATTTTACTAGTTTTCCACTCCAATAAGCGGTTCACTTGTGTAATCTTCGCTCCAGTCATTTATTTTTGTTATCTTTGACACTGGTATGGCTTAGCAGAACTGTCTTCTTAAGTCAAGTTCTCATACATAATTGAGCTACGAAAGAAAAAAAATTTACCCTGACTCACCGCTATATTATCTTCCTTTAATTAAATGCGTTTTGTTTTTTTTTAGTTAAATTGTGAATGTATTTCGATTCCATGCTGAAATTAGCTTATTGCTTTCATTACGATGTCATCATTAATGATGCTTGATATGAGCAAATTCTTTGGTGTATAAATTACAATATTTGCATTGTTCAATAAAGTCTTTTGTTTACAAGACTTGACAATAAAATTTTGTATTTCTAAATACATTAAATTGTTTGCAAAGACAATCACAAAACGTAGAACTTTTCACGATCACAGTTCAGCTTAAATATTAGTTTGAAGCAAGTTATTTTTACGTTAACGGACATGCATCAACATATCAATCGAATAAAACACAAACAAAACACACTCAGCAGGACAAAAAACACTCGTAACATATTAGCCTTGTTATTGACACGAAAACTGTAATTCAAATTCCACATACTGGTCTATATCCCATCCTGTTCGTCGACGAGTCGGTAGATACGTCCTTTGTTGACTGCTTACTTTGAAAACTGAGTCTAGAATACACGAATTTGCTCATTGTAATATATACATTAATTGATTATTCCCCGCAACCAAAACACTAGTTAAATCCACGTCCAATAAGCGATGTTACAGTGCTTGGGAAAACCAAAAGTGCAAATGAAAACAAACTGGTGCGAGTAAGTACACATTTAACGAAAGAAACCATACCGCTGTAAAAGAATACTCAGTCTTAAAATCTATTGAACTAACATGTAAGTTGCAGCCTTTTTCATTAGTAGCATCTAAATAAGCTACAACGTTAGTTGTTGCATTTTCTACATCTGCTACACTCTAACGTGCTTATTCTGTTCCTTTAAAATATGTACCTTCTGTTTCTTGAAGAGTACTGTTGTATCTATGTCACTTTTCAAGTTCCACGTCGTCATGTGAATATCTATCTTCTTCATTAAGAGCCTCATTTAGTGTTTTGGTGTTTCAAATCAAATGTTAATCTTATTTAAAATCGTTTCGCCAATTCTTTTATTCTAATAGCTACTTATCAGTAATATCACCAAAAACAAAACCAATGTGTACTCAAAACTTAAATAAAATTTAGACTTTTTTGGAATTTTGTTAAAGAAATTATTCATAAGTGGGAACTGGTTTTGATACTGTCGATGTTAACATCTAAAGATGTTCTTATAGTGTCTAAACTGGCTCTCTGACTAACGTCTCCAAGTCTATTTAAATTCTTCTTGTTTCCATATTGCTTCATTTCCCCGACATTTGCAGTGCCGCGGAAAGTTTCTTTAATCCTGAGCATTAACGGAGAATCAGGCATTTTGTAACTTAATTTACTTACAAGCTATACATACACAAACAGAAATAACGAACAAACAGAGGATATATCTAAACTTAGCCATTTCATAAATGCATTTAAGTCTCGTTTGTTAAATTATATCGAATTAGCTGTGCCGGCAGACGTAATTCTGCCCGGAAAAGCTTTTAGAGATACGCCGACAGCAGCGCCACCTATCAGGCATAACCGTGTTTTGAAATCTCCTGAGGACCCATTGAAGTATTTATAGAGACATTTCAATCGTTCTAGACATTTAAAAAGAGTTTGAATGCCAGTGGCGCCACCTGTCGAAAATTGGTCGTACCAATTCAGAAACATCCTTTGGCTCAAGCACAACAACTTTGATCAAATGCATAATTTACGATTCTATAAAGGAAATACAGATACAAACATTAATTTTTATAAAACTAGATGAAATAAGAGATCAGTTCTTTCACTTCTAAGTTCGTATTACGCTAACCAACCTCTTCTTTATAAGTCTGAAGGTCTTCCGTTTGCAGACGAAGATGATGAAGATGATGAGTCCTATGAGCACGTTGTATGCGTCGGTGAAACTCCAGAACTCCTTTGCGTCTGGATAGAGGGCGCTGATCACCTCGAGTATCCAGTTGATGCCCATCACGGCAAACAGCTTGATGTACAAAAGAAGTCTGTAACACAAAAACGCAGGCCTGATATTTGAGAATAGAAATAATATCCGATATCATATGGCTTGCTTGGTACGTATTGATATTTAACTATCGATATAATTAAAACCTTAATGTATGGCTCATAGGTCATCAGGATTAGGATTATAATATATTTCAGGGGTGGCCAACTTGATTAGGCCCAAGATCTCCTGTTTACTAATAAAACCCTGTGCGATCTACCAATTTGAAATCTTAAATGAACTGCATAGTTCAGTACACAATCATGTAGTATTGAGATTTATTTTTTGTGACTAGGTAGTTATTTCTATTTTCTACGTATATTATATTTTTTGCCTTACCACGATCTACTGGACTAACAGCCGCGATCGACCATTTGGCACCCCTAATATATTTGAATTTCTGGTAGAATGAGCCATGATGAAAATTAAATGCATAAAAATTAAAAGGACCTCATCCAAATTATGGCATAAAAAATTGAAAAAAAAAATCTATTAATTTCAGAAGTTGGTGGCTTGCAATAAGGTAGTATGTTAATTCCTTTGGTTCTACAAATCACATCTATGTACTCATCTACAACAGTGTTTACTAAATCAATGGATAATATCCGTCCGTGAAATGAAGATTTTTAAATTGACGTGATTAGGCCCCCATGACTTGCTGACTTTCACCTCTACAACTACTCTGTGCGTGCTACGGTTTGTGGTTTAGCAACGTGGTCGAGAATTTTGGTCGCGGTCGCGGGTTCAAAACCAAATCTAACCAGTCACTACGCTTTTCTAAGTTATGTGTATATTGACAATAAATTATCACTTGCTTTAACGATAAACGATATCGTGAGGAAACCTGCACACCAAAAGACTAGGAACTTCTTAGGTGTGTAGTCCTGATGAACTAGGCCAATGCAATAGACTAAGACTTCAATCCTTTTACTTTTAGAGGAGGTCCGTGCCTAGCAGTGGAAGCAATATATCTAGGTATTGATGATGAGATCAGTAACGGCATATGAGGGTACAGTTTCCCGACAAAATCATAATAAAATATATGATATCAACCTTTGCCTATCATTCCGGTGTTGGTCGTGCATAGAGCTCTCCTTTGACTTGAGGACAGAGGTCTGCTTTTTGATCTGCGTGATCTTCACAGCCGTCAGCACGAAGAAAACCATGTTGGCCACACACAGGACTACGATCGGGCCGTACAGGTAGATCAGCTTGCTCGTGCCTGGAAATAATTAAGAAATTCCTTAGTGTGAATAGATTCTCTAGCCTTAATTGTATACAACAGGGCTTCCCAAACTGTGCGTAGCGACGCCCTGGGGCGTCGCGGCAACATCCTGGGGGCGTCGCGAGGCGATCGGCAAACATTCGCTGTCCATATTGTTCTGATAACCTCATATTACGCTGACTACTGCTGTTTTTATTTCCAGTAAAGTAGGTAGTTTTGTTGATGGGGGGAGAGGGGGTGCGTCGCAAGAAAATTCTATAGGGCGTCATAGTGTAAATAAGTTTGGGAAGCCCTGGAATAGAAGATTAAACTTTTCGTGTAAATGGCCGATTGAGACGATTAATAACTTTAACTTTAACAAAAAACTACAACAAAAAATATAGTACAGATTTGAAACCTCCTTTAAATAGCGAATGTAAAATTTAATGGTCTAAAAATTTACTGAAGAGGAGAAATATTGCGTGTTTAATCCTCGCTCGGATTAACAGGCCTATTTACTGGGGCCGAGTGTAGTGTACGTAAAATTACGACACATAATCGTGCACACGATATAGAGGATATATTACAGTAGGAATACAAATATAAAAAAAATCGAAGTTGTTATAGACATGATATTCAGTTTCCAAATAAAATGTCTAGGTATAGAATTTCCTATCCACTCGCTCAAATCATTGTATCTTACCATAAATAAAACATCCCTGATGCTGTATCATCGGCAGTAGCGGATGGGGTGGCAGACCAGAGAACTCCAGTGCTGCCAACAAAATCGTCAGTGCTGTGGGAATGCCGAAAGCATATGCACTGTAGGCCATGAATCTTGCACGGATTGACAGCTTCTCCAGGGAAAGGCCGCGCTTACCACTGAAATGAAGAAATGTTTAAATTACTATAATGTCAAAAGGTGTAGCAAACAGTTTCTCAATTGTCGACTTTATATCCTGAGGGCTATGGAAATTTATAATTATTATATTCCTTTCTTTCATCACGGCACCTGATGGCAAGAACAATGTTATTTAAATCAACAAGAGATAATCTATATAAGGTTTAAGGTATGGCAAATATTATATGATAAAAATGTTAAAAACAGAAGATATTTAAAACAAAATTATTTTAAGTACCAAAATTCAACAACAGTATAGCGTCACAAAATATCAAAACGATATGATTACTTATATTTTGAGGGGACTCCAAAAGTACTTTAACATTATCAGCCACTTAAAATACAAGTACAATATAAAGAAGGCAATTTGAATAAAGAAATACCTTTCCAATTCATAAAAAGCAGTGATGGCCTTGAGGTTTGGGCGCACGGTCGAGAATCTCGACGGTCGCGGGTTCGAACCCCAGGCACACACCTCTGACTTTTCGAAGTTATGTGTGTATTCACATTGAATTATCACTTGCTTTAACGGTGAAGGAAAACATCGTGATAAAACCTGCACACCTAAGAGTTCTTAGGAATTTCTTAGGTGTGTAGTCCGCCAACCCGCACTAGGCCAGCGTGGTGGACTATGGCCTAAACCCTCTCAATGGTAGAGGAGACCCGTGCCCAGCAGTGGGCGTATATGGGTTGATGAAGAATTCATAAAAGAGTTCAAGGTCCGATTATTATTAAATTGCCTTCCTAGTACCATGACTTGTTCTTTGTTGTTTAATCGCTACCAACAAAATGACTAATTTGAGGGACAACGTGACACTTTTCACCACTCTGACGAATGAATCATTATGTTTCACAATTAATAAATTGTAGGTTCATTCCCTGAAATTTGAGTGACATGTCGTGAAGGTAATTTGAAAATGTTTTTACGATAGGAGTGGCATTGTAGCAGTTTTGAAATGATTAATAGAGTTTTGTTTCTCAAGCCGCTGCGACTATGTTGAGCCTTTCCTGTCGTTTTATCTTTCGATTTTAATCGTTTCTCAAAAATAATAATTCATTTATACCGAGACTGTCAGATGCAAAACCACATAAACTAGTTGAAAGTTATTATTAATATTTTTTTTTATCCTCTGATGTATAAACGTGTCAGTAAAACGTTGCATTCGGCTAAAAACAGGGTATTTTTTTAGGCCAAGGCAACATGCATACAAAACTGGATTTCTCTCGAAGAATTCAAACAAATCTGCATTACGTGGCACTTAATTGGCTTTTAAAAGCTGGTGATGTTAAAATACTCATTGAGGTTAAGACTTGGTGTATTAAAATATTCAAAAGTATAAAATACGTTAGAAATGCTTGTCTAGACTACAAATATTCGTTGGAATAAGTGGGGATTTTTTGTTCTACAGCCAATTTATTTTTTACTGGGCATTTCTGACATCAAAATGTCTGTACCATGCTATTATGTACATACTTTTTTGAGGAATAGGTAATTTATATGTTTTTTTATTACCACTGAAATCGCAATTCTATGTTCATCACATAATTAAGGAGGGATAAAAACAATTTTACAACGCATAACAACAAAAATAAAAAATAAAAAACAAGGTTCATAGAAAAAGACAATTGTCAAACGTATGTATCAATTTATATTGAGTAAAGTTTAATATTTGCATTTACAAAAAGGTCTCAGAAACAATCATGACTCTCTTCGGCAGTTGCAACAATTTGGTGCAGTAATTATGTATCACAGACCTTAGTAATTTTGTATGTTTACGAGACTAGAATTAAAGAGAATATAATAATTTCAACACGTTATTTTACAACATGCACGAAATCTCAAGGGAACTCGTTTTAATCCTATTTATATAGTAGAGAAAGGTCATTCACTAACTAAACACGAAATCTTGGGAGCTACTTGATCTATAAAGATGAAAGAATACGGTTTGGAATTAAATCAATCGAGGGCTTTGCAATTAAAACGATTTAAGAAGGATTTGGAAATAATTTAGATTAAAAAATACCCTACATTTTTGCTTCCAGTACATTTTTTTATAACTTACGAGTTACAAAACTTTGAAGGTTTTGGAAGTACTTTTTTGCCTGCTAAATGTAACCAGAGTTATAGGGTTTGTGACAAATCCAAATATTCGTTTGTTGAAAGTCACATTCACTCACAAAAGAACACAACCCTTTTATCAGATTTAAATCGTAAAATAATTTGGACCTCATTCATAAATATTACAGCAATCTTTCTTATACCATATATAAATAACTATATAATATAAGATGATTGTTCTTGCGTCAGTCATTTCAATTAGAAAAAATCCAAATGGTTATGAAGATTTATCCGTTTATGAAATTGCAGTCTGATGTAAAGACGTCATAGTTGTGAAACCAAGTTATTTCTCTTGAGAAGCATCTATTATCGAGTTTAATTACGTTTACAAAATGGACAATCATATATCAATTGTTACAATTATGTGGTACATAAATAAATATGAAATCGTTGGAAAATCCTAAGGTTGAAAGCCGTCAGGCATGTTTAACTAGCTGAACCGCAAGATTCTTATGCTGGTAGGTAGAACGATTAGTTGGTTTATCCAAGAAACACGAATGTATTATGATTATGTATATGAAATGTTTTTATTGACGCAAATTTTGCCATTTTGGTTCATAAAAGTAGAAGATTTTTTTTTTTTAATAATACACAGCGTTTAGTTATGAAAACTTTCTAAAACGTAAAACCTACAAAATGTATTATTTTTACTGGTGAATCAAATATTATAGCTACAACTTTACTACACTGAACAGGATTTTGAACAAAGGCTTTCTTTATTTACTTTTAAAGTTGGAAGTTCCGTATTCAATTCGACCGTGATATTTATTAGCAATGACGATATACCTGCCCTTTCAACCTACGGAATAAAATACCATTATTAATTTTGTAATTTTACCCGGAAATAAATCCAGTACAAGATATAATGTGAATACGAACTATTGAATTTTACTATTCCATTCATCGACTATGAATGGAATTGTTGATGGTGAATAAGTAGTAAAAAAATATGGTTTGTAATATCTTTAATAAAATATAACACTTAGATATCGTAATGGCATTAGTAATCGCTCTCAACTAAATCTCAGAAGACCGCTAGTTTCCCCAATACTTAAATTGGTTTTGAAGATTTTGCCAGCATAAAATCAAAGCCAAATAATAAAATTAGTTCAAAAAACCGATATGCTTACCTGAATGTCCACCAGATATCGAAACACATGACGTTGAGCCAGAAGAAAGCAGCCAGCAACGAGAAGTATATAAGGAACGCTGAAAAACAAATACGAACTTGTTACAAATCTCAAGTATAATAAATAATAAATACACCCAACAGTCGCATACATAGTTCTGACCCCACATTAAGAGACTTTTCTTGTGCCGTTGATATCTGAAAAGAGACTTTTCGGTCTCACAAACACCCAGACCCGAAACAAATGTAAACGCATTTCTCGGTGCGGGGATCGAACCTGCGGCCTCTCGTTTCTCAAGGATAATCTAGTCAACTGTGCCACGGGGCTGACAAAAAATATGATCTCATAATTATGAATTCTGATTGACGACCGATAGGCAATCACAAATATTGCATTATTATCGCAATTAATCGTAATTATTTGTGTAAAATATTGGTCTTTATGCAAGCATTGGACCACCAGTCCCAATTTTTGCACTCGGCTTAGCGCCAAGTGCCAACTAAATGAAAATTAATAATATACACGACCAAATAGAACCATTAATCACACACACACATATACATTAACAAATGGAAAAACCCAAATCATGATATTTATAAAACAATAATCGATTAAAACATATCAGAAGGATGCAAATAAGAAAAAAAAATACGTAAAAACCAATGGCTACAAACAAACTTGTTTTATCAGACGAATCAACGGCGCCTCATAATGACTTTGATGATAAAAATAACATTTTTATTGGAATTCGTTTGATGTGATGTAGAATGTAAAATGTCACATACATATGTTTTGTTATGTCTAATACGATATTTATATCTGAAGCTGTAATATTTAAAGAAAACATCCTATAAAACTTTTTATAGTTTTGTAATATCTTAGCTTTAGGTATAGCTTCGAGTCATGATTTTTTTGGAAAAGGACAACGTTTTAATTCGGATTGGAGAAAGATTTCGGACTGAATTTAAAAATTACTTTATTGATTGAATAAAATTAAAGAAATTTAGACGACATACCGGTAAAACTAACATGGGTTGCTTGTGAAATTGCTATTAATTTTACCGTTAACAAGTAACTTGCATTAAGTAACACTTTCTGTAGTAGGTATCTTAGATGCACTATATAGATATAACAGATACACTATAGAACAGATAGTATATTCATAAATATTGTAAATATGGGCTACTAATACAATAATTACAAATACCTTATTTTGTTTATTTACTTAATGAAATTCTAATGTAGTTTTTTCCGAGTATATAATTACGAACCAAATGAAGATAAATAGAAAGCAAGAAATAACTTTTCATTTTTCAGTTTAATATCAAAAAATATTTTCAAGTACTATTACGGTTATAAATACAGAGTTCCTATTTTTTAGAATGAGTGCCGCTAAAAACTGAAGTAGTCACGTACGAAGTGAAAGGTACCTGACAGGAAATACTTCGATTAAGGAAAACGGTTTGTAACACACAACATACATACACCAATTGTAAACGTGATGACATTGGTACATCTTTCCAATTGTGATTTTATGTAACAACTTAATTTGACCCCTTAAAATACGTTAAAAAAGAGAGAATAATACAAAGCATAAACATTCTCAGCCCCCATACCGACATAGAAGTTAATACAATGAAATGTTATAATTATTTATTAATGATAATTTAATATATCTATTCGATTTTTTTTAAGTTTATATGTTTTAAAAACATAGCATACATATTTATATTCACACATTACAAGCTAATTTGATTGTGGGATTCTTTATTCAGAAAGTATAAAAATGTATAAATCTCTCCTGAGCGCTAGCTTTTACTATAAAATTGTTTATTATTAAATTTATTGTTTTTAAACATAATTAACTAGAAACTACACAACAAGATGTAATTCTATAAAGGTTAGACTAGAATCTAGTGATCTTCACAAGGATTAGGTTGAATCACGGAGCCCATTAATTTAATTACAGTAATTAATATAATTTTATCCACGTGCGTGTGTTATTGTTGTGGTTGTCTAAGTACATTATGTATCTCTTCATCAACCCATATACGCCCACTGCTGAGCACAGGTCTCCTCTACCATAGACAGGGTTCAGGCCATAGTCCACCACGCTGGCCTAATGGAAATTTCTTAGAACTTTTTAGGTGTGTAGGTTTCTTCACGATGTTTTCCTTCACCGTTAAAGCAAGTGATAATTAAATGTGAATACACACATAACTTCGAAAAGTCATAGGTGTGTGCCTGGGTTCGAACCCGCGACCGTCGAGATTCTCGACCGCGCGCCTGAACCTCGAGGCCATCACTGCTTTTTTTATGTACCTATCTACATTATAATATTGCTACTGTAATAGTTTGAGCTCACGAAACTTCATTTTCTTATTTACACCACGCACGAGGTTTATAGATAAATAAAACAAAAATAATTATTTCACTAGCAAATGAAAAAATAGCAAAAATAAATTCCTAATCAATAAAGAAGCTTAAGAATTTTATATCGTAGGTCTACAGAAAAATTACATATTATAATTAGTCATTTGACAAAAAAAAAACCTGTTCTAATAACGAGACCACGGCAATAACAATGATTATATATTTTGTATGTATAATATTTAATAGAAACAGGTTATTCTGTCGATTCAAATTAATAAAACATTTGAATCTGGTGACGGAGATAATTCCCACGTAAAAAAACATGATATTAATATTGACGTCACCACTACTAAATTTTTCCGCAGAGATGATGCCAAAATAGCCCCAATAACGTCATCTATATTAAAGTATTATAAATCGCTTCATTTTTCAAATAATTTTGATGACGTTTTTTAAGTCAACATAATATGATTAATGTGTACACATTTGTTTATTATATAACTAGCTTTTGCCCGCGACTCCGTCTGCGTAGACTTTAGGGCTGAGTGCAGGAAGATAATACGTGAATCTTTATTTCTTCTCATACCTCATACATCTCCACCACGCTGGCCTAGTGCGGGTTGGCGGACTACACACCTAAGAAATTCCAAAGAACGTTTAGGTGTGCTGGTATCATCACGATGTTTTCCTTCACCGTTAAAGCAAGTGATAATTCAATTTGAATACACACATAACTGCGAAAAGTCAGAGGTGTGTGCCTGGGGTTCGAACCTGCGACCGCCGAGATTCTCGACCGCGCGCCTAAACCTCGAGGCCATCACTGCTTATAACATTCTGCATTTATAACATGTTTATTCCACGGGAACATTTAATTATTACTTCACAGGGTCCTATTTATGTTTATACCTAAAATTATATAACTTAGTCGAATGGTTTAGGCGTGAAACCGTAACAGATTTACAGAGTTACTCTAGCAATTATAACATGTACCCATACCCACAGGAACACATTTTCCAGGATAAAAGTATATCATGTTAATTTGGGGGGACTTACCTATCTACCAATATATACCAAATATATATATACCAAAATTCATTCAAATTGATTCAGTTGATCTTGAATATAGCGATTCCCACGGAAATACTACATTTTCCGGCATAAAAGTATCCTATGTTACTTTGGTGGGTGCTACCTATCTCCATACTAAATACCATTCAAATCGGTTCAGTAGATCAAGAAATACCGATTCCCACGGGAATACTACATTTTCCGGGATAAAATGTATCCTGTGTTACTTCTGTGGGCCCTACCTATCTCCATACCAAAAATCATTCAAATCTGTTCAGTAGATCTAGAAATACCCATTCCCACGGGAATACTACATTTTCCAGGATAAAATGTATCCTATATTACTTCAGTTGGCCCTACTTATCTCCATACCAAAAATCATTCAAATCGGTTCAGTAGGTCCAGAAATACCTGTTCCCACGGGAATACTACATTTTCCGGGATAAAATGTATCCTGTGTTACTTCTGTGGGCCCTACCCATCTCCATACCAAAAATCATTCAAATCTGTTCAGTAGATCTAGAAATACCCATTCCCACGGGAATACTACATTTTCCGGGATAAAATGTATCCTATGTTACTTCAGTTGGCCCTACCTATCTCCATACGTAAAATCATTCAAATCGGTTCAGTAGGTCCAGAAATACCCGTTCCCACGGGAATACTACATTTTCCGGGATAATAAGGATCCTGTGTTACTTCGGTGGGTCCTACCTATCTCCATACCAAAAATCATTCAAATCGGTCAAAAGGTTTAGGCGTGAAAGCATTACATAGGCAGTGTCATTTTCGCGTTAGAATATATGCTCATCCCACAGGAACCCTACATATTCCCGGGAAAAAATGTTGTTCATGTTACTTCATAGGATTTCATTTATGATCATACCAAGAATCATAAAAATTGGTCGAATAGTTTCAGCGTGAAAGCGAAAGAAAAATATAGGGTTTAATACCCAATCCCTCGGGAATACTACGCTTTCCGGGATAAAAAGTATCCTGTGTTACTTTGGTGGGTCCCATCTAACTCCATACCAAAAATCATTTAAATCGGTCAACTGGTTTAGGCGTGAAAGCATTACACAGGCAATGTTACTTTTGTGTTACAGTATATGCTCATCCCACAGGAACCCTACATATTCCCGGGATAAATGTTGTTCATGTTACTTCATAGGATCTTACTTATGTTCAAACCAAAAATCATAAAAATCGGTCAAATGGTTTAGGCGTGACAGCGTAAAATAAATATAGCGTTTTATACCCAATCCCACGGGAATACAACATTTTCCGGGATAAAAAGTATCCTATGTTACTTCGGTGAATCCCATCTATCTCCATACCAAAAATCATCCAAATCGGTTCAGTACTTTTTGAGTTTATTCGTAACAAACATACAAAAATACAAAAATCCAAAAATCCAAAAATCCAAAAATACAAACCTTTCCTCTTTATTATAATAGTATAGATTAGGTAACAAGAACATAGATAAATGGCTTATCTACAAAAATATTATATAAAATGTTTAAATTTAAACCGTTCTGAAATCATCGCTTGGAATACTATGTCTTAGAAACAGTTAAATTTTTAAGAGAAATTCCTACGCAAATGTTACTTTTTGTATAAATATGCTTAAAAAGACCTATAATTATTTAAGGATTTAGACAGATGTGTAAGATTTTAACCTAATATGACTGATTTTTAAAAATCGGACGTTTCCGAAAATGAGTCAATTTTGTTTGAATTGTTTCCAAAATGCAATTTAAGGTTACGTACTGCTACTGAAGTATTTTTTTAAAATTTAATATAATCAAATACAGGCCCTCACGACTCCTCTATATACATTTATGACGCACTAATCGAGCCTATGGTTGTTTCAATTACTAATATTCGGTATGAGGTACATTGTTAAGGAAAACCTCAAAAACCTATATTCATTAAAGTATTTTAAAAACCTCGAACTATGCCCTCATACCTCAACTTTAGCCGTACACCGTAGGTAATTAAGAGGCGTTAATACATTTCTTGCTAAGTTCAATCATGTGACGCCGTTTATAAGCACGCACAGGAAATGAATTGAAAAAATTCAAAGACTACCTAATACTGAATATTAGTGTGGTACATGAAGCACATAGTTATTTTCAGCAGGAAATGACGCAGAATGTAAAGGAAACGTTTATTGTTATAAAAAATAATTTTGTATGCAAATTTTATATTGTATAGTAATGGTGAAGTGTGAATTGTTGAATAGCATAGAGACTTTAAATTTATTATCTTTATCAACAGGTATTATTTGGTATGGTCGGGGTTTAGTGTCATCTTAGCTCTTCAGAAATCTGTCGATATCGATATAAAACAAATTGACTTTTGCATTTGTAAATTAAGTTTTGATCTTTGACTTTCTTTTTGATAGAAATAGCAAACAGAAAAATTTCATGGCGACTAAATTAAAAGTTGCGCGTCATTCTTGACTTGACATATTTCTTTACTTAATTTTTCTCTCGTTCATAAAATGTTGTAAATGTTAAAATCCATATTCTTGGAATATTTTCTGACGGGAGGGAAGGCATAATAATATAACAATATTCAACATTAACGAATTCATCCATTTCAATTTATATTTTATACCTATATTGTGTTTCTCTAAAAAGAAATAAATCAGTTTTCGCAAAAACTTGTTTACAAAGACTTCATATTGATCATGAACTAAAATATTCTTTGGAAGCTCCAGCCAAAGTAATAAAACTCGATTTTTTGTGCAAGAATGTTCTGCTCAAGCGGCGTGTCAGTGACGGATTGATGGATGATATAATTATTGTTTTTAGTATGTTATTGTTAATTTCGGCTCTTATACTTCCCACTGCTGGGAACGGGTCTTTTTTATAATGAGAGAGGTTCGGTCTTAACCCAATAGGAACGTTTCTTGCGCGTTGGCAGATGCTTAATAAATTCCTTCCTCTTAGGTGCCTTTCCCTTCATAGTCAGATTGCATCAAAATCAATTTTGTGAGATTCGAAACCGCGACTACTCGTGTCTCTAATAAATTCTTCAATAATTTATGGAAAATTTGAAAACTAGTAGCAATAAAAATGGCAGAAACTCAGAGATGCAAAAAAGTGTTTTTGTCAAAACTACGCGATTCTATAGTTCGATTAATATTTTGCGATTATTATAGTCTAGGGGAAATAGTAGTCTATTTTTTAAATCGCTCCTGCGTAAAACTTAACCCAACCGTTGTTATACACTCTGCAAAGTTCCACATTTTTTTAAATCAATCGGTACGATGAAACAGATAATGTTGATACAACAAACTAATACTTATTCAATATTCATACCAAGAAAATGTACAAACATATCACAAACAATAATTAATTATAATTTATGAAACTTCTATTCGCGGTCAAACCACTTTTTAGCACATAAACATAAAAAAACGCATTGAGCATTGACCATGCTAATTTACCGGTTGGCAACACAGTAAGATACAAAAACTGTTCCTTGCTGTGTAAACTATAATGATCGCGAGACTTTATAATGATCTTTAGATTTTTTTGTGAGTTGAAGGAAGATTATTCTGCGAGCGATCGTATAAACCTAAAATAAAGTAAGCGGCTCTCACAAGACACTGTATGCACACAGGTATGGATGTATATATGTTTCTCTGTCAATGTTTTTCCACGATGGACTCAAAAGGTATTAATGAAATTTTAAACATTTGTTCAATCATTACATTTTTACCAAAAATAAAATATTTTTAATAGGTATGATTAAATTAAAACAAGTATTTTAAATTTTAATAAATGTCTTTCAGCGCAGTTCGTGAATCATAAACATTATTTGACTAACACGATCCATCACCCTAGTTTATCATCCTTGACTTTGATTGAATAACAAGGAAAATTAAAAGATTAACGAAGACACGTAAGATTGTTGATTTCTCCTTAATTGTTAAAATTGTTTTTTTTTTTATAACAAAAACGACTTAAAAATGGAAATTTTATTAAACCATGTTGTGGTTTTGGATAAACCCGCGTATTCCTTGAAGTTATTTAGCCATCATTTTTAAATTTAGTGGCATATTTAGTAGAACAACACGGCAGAGTGGAAATGATTATTTTTAAAGAGTAAAGCTTAGCTAAAATTTTTACTTTTATATTCTTTGAGCAATTTTAACGCCGTCTAAAAAGTCATCTGAAATCCAGCTATCAAATTGAAATCCAACGGCTGTTTGATCGTAATAAATTGGGATATCATAGCCAGTATTTGTGGAGTTATAAAATTTGGAATTCGTAACATCTTTATGATAGAGATATTGTTTTTGCGTATGCTATGGTAGCCGATCGAAGATTTTAGAATACTGATCGTTTTAATAAATTCCAGCAATCACATAAGTACATTGTTTTTAGCCCTCACATAAAATACGAATCTTGGGTTCTTGATATCAAAAATTTTAAAATACTTTTCGTTCTTACAAACACTCAGACCCTGCAAGAGTTTGTCTCGGTACAGGCGTCGAACCCAGGTCGATCGATCTGCAAGTAAATGTCTAGACAACTGGGCCATGTTGGCTTTCAAATTATTACCAGTTGAAGTAACTCTAGTATCTTTAGAGCCTCAATCTATACAACATCATGCCTAGTTTAATCAAAATATGCAAGACTGGTTTACTGGATGGTCAAGATGAAGGATAACGGACTTGGTCTAACGGTTTTACTAGAACTAGCTAGTGCTATTAGGTTGATAATATTCTCAGCGCTACATCATTTTAACTAAGCTTTCTCTGCCTTTAAAGATTTTGGTAGTGACTTACATACCAATGCACTATACATACCAATATTTAGGGACCATAGTTGGTAATTAATGACTCTCAAGTGAATTATTACTTACTTTATAAATCCTTTATAGCGTTATTTAATTTTCGTCATGTCCCACATAAGAAAAATGTATTTGATGTGAAAATAAATACAACCAATTTTTTTTTTCGTAAATTTGAAGCTCATCTTCATACAAGGATATGATTCACTCAATTAAGTTTGATTTGTATTTTGCGGACAGAAGTCCGTAACAACTCGAGTTCTAAGTAGTTTGATGACCTATCGCAAGATGCTGGAATTACAACCAGTCTGCATTGCAACTGACTCTACAAGAAACGACTGACTAGAATATAAAACAGCAAACGCTTTCCGTATATTGACCGCTGTACTTGAGATTTTAAATCAAGCAACTCATGCAAATGCTTTGTTTTAAATAATTCGGCCAAACAGTAATGCATAATCACTTTTGACTGCTCAAAATTTATGTAGCCTTTAACAGACCTTGCAGAAGCTCCAAAAGAACTCCCTTTAAGTATCATAAAAATAAAAAAAAAAATGTAAAGGGCAGTAATTTAAAAATGATCAAGGATCGTGTATACCGGATTACAAACCTTAAAAAAAGCAAATTATCATGAATACAATGAAAAGAAGACAGAGTGGCATTCTGTAAGAGTATCGTTAAAACTAATTCATTTAAGCGATGCGGTCAAATAATTTTTATCTTGTGTTTTGTTTAACAATTCATAGAAATAAGTGGTACATTAATTGGCGAATTAGTCATGTTTTAAACGATTACTTCGCATTAACTGCGAAATCGGCCGAGGTGAATGTACTGATTTATTGGTTCTTCAAGCTCATTCTTGCAATTACATGAAGGCTCCGCATTTCAAAAGGAAACTGAACCTTAAAAGGATCACTCCTAACATCTATTCGTCTAATAATATGAAGAAATGTCCATCACAATCAATTTACTCAGGATCTACTTACATCTTACCAATGTAAGTAATACTTTTTAAGACAGAGAATATTTTAAAAGGCAAACTAGTGTATAAATAAAATTGAAATACTCACTCAAACTAACGCACGCAATGAGGGAGATGTTGTTTATAGTCAGCATGATCTGCATGGTCGCCATAAACGAGAAGGCCACGAACAGACAGAGGAGATACGCCATCAGAACCCTGCCGTGAAGGTTCCTCAGCTCTGGCAGCCAGGCGTACACAGAACACGTGGCCAGGATGAAGATGCAGGATATTATCATACCTGGGGAAAAAAGAGGTTGAAAAGTTTGCTAAATTCCTTCTTGGTGTTTTGTTGGAGGGTAGGTAAAATTACGATACTTCAATACATATTAGTAATGAATAAATCTGCCACCGTATGAGTTCAGCAAGAGCTTCTATCATGCTTCCATCCATCTATCAACCAATGATTAGATTGGATTCGGCTGGCGTCCAATATTGGCCTTTATTGTGCCGTTTATCTGCAGTATGAGTGGAAGGCCAATGTTACCTTTGCTGATAAAAAAGTAGCAACCAAATAAACAGGCACGAATCATAGCCACTTTGAATATCTACACTGCAAATCGACGCAAGAAAATATATTATACATTCAGGAACCTGTTACTCGTTAGAAAGCCGACCCGGTTGGTTATATTGACACCTAATAATTACGTTGGGGTTTTTTGCAATCTCCTGCTTATTGCTAGCTGTCCGGCCTAGCTTTGGCTTTACGATAACCGATTTGCGATATTATTCACCTCTCTCAAACTCATTGGAAGTGTTCCTCTGGGTTGTAAGAGTTTATTATATACTTCATTATAGTCGTCATAAAATAGACTACCGCAGATACTAACTATATATCGATGCTAATTTATTTAGGTTCTCGTTAGCTAAATGTAATTATCATTCCCTTGCTCTGTTCTCAATTTTTTTTTTTGGATCAGATCAGCATGTTTTATCCTATCCTAAATCCGTATTAGCCGTTATATCATTCCCACTTTTTTCTTTCATATCTTCTCTCACGCAGTATATTTATGTTTCTTTGGCCCACCTCTGCCTATCCATCCTTTAACTTCCATACCCATGACTTTTTTAGCAACATATGATTAATTCCTTCTTATAACGTGCCTATACCACGACAGGCGGCTCTTAAGCCAATTATAGGCAATAAAAATACCTATGTCATTGTAGCTTTAAGGAAAACATATAATAAAAGATATATAGAAGTTCTTCGTTATGAGCCGTAGGAACAGGAGACAATGTTGGGTTATTCCCATATATACTATGTTGATTCACTAATATTTAAGCAACATCCTCAATTTTCATGAAAGATGAGTCATTTGTATTGAGAAGAATTGGTTGTAGAGTTAAACGTACTAATAGACTTTTTACAGGCAACTACTTACATGCATCTTGGAGACTATCCAAATAAAATTTTGAACAAATATCTATTTTTTTTACCTTGCCGTCTATTGTGATTAACATACATAAACAATTAAAACGCAATTAAAAACTTTAGTGTCAATGAACTTTATTTATTCCCTATAGCGTAAGGTCATCATAAAACATATTATAAGTAATCTACGTATGTACGGACATATACGGTATGATGAATTTCTCAGTCAGCTGTCTCTTAAATTCAATTAATACTTTTCTTGTAATTGATTTGATACAAAATGTACCTACAAACCGCAAAAAAAATCCTTAACTTGAAAATTCGTTGCGGTTTATCTAACACGACCGCAGATCACGATAATAGAAAAAAAAGGTATTAAAGTTAAAAATCCAAAAAATTTCTGCAGAGCTCATTCCTTAGAACGGGTAAAATTTGAATAATACAAATAAATAATCTAAGACACAGTAGTATATACAGTAATTGACGCAGAGAGTACTGATTTTGTCGGCAAAATAAATCAATTACGTTACTTTTCACGTCTCGATAAATATTTAAAAATATCCAAAAATGACCTTTGGCAGAAACAAGAATATGTACTGGAGGTTACTTACAAGTACTGCTCAAGATATAGTGGTTCTGTTTCTGCTCCTCAGCAAAGCATATCAGGGCGTCCAGTTTGGTGGTCCTTTCTCCTGAAGGTTCTTCGTACACGAAAGTGTCGATGCAGTAGTCTTCAGGCCCACGGATCAGCCACGGCGGAATGTTGCTCGGTATCATGATGTACAGCTTTCCATCCTGAGGAAGAATTTAATGTTATATTGTTAATTAATTTATTAATTAATGTTAATAAGTCGATATTGACCTTTTCTAGAATACTCTGACATATTCTAGAAAAGGTCAATACCTGTATGATTATGTAAGTAGGTAATGGCAGCAATACAAATAAAATGACTGAATTTGACGAGTAAGTGACTTGCGTATCACAACTTTATTAAAAATCATAGATGCATTTGACTTATACTGAATTCACTGACTAATTATGCTCCACAGATACTTTGGTATCCAAAGGTCAACATGAAACAAAATTGACTTTGGAGGTCATATAATAATTACCTATGATTTTTTTACGTAATAATAATTACTTATTACCCTTGCTATTTGGTGAACTTAAAGTTGATTAATTTAGTTAAATAATTTTAAGTTCAAGTCAAAATGGCGAGAAAGATGATCTAGATTATTTTTATTTGGTTGTTTTAGTAAGATGCATCGAAGGATTAGAATTATTTCTCTACAAACACGATTTTTCAGCTTTGTTTAAATGCCACTTAATAGGAATTTTTCGGGTAATGGAAAACCTAGTAAATACCCAGCTCATGCGGGCGTAAAATCCGAGCTCGCCACATATTTGTGCTCGGAACTGACATAATGTGCATAATAGTAACAAGTATGTAAGTATGTAAGTATGCATTAGTAAATACTAATGCATGGCTTAGTTACTCAAGCGTGCGTGCTACCGTGTAACCTAACCATGGCGAACGCGTGCTGTGAACCATGACAAAATCTTCTTTCGAAGTATTTTTGTAATTAGCTACGTTTAGGTGTGAAAATATTATTCAAATATTATTTTTTGTGACTTTTCCGTGCCTAAAACGGATAGTTATATACAGCTTCATGGTCTCAAAGAAGTATGTCTAGTGGTTCAGAGTGTAATTCCCGAGTTGTCAGAATTAAGGTTTCCGCATAGGTTCGCCTCTTTATATGTGTGACTAAAACAAAACTGTCGATATGTGGATTCATAAAAGCACCTTTAGCTATCCTCCCCAGGATATAGGCGTAGATAAGTATAAATATACAAAAGTATATAGTGAATGAATAATTAATGAGATGGTTAGTTGAGATCGTATTTAATATCATCAAATTGATTGCGCTCAAGTGTTATGTTGCTTTGTCTTCCTTATCATACCAATATCCGTGTGAAGTTGCAGTTTTCATAAAATATGGTTACGTTGTAAAAAGCCTATTGTGTGTTTAACTTTACTGTGTCTTATTCCAATGTACTGAAGTGAAGGAATTTTATCATAAGGATATATGTTGGTAGCTGGCAGTGGTTGGTTGAGGAGGGCCGAAGATCGAGTCCAGTGGCGTGCCATGGGAGAGGCCTATGTCCAGCAGTGGACGTGAAAGGCTGTTGATGATGATGATGATTGTTTTATTGTTTTTAAAATCTAGGTCACTTACATACAAGTATAAATGCTACAGTCACTTTATGTGTTATTGTATCGCGCTTTAAATACTAAAAAGTTTTGATAAATTTTGGCAGAGATATATTTGCTTAGTAGCTAAGAGTTTATCGAATCAATTTTACATTCCGAAGGCGTAAATTGACATTGATTTTTTACGGAAAATGGAGGCAAACGAGTAAGTGGGCAACCTGATGATAAGTGATCAGTACCGCCCATGGACACCAGAGGAATTATTAGTGTGTTGCAATATAGGTTCTCTTTTTGAAGGTACCTATGTCGTATCTGTTTGGAAATACCGCCGAGGCATGCTGATTCCACATAACAGATGGCCTATCATTTCAGGTTATTACGTTCATCGTATATCGTGTCTGGTTGACTGGAATAGATCGGTTTAAGCGATAAGACCGCCAATTTGATAAGTTGTTTTCTGTATTGTTATTTTCTGCCTCATCACCATATACATACGTCCCACTGCTGAACACGGGCCTACTATGCACTGAGAAGATTACGGCTTTAGTCCACCAATCTAGCCTAGTGCGGGTTGGCGGGCTACACACCTACGAAATTCCATAGAACTTTTAGGTGCGCAAGGTTCATCACGATGTTTTCCTTCACCTTTAAAGCATGTGATAATTATTTCTGAATACAAACATAATTTTAAAAACTCAGAGGTGTGTGCCTGGGGTTCAAATTCGCGACCGCCGCGATTCTCAACCGCACGCCTTAATCTCGAAATTCTGCTCTGTTTCAATTGTGCACAATTTTTTTTTAAGTATATATACGTTCTCAATATTGACCAAATTCATTTGTAAGCTTAGACTTTAAACAAAATTCTTTATAACAAAGTATTCCTGTAGCATTCATACAATATGAAGATGTACTTGAAGTGCTTACAAATTGAGTCAGTCTATGTGGTCGTCATATTAAACATCCATAACAGTGCGTGAGGACAGTTTGTTCAAAGGCCCATCAATTTTTATTATAATGTAATGTTCATCATCATCAATTTAAACAAGTGCCACAGATAGGCGTGAAGGATTAGAAATCATAAATATTTTTTAGCTGATATAATGTTCGCAATGCAAATAATTGTCGACCTATGTTAAATCAAAACTCTCCAATTTTTTTCTTCATGGACATGGGAAGGAAAAAGTGAGGAGACGGCGTAACAAGGAAGATGGAACTAACATAATTAATAATGAGATGGTATGGAACTAACATATGACAAAAAAGTAGAAGAAAATTATAAAAAAATATTGCACTTATGCGAAAATAGCTTCGTAAAATTAAATTATGCAACATCAGTCAATCCCGTGAATCATAAGCTATATTTTCGTAGAATCTGGAATATGTTGCAGTTTTGTTAAAAATACTTTTTATGATGTGGATTATAGACATAACAAAAAGCAGTCTGTCGGCTCAAGCTTCTGGAAGCATAAAAAGATTACCAATTTCTATTTTTGCTAATAGAATCCTATTATCCAGCAATATTTTTAAAACAGTGTTACAGATAACCGAAAGATGAGCTTAACTTTGTGTTTCATTCTGTAAGTGATATTTTTGATATATAATAGTTCTTTTTCATCTTCTCTAATTCGAAGTAAGCATGTCAATCTACATACAATTTTATTCATTTTAATTACGTTACCCCTCGCTAGACAAAAATGTCACCAAAACTGCGCGATCAATTATTTTGATAAGGTTTATTTAGGATTCATTTATTTTTTAAGCCACAGGCATTTTCCAATTATTGAGGTCAGAGCAATAAACTCAATAATCCCTGGAGGATTTCTCGAAGTATTTGGAGTACTTAGTTGACGATTTATCACCAATTTTGGGGAGGACAATTAATTGATTCAATCAGCTGTGATGAAATGACTTTTTATCTATTTATTCTTATCCTCTAGTTGGGACTATTGTGCCATGGGACTAAGAGGCCTCTATCCCTTGACTTAAGTATTTTTTTTATTCTTCTTCTTCATCAACCCATATACGTCCCACTGCTGAGCACGGGTCTCCTCTACCATTGAGAGGGTTTAGGCCATAGTCCACCACGCTGGCCTAGTGCGGGTTGGCGGACTACACACCTAAGAAATTCCTAAGAACTCTTTGGTGTGCAGGTTTCATCACGATGTTTTCCTTCACCGTTAAAGCAAGTGATAATTCAATGTGAATACACACATATATTCGAAAACTTTTTTTTTATTATTGACCAGAATTTTTTGGAGATTAATCCGAAATTGATATCCATAAAACTAAAACATTATCAACAACATCTACACCTGGGAATTATCCTTTTTTCAGTTGTTTTTAAAATTTTAATAAATACCCCAAAGTAATTAGCAAATTGGAATTTTTTTCATGAGACATGCAATATACTGCATGTTATTCGCAAAATGCAGCAGTATTTTTAATGTATTCCCTTTGTTGTCTGCAATTATCAAAATTTCCCATATTGCTTCAATTAATTATAGCATTCATTACATGAATGTCATCCCTAGGGCTACCATTACAGGATTCTAAGGTTCATTTACCCTAATTAAACAAGAATTTTCTTTCACCCTAATATCATCATCATCATCATCATCAACAGCCAATATTCGTCCACTGCTGGACATAGGCCTCCCCTAATGACTTCCATCGGGAACGGTCGGAAGCCGCCTGCAGCCAGCGACGTCCCGCTACCTTGACAATGTCGTCCGACCACCTTGTCGGGGGACGTCCCACGCTGGGCTTTCCCGTACGTGGCCTCCACTGGAGAACTTTCTGGCCCCATCGGCCATCAGTTTCATCATCACCCTAATATGCTTGATTGAAAATATTTAACCGAGCGTATTATGGCAATAGGGTCATATATTCTCCCCAATAAGGCTTCTTATAAGAGTTATTTACGTTTAAGAGCCATGTATATATACGTAAAATAACGCTTGAAGGGGTAGACAGAGGAGTATTTCGGCAGTCACGTATACCGAGCCTACATACGTAGCGTATTATATGTCGTCCCAGGTAAGAAGGGTCAGTCCCTTTGCCGTTTCACGAGCACACCTGTAGAATGACTGATGACTAGTAAAGTAATGTGCGATTCAACAATGAGTGATAAGGCTATAGTTAAAATTAAAAGTTTATATTTTCAATCACTTTTATTCTTAAAATATATTCAATAGCATTTTAAATCGACGCGACGTTGAGTAACAACCTTGATTGAAATAAGATGCAGAAAAATGGAATAAAGAAGTATATCAGTTATTTCTATCTACACTTTTTCATAGCCCACTTATATATGTACATAAAAATATTTTAATTAAATATTCGAACAAAAATTATATAATTAAACCCAAATATTTCAACACTGATAGCGAAGATAAGAATGCCGGTGATGTTATAATAGCTGCTATAATAAAGTTAATTAGTCACTGGAATAAAATGACCTATAACGAGTAGGTAATCCTTAAGCAAAAGGTATTTACTTCATACAAGAAATTTATACCTTACAAAACAATTCGTTACTTAACATGTGTGTTTTTATCTACTGCCTAACTACATCTTGTTATAGATAAGATTGGACCGAAAGAATTAATAATATGTCACATCCAACAGTCACATACATTTTTTTTTACCCCACACAAACGAGATAAACCCTTTGTCGTGAATATAAGAAACTACGAGAGACTTTCCGGTTTACACCCAGACCACAAACAAATGCTTTATATTATACGAAAATTAACTAATGAACTTCTTCTTCTTCTTCTTCATCAACCCATATACGCCCACTGCTGAGCACGGGTCTCCTCTACCATTGAGAGGGTTTAGGCCATAGTCCACCACGCTGGCCTAGTGCGGGTTGGCGGACTACACACCTAAGAAATTCCTAAGAACTTTTTTAGGTGTGCAGGTTTCATCACGATGTTTTCCTTCATCGTTAAAGCAAGTGATAATTCAATTTTGAATACACACATAACTTCGAAAAGTCAGAGGTGTGTGCCTGGGGTTCGAACCCGCGACCGCCGAGATTCTCGACCGCGCGCCTAAACCTCGAGGCCATCACTGCTTAACTAATGAACATGCCGACAAAATTATGTATATCTTCCTTGGCCCTTCTTTTACGAGTCACCAACTTGTCGTAGGTGCGACTGTGAAAACCTCGACCGAGATTTCTATTCACTCACACAATAAATATAACTACGTACTTCCGCGACATCTAATATTGGTTTGTACACAATTTCGACGTGAACGTGACAGAGTCATCAAGATCATCCCATTGATAAGCACGGACCTCTCCTACACATTTCTAGGCTTTTCGAGGAATTTGCCTGACTTGAGAATCGAACTCGGGATATCTAAAACTCTAGGTATGAACCTAGTAGCTCGTAGTCGGTACAAATACGAACTTGTAACGACTACGAGAAAGTCCGAAAAATTGTTTATACAGTAAAAAAAAAACCTTCTGTGAGAGAAATTGGAAACAAGCCCATACTAAGCCGTCCACTAGTATCACTCATTGTCACAGTGAGAGCAATAAAATGCATAATTTATGTACCTAATACGAGTAGAAGAATTGACTAATGGATTGGGTTCTAATTCCTTGCTAGTTTTCTTGTAAAGGTAAATCATCGCACGTCCGCTAATCCGTACTAGGCCAGCGTGGTGGACTATGGCCTATGCCCTCTCAATGGTAGAGGAGATCGGTGGCCAGCAGTAGGACGTGTATGGGTTGATGAGAAATCATGGCAGAGATATACTTTACACGACTTGACAAATATTAGGTTTCGTCAAAGTAATCATCAACTAGATTTTTGAATTGACTGCGCCCGTTAACCTCGAGGGCATTAATACTTCATACATAGCAGTATTTATCATCATCATCCCCCTGCCCTAGCCCTAATTAATTACTTGGGGTCGGCGCAGTATGTCTTATTCTTCCAATAGCATTATTGGTCATGAAAAATAAAAAAAAATATCCTCCCGATTTTAGAATCATTTCTCCAAATCCGAGCTATTATTATATTTTTTAAAGTGATAAATCTATAGAAGGTCTAAATTACATCACCATACTACTTCGTATGTTACTACGTAATAACACCATGAATAATTTTGGAGCAGTTTGAAACAACAACGGATGCAAAGATTTTTTGTCGCTCAGTTTGATTTAAGATTTAAGACTGTTTTAGTCACGATTCATTAAATTCTGAGTAGTGAGCTGAAGGTCACAACATTTTTTATATTAAAAGGCCGTTAATAATATAAAAATAGATGTATCGTTGGACTAAATGTTTATGTATGAGATGAATGATTTTACAAATGTAAATTACATAGCTAAATGTTGATTCCATGCAAAATATATCACGATTTTGTAACATTTCTACCCTATTGTATTTTGGGGTGAATATTTAAGTAAATAAAAAAATCCAGCAATAATTCCATTTTGTTCAAACAAGATTCTAATATCGTACCAACAATTTTGATAAAATAAGACAAATCTTAAGGAAATATTTATGGATCATACCAATATTATCTCCATTGAGCCTGCAATCACTACTAAAGCTTTCTTGGAATAATAAGATTACATATTATAATGTAAGAACTTTCACCTCGTTCTGCAGACAATGAATAATGATTTTGGTTATATAGTTAACAATAACAGCGTTAACAAGTGTTTTATATAGATTTCATTCTCAATTGTGTTTTTAATGAAAGGTACAAAATTTTAACTAATGATAGTGTTAGTCTTATGTTTGGCGCTTAATCTAGCCATAAAACTGTTGCTTTAACTAACAAATTCCTTGGTTTTTATAAAATTCAATCTTTTAACCAAGGGCCGAAATATTGAACCGTACAGCATTTTTATTTATACGTGATGTAAAAAAATAGTATATAGTTTTTAGGTAAAATCTTTTTTAACATACAAATTTCGAAAACGTATTATAACTATGCAGACACTCAGTGCATTAAACACGAAATCCGTGTATTCTAAATTTTCCTTAATCAACCAAAATCTACATATTTGAGTGGAATTTTAAGCGCATCATTTATAAAACAGTTTCCTCTTATACTCATAATATTAGTAAAACGAAGAGTTAAAAAGTTTGTTTGTCTTGCATGATTTATCCACAGGAGTGATTACCGTCTGGTAAACAATACTTTAGTAACTTTATAAAACAATAATATGAGCGCTGCGTTATTTCTTAATCTTAATTTTTTGTTTTTTTTTTTCTCAGAGAGATTACATTGATATACATAACAACAGAAAGATATATTAAAGATACCCTCTAACATAAAAATCATTACAAGAATCAGAAGAATTAGTACTTTTATTTAAAATGACGCGTCAAGTTTTTATGCATCAACTCTATCCTAACAAATAAACAACAAGAATCGGAACAAAGTTGCCAAAACTAATAGTCTTAAAACATCTTACCATTTTGAGGTGGAAATTTTCTGTAGCTGCCCTGATAGCCAGTCTCTTCGCTGGTTTTGTACAATTCATCTTCCCAGGTATAAAATGGAACAGCGTAGTGGCATTAATTTCCTCGTGAACTCTATAAGACACTTTATCCCAAACAGGGGGACTAAAAACATCGGTCACATTCTCACAATTCTTCTTCTTTTTGTTATACCCCATTCCCATGGGACAGCACTTTCTAACACACATGATTTTTGAACATATACACCCGCGTTCTTTGTCATTTTCATCCACGTAATACTCGTGTTTCTGATAGTAATAATTTTGGAAGAATATCTCTCCATCTGGCATATGAATGCCAGTTGATATATCCAAGCTGCTACTCTCATCACATATTTGGATTCTTGACTTATCACAGTATACACTAGAAACGCACAATAAAGCTAATAGGAATTTGTAATTCATTTTCGTAACCTGTCTAAGAACTAAAGGAACGTGCGGTTCCTACCGCGGTTGTTTTCGTACTATTAAATAGCTTCAACAGATGAATGGTGAGGGAATTCCGTTAGACACGCACAGGTTTGTCATAACTGCATTGCTTTGATAGGCTTAATTTTTATGAACACATCCTTAAATATAGGTACGTTTTAGTATAAGGTAAACACCAAATTTATTTGTCCTTTCACAGTCATTGGTTTTGAGCAAAACAGGTTTTGATTTCGATCATCCTTAACAAAGGAATAATGTTTTCGTGTATATTATTCTTGTATTTTTTATATTTGGTCTGAAGTTAATCAGTATAATTTATACTTCAGTTACTAATCAGCGAAGTGATAAAAATAAAGTTGATAAGAACTTAATTGAAGAAGAAGTGTTTTAAAAGTCACTGGAGGAAGGCACTAGAATGATACTGTTAGTTTAAATTTCAACTTCACAAATGTTTTTATTTTTAGCGATATCTTGGGTCAGTCTTTCGAGACTCACGCGGGCGTCCACCGAAGTGTCTACACAACAACTGAACCGGTTCTTTACACTGCCAATATAAAACCAGCTGATTGAACGCTCTCGTCAATAAAAAGTCCCAAAAGACGTAAGCGTGTTTGCGCCCTATTTTAAATTAGAATACTAATTATATTTTACTACGTTATTATATGAATGAAAGGTTTTTATTGATTATTTTTGGCGACGAATAAGATATAGTTTCCTTTAATAAATGTGATTATTCGTTTTTATATTGGCACGGTAATGTTATCTGATGCTAAATTTAGTGCGGTCCAAATGTAATTTTTAGAGGTAAGATACAATAACGATTATTCATGTGTAATTATGCCAGCCTAAAAATAACCAGATATGGGCGAACTCTTCAATTGACTTACATATGTATCATTTGGTTGGTGCGTTATTTCCATAACTTTGATTTTTTTTTATTTATAAGGAGCTATTGAAACTGATTAGGATAATGTTGCTGATCAAATATTTCAGTTTCTAGTTGATATTTGGTAAATGGATCGCAAATCATTTTCTTCTATAATTGCAGTAGTATGTTGTGCAAGCTTTCAAGTTTATATGTTTGTCAGCCAAGTCTAGGAAACTTATGGCCGAATACTGAAACGCAACTTAAAAATTAAGGTGAAACGCCTAATCCCGTCTTTTTTTAGTCGGCCTTTATCGACTTAAAATTAAGTAGCGTTTCAGTATTCGGCCGTTAGTCTTATAAACTTTGTGCACTTAAATAAGTAATGGCGTCTTTTTCTGGATCGGTCCTAAGAGGTTCATCCCCGTCATCACCCCATTTAGGTTTCACTTCTGGGCTCTGGCCTTCTTCAAAACTGAGAGGGTTTAGACATTTTTGTCTGACAGTTTCTGACTCTGAAGACAAACATTAAACATACGAAACGAAAGGCCGCGGGTAAGATCCACGCAACGAGTTTGTGACACTCACGACACAAGGCTCGTTATGAATAGGTTTTTATTTCATTTATCGTAGTTCATCATCATCATCATCAGTCAAAGGACGTCCACTGCTGGACATAGGCCTCCCCCGGAGACTTCCAAAGCGTTTTTTTTTATCGTAGTTAAATGTCAATATTTCTAATCACTTGCGATTGCGTAACCTGCCTCGGAAAACCGGTTCTGTTGTAGATCCTTGTATAGGAATGTCAGTGGACATTATGCCCCTTCGAAAATTACAATGTGCCGACGATTCATTGAATCGTTCTTTGTCTACGCGTCTTTACAAAATTATGTAATTAAAGGTCAACAACTCTAAATCTTGCATTATCTCTTGCTATAAGATATAGGTAGTAATGGCCTCGAGGTTAAGGCGCGGTCAAGAACCTCGATCGTGGGTTCCAACTTCCAACCCTAGGCAAAAATCTCAGACACAAGTATGGGTGTATTTACAATGAATGATCATGCACTCGGAAACGTTTACAATTAAAAATTTCTTACGAATTCTGCTACTGAGAATTTCTTAATGAAACAACCCAGTAACACTGCCCGACCCGGGGATCAAACCCAGGGCCTCTAGATCGCATAGCACATGCTTGTACCGCGAGACCACGAGGCAGTCAAAATTATATTCATTATTTAATACAAGGAAAAGACATTCAAATAACCAAGTTCCGAAATATTTTTATCGCAGTCTGACCTAGTAAAGTTAGCCCAGTTAAAGATACAAGTATTACTTTTTATGTTTTTTTATATTACGGTACGCAACTTATATAATAATTAGGACATTGAATGCAAAGTAATTACATAACCTTATAGATTTTTTGGAGCAGTAATTGACCGAAACACGATAATAATAAGTTTATGCAATATCAAAACACACCTAAGAAATTCCTGAAAACTTTTGGGTTGCAGATTTTCTCACTATATTCTCCTTTATCGTTAAGTAAGTGATAACTTATTGTGCATACGAGTACACACAAAATTTAGGAAAGACAGAGATGTGTGTCTGGGTTTTGAACCCGCGACCGTCAAGATTCTCGACCCCATGTAAACCACAAGGTCATCAACACTTCAATATAATAATTAATTTTCTCTTTGTAATTTATGAAAGGCGGAAGCGATATTTCTGTACATAATCAGTAACAAGTTCAATGAACTTAGCTTGTACTGGTGTTATGGTAAGCAGTAAGTACAGATAAGTTTTTATATAGCATGGAATCTACAATGTATAAACCTAGTATTTCTTGATAAACTTGGTCGATCGGAAAGTCATTAATTATATTTTCAAGTTATATATTTTTTCTCAATAATTCTTAATATCAAGGTTAGGTTAGGTCTATTCAAGTAATAAAATACTTAAAGTTCGCTTGCTATTGTGGGACTTAATGCATGACGAAATATGCGTATATAAAAATACATCTTACACTTTTAACATACAGATATGAGAGAATAAATATTTTTTTTCCGTACATTTTGTAGGCATGTATATATAAGTATGTCAGATAATTATAGCTTGGCACATCGGGAAAACCCTAGTGTGTTTTGCAACAAGAATTACGAAACCGTTCTATGGTGACCGACACACAGAGCAGTATGAAAACGAAACAGCCTATTCAAATTATAGTTACGCAAGTCATAAGTGTATGTATCTAAATTTATAAAGAATATCGAATGTATACTAATTATTTACAGTATTTGTACTTTTTAACGCAATAACTTCTTGACCGGTTATAATGATATTTTTTCTAGATTTACGTGGAAAATTCCGAAGTTGTAGACTACTTTTTTTAAAATTACACTAAGGTATTATTAAACATTTTCGACATTTATTGCTCAGGATGACATGACAGGCGTTTTGTATATTTGTATTGACTGTTTCCGTAGGATAAAAGCGGGATTTAAATAAGGCTAGGGCGCTGTTAGATTCCGGCCCAGTGGGTTGTCGTGGGCTGCTAGTATAAATATAATAAAATAGTATTTAATTTGTTGCGCTTCCAGTAGTTAGCCGCAGATTAGATTTGATGCGTTTTAGTAAATAGATAAACAGGAAAGTAAAATCGGTTACTAGCTACTTTTGACACCAATAAAAATTAGGCTCCCGTTTAGTTGCATAAGCGCAATGCAAACTATGCCTAAATCCTTGTTGAAAATAACGACATAATATTATTATTTTTGACCTTACACTGCTTCTGTTGGAAGAGTAACCTACAAATGTAGTTTAATTCATTTTTTTTCATTCTTGTATTATTTTTCCCTTGTTCTTGGATCCTCAGAAACAAAATACATATCCATTTGTAGATTCGTTGAATAAATATATATAAAAAATAACCTGTTTATGGGAGAAACCAGATGACTAACTTGAAGACGGAAAACAGAGGTGTAATATCAATTTCATTAATAAACGACAACGCAGCGAGCCATAATTGCCTATTTTATTCATTGCGCATGCGTGTTTGGTGCACGATCAGTGGAATAATATTGGAGAGCGTCTAGGAAGGTTTTTAAATGATAAAAAATGAAAAAAAAATTGAGTGGATGACATCGAACTTTTTAGGTGTGTAGTCCGACACCTCGCCTTAGGCCAGCGTGGTGGACTTAGGCTCAAATCCTCTAAAATGTAGAGGAGACCCGTGCTCAATAGTGGGACGTAAATGGGGTGATGATGATGGTGAGCTTTTCGAGCTAGAATGGGTGATATATACCGCATAATTAAATGGACGTTTAAAATAGAAATGACCGATAGAAAAAAAAAAAGATTTTCTTGATCCTAGTGCACACAAAGACAAGAATACACTACATTAATTATTTTTTTTCTCCTTGTCTTAATCTTAGTCTTAACTCCTTGAAAAAATGTAAATATCATTGATTTATAAAATAAAATGAATTTCTTCCAAGTCTTGCGGTATTGTTAGCTGCACTTGAAGGACTAAAAAAAAAGACATACCGCAAAGACAAAACGCTTTTTTTTTACTTTATCCAAACGGAATGTGTAATTTTAACCTGCTTACAAAGTTTCCATTATTGATATTGTATGTACGCAATAACATAATCATAATGAATTTCCTGACATTAATCAACACAAAGGTACAAACTTAAGTCAAAAACTATTTATTCAAAAAAAAGACTCACCATTTTCAGATGGAAAGTGTCAGTGACCGAACTGACGACACCTCTTAATCCAGTACAATTCACTTTTCCAGAGACGAAATGGAACAGGGCGGAGGCATTAAGATCCTTCCGAACTTTGTATGACAACTTATCCCATACTGGTGGGTCGAATTCTTCAGTTACATTGTCACAAAGTTTTGTTATTTTATTGTAACCAGTACCCATGGGGCAACACTTCCTTAAACAGGTGTGTTTTGAGCATATACAGCCCCGTTCCTTGCCGTTTTCATCTATGTAATACTCGTCCCTCTTATAGTACTGGTTTTCGAAGTATATTTCTCCCTTCGCCATACGAATGCCAGTGGATATGTCCAAACTAGTATCATCGTCACAAACGAGAATCCTATTCGAACTTTTACAAAACACACTTGATACACACAATAAACTAAATAGTATTTTGAAACACATATTGTCAGCCATAATCTCAGTTATTTCGTTGTTTATTGTTGATGAGACACTCGTTAAAATAACATTAATATTGACGTAGATAATTAATCACAGGTTAATTTGTTCAAACGTTTTTTGATAAGAGAACAAAAGGAGTATTGAAATTCACTAGAAAACTCTTTAAAATTATTTTTTAACAGTAAAATTTTGTTTACACTTGCACATGTTTTTATTTGTGATAAGATCTTGAAGGTAGATAAAAATATTATGAGTATAAATTTATAACGTAACCACGTCTACCTAATGTGGCGTCGTCACGGAAACTACATTCATTCGAAATTATAACACAATTTAGATTAAACTAATTGGTTGTCTACTTAGGTGGTCTTTCAATTGTTTTAATATTCGAGTACCTACGTAATAATGGTAACGTGTTTGATCGTATTAGAATACGCATTTTCAACAAACCAACGTCATTATTTGCTCTACTTTTTATGTATCGGCATTATTATAATTTAAAATTGTAATTGCTTACGCAATAAGAACAGACAACAGCTTGCGAAACGAGAAGCCGTGGGTCTGATCCCCGCATCGAGACAAATGTTTGTGTAGTCCACAAATATTTGTTTCGGGTCTAAGTGTTGATGAGACCGAAAATTCTCTCGTAGTTTCTGATAACAACGACACAGGATTGGATCCTAGTGTCAGGGTCAGTATATGTCTGTTGGGCATATTTATCTTACATATTATGGATTTAAGTGGTATTCATTCAAAAAAAATGCAATTTCATATTGCTGGGGGAGTTTCTTGCCATTTTTTTGGTAAGAGAAAATAAGTTTAACTAAAATGGTCCTGGAGTACATTGTGGCGATTATATCTGCATCTGTTACTTTACTGAAGTCTGTGTTCAAAGTTAAAGTGTATCATTGACTTCGAACTTATAATTTGATTCTTTGAAACATCAATGCAAGGTTTCGGATATTTAACTACATAAGATCTTGTTTGTATATAGACTTCCAGCGACATGGACTCTAAGATAAAAAGCGTTGTTTCTTATGCATTGGCAATTTGTTTATCAAGGTATACTCTTGACCTTTTGGCATGTGTCAGAGAAAATTGGCGAGTAATTCATTTGACGTCACGCCATTGAAAGACGGAAGCGAAATTTCTCTGAATATATTTTTCATTATGACGTAAATAAACTTACGACTGCACTTCGAATAATAAGGCCGAGATGTATCCCTAGACCCAAGTTTTTAAAGCCATGTTTTAAATTGGAAGTCATAAATGAAGAGATACATTTATTATCTTCTTCTTCTTCTTCTTCTTCATCAACCCATATACGCCCACTGCTGAGCACGGGTCTCCTCTACCAACGAGAGGGTTTAGGCCATAGTCCACCACGCTGGCCTAGTGCGGGTTGGCGGACTACACACCTAAGAAATTCCTAAGAACTTTTAGGTGTGCAGGTTTCATCACGAT
Organism: Cephonodes hylas; assembly: GCA_030295005.1. Lineage (NCBI taxonomy): Eukaryota > Metazoa > Arthropoda > Insecta > Lepidoptera > Sphingidae > Cephonodes > Cephonodes hylas. The sequence goes on along the minus strand of AP025375.1, from coordinate 3,022,399 downwards.
GTTTTCCTTCACCGTTAAAGCAAGTGATAATTCAGTTTGAATACACACATAACTGCGAAAAGTCAGAGGTGTGTGCCTGGGGTTCGAACCAGCGACCGCCGAGATTCTCGACCGCGCGCCTAAACCTCGAGGCCATCACTGCTTATGCATTGGCAATAAGTCATACATTTATTATAAATAATTTATATTATTCCCATAATTTATTCAAAGCAAATGTATGTACTACAATAGATAATGAATATATAAACAATAAACGACATGTAATAATAGATTCAAACAAGTCAACAGGTGTTTAACACTCGTGCAACCGAAGAATTTTAGCAGCACCAACGGCTAAAATTATAAACAATCCTTATCTCCATGTGTGGTTCTGTCCAAAAATAAACCAAATCCAACGGAGTCATACATACATGAGCGATCTCATCAGACTTTTATAGGATTAGCCCATTATTGCCGACTATTAGTACATAAATAAATGCATCCAATAGTCTCATAGGTACAGAGTACTGACCCTACACAAGAATTCGAGTCTTGTATCGTGGGTTTCAGTAACTACGAGAGACCCTTGGGTCTCATTAACACCCAGACTTGGAAGAAATATTTGTCTCGGTGCGGGGATCGAACCTTCCTCTTTTCGCAGACTGGTATCTAGTCAACTGCGCCACGGGGCCGCCGAATAAGTAAAGAGTCGATTTTTTTGTCGTTACTTGATTAAGATTGTACTTATTGTTTCCGATACATGCCATGGAGTGTTTATGCGTTGATATCGGAACACACACTTAAAATAACTGTTGTTAGTTTGATTTCTAAATCAAACAAAGTAATTTATTAGCAATACTGAGTTTGACAATGAGCTTGTAAAACCCTTACAGCCACAATTCCTGTGGAAACTTAGCATCGCAGCTAGCAAAATATGTAGAAACATCTACGCTATCCCATACGTGACAATTATAGAAGTGCCTACAATTTTTTTTAATAGATAATTTAGGAACTTATTTTTGTCTACGATACAATATCTGTGGTCTACCATAAATATCAGATATGAAGACCATGGTAGAAACCGTGATAAGAATTGCGATGTAGAAACCATAGCTGCAAGAACGCAAACAAGTTTTCTAGCGTTCACATCTCCATTAAAAAGTAAACTAGTTTCACCTATCTTAACCCGTTAAGGTGGGAACTGTGTCTAGTCTAGGCGGCATTCCTGTGTATCGAACGCCTATGGATGAAAAAAATATCTTATCTTATGGAATCTTATTGAACATTTTAGGAGTTATTTATAAACGCGTTTGTCTTTTTTTTAGCTATTTTAAAAAATAATTTTGACACAACTTTTATATGAAATGTTTGATAAAGTCTTATGTTATGAGTATTACATCATCATCATCATCATTAGCAGCCAATTGTTGTCCACTGCTGGACATAGGCCTCCCCCAATGACTTCCACCGGGAACGGTCGGAAGCCTCCTGCAGCCAGCGACGTCCCGCGACCTTGACAAGGTCATCGGACCACCTTGTTGGGGGACGTCCCACGCTGCGCTTTCCCGTTCGTGGCCTCCACTGGAGAACTTTTTGGCCCCATCGGCCATCAGTTCTCCGCGCCATGTGGCCGGCCCATTGCCACTTCAACGACCTAATCCGTTGGGCTATGTCGGTTACTTTAGTTCTCCTACGGATCTCCTCATTTCTGATTCGATCACGTAGGGAAACCCCGAGCATAGCCCTCTCCATAGCTCGTTGAGTGACCCTGAGCCGACCCATGACGCCTTTAGTGAGAGGCCACGTCTCAGTGCCATATGTCATCACTGGTAACACACAACTATTGAAGACTTTCGTCTTCAGGCACTGAGGTATATTGGACGAGAAGACGTCTCCTAACTTTCCGAACGCTGCCCAACCGAGTTGGATTCGACGATTGACCTCTCTCTCGAAGTTGGACCTGCCTAACCGGACCACTTGTCCCAAATAGACATATTCGTCTACAACTTCGAGAGTCGAGCCCCCAACTGCGATTGGGGTGGGCACAACATGGACATTCGACATGATTTTCGTCTTGTCCATGTTCATTTTAAGACCCACCTGTTGGGAGACTCGATTGAGGTCTTCGAGCATAGTGCTAAGGTCCTCCAGCGATTCTGCCATGACTACAATATCGTCGGCAAACCGAAGGTGTGTGATATACTCGCCGTTGATGTTGATGCCGAATCCTTTCCACTCCAAGAGCTTGAAGGCGTTTTCCAGCGCGGCAGTGAACAGTTTCGGAGATATAACATCTCCCTGTCTCACGCCTCTCTGTAGTGGAATAGCCTTCGTGCTCTGATCTTGTACTCGGATCGACATGGTGGCGTTGTTGTATATACTTTTCAACACCTCGATGTACCGACAGTCAATGTGGCACCGCTGGAGAGACTCTAGCACCGCCCACGTCTCGATCGAATCAAAGGCTTTCTCATAGTCCACAAACGCTAAACAAAGCGGCAAGTTGTATTCCTCGGTTTTCTGGATAACTTGCCGAAGCGTATGGATGTGGTCTATGGTGCTAAAGCCTTTTCGGAAACCAGCTTGTTCGGGCGGCTGGAAGTCATCAAACCTGCGTTCGAGACGATTTGTGATGACCCTCGAAAACAACTTATAGACATGGCTCAGGAGCGAGATGGGCCTGTAATTCTTCAGCAAGGTGTTGTCACCTTTTTTGAAGAACAGTACCACCACGCTCCTGCTCCATGCCTCTGGCGTTGAGCCCTCGAGGAGAACGGAATTGAAGAGCCTCTGAAGGACTTTAAGTACCGGCGTTCCGCCCGCTTTCAGAAGCTCTGAAGTGATTCCGTCCTCACCCGGCGCCTTGTTGTTCTTAAGTTGTTTCAGGGCCATCTCAATCTCACACAGGCTGATGTCCGGGATATCATCACTGAAGTGGCGGATCAACTCGGCTCTCGGGTCTTCGGCCGAGCGAACAGCGGGCTTGGCAACCGAGGTGTAAAGCTGCCCGTAGAACCTCTCGATCTCCCTTAAAACCTCTGCCTTCGTCGACACTACGCGGCCGCCCTCCGTCTTCAGCCTAGACAACTGTCTTTGCCCAATAGACAAGTCTCTTGCAAACACTTTGGAGCCTCCGTTCCGCTCTATTATCTCTTTAATGCTCACAGTGTTGTGAGCACGGACATCGTGTCGCAAGGACTTCCAGATCCGTCTATTGAGCTGACGATATGCTTCGGCGTCCTCGGAAGACTGCAGCGCCATAGATCGACGTTCGGCCATGAGGTCAAGAGTGTGGACCGAGAGTTTTTGAGGTCTATCTCTGCGGCGAGGTCTAAAATGCTTAGATCCCACCGCATGGACAGCTTCTACCAAACCGCTGTTTAACTCGTCCACGGCAAGGTTTTCTTCCAGGCACTCGAAGCGATTTTTCAGCTCGAGTTGAAAGCTTTCGGGGTTTTGAATATGAGCGCGAGTAGGTCGGAGCGTAGACTTCATCAAGCGACGCCTTTCTAATTGGACGTTGATGTTCAATGAGCCTCTAACCATTCGGTGATCGCTACCGGTTTTCACCCTGTTGATCACAGAGACATCACTGAATATCCGTCGTTTCGTCGTCAAGATGAAATCTATCTCATTTCTCGTGGAACCATCAGGGCTCAGCCAGGTCCATTTCCTGTGAGGCGGCTTCTGGAAGAAAGAGTTCATCGCAAAGAGTCCCTCTTTCTCCAGAAATTCGGCCAGCCTCTGACCCCTGGGGTTCCGTTGCCCATGTCCAAATTGCCCCACTTTCAACTCCGCATCGCTCCTCATGCCCAACTTTGCGTTAAAGTCTCCCATAACAACATTGAAGTAGGTTTTGGAAGTATGTATGGCCCGACTTATGTCCTCATACATCTCCTCTACTTCTTCATCTGGGTGTGTCGAGGTCGGCGCGTATACCTGTATGACCTTCAACGAATACCTTTTGGATATTCTGAGTATAAGGTACACTACCCTGCTCGACACACTTTCGATGGATACGATGTTGTTAATGAGAGACCTGTGGACGAGAAATCCGACACCTCCTCTGGACTGTTGGTCGTCCCCCCGGTAGAAGAGCAGGTTACCGGACTTCAGGGTTATCGTGTCCTCCCCAATCCTGCGGACTTCCGACAACCCCAGAATGTCCCAGTGTAACCCGCTCAATTCTTCTTCCAGTTCGACAATCTTCTCGTCCGTCCTCAAAGTGCGTACGTTGTGTGTTACCAGGGCCAGTCGTCGTCGGGGGTGGTAGCCGGGGCCAACCCGGGGATTCTTAGCACCCCCCGCCCCACCGTTACCATGGCCGCTACCGTAGCCAGGAATAGTGGGGCTGCCGGGGACTGGGGGCCTGGTCCTAGTCTCGATCATGAGGGGGATATTGCCGATACTCGCCACGCTTGGCAGGCGGGTTGGCGAGCGCAGTAGGGGAATCGCATTGATGACGCTGCTGCCCGTCATCAAGCGGGGGTGAAGGGAATAGTGAGAGAGAGAGGAAGTTATGGGAGAGGAAAATGTGGCCTGTAGGAGTGGATACTGCAGTCACGGAAGGGAAGGTTGGTAGTGACTGCAGCAGCTCGGGGGCCGAGGTCGCGTACTCGTAGCACCCATTCTAGGGCAGACCATGACCACTAGATGGGAGCATCCCTGACCTATGAGTATTACAAAATAGAAAAATTTTGGTTCTAAGGATATCCGAAAATGAAACTGTTATTGGTGGATCCCAAAAAATGCCTCGATGCAAGGATGAAATCTTTGGCTTTTATTTCAATTTCTTTATACGTAAAAGTACTCCCATTTCCATATAGACTTCTGTCGTTATTCATGTCTAATAAGTAGATATCTTTAGGTGTGCAACGTTCTTCACGAAATTTACCTTCATTCTTAAATTATCTGAATTATAAAAATACAAATAACTTTAAGAAGTCAGAGGTGTCTGCCAATAAATTGAACCCGCGCCGTCGAGATTCTCGACTACGCGCGTGAACCTCAAGACTATCACGCCTTCAAAGACAATACTACTTTAGACTAACATGCCTTCTTCACTACATATTATTAGTATAAAACAAAGTCGCTTTCTCTGTTCCTATGTCCCTTTGTATGCTTAAATCTTTGAAACTATGCAACGGATTTTGATGCGGTTTTTTTTAATTGATAGAGTGATTGAAGAGAAAGGTTTATATGTATGATAACATCCATTAAATTTAAAATAAATTGCATAAAGCATGAAACCGCTTAATATTATGATTGTGACGTAGGTACAAACCCCACAACAATAATATCGTTTAACCATAATTACTCGAACATTATTTGCTAAGTGACGAATTATATACGCACAGGCTTAGGTCATTATTTCTATGTAATATTTGTACTACCGATACGACTGATGTTTGACCTATTTAAGGGGTCAAGGGTATATGATACGTAATTTGAATTTTGTGTGCCTTAATAATTACTGATAACTTAATAATTACTTCATTGGGGGAGGCCTATGTCCAGCAGTGGACCAACACAGGGCTGACATGATGATGATGATGATAATAATTACTAGAAAAGTAGTCAAAGGTGTCATCTATGCATAAAGATGTATAACTTCGCTACTTTTTTCTAAGTCGCAAAAGGGGCAATTTTAGTATTTCCGGTATTTGAGGTTAGTGCTGCTACTAAAATTTACATGTCCTTAATATTATTGTCATTGCCGGACCCAGGAATCCAATATAACACTCCCCAATCATATTTATTGAGAGTTAAGAGTCATAAGCATCCAGGAAATCAGTTGTAATCACAGTGGTTGAATTATTTTAAATAATTCATATTTTTTACTATTCGCATGTGCTCAGTTTTAAATAATTTATTCACACGTTTCCGTTTAAATTTAAATACAGCGCCATCTTTCGAAATATTACTGAACTCTTAAGTACTCTTACGTTCAACAGATGGCGCTAATTATTTACATAGAACGGGAATTAAGAATAATTTTTAATCATTCTATGTCAAAAAATAAATAAAAAAGAATGCGACTATAAATTGGATTAAAACAATCCTTTCCTCCAATTGGGTCAAACTGCACAAGGTATTAAAAATATTAAAATCTTTTTGTTTGTTTAGAACTTCATCGCGGTTAGACACGTAATGCGAAATTTTATGCAAAATATATTTGTGTTTATATATGGTTTTATTGCATGGTTTAAAAAAACAATATTTGACCTAAATTGACAACGCTAGGTCTTAACCTTAGCAAATTCCTTAGAATTTCAAACGCCTTAAAAAATTTAAGCAGACTAGTAAGTTTGCGTTATTGCTATGTGAGTTTGCGCAGGCGCATTTCATGATACTGATGAAGAAGACTATGTGACTCATGTTCGTTTATTTCCACAATAAATCATATTAATGTATGATGTATAAAAGTTAACTTCATAAATTTTAATATTTCTTATTGAATGACACACAATATGTATTTTGTTTAAGAGATTAATAGCATAAATAAAGAAAATATTAGGTACAACACACGTTTATTGTGGTAGGGTAAGTGACCCGGTTGTGGCCACCGACCCCTTTGTGGCCATTTAGAACTTCAAATCGTTATAACTAAGGCAAAGACAAATATATTACTCTAAGGTTTACGGGAATAAAAATATCTAATATTGGCAAAACTGATAGCGTTTACAGCTTTGATGTGTCAAACTTCACTTCAATCCAACAAGTCATTATTTTTTGACGAGCGTCAATTGTTATAAGTCTTAGCAAAAATGCTAAGGCGAGCGGGTGAGTAATCAATCATTATTTTTTAAACCCTTCTTATTTTTTAAATGTTTATGTTAATCCTTCATAAAGAATACACTGTCTAAGTGGTACAAATGATATTTTATCGCTATTTGTTTATTAAGTGAGTTTATGAGAGTGGCCACTAATGGAGCCAAAATTAATGAATTTTCCCATCTTTGGCCACATGACTGGCCAAGAGTGGTGCACGTAGAACCTCACTTTTGGCCTTAATTACTTAGCTTTTTTGATATAAGTAATCATTTCCGAGTTACGATTATAATGCCTCCATCGAAATTCAAGCATTAATTCAAGCAGAATTTCAGAATTCAGAATTAATTCAAGTAGTGATGGCCTCGAGGTTTGCGCGCGCGGTCGAGAATCTCGACGGTTGCAGGTTCGAACCCCAGACACACACCTCTGGCTTTTCGAAGTTATGTGTGTATTCACATTGAATTATCACTTGCTTTAACGGTGAAGGAAAACATCGTGATAAAACCTGCACACCTAAGAGTTCTTAGGAATTTCTTAGGTGTGTAGTCCGCCAACCCGCAATAGGCAATCGTGGTGGACTATGTCCTAACCCTCTCAATGGTAGAGAAGACCCGTGCTCAGCAGTGGACGTATATGGGTTGATGAAGAAGAAGAAGAAGGAGAAAGAATTTAATTTACAAGCTGAGATATTATTATATTTCATAATTGTCGTCAATATTATGTCAGCTATTTTTCTATAAATAAAGACTGTTGGTCGTAAAATATGCGATTTTCGAATAAACTTTTTATTACTTTGAATTATCTGCTTTTTATTTTTGATGAATTTTGGTGGCCAGAACTGGCACATGACTGTGACCAGAAATGGGGTAAATCTGGCCAAAAATGGCACAAATTCCCATTTTTTTTTCTTTTCTACAGGATTATTTTTCCATTGAATCATTATGAAAAAAAATTTATCCTTAGGCTAGATTATTATATATTTAATCACTTTTTACAAGAAATATGTCCGTGATAACAAAAACTGTAAAATGATATAGCCTCAAAGTCTACAAAATTATTAAAATGGCCAAAACCGGGTCACCTACCCTATATAAATTATTAAAAAATATTTTTTTATGCCTTTTTGCGTATTTTCATTTATAGTGTTGTGTAGACTCATCTCTAGGCATTTTTTAAAGTTCGCACTATCAATTGCTGGCACTACAACCAGTATGAACACTACTTTACCTTTTGGGGAAAATTGGATGCCACAAAAGTAGGTACAACCATAGGGAATCATAATGTCCATGCATCATCATGAATCCATAATACGTCGGGTACAGATACGTATAGGGTTTATGACTTAGTCTATCATGCTAGCCTTGTGCGGGTTTACCACCAAGAAATTCCTTACAACTTTTAGGTGTGAAAGTTTGTACACGATGCTTTCCTGCGCCGTTAAATGATACGGCAATTCATATTTTAAACATAACTTCGAAAATTCAGCGTTTTGGCTTGGGGCTTGAACCTGCGGCCACCGAGATTGTCGACTACCTAAACCTCGAGACCATTACGTATACTCGACTAACCTCTTGTTCTGTACACAAAATAACGTTAACTAGTACAAAATATTTGATCTTCGTTGAGGACAACACGGCTAGGATATTTTCAGCCAAGAATGTTAATGCACTGGAGCAACAACTAATTTCTCAAATAGTCTAATTATGTTAATGCAGAGTCATACATTATTCAATATGGGTAAAGATATTAAGTGCTCGGGGGTTCAGTTGTCTCTTGGCTATGCTGGGATTTGGGACCCGCCACTGTATAATATTTTAAATATATTTTTTTTATACAACCAAGTAAGACTTTTTAAATCCAATATATTTTTAAATAAACTCACACAGCCCTTTCTGATGTCTTATCTACCTCAATAAAATCACTACATAGTATAAAACGAAGTCGCTTTCTCTGTCCCTATGTCTCTTTGTATGCTTAAATCTTTGAAACTACGCAACGGATTTTGATGTTTTTTTTTAATAGATAGAGTGATTGTAGAGGAAGGTTTATATGTATGATAACATCCATTAAATATCATATCCCGTGCGAAGCCGGGGCGGGTCGCTAGTAAATCATAAAATTGATTCAGTCGATCTGGGCTGAAAGCGTAGAAGATTAATACTAATACAAGCAGATTTTTAATCACACTTATAATTGAAAAATCGTAAGTACACAGCAGGTTCACTCCTGTATAAAGGAACAGTTACCGTTCTTCTATATAATTAATATTGATTTGTAATGATTAATTAATTCTAATAACAGTTCTTATAGTTGCATTTTTTATCCTTTGCTCGTGAATACCCTATTGTTTTCCATAAGATAAAAATAGCTATGACTGTTCAGATCTTCATTGACTGATATGAAATTGATTTATTTTACTTCACTTGTTGAATTTTATTGTGCCTTTGACACATACAACTAGGAAAATCCAAAATATGAAAACATTCTTGGTATCTTCTATATTATTAAACTTCAAGGATGTGAGAGTATTCTTAGTAAACTATTATGCATCTGAATCGGGAAGGAAAATATGGTCAAATCTGCAAACTTAAGTTTCCTATAAACTAGGTATAGATATTAGTATAGCCTTGTGGCACAGTAAGCTGGACACCAGCTTAGTAAACGATTTGCCGCGGGTTCGATCCCAACACCGGGAGAAATGTTTACTGTGGAGTTAAAACTGTATATGTCTATTTAGTGTATATTAAAAATCCAAGTAATTTTTAATTTATTTTAAATTTTAATTCAATTCTTTTTATTAGGGAACAAAAATATGGTCCGATCTGAAATTCGCAAAATATTTAATTATAAATTACAAATTTATCAAAGTCACAGCAACAGCAAAACCGCAATAATTATCTTTTAAAAGGATGTGGTGTTCTTCTGTATCTACCTATTAATAATTACGCAATAGATAAGTTTCTTATAAATTATCTACGTGTGTAGTCACGTCTTTATTTATTGGGTGTCTTTTTTTTTTTGCAAATGTTTATTATTGCAGTAGGACCTTCACAAGAAATAGTATTTCACACAAGTGGTTTAATATCAAACTGATTTAATTACCATCACCCAAATCGTAAAATATTAACGCGAGATTAATGCGCTTTTTTGTCCTGCGATTTTCTTCATTAGAATTAATTATTCACTCATAAAACGATCTATGTGGTTCCAATACAGAATAGGTGTGCAATAAAAGGTCATAAGGAAAATAAATAGATGTGTTTACAGTAATTTTAGAATGTGGGTTACGGCCACTACATTGAGGAAGAAAACCATGCCGACGCTTTTGATTTTTACGTTTATTTATAAACTTGTCTGCAGGAACGCTCATTCATAACAATGTACTTTTTACAGTAAAAGTTCCACTGTAATCTAGATTTTAAATATATTGTCTGTAGGCCCATTTTGGATATACGATAAGCGGAAGCAAGGAACAGCTATAAAATACAAGAAAACTGGATCACTGGATGTTATTGTGGTACAACTGCACCAGCGATGGCTCAGTCCAAGGTCTACAAATGAGAAAGGGATCTTCTGTTGTATTAATATTATGATATTACTTTATAGCAAAATATTGATATAAGCAATTCAAGATTTGCAACTAGAAGTACCACAGTCAATAGTTTCTCTCAGATTATAATTTGAAACCATATTAAAAAAACTATCTCTGAAAAAAAACTAACACTAAAAATACTAATGAGTGTCAAGTATCGAAAAATCATTCCAGGATATTGAGATAAAACTTAAAGGACACAAGGTTAAAGGAAGGAAGGAATAAGTGACCTTATAGACTGATATTAAAATAAAACGACAAAAATATGAACATACTTATGTACACTCACGCTTGTATTACAACATTTATGTGTACTTATTGGTGTGTCTTCATCATCATTATCACCCGAAAGACGCCCACTGCTGGACTAGATGTCTGGACGTCTAATTAGAGTCTATTCGTAAGTTAGAAGTCTTTTGAGGAGGTCTATGGTGTGCTTTAAAAATGCAAAAACATGGATGAATTTTTCATACAGTAACATAGGTACATAGTTTCGACCACACAAAGAAAAAGAGAAGAAAGAGAGTATCAGAAAATACGAAAGACTTTTCGGTCTCACAAAAACTCAAACCCGAAACGAATATTGATTAGACAAAAATTTGTCTTGGTGCGTAGATCGAACTTATTTTAAACGTAGTTCGATTTCATGCTGTGGTCATTGTTGTCAAACGCTCGTGTAGAATATTAATTTATGACGTAACAAATAATGCAACGCAAATGGCAAAACTTTATCTTTAAAATTACAATAAACGTGATCTCGTTTACAATTCAACATACCAACACTGTGTTCTTTTGTTTTTATAAGTTTCCAAGAAATGTAGACTTATATATCGCACGCTTAATAATATAGTGAACTAATTCAAAAAGCCGAGACTAAGGTAAGTAAATGGGAAAAAAATGTTACTTCGTCAAATACATTTTATAGAAAATATAAAAAACATCATCATGTTAAAAAAATATGTGTATTAAATAGTTATATTACAATTTTATTATTTAATCCGAATATATTTAATCACAAAGTGAATAGAGGTGAAAATACAAAATTTTGAATTAGGTCACTATATTTTTAAGCGTGCGATATTTTAACAACATGCCTGTTTTCCCTAAATGGCAGGGGTATATTTTTGTACTTACATTTTGTCAACAGGTGTTTATTTGTTGAGATCTAAACAGTTTCTTTACCAAGTGTAATACGTATACAGGGTGTTTTCAGACCGTAAAATAAAAGTAAGGCAAGAAATAGTTAAAGTGATTTAAAACCCCTGACATTAAAGATCATACAATTTAAACCTATGGTTGTTAGGAAAACGTCAAACATTTTTAATTTTTGCGTGATTTTCTTTAACGCCAAGGGGTATAGAAAACCTTAGTTATTACCTGCTTTAGTTTCCCATTACGGTCCAAATATAGATAATTTAAGACACTTAAATATACAGAATAATATTGAGACTGAAAAATAAAATTTTAATAAAGTAGAGTTTACTTTGGTCGGTGAAAGGGTAAGCAAAATACTAAATCAAAGTTATAACATTTTATAAATTACAATTAGATATCTTTCTATCTATGGTCTAGATAGGTCTATGGTGTAATACGCTTACGTCTGCTACCCCAAAGAGGTAGACTGACTTTATTTCTGCATTCACATTTCGTCATATTTCCAGATTTCGTCACATTTCCAGATTTTGTGCTGCTATGGAGTATTCTTTAACGAAAATCCCAATGACATTCTTGATTCGAGAATCTAAATCAGTATTCCAGGGTTCATATTCGTGCCGAGAGACCAGAAACAGGCTTAGTTTTGGCCTTGCTTTATCTTTAGTAGACATTCTTCATCAACCCATATACGCCCACTGCTGAGCACGGGTCTCTTCTACCATTGAGAGGGTTTAGGCCATAGTCCACCACGCTGGCCTAGTGCGGGTTGGCGGACTACACACCTAAGAAATTCCTAAGAACTTTTAGGTGCGCAGGTTTCATCACGATGTTTTCCTTCACCGTTAAAGCATGTGATAATTCAATGTGAATACACACATAACTTCGAAAAGTCAGAGGTGTGTGCCTAGGGTTCGAACCCGCGACCGCCGAGATTCTCGACCGCGCGCCCATACCTCGAGGCCATCACTGCTTCATAGATCTATTTAATTACAAAATAATTATCACAAATTACAAATTAAATAGATTTATTTAATTTGTAATAATTATTTTGTAAATTTCAGTGTGCCAAGATTAAGATGTGTGGTTACTACTACTTATTTATTTACAGTATGCAATGAAACATATTTATTATGCCAATTATATTAACTAATGTATTTTATGTTCGGCAAATTTACCTGTTTGTTTTGAGTGCAAATTACATGAGATAATTTAGTGTTTACAGCGGTTAATTTAAATTAATGTTTAGTATGACCAAAGCACACTGGACTTTGGTGTGGTGTTTGAATCCTAGGCAAACAACTCCAATTTCTAATGTGATCTCTTACGCCTGAATTTCCCGATCAGTATATAAAAGTTATACTTATATTTTCAAAAAAATATAGACGAGATTTTATCACTTAGATATGATATTTTGCACGCACCAAGAATTGACTCCCGGATGTCCAGCACACACCATTCACCTTTTCCCATGAAGTATGAACAAAAGACACAGAACGTAAAAAAATACCGGATAACATTTGCTGGTCTCCAAATCTTGTATCCGCCCGGGTATCGAACCCACGACCTCTAAAGTTACTGCCGGATTGTAAACAAATGAGTCATAAAGGCCGCGTATTATTATCGTTCCTCCAATCAAGTACTAATGCAAGATTATACATTAAAAAAATCCTCAAGGAACACATACTTGATTCTAACCCTACAGTCTACTATGATACAAGGCTCGTATTGTGTTTTTAACAAAAAGTGTTTTTGTAAGTTTTTAAAAATAAGAGACTTTTGGGTCTCACAAAGGTTGACAACGCCAAGAGACTTGATATTTTCTTATCAATGAGTATAGGTTTATAATTTTCATCTTACAGATCATAAAAGAAAGTAAATCTATTTAAAAAAATTGTAAAATGCACCCAACATACTAGGCATTCGAGTGCATGAAATAACGAAATCAGAACAATTAGGAGTAAAATAATACATGCATAACCTCACGCCTATATTCCCTGAAGGGGTAGGCAGAAGCTATTCCCATTTATCGGATATATTTTTTTTAAGAATTTCCTGAAGGAAAAACCCAGAAGCACCCAGAAGCAGTCCATCTAGATCCGACGACACATTTGTAAGCTGCGAGTGACTCATCTAGTGACTTAATACAGATAATTTTGTTTACGGTATTTCACTAAACATTCACTAGATATAAACTATATATATATGAGAGCATTATCCTTTACAAAAAACCCGATCGACGGTTGATTCCGGCTTTATTATACTTAGAAGCCAATTCAATTATTCTCATTTTCTTATAAAATGGCGGAATTACTAGAAAATAGTATGTGACGTACGTATGGCACGAGATTTTCAAGGATATATAGTAAATCACGCTTTTTATCGATGGAGGTGTTGCCAACAATTTTCTCTTTTAACTTCATTTGAGGGTCGTATAATCTTATTTCGAGATGACACTGACCTTATAATTTGCGCCATCAAAAGTACTGAACAGATCTTGATGAAGTTTAGTGTAGACACAACTTTGGAGTAGGATTAAGTATCTTTGTTTCATAATCTTTGACAGCCCCGTGGCGCAGTTGGCTAGACACCAGCTTGCGAAACGAGCGGCCGCGGGTTCGATCCCCGCACCGAGACAAATGTTTGTGTGATCCACAAATATTTGTTTCGGGTCTGGGTGTTTGTGTGACCGAAAAGTCTCTCGTAGTTTCTGATACCCACGATACAAGACTCATATCTTAGTGTGGGGTCAGGATTATGTATGTGACTGTTGGGAGTATTTGTTATTATTATTATTTATAATCATAATCATTATTAGCCTATACGTTCCGCTGCTTGGCATGGGCTGCTTTTTTACTCGTACAATAATAAGGTTTAGGCCTTAGTCCACTACGCTGGCCTAGTGCGGGCTGTTTTATAATATTCATTTATAATAAAACCAACACAAACCGAGGGCAAAACTAAGCAATTAATTATTATTTTAACACAATATTTTTTTTTAAATCAGCAACATCCTGTTGCGAGGACTACGACACATCCTGTTTGGCATTGGGACTATATCGCATTATAAAATTGATTCTATATTTGTTACACGAGATTAGCAGCTTCCGTGGAGATAATTAAGAATTACGTTGTTTTAATTAGGAGATTTTAATTGCCCGTCAAATTTACTTAATTAATTAAGTTAATGAAAGCTCAATTGATTGACTGGACTGTCAAATCAGAAAGAGGTGGTATTACTTTAAGGATACATAAATCTGTTGCACTAATCAAGTTTTATAATTGTTGTCATTAAGTTTTTAATGGCCTAGTTGGGTAGAAAATTGTCTGTAAAAAGTCTTCGGGTTTTTGTATTCGGGTTATTGTCAAAGAAATTTAGCAGTAGCAGTGAAAGATATCTAATTGCAATTTATAAAATGTAATAACTTTGATTTAGTATTTTGCTTACCCTTTCACCGACCAAAGTAAACTTTCTTCATCAACCCATATACGCCCACTGCTGAGCATGGGTCTCCTCTACCATTGAGAGGGTTTAGGCCATAGTCCACCACGCTGGCCTAGTGCGGGTTGGCAAGTAAACTTTACTTTGTTAAAATTTTGTTTTTCAGTCTCAATATTGTTCTGGACATTTTAGTGCCTTGAATTGTCACATAGTAGTCAGATTAATGATTTTTTAAACAAGATAATGGGTAGCTCAAATTAAGTTAGCACCAAGTCCCAAAAATAAAAGCGAAGCTCGATTTAAATAAGTATCACATTACAATAAGAAAACTTGCCTGTTGGTTGTTCGCCCCCTGTTAAGAGGTATAATGACAAAACGTGACTGCAGATATTTATATCTTCCTATTAATTAGATTGTGCATAGGTACTTAATACGTATGTATTTAAAAAATATATTAGTTATATCCTGTTTACAAAAATAAATTTCTTGTTAATTAGTACATTACAGTATCCGTTGACATATAATATGTCCGATTTCGTGTACGGATTGGTAAAATAAATGCAAGTCTAAATGTAGACGTAGGTATTTATTTATTTATATACACTTTATTGTACTCCAAAAAACAACAAAAAGAAAATAATAATAATAACAATAACCAAAACATTAGGTACACAATAGGCGGTCTTATCACTTACTGTGATCTCTTCCAGACAACCTATTTTACAATAGTAACATAAAAAAGGAGATGGTACGGGTAATTCATCTATAGGTATGTATTCTTAATAACGAAGAAAATCAATTTAGAATCCAGTCTAAACGAGGAAATAGTGGTTTTCAGAAACCTACTTGTAAATTATGTTTAAATCATCAAAATAAATTTCCTGAGGTGAAAAAACATGAGATGTAAACATTGAGAAGATACATATTAGTCACCTTTAATTAAACTCTTTTATTTCAACCAAAATGGTAGGAGGTTCCAACATTCATCATCATCATCAGCCCAAATATATACGTCCCACTGCTGGGCACGGGTCTCCTCTACCGTTGAGAGGGTCTGGCCTAAGTCCACCACACAGGCCTAGTGCGGGTTGGCGGACTACACACCCAAGAATTTTTAGGTGTGTAGGCTTCATTACAATATTTTCCTTCACAGTCAAAGCAAGTTATAATTCATTGTCAATACACAAATAACTTCGAAAAGTTAGAATTATGTGTCTGTGTTATTATTTAAGTTTACTACCGATTGTAAAATCAAATGTTTCCTCTTCATAATGTTAGGATAATACTTTATAGGTCATTCACCTCTATTTTGTATTTACGGATCTCATTTTTAATCTCTGAATTGTTTCAATGTAATTTAAATCCGTTTGTTTAAGCATAAATAAAAAAGTTTATTATCAAGTCGGATAATTCTTATTCGATGTCAAATTAAATGGATCAATGGTCTATACAAAAAAGCCACTAAATGATAGGCAGACAATTTGGTCGGATGCCAAGCACGAAATATGCTCAAAATGTGCCGTCATAAAAACCTGAAGAAGTTTAATCGGAAATAAGCAACAACTGTTAGATTTGTCAAAGGTATTTAATCTGGTAACGATAGAAATAGAACTACAGTGACAAACGCGGTAGTAAAAAGAGATTTAATCTCAAACACAACAGAATATTTTATATTATTAATAATGGATACTCCTCCAGACCGCACTAGGCCAGCCACTAAGACCTACATCCTCTCATTTATAAAGAAGCCCGTGCCCAGAAATGGGACGTATATAGGGTGATGATAATTAATGAATAAAAAAATGAGCAATCTAAATCTTGGCTTTACTTTAAAAGTACGAAGGGTATACGTAAGAGGACTTTGGTCTTAGTCCAAAAAAAATAATCGCAAAACTTAATATTTAACAAAATTATTAAGTACTGAGATAAACATAGAATGTATAGTTTCATAAATAAATTGACCTTGATAGTTTTTTTTAACTCGGCGAAATATTTAAATGTTACTTTCATGTTCGGAAGTACTACTACGCCAAGATTTTAATTTAATGAAACAATGTTTTGGTCATTTAAAAATTCTTTAATTTTAATGTAGAACCATTGAATACACTTTACAAGTTTTCCTGTTTGTAACTTATGACACATTCTGCGATAAAACGCATAGATTTAAAAATAAATATTCAAAGAATCGGTTCAAGACTTCATCCATAAATGTTAAGAATATTATTTTATTTACAATATTATAGAGAAAACTTACACTAATATTTTTATTGCAAACAAATAATTCATCATAAGTGAAACAGTAAATGAGAATTAGATTCTAGAAAAAATAATCTTGTTTAGAAGACGTACGATCTAAATTCGGTTCAGTAAACCAAACAAATTTAGCCTCAATACAAAAGAATTCAACTCAAAACCTTGTTATTTACCGTCCATCGAAAGAAAATGTAGTCGTATAAAATTAATACAGATTTTTTTCATAATTTAAATTAACATTTAAGCTTACCTCTTGTAGGTGCCACTTGTCATCGTCTTCCAAAAAAACTGCAGGGCAAGGTCTCCCATACAACAAACCATAACTAGAATCAGTCAACGCCACATTCTTCTTAAACGTGCTGACATAAGATACATTTAAGCCGTAATTAAGAATTCTATCGTAGTCTCTCATCTCCGTACATCCTCTAAACGTTTCGTTGATGTACATGACAGACCCAACAGAACAACACTTTCTTATACACTTTTTAATTTCGCACAGACATCCAAATTTCCTCATTTCGCCGGTAACATTCTTACTGAACACATATTTAGGGGGATAAGTGACCCCATCGTGGACTATTCTACCGTCTGTAAACTCAGTACCGTTTGTAATATCAACACTGTTCTTCTCTATACACTCACTAGCATAAGAAGACGCAAATAGAATAAAGAATATGTACAAAATCATTTTAGTATCGTGAGTTTAAATCGCGGAGCACGCACTCGACTTGTCGCTGCTATGCCGACAAACGCGTTACTGTTAGAAATACTCATCTGTTTTAATTTATACGTGTAAGGGATTGGTCTCACTAGGGGTACGAATTAATTTGGGTAGGATAACGAGTGTGTTTGACGCCTTATTCTATTATCTAAGGATTTTTGGCGAGTATTTTTTGTTTCTTTTTATAAAATTGAGCAAATACACAATGTGTGTATGGCTGATTGTGAGACAGCGAGTCGTTCGAAATTTGAATAACTGGTTTGACTTCATGACTGCGCTGGGCATTTTTTGCATTACTATAACTGTGATTTGTTGCAAATAGTTTGTGTAACATATTTTGTTTCATAATTTATAGTATTGTTTGCCGAAAAAATCTTATTCATTAGTTATTGCACTACGTTCCACGTGTTGCAAATACGGAATATCATCAGTTCTGTTTATAGTATAATTAATAGTACGATAATGGCTAAATGATAACTATGAAACGGAAATTAGTACAATGACTAACGACCCATATTTCTGAAATTCCCGGCTTCGCACTGAATAAAACTAATTAGCTCAGCAATTATTCTATTTATTGTTCTATTTTACTCCATTTAAATTTACTAACTTCTGGTATTTTAATTTTACTTATTTTATTATAATTTATATTCTTTGAATTATTAAGTCCCAAGGATAAAATAGGTCACTTTCACATATAATTAAGTCGATTTTACTAGCAGTTCGTGGCATACTAAAGTTTCATTCTTGTATTTATGTCACCTAATTAATTAAGGGTCTAGTCCCTGATGATTTATTTCTTTGAAATATTTTATACGCTCTTTACGAGTAGACGATTCCCAATATGTGAGTAATAAAATATAATATTATTAATTATTTCGTTACAGGCATAGAAATAGGGCCACAATACAAATCTTTAAAGTTTCATCGATCGTAGGTATGTGCTTTTTTCTATGTGACAAATTTTATGTATATTCTTATGACAATACATAACCACTTTAGTATACTGTAAAACATTATAAAAGTTTATCTATCTATTGCTTGCTATCTATCTCTTGTATGTTTTTACGTTTAAAACTATGGACCAATTTGAATGATTTTTGGTATGGTAATAGATAGACTCTTGTGACAGAGAAAAGAGTACTTCATATCGCGGAAAAATGCAGTATATCCGTGTTATTAAGGACGGGATTCAGCTACATCTAATAGTAAAACAATATTTGAATCGAATTAACCTGGGAGCAAAAGTATACATTAGTATTATAATATATTACGGTCATAAAGAACGTATAATATTTATACGCTTAATTTTGCGTATCGATTTCCTCATCCAAACTGGTTTTAGTGACACATTTTTGACGAATATAAACATAACATAAGCAGTGATGGCCTCGAGGTTTGGGCGCGCGGTCGAGAATCTCGGCGGTCGCGGGTTCGAACCCCAGGCACACACCTCTGACTTTTCGAAGTTATGTGTGTATTCACATTGAATTATCACTTGCTTTAACGGTGAAGGAAAACATCGTGATGAAACCTGCACACTTAAGAGTTCTTAGGAATTTCTTAGGTGTGTAGTCCGCCAACCCGCACTAGGCCAGCGTGGTGGACTATGGCCTAAACCCTCTCAATGGTAGAGGAGACCCGTGCTCAGCAGTGGGCGTATATGGGTTGATGAAGAAGAAGAAGAAGATAAACATAATAGTAACTCTTTATTTATACATAAACAACAAACTACCTAATTCAAAGGGGATGGCCCCAAGTAAAGGTTTATCCATTGATTGACTTACTTGGAAATATTATTCTTCACTACGTTTATATGTTAATCGTATGTAATTCTTTAAATTTTAATCCCTTTTGCGATGTATTAACATAAGGATGTAATAAAAATGCTTGTTTGCTTGGCTGCATTAGAATATTTTTAAGGAAATCGGTGGGATAAAACCTTCTTAACAGAAATATAGTGAGATAAAACGACGTATTGGAATCATTGTTGCATTCTTTTCTATGAATTTACTCATTACACAATTTATGGGTCGTTCATGTTCAAATATTTCATAATAGGATGGCAAATAGTACAGGTATAATCTAAAATAATATTCTTTTTTCACGTTAGCCTCATCACAAGCTGTGCCTAGTGTGGTTATTATAGCAAATAAGTATTTATTCAAAGTTAAAGTCAAATAATCTTTATTCAATTATACTTTCACAAGTATTTTTGAATCATCATTATATACATATTTTTAAATGCCTTATATTTAAATAGTTATAACACGTAAACTGATTTAAGTCCAAATTTGATTATTATGGAGGACGTATTCAGTACGTTATCGGAAAAAGAAAGTCGTTATGGTTGAAGAAAATTTTTAAGGATTAATTTTTATTATTTTTACGATAAGCTTTTGTCATGATTTTTTTTTGTCAGTGGGTTTATGATCACCGTAGCTATTACCAGCCTGTTTCCGATCACCCTGTATAAATCTGCATAAGCTAAATTAAATAATAATTGTATACGCTTATTAAACTGGTATCCTCAAATTTAGAGTAGAATGTCTATTAGGCCAGCCCTTGCGGATTAGCTGTGTGGCGCCGATTTGTCCTGGCACAATTTTTAAAGAAAAGTTCTCGAGACCCTTACCCAAGGTCTTATCTATCTTCATACCGAAAGCTCTGTGGCGCAGTTGGCTAGATACCAGCTCGAGAACGAGAGGGCGCGGGTTCGATCCCCGCACCGAGACAAATGTTTGAGTGATCCACAAATATTTCTTTCGACTCTGGGTGTTTGTGAGACCGAAAAGTCTCTCGTAGTTTCTGATACCCACCACACAAGACTTGTATCTTAATGTGGGGTCAGGGGTATGTGTGTGACTGTTGGGTGTATTTATTTATTATTATTCATCATCATCAACCCATATACGTCCCACTGCTGGGCACGGGTCTCAACAACGCTGGCCTAGTGCGGGTTGGTCGATTATTATTATATTATCTTCAAATCAGTCCAGCACTTTGAAAGTGATACAGACTGGTACTTTCGTAGTTATGATATAAGTAAGGATACGTCATCAAAGAATAATTACCACGGAAGTCCTTCAATATCGCAACGTTGATAATTTTCACCCTTTTTTACTTAATTAGGTCGCGTCCCTTGAGAGGTCATAAATTGACCACTTGTACCGTCAATTTCACACATCAAATATGTCATGTTCCATTGTCATTGTTTTAGTAAAATTATGTTTGACAAGGAAACAAAGGGTCATTTTTAATTTAATACACAATTTACGCACTACTTTTGTTATAATTGCCCTATTTTTCATTAAATTTAACAACTAATGTAATATGAATTGAAATTCGTTTAAATATGACAATGTTTGTACATTTCTACCTTGTTAGGTTGGTCATGCTGGTTTATTTTTTTGGTTGGTAGGGTATGATTCTGCTTTTAATGTCTGAAATATGTTACCATATGAAAAGTTATGGAAATGCATACAGTTCTTTGTATTGCCGTGTATTTTAGATTGAAATTCTATAATCTTATTTTATGATATTATAATTTTAAAATTTAAATCCTTACTCTTTTGTCACAATTCATTTACGGGAATAGGCAATTAAATTATAAAACATCTCTGTTCTAACTACTCTACGATCTTTTTCAATGTCATATATTTATGTAAATGCCTATCTTTTACGATCTTGGCGTAAAGATTCTCAGTAGTGTATGGTGGACAATTTAAACAAAAAACACTAAAATAGTTTTAAATCAGAATAAGGCTGTCGTTACTTTTAATTTAATGTGGACCATTAGTGGGGTGTCAGCTTCATTCGTTGATTTAAAAAGCGTCTACATAATTAATTCAGTGGTGTGTAGTCACCTGTCAGTATGTCTTAGCGAATAAATAAACCACTCCGTTCACACCATTAGAAATAATTGAAGAATAACTCTAGGGATTTGTTTAGCAAAGAATCCATTACTTAGAAGAGAAAGTAATGGAAACACCTCTGCGAAATTAAAAAATAACTAGGTTTTTTTATCGTGGCTACGTCTACAATTAAATTAAAATCTGTAATATATGCCATATTTCTGGAAGTGAGTCTCCTCTTATATTGGGCAAGACTTAAAAAAATCTAATTTATAACAAAGAGCAACTTCGTAATTATTGTGAATTTTCTGTAAGAGAACTGCATCCAAGAGACCGACTTTAAACATCTGAAACAGATTTCTCCACATAATATTTTCATTAGATCATTATGACTTTGAAAATTCTCTGATTCCTCGCTCTGATTGAAAAGCGTCTAAAAGCCTCGGCCTAAACATTTACTTATTATGTTATTGTGCAGTTGTAAATGACACATGAATATATATATTTCACAAGAATCAAACTAATTATGTATACCATATTTTGAACATAAGTTAATAAATTTTAATATCAATTCAAGAATAGATCACTTTTTCCCATTTGTACGTCCTAATCCTTTATCATGGGTCACAAATTCGCAATTCGCAATATTTATTCACTGTAACGTCAACATTGCTAGTTTGTAAATCGGCCGTCAATTTGCTTTCCTCCGTTGGTATAAGAAATAAACAGAGTCGATCTGGCGCGTATCCAAAAGCATCCGATGTAATCGGCCTACACTTTAGAATTTTTTTTTCATGTAATTTACACGTGGAACTTGAGTCGAATAAACTCATTTGTTTTTATAGACCCAACAGTCACATACATAGCTCTGACCCCACACTACGTTACAAGACCTGTGTCGTGGATATCAGACACTACGAGAGACTTTTTCGGTCTCACAAACATGCAGACCCGAAACAAATATTTGTGGATCACACAAACATTTGTCTCGGTGCGGGAATCGAACCCGCGGCCGCTCGCTTCGCAAGCTGGTGTCTACCTAACTGCGTCACGGGGCTGTCAATTGCTGATTTTGTGTAACATATTCGGTTACGTTAATAAAACTGCAATAATAAAGAGTAAAGGGAGTACTTAACAGACTATATTTTTCATAATTTACAGGTTCGATTCTCGCCACGTGTCAAATGTTTGTGTGATCCACAAATATTTGTTTTAAGTTTTCGTGTTTGTGATATAGAAAAGTCTAAGTTGTTTACTATCTTACACACGTTCTTGTAACTAACGAAGTTTATTCAGTAAAAAAAAACAATATGCACAATTTATTCATAAGGTTATTCATAAGACAAGACTTTATTATGAATACATAAATCTTCATAATTTTCAATGCATAATATTAGAATGAAATTGCTTTTCAAGGCATTTATTCAAAAATACAATACAACACAAGCTTGCAATAGAAACAAAATTGCTTCCATTGATAAAATATAAATAAAATACAAATGAAAAATTCTTCATTAAACATACAAACCTGACTGACATAAAATTTCATACATTATTATAAATAATAATTTTGCATTAGCATATATTAGAGCCTGTAGCGGTCCTAAACGTGATTGTGGAAAGACGATCATTAGCAGATTTAACTAAAGACTGAATAGAAACCTAAGCCTAGCCCTATTTGTGCATCGTACAGAAAAACTTGCGTTTTATTTTCAAAGACGTGGCATTAACATAACTGTAAAATACGGTATATAGGTACTTGTGAAGGCTCTTAAGGCGGACAAAAAAACTTATTCTTCTATAAACTATTATAAGGTATATGAGATTGGCTCCCTTCTTTTACCTAGTATTTGAGTTCCAGTCACCACCCACATTTCCAAAACACGTTGTAACTAATTAATTTCCTATGTTAATGACCAACGCCATCTAGTGGCGTAACAGTGAATTATTTCGTAACTTTAAAGTGACCGAGGGATTGGCGTAACAAGCTTTTAACTCCCTATTCCTATATGTTGTTATTAAATAAATAAATACACCAAACAGTCATATACATAGTCTTCATCCCACGGTGAAATACGAGTTTTTTGTCGTGGGTATCAGAAATTACGATCACAAAAAATATTTTCTTTTTTCAGTGCGGGGATTGAACCCACGGCTTCCCATTTCGCAAGTTGGTGGCTAGCTAATTGCACCATGGGGCTAAACTGCCACAACCATACAACACCAGCTTTAATTGAAGTGCTCAGAAATAGTCACGATTCAAGTTATTTATAGCGATAATACACAATTTGCATATGCATTAATTCAAAGAACTTGTACAGGTTACATCATGTTTTATTAGATTCAAATGACTTGCTACAATAATAGTGTTTTGTGCAGACAGCGTAGCTTAGATTTTAACATCACTTTTATCAGCCTCCTCTATCACTGAGAGGGTTTTAGGCCATAGTCCACCACGCTGGCCTAATGCAATTTGGCGGACTACACACCTACGAATTTTTAGGTGTACAGGTTTCATCACGATGTTTTCCTTCAACGTTAAAGCAAGTGATAATTCATATTGAATACACACATAACCGCAAAAGGTCAAAGGCGTGTATGGGGTTTGAACTCGCGACGCCCAGTTTGTCCTGCGCGCTTAAACCTCGAGGCCATCACTGCTTTAATATTGAGAATAACGATACGACAAATAATAATGTCTCTTTTGTCATTCAGCACACTCAAGTCAGCCCATTTAAAAATACTCTTAAATGATTTATCGGAATACTTTAATCACTCAATTATATCTAATTTTTAAAAGTGTTTTAAACCCCTGCTCTTTATGTAGCTAAATATAATTGGTATACTTTAAGTTTAAAGCGTGTAGGATACCATCTATATTATTATTAACGAAACACTTAATTAAATCAGGGCCATTGAAATCATGAATTGTTTTAGTCAATTGGTTCCAGGACATAATAAGAGATGGCGCTATACGCTCATTAGTTAATAGATACATGTCTAAGAATGCAGTAAGCCACTTAAGTTTAAATGCTTTATCTTGGGATTTTCTAGGCATGAGGATAATAGTTAATTTAAATAAATTGTTTTAATGTATTTTCCGCTTGGTTACGGGGTTCTACGCGATAACAATTAATAGCAACTGCTAGGAATAAATGGACCAGAAAATTAAGGAGGTAGAATTACACCAATTAGCTACGAACTTTGGATCGCTTTGTTAAATTGGAATCGTACAGTCTAGTTCGTAGTCAAATAAGCTGATTTTAAACCACCATATATTGACCTATGCATAGACTAATGTTACTTATGACTATAACACTAAAGTACTTTTTATGTCTATAATAGAGTTAAAATTGTTTATATATTGCCCTATTGGAGTAATAATGATAATAAATTTTGTTGTTGTTTGAATAACATAAAAATTTACTGATAATTTTGTGCCCAATTAAGTTTAAATCGCTGAGAAAGGTAAGTTGTGCAAAAGCACATATAACTTTATTCTGCGCATAGGTCAATATGTGGTGCAAAATGCATTATTATTTATGAATATTGGGATCAGCCTGCATAATATGTTCAATTTGAACGAAGTTACCATAATGCTGTCAATCGGTGAGGGGTCAGAGTTATAACATATTTACGCCCTATTTTGTACCGTGCTTCATTCACTATCAGTTGCGGTGTAGTTGGTCATGCCAGAAGCCAAAAAAGAAACAAAACACTACAAGTATTACAACAAGCAAAACAAATAATCAGCTTTAAAAATCGTGCCGTCACTACATAAAACTTTTTCAACAGCAATGTCTAAATCTACTTTGTATCCAGTTCGTGTGAGTACTGTGAGCAATATAGGAGATTTACGAGCCGGCCGATAGGAAACCACTTCGCAATGATCGCTTCACAATAATAAAAATCGTTGGTGGTCGGCGACTTTTCCATAAAGCTTGTTAGCAGTGACGTAGCGAGGGATGTATTTAGGCAGAAGAGAAAGGACTTATATCTTTAATTAAGCGGTTAGGAATATCCTAGTTTATTACAACATTATTAATGAAAACACCATA
Source organism: Cephonodes hylas (assembly GCA_030295005.1). NCBI lineage: Eukaryota > Metazoa > Arthropoda > Insecta > Lepidoptera > Sphingidae > Cephonodes > Cephonodes hylas. Next base: position 2,996,574 of record AP025375.1, on the reverse strand, counting down.
AGGAAACCTACACACTTAAAAAAATATTTTGAGGATTTTTTGAAGTGTGAAAAGGATCACCTTCAGCTTTTACTCTTCTTCTTTTTTTAAATTAGACCTTAGATTAGATTCTTTTAAATTTTAATCTTCTTGTACATAAAAGACATTCGTAGACATCGGATATAACTTGATATAAGCACATAGACGTTAAAAATACCAAAGGCAAGATTTGAAAACTGGACGGTTTGCCCTCCCATCTCGCCCTACCTACATCTCTGTTCATTACTGTGGTATGTACGAACAGAAAACACTTAACTGGGCAGGGCTTCGTCTTGGAATTTCGGTGATTAATTGACACCAATAAATGGAGTTAAGATATTAATTTTTATTACGTTTTCAAGGCACGAGTTATTTCGATGGCTTATTACACACAAACTATATTGACACCAGTATCTTCAAAGGAGTAAGCAGACGTATACATCTAGCTATGTTTTGATTTCTTATTTCAGCTCGAAAGTTAAGGTTAGTTTAAGTTCCATTCCTAGTACCTACAAAATAATGTATACACTTTGATGTCAAATGTACAGTACAATAGTCCCTAATGCTTTGGCATAGACTAGAGGTGTAACATGGAAATTAATTAGCCATTCTTGTCCATCTAACAATAAAGCCAAAACTATTAGTATGAAGTACATATTTTTGGATGTTTTATAAGCTTATAAAGAAAGCCCTTAATAACATTATATTGATAAATGAAGCTTATCGTGTAAGCTGAAAACAAGCAGTCCTAGTGACGTGGTATCTGTTGACATATCAATTTGTGCGCTCGTAAATATAGCTGATAACAAAACAGCGGGCGTTGCTGATCCAAGGCTAATGGATACACATAGATTAGAGATTAATACTTCGAGATCCCAAAATACCTAGCGGATCGTGTTAGTGGATTGCTTTGGGCTTTATAGAGATTACTCCGCATCGAACAGTTGAATAAGAATAGAATGGATATATCAACTGACTAAGCGTGCCCAAAACTACCGAGATTTGAGGTACCATGCTACTGTAAACAGTAGCAGATAAAATCTGCATATAAGTTTCTAAATGTAGAGGAGCCCCGTGCCCAGCTTTGGGACTTATGTGATTTGGACATTCTCGGTAGGTACATACCTACCTACCAATATATTTATTTTAATATAGATATATTAAAATAAATATATTGGTAGGTAGGTATGTACCTACCGAGAATGTCCAAATCACATAAGTCCCAAAGCTGGGCACGGGCATTTATTTTAATATATATTTATTTTAATATATTGGTAGGTAGGTATGTGGTATGTAGGTATGTATATGTAATAGAAATTATCTTGATTTATAAGCGCTCACGTAATTGAAATTTGCTATATAATAAACGTAAACACTTTTAGTTACAAACAATAAGGCTTCCGTAACGTACAAAAGGTACTTTTTCCAGGGGAAGATCTTTTTCTTAACTTGTTGATATAATACACCTTAATGCTTACGACAGGCGCATCGAGGACATAATTAAAAAGAACACCGCTTGAAATTCTGAATATCTTGATTGCGTTGAGCAGTAATAAATGGCAGATGCGTAATTTTTCAATATTTTTAATGAGTTTAACAATACAATTTTCTTATTATTATATATGTACGGAATTTGAACAAGTAAAGATGCAAGCATTGCAAGTGCAGCCAAAAGCTCGTTACCTATATATAATTTAACAACAAAAACAAAATGCAAACATTTAACGTCAGCTTAATTTTGTTGTGATTTAATGTAAATGGGCAATATGGCGATTGTAAAATATTTAAGTAACATTTGGCACGCAAATGCTTTAACATCTGGCCTTTGTTCCAAAAATCATGTAATTAAACGGTCTTTCCTAGACTCTTATTAGTTCCGCAATATAAATGATATTCCAGATTTATGATTCCTGATTTGTGAAATGTAATGGGTATTTCTAGAAAATTCTTAACAACAACTTTTATGTAAAGCGAAAACAGAGTGTAGAAAATGTAGTATTTTCTCGAGAGATGGAGATTCTTAATCTATCCGGTACTTAGTGAGATAATGAAACGTCACTGTCTCTTGTGTTTTAAGATCGCGGAGCCAAACCAAAATACAACGTCAGACATAAAAAAGTGATAGGAAAGATAGCTAATGTGTTCAATAGAATAGTCAATAAAAAAATAAATGTAGTGTAAGTACAGACACATGAAACAGATTTATGTATGTACGTCACCAGAATTTTCCCGCCCCGTATCGATATCTCACAAAGGGCGCTTTTACGACGACTCATTAGCATATATGGCCTACTTCGATCTCATTCACTTAGCAACTTGATTCATTGACATTCATTTTTAAATCGAGGCCATTGACACGCTGATTCTGGACAGATATTTTAAATAAGGAATATTTGTTAGGAACAAGCGAAGCTAAATTTCCTCCAGAATAGAAATCCGCACTTAATGTAAAAATTGTTTTACGCAAAACTTCTACCACCTTTTTCAGTCGGATTACTACGTAGTTTTACTTTATACTGAGGCATTTTTTTATTTTCATCATCATCTTCATCATCAGCCCATATATGTCTCACTGCTAGGCACGGGCCTCTCCTGTAACTGAAACGGTTTAGGCCTTAGTCCTCCTCACTAATCTAAAGGAGCTATTTTATTTTACATTACATTATTTCTTTTTATATTGCTCCTCTGTTTTGCATCCTTAATTATATGCTACTGCAGGTGGCATGTTAAAATCTATCAGAAACAGCTCACGTATTGCATATATTACTAAAGGTATTTCTGGTAAATAGTCACAATTGCATGGTAATTGTTTACGCAGACCCAGTATTAACAGCCGTACTTTATAGTATCTTCCATCTGATATATAAATAACATTATAAGTCAGCTGTGACGTCATATATGTGACTGTGAGCTGTGACGTTACAATTCAGTGAGGTCGTACAGAATTACGTCATGGAAAACCCAATAATACTTTACCGGAACCGTAATTCGAATCTTGGCCTTCTTGAGATACATACTTATACCGCAGAACCAAAAAATCAGTCTACACAATTGTTTTGAATGCTATTTTTAGTTTACGTTAAAGGTAATATAGATTTGGTCAGTTACCTTTAAAAAAACTCGTCGAATAAAACTATACTAGAATTTAATATTTATTTTGTGCTATCAAAATATTTATGAAAAGTCAAAGATTTATGAAAGTGTAAAAAAAACAAAGAAACTTGATGTTTATTATACAATTAATGGGTCCATTGTCCTCATTAGTATAACATAAGTAATTTATCATCAGATATTGTTTTAAATTTAATTGTTACTATTATTGTAACTTATTAATTAATTGAACTGTGCTTTTTTATACTTTGTAAATAAAGAAGTGTATTTTTTCGTATATGTAAAAGTTTTGTTCGTATCGACTACTTGTTGGATATGGATTCTAGTAGTCCTGGGTTATTTTATCGGCCGCGCAAAATGTTATCGGAATTTTCTTTTGGCGGTTAGTATAATACCCGAAAACCGGTTATAACGTTCTTGGCACACATATGTAAATCGTCATCAACAGCCCTTGTCACATCCACTGCTGGACATATCGTCCAACCGCTGCCAGCCACCCTGTGGATATTATCATTCCAAGTAGCCAAAAGTGTCCCATATTACGTTTACCGGTGTCTGAAGTCTCTGCGGCCTTACTTTTGAATTAAATGCAGACGAATTAAAAATAGCTACTTTAACTAGTCGGCAAAAGCTTGTAGATAATAAAGAGGGAATGAATGGCGTCCTTTGATAAAAAAAAAAACATAAAAATTAATCATCTGTGTCCATTGACCTACGACAACTTTGATGATTTTGTTTTTTATTGATAAAATTCCAGTGATGTACTTATCAGTACGTAGAATAGTGCAGCGGTATACACATAACACATTAGCTTAAGTGCACTCTCAGTGGCGTCAGGAATTAATCTACCATGCTAATGTGAGTTAGTTGATTCTTTTAAAAAAACATACAATAGAGATTGCATCATTACACATTAATAAATTCATCAAACAGTTACATACATACTTCTGACCCAACACTAGGAAACAAGCCATCCGTCGTGGTATCAGAAACTACGAGCGACTTTCAGTCTTACAATCTTATATTTGATAGCCTTTGCTCGCGACTCCGTCCGCGTAGACTACAGGGTTGAGTTCAGAAGGAAAATAAGTTGTAGTCTATTTTACTTCTCAGAGCCCTATTTATGTCCATACCAAAAATCATACAATTCAGTCAAATTGTTCAAACGTGAAACCGTAACGCGTCGATCGGCGCCTTGTGCATCATTACTGCGCGCTTGATCAATATTTTAAAACTGCAATATCTTCTAAGATATTCAGTGAAATCGAATGATGTTGAGGGCAATTTTATTTAAAATTAAATACTTGTAATGAATAACGTATTTATTTGGATAAGGATTAATATCATATTTATAAAAACACCTTCACAAATAAAACTTAATTTTAAAATAAATTTGTTTAGGATAAAAAACGTTATAGTGAGCCAACCTTAAAAAATAGACATATGCTGTTGCAGACTTTTTTTTAGAACTTTTAAAGAGGAACATTTCTCTCAAACATTATTTTAGCGAAACTTTAACCGTTTTCGCAGCGCACGCAGCGGAAGCTCACAAAAAGGAAAAAATCTCCCCGATTTCGAAACATTCTTTATTGCTGCTCCGCTCCTATTCGTCGTAGCGTGATGTTATATAGCCTATAACCTTCCTCGATAAATGTGCTATCTAACAGTAAAAGAATTTTTCAGATCGGATCAGTAGTTCCTGAGATCCTAGCATTCAAACAAACAAACAAACAAACAAACTCTTCAGCTTTATAATATTAGTATAGATTGAACCTGCGGCTGCTCGTTTCTCTTCAACTTCGCCACGGGGTTGTCAAGTTATACAGCATGATTATTCATGAATGTTAGTGTTACTACCCCATGGTAGTAAAAATTATTTAATGTTAAAAGAAAGATATACTCTCTAGAATTCTCTATAGAATAAATAGAATTGGTCCAGATAAATATTAGCAGTGTTTCTTTAATATAGTTGTTCTGAGTTCGGCTAGTTCCCGCGTGTTTGTGTTGGTATAACACGCCCTTGGCACAGAATATCGTGTTCCGCCTTTTACTGGCTGGACTAATGAAAAGGAGAATACATAAGTTAAAAGAAATGTATAAACTTGTTTTTCAGAAATTACATATTTGGAACATTAACTCCAAGGCTAATTTATCTTGGAGTTTTATGTGTGTTTAAATAAAAGAATAAACATATAAACTGCGACTGGAGTCAGGGGTATTCATTTTTGAAGTACCTCAGTATCTTCTTGGTGTATGCAGATGATATGGATTTTAGCCGGTAAAAACCATGATAACCCGTCTGTGTCGTCAAGGGAAAATCCAACTGGATTTTCTCCATGTCAAAAAGGGAATCGTGAGCGAATAAATAATTGTAAGAATAAATATGTCTTTTATTGTTCACTCGAGAAGTCGAGTGCGGTAGTTGTTTTCGTTTAACAAGTTTAAGTGAATGTTGAATTTTGATCCTGTTTGCTAAATATAGCCTCGGTGTACTGAGTTAAGGAAACAAGTAGGTAAGTGTACCAGTCTTAAAACAAATTTAATTAGTAAGACAAGTGCTACCGCTTGCACTTGATTCAATAGGAGTCGTATAAGAAGATACTATTTTACCAATATATTAAATAGTAATTATATAAGTGATCGTCGTAATGGTCTCGAGGTGTAGGCACGCGGTCGAGAATCTCGACGGTAACTACTTCAAACCCCAGACATACACCTCTGACTTTTCGAAGTTATGTGTGTATTCACAATGAATAATTATCCCGTAATTTAACGGTGAAGGAAAATATCGTAGTGAAACCTGCATATTTAGAAGTTTTAGGAATTTCTAAGGTGTGTAGTTAGCCAAAACGCACTAGGCCTGTGCGCTGGACTAAGGCCTTACCCCCTCAGTGTCGAAGACCGATGCCCCGTAATAGCACGTACAGTGGCAAACTTAAAATATACAATATTTATTTTTAAAAATAAGGACTGGACAGTGACGGGAGGGAACGCATTAGATGGTAAATTGCAATCAATTTAAAACCACAATTGTCTGTCACTATTTGAGATTATTATGTCGCCCTAATGCTTACCGGATTATACAGGCTTATCCTATAATAAGCTGAAATAATCTGTTTATAAAAACCACGCCATGCGGAAATGTAATGTGTGTGTCCGTCTGATATTGCTAATAACCATTATCAGAATTCAATATATCAATTACAAAAATAACATACACAGATGCCTTTACTGGTTTGCAAAGATATATTTTATATCCCACGTATGCTGTTTTAATTCTACGTAATAGAAAGCCTGTAAACGGGAACATCCAGACTGCAGAATTTGCGCTGCGAATTTCTGCAAAACATAGTACCCAATTTGAGATTCGATACCAGGACTTTTCAATGACGTTAATTTATGCCTTAGATATACTCTTGGATTTCTTTAGCATTGCATGTAATGGCTGCAATTCATTGGATCAAAAAAATATCAATACATTTCAAAAATTTATTGTAAGATTGGTTAAGTCCAAAGAGTCTAGCCATAATATCGTTGGCATTAGAATAAACTCTCCACTTTGCACATATTTATAACTCTTACTTTCAGGGACATGTTAAAATAAATTTGACATTAATATTATGTGATACAGTTCAAGGAAACGTAATTTTTCACATCAAATTATCATATATTTCAAGATATACTCCAACGTCATTTCAGTTTATTTCAACACACATTTTTCATTCACAGCAAGAAAGTATTTTTATGTACTCACTAACGCAAATATTCGATGAAGAAAAATAGATATCAATATCATTTCTGCGCCAAATGCAAATTCAGTGGTTGACGTCCAACAAAAAAGTGAACTGATGACCTATTGTACGTTCTAGGACATAGGTAAGGTCATGAAAGGTGAACATACATGATATGCATACTAACTGAAGATAACAGATGACCTTTATGATTTAAATTTTGCATTAAAGCATAACGTTCGTGAACGACTTGTCAATGGAAAAGCTCTACCACATAATTTTTTTGAATTATATGTATGTACCATTTTCATGATTATTTTTGCGTGTTATTTATGAAAAACAATTTAAAATAACTATCCTCCACTTCTTTTGTGAAAAAACAGACAAGGACGATTTTTCATATAGTTCTTACTTGAAGTGCTAACGGTAGATACAAATAAAAAAAAAAACAAAAACACAGAACATAAGAAAGAATAGAGAATAGAGAAAAGAGAAGAAACATAGAAAATAATAAGAATAAGAATCATAGAGCAGAAACTTCAATACCCCTATCAAATATTTATGAATAATACAAATATTTATCTCTTCGCGGGGATCGAACCCGCCACTTAAGTTTCACAAGCTGGTTATATATTATACAATATTATTATGAAACAGAAATAGGTAAACAAAAACACGTATTAAAAACTCGATACACTACTAATTTTCCAAGTTATAAGACTTGATGACATGATAATGACTTTGATATTTGTTCATATCGTTACAAATCATTAATGGACTTTTTGCAAGATGACTCAAGTTATATTTATAAACACATTATGTTATAAGCAATAAAATACATAGTCTATTATCTTAAGTAGACATCAGAAATATTAAATTTCCTTCATAACGAACAGAACCAGCTAAAAGCAGTGGCAGTACCTACTTCCAAAAAAATCTAAATTTTACATGTTATTTGTGTAATGTTGAGTTTATAATTGTTTACTCTTCATCAACCCATATACGCCCACTGCTGAGCACGGGTCTCCTCTACCATTGAGAGGGTTTAGGCCATAGTCCACCACGCTGGCCTAGTGCGGGTTGGCGGACTACACACCTAAGAAATTCCTAAGAACTCTTAGGTGTGCAGTTTTCATCACGATGTTTTCCTTCACCGTTAAGGCTAGTGATAATTCAATGTGAATACACACATAACTTCGAAAAGTCAGAGGTGTGTGCCTGGGGTTCGAACCCGCGACCGCCGAGATTCTCGACCGCGCGCCCAAACCCCGAGGCCATCACTGCATGCATGCAATTGTTTATTGTTGGATGTATATTATTATTTATCCAAATTGCTTTGTTAAATGAACATTTAAAGCCTAAAGACCATTATTCGTATTTTTATAGAGCTAGGTACGCTTATGGGGCTCTATGGAAAAACCGCCACTGATTAAACATCTTAAGGAAAAACCCGCGGCCTTCTTTAAGAGTAAATAGGGTGCTTTCGATTAAATTATAAGGAAGTTTTTAAGAGTAAATACGTCTTAAGTTCAAAATCAAGTATTTTTTACGTCTCTACCTGGCGAAAATAAACCGATAGATGGATTTTAAGTGAATTTACCAATGGTTTCTTCTTAACCAGTCCACATCTATTATATTTTTCAATTTATTGGATATTTCACATAAAACTAAATTAAAACTAATTTCCAACTAACAATTTGGATTAAAAGAAACATCTGTAAATACACGTATAAACAAAACCAAAAAAAAATCAACATACCTCTTGAATATAAAACGGCTTCTTCAATATATACCTGGTACTGCAAACCACACCAAATAAAATTTGGAAGTCTTCATAGAACACCACTTCTCTCGTAGCATTAGTCGCGTTGTGCACATAATTTTCACCAACAAACAAATCTGTGTCGTTCACTCCAGGATGTACACACACCACTCTCCCCTTCCTTTCCATAATCATCCCGACTGGGCAGCATTTACTTATACAAAAATCACTTCGGCACATATTTTTTTCCCTAATTGTTATATTTTGGTACTCATTTGCCCGGATTACATCGTCAGCACTGGATAAAGTCACGATAAAAATAAAGAGGAGTTTTTGAATCATTTTTGTCGTGTACCGCGGGATACTAGAATGTGAGGACAGCCGAAGCGTTTGTCCCTTCACAGAGGCTGCTACAGAATGGCTCAATGTATCGCACGGCTTTTATGGGTGCATTCTGCCTGTGTTAAAATGGCAAACATATAAATTATGTAAACAAAGAAATATTAAAATAAAAAGATCAACAATATTATAAGTAAACTATTTGCGTATGATAATGCCTAATAAAATTAAGACTTTTATAAAATGTTGAAATAAAGCAAAAATACGACAAGAAAGAGTGATATTTGATCTGGAACAAGATGTTCTTTCTTTGAATACATATTTAATTCGAAATATTGAAAGGGAGAAAATTTCTTGGACAACATAGTGAATTTTAAAGGAAGTCAATATCTTGGGGAACACAGTGTGTCTGACAGGTTTTAATTTTTCGTTGAATTCAGTTCGTTCAGCGAAAACTTTAAGCCAATTTCAATCCATAAATCAAATCACGATAATGTTTAAAATAAACATGGCTGTATTAGAATTGACAGAACTATATAAACTAACACTACTATATTGTATTAACACTACACTACTAACTAAACTAACTATAAAAAAGCTTTGTATATTCAATATGTCATTTAACGTGACAAACCACTATAAAAACGTAAATTTGTCGGTAAACTAAGTCAATTTAGGTTATTTCAATCTTTATATGGCAGTGATACTCGTTAATAGCAATTAATTGGGACGTATATGGGCTGATAACACACGATTAAGAAACTAAAAGAGCATTCGGGGGTCACTTATCGACATTAGTTCAAACTCTGTTTTATACAGATCACTTCCTTAATCTTCGATACTGGAAATTAATACATACTAGCGACCCGCCCCGGCTTCGCACGGGTGCAATGCTGATATTTAATGGATGTTATCATACATAAAACCTTCCTCTTCAATCACTCTATCTATTAAAAAAAACCGTATCAAAATCCGTTGCGTAGTTTCAAAGATTTAAGCATACAAAGGGACATAGGGACAGAGAAAGCGACTTTGTTTTATAGTTTATACTATGTAGTGATTACAGAAAACATATTACATTGAAACATACATTGATACATTAAACACATATGACCGTACAGCCGAGTCACATTTTACTGTAATAGTTCACAAGTAGGGTAGATTAACTTTTAGTTTTTTGACTATCGAAATGATACGGTACCTTAAGCACTTAAGATAAAATAAACAAGAAAAGTAAATTAAAAATATCGTGGAATACGTTTTTCTCGTGGTCTCCACTCCAGAACTTGACACCACAACTCGGCCACGTAGTGTCGGACGTCCTTTTGCTAGATGGGGTGATGATATTCGCAAGGTAGCTGGCAGCGGTTGGATGAGAAGGGCCGAAGATCGAGCCCAATGGCGTATACTATCGTGCCATAGTAGAGGCCTATATCCAGCAGTGGACGTGATGGCTGGTGATGAAAAAAATTAAAGTTTTTCTAAAGAAGATGGAGATTGGAGACATCACAATTGTGCGGCATACGATTTTGAGGTTCGAGCTTCAATTTTTTTCTAACAAATAGAAAAATAATTGCAATTTTTCTCTACTCATTTCTTGTTCCTAATCCCAAGTGCATATGGGAATAAAGTCATAAGAAATATGTCATGCATACGTTGAAATGATAGTGGTCCCCACGGAGTGTGGCTGTCATGTTGCAACTAGCGGTAAAATATTATCGCGTTACTTGTAATGGTTGATAACATCATTTTCCACTAAGGAATGTTTAGTATCCAATTACGTAAAATTTCACATTATATTCTATCACTGCAGTGGAGCATTGATGTTCTCGAGAATTAGCTTGATGCGCGGTGACGTCATGTCCGCGTAGGTGTTACTGCTGGGCTGGGTCCACAACAAAATCTCTTATCCGATATACTGATCAAAAACCACCCGGTGGTCATCTCGAGAGATTCTCGAGCGAGAAGAGCCTTCTTTATACCGCAATCGCCCAGAGGGGCTCCAAAACGTTATTGTCTCGGCCGTCTCAGAGTATTAGGGGGCGCAATTGCATCCCGACTAGCTTGGTTCGGGCGCCCTGATTGTGGATGGGCGCCCGCGACCTACACAAGCCACAGCGCCGCCACCCCCATTCTCGGGGTCACTTTCAGTGAGGACGCGCTGCCCCTTCCAGCATCCTCAGCGACCCCAACGGCCCCTTTGAGTCGCCTTTTACGACAGGCAGGGGATACCGTGGTGGGATTCTAACGCCCCCTTCATAGAGCAGAAACTTCAAAACCCCTATCAAATATTTATGAATCACACAAATATTTATCTCTTCGCGGGGATCGAACCCGCCACTTAAGTTTCACAAGCTGGTAGCTAACTGTGGCCATAGGCTCTCAATATGTCTGGTAATTTGAAAAACCACGCGAAGGAAGCAGCAGACAAAACCTAGTGTTCTATAAACTGAAGTATTCGAAATATTTCCATATAAACTCCATGCCATACTAACGTATATATAAACACGGTGTCAGACTGCACTTTAGTAATTAAATGTGTAGTGAATCATAGGGACACTTGATGAGTGAATTGTGTTATCCAACGTGTTACTAGCTGGTCGAGTGTGTAACAAAACAGGCGCGGCAATATTATCTGCGTTCATGAACAGCTAAATGGAAATAAATAAACCATTTGTTTTGATGTTAAAAAATAAATCAATATAATTGCAACCGATTGTGGTCGTTGCAAAAATCTCCAACCCACTTACATAACCTGTACAAATGGGCCACATTTTTTTACTTGTACAGGATCAATAATATTTGATACACGACAACTTATAGTGAGTGACTAATGTATCAAAATAAAAGTACAAGGCAATCTCACTTTCCAAACGAAACTAATAATTTTTGCTTGTATTTAAACGTATTTAAATAATGAATGTATTCAAATTGAATTATCACTTGCTTTAACGGTGAAGGAAAACATCGTGATAAAACCTGCACACCTAAAAGTTCTTAGGAATTTCTTAGGTGTGTAGTCCGCAAACCCGCACTAGGCCAGCGTGGTGGACTATTTGCCTAAACCCTCTCAATGGTAGAGGAGACCCGTGCTCAGCAGTGGGCGTATATGGGTTGATGAAGAAGAAATAATGAATTAATAGTTCAACCATTTCCCTTGTTGCAATAAAATTGAATATTTATGAGGCCTTTGAAAAGTGTCTCTATGACGACGATACATCAATATATTTTCTTCACGGTAGTATACTCTGAAAACGACTCCACTCTTGTTTATTTACACATTGACAGTTTAAACTGATTAAAAGATTCGATAAGAGCAATTATTTGTATGTATAAATAGTAATACCTTACCAAGTAATAGTAATGACAGCTACCGTAACACTCCATACACTCTTTTCTCAATTTTCAACGATTAATACCATTTGAAACTGAAATAGGTATGTTGATAAATTTAGTATTCAACTGCATCATTTCGATGGTTGGAGATTTAATTTATTTTACTCACAAGTTATTGTTAACTTTATGAATATCATACTTAAGAAGACCAAATCACACGATGAAGCAAACACATTATGTAGGTAATACTCATTAACAAATAACTTGGCAACCATATCGACACCGTAATGTCACAGAAATAAAATCTTAACACCCAATTTATTAGGCTGTGATGACGTCAAACTTTTGTATGTTGTCACTTTACTACCTCGAGCCTATTAGATTACTACCTATTAGTGAAGATGAGAATAAATAGTAAGCAATAAGGCACACAATTTTTGTTTTTACAAGCGAAAATTAAAAGTAAAGTTTATTTTAAATCATCACACCATTTGTAAGCGTGAAGATGTATAGGAAATACTCTGATGACTGATGTGTAAGTAATAACTTAATAATTTCGTAATCATTAATTTCATTTTCAACTACTACTGGAAGAAGGCGACTTGCTTGTGATGGTTGTTAATATTTCATTATTTATTATGATTGTTCATTTTGATGATAAAGTTATAAAAAAGAAAATAAAATATTTGTAAATTATAAGTTTTAATACTGTTAAAATTCAACAATGTAAAACAGAAGAAATAGAAGCTATACACACAAGCAAAAGAACAGTAACGTATCGTACAACCTTAAGGAATACAAATAATACAAAATTATTATCTCCCGTAAAGAGATTAGTACAACTGGCCTCTCAAACGTATCAATAAACAATAGAAAACGATTTATTGTAAATAGTCAATACAATATTATAGTATAAAATATTGTGGCAGTAACATGTTGTCTATGCGTTTCTTCGTCCTAAATCCAAGTGCATTTATTGGAGAAATTGTTTTGTAAGCAATTTTTATTAGCTATGCATCTATTTTTAATATTTTTGCAATGCTTGTCCCAATAAGAACGCTTGTCATTAACATCTAGAGTGAACAAGAATATGGCATAAACTACTAATAAATAAGTACCATAAGAAAACTACCACTTATTTTAACTCGCGAATGTTTTGGAACAAAGTATGGAGGTGTTAAAATTTGGTACCAAAGAGACGTGAAAATTTCATAAATTTATGCAAATGGTATCAATTCGGAAATAGTTTGGTACCAAATTTTAACCATCCGTAAACATTCACGATTCTAACACTAAACGGAGATCTAAGTTGTCATTTCTGTATTGTCTCTTATAAACGAATCACTAAATTTCCACAGCATCAGGGAAAATATGGTCTAGGTAAGCTTGGTGTCCATAACTCTGCAACGGCTTTGGCCTTTCTTTCTTCAAATTTGATCCTCTTAAATATTCTACACTGTTTCTATCAAATCTTAAGGCGATCTCTTTAACTTTTCCAGGTCTTGGTCTGCTATCATCTTCAATAACATCACTTTTAAGTATTTGTACTTCATCAGATTCGTTAAATCTTTGCTTCGTATAACCTTTATCGCTTTCCAAATTGCTGTTACGGTACGAAGCTCTCTTTGCGTCTCTAACAATATTCTCTTTACCTTTTTTTCTCCCAGAATTATTTCTATCATACATTCTTGTGCTATTTGCACCAGTGATTTCGTTGTGTCTAGTATTTTGTGCGTTATCTACAGTGCCTTCATTATTTCGCGACATACCGAAATACGGGTCTTTGGAGTACTGAATGTCTTGATTACTTTTGCAGGTATAATTCTTACGTTCGTAAGTTTTGATTTTTCTTTCACTACTCTTGATGGATCTTCGGACCGGGGCTGATTTGAAAGTAGTGAATTTATTTTCGATATAGTTATTGTTAATTTCATTGTTGGACTTATGGTTGTAAGCGTGCTTTCTTTGGTGAGTTAAAGGCTTAGAGAGTGACAAATATTTAGGCGGTTCCCCGTGTTTATTTATCGTTATATCGTATTGGATATGCGGGTCCAGCACCGCATATACATTTTCTTTGGCTTCTCGTTCCAGCGATGACAAAGCAGCCTGTCAACAAAATATACTCGCTATAATATAACAGGTCTTAAAAAAAACTTGTAGATGCCTTAAAAATACATTGTTATTCCACTCCGTAAAAACGGCACATAATTTTAATTAATTTCATGAAAAAAAAAAAACATTGAAGTACCACCACCCAAACAATTAAGTATTTTTGAATCAAAATTAGTTTTTAAATAGACATTTCTTAATTTAATTACCTAGGATGAATTTGTCCATCTTTAAAAACATTTTTCTCATGCCTCATGCAGACCAAAAATGTTAGTATAAAAAATATGTATTTGCGTAATCCTAGACAATGGTAGGCTTAAATATTGCAATGTGCATTCACTTTTTGCCAGCTTTTTTAATCAGAGAGTGAGCTTATTGCCGAGTATCGGAAAAGTTTTCCAGACTCTTTATTATCAAATGAAATTTCCATATGGAGGAACTGCCCGAGTCGAGAAATTAATCTGATCTGATCTGATCTTACTTTTTTTGACGGAGGAACCTAATTCAGAATTAATTATTAGGAGACAAATAGATATTTGTAGGTTTCTAGCCATAATTTGAAATAAATCGGTATTAAAAAAACTTTTTTCCAAAAAATAAATCCAACGACCATTACTAACACAGAAAAATATCGTAATATTTGTTACGACCAATTTCATTCTTAGTTACATTAATATTTTATTACAATCTTTACGTTTGGTATCAAAGTTTTATTATACAGGTTTGGCCTTGGTTTATGAGGTCGACATTATACTTCAGTATTATTCCGAAATGACTGTTTTTTTATGGATTTGCAATATGCTTGATTTCAGGAATAAAATCTACTTTAACCTATGTATACCTGTTAATTGTGGGTACAGACTTTCCCATTCAGGAAAATTTTAGAAAAGTAGTTACAACTTGGAGCCTATTGCCGTTTTTCGGACACGTTTCCAGATTCCTAGTTGCTACTGAGATTTTCCTAATACAACAAAAAACAATAACACTGCACGTCGGGAAAATCAAACCAAGACCTCTAGATCGCTTGGCATATGCTTACACCGCGACTCAAGTCAGTCAGATTGAAACATAAAAGATTATTCAGAATTCTTTGAAACTAAGTTTTCGGGCTTCCAAAGACGTAGCGCCATTACTAGTAAGGGTTACATTAATTGTCAGGCACTCCGGGTTTTTGGGCTTCCAAAGTCATACCGCCATTACCAGTAAAGGTATAAGCCATGCAGTGATTGCCACACCTGTGCTGTTCACGCGCACACATCACACGGTGGTGGGGGGCTGCAGCACGACGGCGGCGCGTCGCACCTGCAGCGCGCCCGGCGAGTAGCGCGACGTGGGGCCCGCGACCCCCGGACCCCCCGCGACGCCCGCGGTCATGGGGCCCATCACCCCCGCCACGCTGCCTCGGCCCGGCCCTGATACCGCTTGAATGGAGCCGCGCGCTTCGCGGGGAGTGTATACAGCGTCGGCTGGTAGGACAGTCTTCTCGCTGGAATATTAATGGTTTTGTGAGACTTTCGGATCCGAATTCATCAGGAATTCTGGTTAAAAGCTTCATTCATAGTTCATAGAATTAAAATAAGATAATAAATTAACGTCCAGTGGTCCCACTTAAAATTGTCAGGAAGAAAAATGTTAATTAAAGTATGCAATTTTTTTACTATATCCAGAAACGTAACAAGGCTAGTAACACCGCTTAGATGTACAAGATGTCTCTCACTTAACCTCTGTTTTAAGTCTTAAAAAGCGCTGCTATTGCGGTTACTTTAATAACACAATGACGCTATTGAGAGGTTCCCAACAGAAACCCCAATAATACAAACTATCCCGTGAATCAAACCCGAGACCTAGAGATCACACAGCACTCACTTTTTAACGAGACGATGATAATGATTCCGCTTAAGTTAACAGTCATAAGGAAGAAAAACAAAGTGAATTTGACTTACCTGTCTAAATCGTCAGTCTTATATTCAACGCTCTCTGTAACAAGAAAATGAAAGGTATTTTATAACGATGAACAGTTTTATGAAAGGAGGAAGGTGATTCCCACATAGGTAGTTTTTTTTACGATTTCAGTTTGTAGGTACCTGCAAAAAGTATATCTACCATTTTAATAATCTCTACTAAAACTACTCAACAAATTTAAATGAATTTGATATGGACATGAAAATAACCCTTGGAAATACCATTGCGCCTGGGCAAAGATTGGCACACTTGTCAAAGAATACAAAAATAAAATATAGAAGCGACAATGGATTTAAAAGAGGATATGTTACCTCTCCGTCGCTTGCACCTGATGATGAGGCAGAACACGACGACAAGGAGCGCAGCAATCACTAGAGCTGCAGCGATCAGTGGCGCCACGTGGGCTGTCTCTGTTAGCGAAAAATTATCTGCGTGAACAAAATTATAACGTTACACATGCAAATTATAAAGCAAAATGCAGGAAATAATAAATTAAAGGGCAAGTAAGAGTTCCTAAAGTAAATTTAATAAGGTTAATCTATTAGATGCGACTGCAGATACAACTATTTGACACTTCATTGTGCGAGAACTGCTCGACCAAATTGGATAATTTTTGGTTTTAAAATTAGGCAAATGGAAAATTAAAGGGTAAATAATGATGTACTTCTAAGTAAATAAATACACCCAACAGTATTTTACCCTTGTCTTATTGTAGGATTAGAACTTCATGTTAGGTGTATAAATTATTAATAATATTTACTATTTCATTCGCGCTAAGTTTTTGTTTAATAACTATTATTAAAGGTATAGCGACATAAAGTTACTTAAAGTTGGCAAAAGTCCATGTATGCCAATGTCTTAGGATAGGATTTGTCTATTATGTGCAAGAGTCAGGATTATTGTGCATTTGTGGAAATCAATTCAATCAAATTTTGACTGTACCTACATACATGATATTACCCTGAAAGGGTAGGCAAAAATATTCTTCTTTCCACGCAATGCTAGGTGTGTATTTAATTCCCTCGTAATAAGTGGCCTAATCCTTTCTGGTTTCTATAATTTTTCTGATGAAAAAGCTTAAAATTAAACCCCCTACTTAGGACTCGAACCTCAATTGCACACCGCATATGACTCGCAATAATCTTCGTTAATCTACTAAACTACTTAAACACTCATATCAAAAAATCAAATTTCTTTTTTGGACTTAGGAAAAATTAAATACTTCATTAGAACCTTTTAATCACAGACGGCATATAAAGTGGACTACATAAGTACAATATAACTCACCGTGCACAGTAAGCGACACAGCGTGGGAAGAGAACCCGCGCTCGTTCTCCACGTGCAGCACGTACACGCGCGCGTCCGCCGCGCCCGTGCTGCTGATCAGCAGCGAGTACCGGTAGCAGCCGTTGTCCGCTGACGGCTCTACTGACCGGTACCGACCTACAAATATATACATACACGCATAAACTTGAATGTCTCCCTATGGATAACCTGAACTGAGGTCAGTTCTGGTAAATAACCCTAAAACAGTGGGTGCGTGATCGAGAATTTCAGGCTTATTTTTTAGAAGGGATATTGATGGTTCAACATGGTGGAAATGGGTAGGATGTACGAGTATGTATGTATCTGAGTTGATATTGTGAAGATAGATACTTATCCGAATAATTGGTTTCAATTTTGTTAAAAAATTATGTAGGAGAATGGAAATATAAGAAGTACTCGACACTGACGTGCATGAAGAGGATAATGTCTGTTAAGGAAACGAAAAAAGTGTGTTTGATAATGATCTTACTGAAACTAAATGTAGCCCATAGCCCCACTTACGCAGTGGAATAAATACCCTATGTGAATATCGAAACCATGAAGAAAATATATATTTATCATATAGGTATTTGCTTGAGAACTGGGGTATCGAAGTTCGTATACGTACCGATCTGCGACGGTACTTCGAGCCGCAAGCTGCCCCAGCGCCAAGCAGCCTTCCTGGGCGGCGGGTCGGCGCACACGGTGGCGTGCAGGCGCGCCTCGCCGCCGCTCCACGCGTGCGCAGACCCGGACTCCGCGCCCACCGGCGGGCCTAGCACGTTCAGCGTCACCGCTTCCGACTGGTGGCTCCTGGCATTGGAATGTAGAAGGTTAGTGATAGAAATGCCGCGGTCTCACTTTATACAGGTTACTGGTGGCTTCTGTAAATGTCATGTAGACTTAGTTGAGCTCCTTATTATGTTACTGGTCACAGTTCCTCGGTCACACCTTATGTCCCAGGTAAGGTAGCTTAGTCAAGCTGTGAGTTGTTAAGGATGTAAATTCTAAGTAAATGCAAGGAAATCTTGTTAGTTACCAGTAAATGGTGTACTTTCTGGCTCCGTATCCTAAAATGTTGGTACTTAAAAGACAAATACCGCAATGTGGGTGTTAAAATACATGACCTAGCCTTTTGTTCTACAGTTGTTAGCATGTTATGTGTATCTGACAACGGTGTATCTTTGGGCAAAAATCATATAGAAAATTTAACAACACGATTCTTTTGGATGCAGATCTCTTCTACTGCATTACAAGTAGCCCAGAAGACCATATGGTCTTCTGTAAATATTTACATAACCATTTTCAGAAAAAGATAAAATAAAGAGTACTTACCTCTCTTCAAGTCCGATCTCGTTGATAGCAACACATGTGTACCGGCCGTGCTGTGTGTACGACACGTTGTAGAGCTGAAGCTGTGGCGTTGAGGATATCGGGTAGCCTTCCTGCTGCAGATTGTTGATACGAGCTGATGGCGATGGACTGTGAACAAGAGTATTCTGAAGGTTGCTGGTAATATTATGACGATCAAGGATGTGCCATAAATAGAAACACAAATAGAACTAATCAAATTGAAGGATGCAATGACTTCCTCGTGGTCTCGCGACACAAGTATTTGCCGTTCCATCTAAAGGACAGCTGATTCGATCTTCGGGTTAAGCAAAGAGTTGTTGGGTTTTTCCATCAAGACATTTTTTGTTACAGATACAGTATGGAAATGTGTCTGGTATATGATTAATTACTATATACAATAATACTTACTCGTGATACCATTGGTATGAGGGCGGAGGGTTGCCTTCAGCTTTGCATTCCAATGTCACTTGAGAAAATAGATTTGCTTCTACAACTGTGTCTGGTCCCACCCACGTTACTCTAGGCGGATCTAGAAATAGAAAGATCAAAAATAAGTATTTTACTCTTTACATTTACTTTCGTATTAAACTTAACTTAAGACTTAAGACTTCTTACATTTGTTGTCAACTTTGAAATTATTTTCGACGGAAATCTCCTAAAAAATATGTATTTATAGCATGACCAATTTTATATAGAAAATATCCTATTTACATATATAAAATCATAACATACATTTCATCTGTTCAATAAATTCGTATTTAAAGCTTAGAACGAAGCTGTAACGGGGATTAAAACCGCTGAAACTTCATGAATAAAGATGAATTGATTCGTTCACAGAAATTAAAGGAGGCTTAGTTATTACAGTCTCGTTTCAACGGCTCCAAAGATTCTTTAATGTTTATTTTTAATCTTTGTGATAATTTTATACTTACATTTCACATCAATTTCTATCTTGACTGAATCTGATGTACCAACAGAATTCCTTGCTTGACATCCATAGATACCTGTAAATATAAAAAAGCTGGTAAAAAAGCCCTTAGATATTTCTTAGGTGTTTTGCTACGCTGCAATTGGCCATGGTGGTTAACTAACGCTGACCCTCTAAGTTTTACCCAGGCATCGTACGCAGTAGTGAGTTAATAAGATATTGAACCTAAATTCTGCATCTCCTTATACCTTATACGAGCTTTTCTCATCCACTGGTTTCCCGTAGCCTTCTTATTTAAAGTCTATAAATAAGTATTTGAAACACTCGCTAAAGATACATATAACGCTAAATATTTTGCATAAATAATTTAGCATTTGAAAATGGGAAAGAAATTAGGCTACTTATTTGAACAGAATTATTCCTGGGTAAAACGGGAATAAGAGTAAAATTTGATTTAAATTTTAACTCGCCATGTCAATAAGTGGAACCATGTCGCTGGAATGTTGAACTCATACAATGAATTTGGAATAAAAATAGATTTGAAACTAGTTAATGGAATAACTTCAATGAGCTATTGTTCAGCGTGATTCATTTTAACGGTGAATGAGTGAACGGCTGTTGTATATTATATAAAAAATCCTGCATTTATACCTCGGTACCATAGAGGTAGACAGAGATTATATGGTTCTCCACTTTCTAATAATGTATTTTCGCCTTATACTGGTTTACATCTGGTTGGATTAATTGTTTTGATGAATATGTTCCTAGGATCCTTCTAAACGACTATTGCTTTTGTACCGTTCAAAACAATATTAAGACCCGACAAAACGTAAACTTAAAAAAATACTACTTCCATTTCACCCACCTGAATGATTTCTGGCGACAGGAGCTAATATAAGTTTTGGTCCATTAGTGGCTATGACTTGTCCGTTTCTGGTCCACCAAACGTAAGGGTTGGGGTTCCCGTCTGCTCGGCATTCTAAGGTCAACGCGCTAGAACCTTCTTCTAAATTGGCGAGAGAGCTGGCGTCTGCTCCTACTATGGAAACTGCTGGTGCATCTGAAAAGTATAAATTTAAATTGAAGGAATGCTGAACAATTCCATCTAAGATTAATATAATGAAACCTAGGGAGATACTAAACAGTTGACAATCAAGTGATCGGTTGCCAATATTTAAATATTTTGTTTCTTTTAAATTATTGAGTGCGTTTTCTGAAGGCTTAATCCTTTAAAATGAAAACATCTTCAATTGATTAAATTGCTGAAAACTACGATCAATAATTAATCATTGCAAGTGTTTAATAGTAGAAGTGATAACCATCACAACAAAGAAATATTTGTCCGAAAAAATATATTTAAAGTTCTTAGAGATTTATTAGGTGTGTTATGTGTAGTCCACCAACCCACACTTAGCCAGCGTGGAATACAAAACCTAAACGCTCTCAATGGTAGAAGACAGCCTTGCCTAGCAGTAGAACGTAAATGACGCTGATATTTAACAAATCAGTACACTACTTACAAGTAACATCAAGCATAGTATAAGAATCTCGGTAGTAAGGCGATGGGTAGGAAGGATGGTGAGCTCGACACGCCAACTGCCTCCCGTGAGCTGATCTCGTAGCCCCAAGCTCTAGCACGGAGCGAGCTGCCCACACTCTCGGCCTTTCCACTTCTGAAGCATTCGTCTGGCTCCATGCGGTAAGTCGTTCTTTTTCTGAAAACAGAAAGTAGGAATGTAAAAGAAGAAGATTACCTTATTCATGGACTCTGTGAAGAATCAACGGGAGCTTTGGGGTGTGATCTTGAAATCAAAGTAAATTGCGGCCAACAATCAGACTGGTTTGACTTACCATGATGACTAGCTTCCTACGGGACAACTATTTTATAATCATCTTTATCATTGCTTCCGTATCGTAAAACTAATTTGAAACTCCACAAAGTATTCGAGTTTGTTATTCAAAATCAATTTACTGCTACATTTGCTATGTCAATAAAAGCATAACAATTGAACTATTAACCAAATCTTTAGATTATTGAATTAAATATTTTTTTAAATTTCTATGAACCCGACTGTACCTATCTATGAATATTCTTTACATTGTAAAGGATAACATGTTTTGCCTTAACATCGTAATAACAATAGGGAACCTCATATTATTTAGCATTAATATTTCATCTGGGCTGTCTACCTACCCAAATACCACTCAATATAAGCGGGAGGGTTGCCGTATCTAGCTTCACAGACAACTGTTGCTCTTGAACCAGCTGGCACCGTGATGTTCTGTCCAGGCATGATGTGGGATCCGTTGAACAGTATCCTCGGCGACTGTGGTGGAACCCGCACGGCTAGGGCCGCTGGTGGGCTGGATAGAGCATCCTGGAAAAATAGTCGTGCATTTATGAGTGAATAAGAAAGACTGATTTCTATACATACGTTTTGCCAGCTATTCTTTAGGTTAAGGAGTTAAATCTATTGCTTTTATATTCATCATTTATATTCTTCATTATTCCTCATTTATATTCCTTTTCATATGGGATAATCTAATGACAGTATGTACCAGAGAGGATTGAACTCAGATCTTTTTTATCACCCGCCGCTTATACCTATAGCGTGATGGAAACTTCGCAATATATTTCTGACGGATTCACAAGTACATGCTGTTATCGAATAGTGCAATTAACAATCTCGTAACGAAAATCAATCGTAGTCTACAAAGTCAAGGGTAACAAATCTATATGAAAATTCATCAAAATTTGTTTAGCCGTTTCTACAAAATGGACGAGCGATCATACACACGTTCACATTTCACATAGTAATATGAATGTTAATAAGGAATTAAAGCTTTATCTAAATGAATATAAGATAAATGTGCTCAATTTGAACGAGAAATTTATACAATAACAATATCCGCACTCATTTTTCCGACCTATTTGGTAAATAAGCTACCGTTCCCTCGACGATGTCACTTTTTTCCGCCGCGAAGTATTTATGTGCTGTCTTACATTTACTGTTAAATACCATGTAGGGTATTGATAAATTATTAATTTGATAAAGATATGAATTTGGGCTCGTAGAAAGGGGCGCAAATATTTGTAAAAGACGTACAATAATTTTAAAAGTCAAATGTCGACTACAAATAAACACCATTAGCAAGACAATGTAACTAGAAATATGAAGTTATTTTGCAGAGTATAAAACGGCAATTTTTTGTAGCGAAAAAATCGTAAGGCAATTCTTATTTACATTTACGGTATAAGCTTGTCACTTATTAAGCGGGACTTGAGTAATAGCCAACGACAATTACGTATAGAAATGCACTTTTGCCATCAACATATATGTATATATCTTGTCTATTTTCCTATGTAGAATATTGCTGAATATACTAAACTGATGAAACCGGAACCGATAGGAAATGCTTTCGGAAGCACAGAGAGATATGAAATTTATACCGTCGAATGTATTCTATAAATCCAAACCATATGTTGGATTCCAAACCACGTGATTTAGCATTAGAATATATTGAACTAGATTTTCCTCTCGACTTCCATCCATTTGTGGTTTGTGATTTAAAAAATAGAATGCTTTAACATCAAATCAAAATTGCAACATTTTGAATATATTGATCTAGATTTGCTTTTCCAAACTGATCTATTTGTGGTTTGTAATTGCAATATTTTGAATTAATATTATTATAGTGATGTTTATTTCCTTAAAAGGGTCCTTTTCTATTAAAATCTGCTTAGACAATTGAGTGCTAAAAAAATGGAGTTAAGCTCTGATTTAAAGACGAAGCTAAAAAGCAGTACGATTGATACTGGCCAAAATGACACTACCTATCTAAAAAAAGTTTGCATACCTGCACCTCGTAATTGCTGGCAGTAACTATGCACAGCCGCAAACTGCCTTTGACTTTATTTCAATTTCTTTTTCAGCAGTACGACTAATACTGGCCGAAATTACCACTAGCTAAAAAAGCATTGCCATACCTGCACGTCGTAATTGCTGGCAGTCACTTGGCACTGCCACTGTCCGTCGTCGAGTTGCAGAGTCGCGGCGCGGACCCACAGCGAGCAGTCCCCTCCCACTGGACTGTTCTCGTTGGCCCACTCGTATTTCCCGTGGTAGATGCCCACTGGCTGCAAAGAATTTTAGTTTTTAGTACAAGGCCTCTCCTACTGCTGAGATTTTAGGTCATAGTCTACCATGCTGACCTAGTACGGGTTTGCGGACTACACAACTAAAAGAATCGTAAGACCTTTGTTCTCCTTCGCCGATGGATTAAGTGGTCTTAGAAAATCCAGAGGTGGGATGAGTTTGAACCTGCGATCGCCGAGATTCTTGACTGTGCGCTTAAATTTCGAGGCCATGACAGAACAAATCAGTATTCTGAAGACGATAGCCATTCCTTGGACTCAAGCTACTCGAAATTTTCTTTTGAAAATCTTAATACTATGTCCAATCTAGGAAAAGAAACCAAGTGCAGTGCAGTCCACAGTGTACCGCGAGTTCATAAACCTGTTGTAGTTTTAATGTAGGTCGCCTAGAGCGTTGATACATGCCGTTGAAAAAATTGCTTCATCTCTGTAGATGAAATGAGTCAAGACTTAAGTGCGCTTAATCCTAGTACACTTATTCTATATATCCTGTTACCCCATTTTATTAAAAGGCAAAATTGCAGTTGAAAGTAAGTGTATTGCGTTTTAATAGGACACCGCTTGAAAAAAGCGAATCGGCTTGGCGAAGTAGTTAAATAGGGTTGTAAGTTCTATTAGCAATGATACTGGAAAGTAGTAGATTTGAATGAGTCTTTTTAGTTAAAAATACGAATGTTATTGTACGGATAAAATTCGAAACTGATATGTTTTTTCTAAAATTAATATGTTTTTATGTCTTCATTTCATTCATAAGATAGAACATGTAGGTATATGAATAAAGATATTTTACTTTCATTTAGGGTATGGAAAGTAACGTTTCTAAAATTGGCGGAGTTTACTCCTTCAGTTTTAGAGACGTCCCGTGATCAGCAGTCGAACGTATATGGGCTCATGATGATGATGATGATGATGATGATTCAATCCATAATAAACTGTAAAAATGGTTATGCGAAAAGTTTTCTCTATTTATATTTTTAAGACTCAAAGTCAAGTAAATAACTTAAAAGCAGAATTTCATACATCACATAATTTCCGGAATAAATTTTCTACCACTATAAATTGATGAATTCACAGTTGCAATTAATATAGCATTTAGCTTGGTAAAATCACTGGGGAGTTCCAATCAGTGAGCTAGTCGGATACGTAATTTAATATACTAACTGGCCCAGTCAGAATCCAATTTACCTGAAAGTGGCTATGATATGTACTGCGACACACTTTATGACTGTCACATCATTTCGACAAAATGAAATGGATTTCTAACAAATTGAAAATAATTGTTTGGTCCACAATCGTATATTAGCAAGCGTACCTACGCTTCACCTTAATACAATTATTTCAATTATGCGTTCAAATATTTCCCCATGACTTTCCCTATCATTTCACAACCACTTGGCTGTAATTTAAAAATCACATAACAAAACTTTGACTTGGATTACTTGTATAACCAAAAAAATAACACAAAGGATATCGATGTTTTAGAAAATATAAAAAAAAAACTGTTTCTTTAACCATAACATTTCAATAAGCTACTCGTATTCATGAATGATTCAAACTAAATACAGCTACTTAAATTTCACCCATCGCATACGCACAATAAAATTATTTGTAAACATGACTACCACGACGCATTACGTCTCAATACACGCAACATGTAAAAAAACTGCCATATAAAACCGGTGGGACGAATCGAATTGGATTAACCTCGGTAGGAGCCCCTAAAATCTATTATACGTACAAAAAGCAGAACAAATATGTCGTCGACATTCTAATCATTGAAAGGAGAGTGCATATGAATAGATTTCCAAGGCGGGGGATGGACAAAGGGCAGGAAGTTGGTAACTGGCCGCCGTATGCGGGGGAACGTTTAATTGACAACGATATGGAAAGTTATCGTGCATCTAAATATGATCAAAGAAAAGTTTCGCATCAAATTGGATAAATGGCCCCTCTTGGAAAGACACATTGGGTTCATTATTGCTTTTGATAAAATCACTTTCTTTGGGGAGTTAATAGCTGATTTTGCAAATATTTTGACTTATCTTAGTGAATTATCAAGACAATTACCGAAAATAAAAGCAATTGCTAGCAATAGTTAATAAAAGTTCTTTGTTTTTTTTTTAATGTAAAGGAATGAAGATATAAAAGTTTATACTAAAAACTTCATACCAATTTTGAGTTTACAAGAATTTCGTAATATAAATTGAAACAAACATGGCGTCTACTTATTAAATATAAAGAATTGCGTAAAACCATCACAGACGTGCACGCTAGCTCACCACATTCCGTGCACACAACCACAGGAACTTACTCTACACGATTGCGAAGGAAAGCGAAACCGTATGAAATAGAACAACTACACCCCAAAGGAACAAAGAAATACACATAACTTTAAAATTATAACTAAAAATAAAAGACACAAAATATTTATTCGAAAAGACAGATAATGCCTATAAATCAAAGTAGGAAACCATTAACGTCATCAAATCGAACGGAACCACCAAAAATAAATCTATCCATATTTTTAACCGTAGATCTAGTTAAATTATTACAGTTGCTTGCCTCAGCTTCGGCTGTACAAAGTATTACATTCCATATCTGCATAAGCAACATAATACGGATACGGTTCAGCTACTTCTTTTATCTGTGCCAGCGGTATGTGAAACATATCCAAGGAATAAGGCAATTTAAAAAATTACGCTACGAGCGAGCGAACAGCGAAATCCATCAGGGTTTTGCTATTATGTACGTTCAATGAGCGATTAAGTAGGGTAGTTATCCCTTTATGATTTTGTGGAACAGCGGGAGTGGTTCACCCTTTGCATGTGGATTACCAGTTTTGTCATTCGATACTATTTACTGGATTCTTTCAATTGTGTCGTGCTGTGCGCTTGGATTCAGCTGGAGCTCATATGAATTGTTCGTTTTTTCCATATTATGTAAATTAGGGTTGTTGTGTAGTCGGTAGTTTGATTTTATAATCCCTAGATAATGCTCATGACGTCATTTTTGGCGGCACCGACATGAGGAAGAATTTGTTGTTGTTAAGAAAAGACATCAGTTTAGTTCAGCCTAATACAAAACTCATTGAAAGTATGTGATCTGGCCGCGAGGGAGCAGTGATGGCCTCGAGGTTTGGGCGCGCGGTCGAGAATCTCGACGGCCGCGGGTTCGAACCCCAGGCACACACCTCTGACTTTTCGAGTTATGTGTGTATTCACATTGAATTATCACTTGCTTTAACGGTGCACACCTAAGAGTTCTTAGGAATTTCTTAGGTGTGTAGTCCGCCAACCCGCACTAGGCCAGCGTGGTGGACTATGGCCTATACCCTCTCAATTGTAGAGGAGACCCGTGCTCAGCAGTAGGCGTATATGGGTTGATGAAGAAGAAGAAGATCTTCTTGATATAAATGGGCTAGTATTGTAATTATGTGCCGTAAATATACAATTATTTAATATTACGATAATTCTCCTCAATAAAAACGGTGATCAGCATACAACAACCCAGAAATAACCCAAAATAAACAGAAAAATTTTGCTTTTATAATATTTCCAAATAATATTTATTTCCAAATACAAAATACAACACATCAAACTACATCCAAGCCTAACGTATGATTCGTATCTACGTCTCCATGTCAAAATACAAGCTATTAACCCTATGCTCGTTGAAGCAAGAAGGTTGTTAAGTGGCGACCACGCACCGGAAGACGCAGTGCGGAACGGACAGTCGTTAGGCGGAAAAGCGACCTACAAAGGTCAGCGATTGAACCCTTTGTATGCTAGATAAAAGTTGGAGCAAATATATCTGCCATACAAAAATGCTTAGAGATCCGGAACCAAGCTTGGAAATACGAAATTTGACGTTTGATTTTTTAATAAAAATTGGGAGTAAGCATACAAAAATTAAAATATACATTAAAACATACGAAAGATAAAGAGTAGGTAGTATGAGGCATGACATAATAAGAAAAAATCATGCTGTTTACCGTCACGGCACACGGTGTCATTGCAAAGAATAACATGTTTAGCAAACTTTCTTAGCCATTCGACATTAAATTTCACCTAAATGACATAACATAAATTAAATACAATACCATTATATACTTCATATTAACGGCTATACCCAAAAATGTTGAATCACCAATACAACCCAAAGAAGCAATATCAGGACTGTCCCAAATTACAAAGCCCATATCATCAAAAAGCAAAGCAACAGTTTCGTTCGTCCCGATGAGAACTTCTTGCGTTTGACGCAGCTACGGGTAGAACTTGTGCCCACGTCCACAATCATAAATCTCAACCCTTTCGAACCAGAATTACTATCCTTTGTCTTTTAAAAGCGGTGACCTATTGAGAAAACACGGCAATGGAGAATTCTACAGAAAAGATTTATAGAAGGTGTTTTCTTGTAGAGTATTTCTATCTGTCACGTATGGGACGTTTTGAAAACAATTTGATTTGTTAGCTAAACGGTGAATTGTCTCCTAAGCAATGGTAAAGAAATTAATAACTTTATCATAAGTAACTTTATCACTAATGACGAAGTTCTTCTGATCATTTTTAAACTAAAAAATTATTTTATTACCTGTTTAAAACAAGAGTTAAAGTAAAAATAACAATTGAAATCAGTTAGTATATCACGAATGGACCACAGACAACTTTCATTAAAAGTTGCGGTTCGCGTTCATTCGTTGAGCGATTTATTAGGAAGACCATAAGATTCTTAAGGTTACATCGACAAATAATTAATTTCTATTCACTGATTGATTGCATTTTTCAATTGAACCCTTGATCCACGATGATAAAATGATGTCACAGGAATTCGAATATAAAGCCATATAAGCGACGGTGGTCTAATGCGGGTTAGCTCATATACCATACATTAGTGTCTCAAACTTCGCTCTTTATCACTAAGCTAATACTAACCTAATCAAATTCTTCATAAATATTTAAATCTATACTACAAACAACTAATATCAACCCTTTCTAACCGTTTATGCAAATAAAAGCACTACTCAACCCTACGCCAAACCCATTTAAAAAACAAATCTTGCAAAACATCTAGATCAATCATACACCATGTGTAAACACGGTAAGCGAGTCTGCTCACAGAAGCGTGACGTTGTTCAGACTCGAGAACAAAACAGGGACACTTCTTAAAGTACCAGATGAGAACAATAAGGATGGTTCGACGCAATATCCGCCTGTTATGGGCGTGCCGCAGACGTCCGCACGTCCGCTTACAACTTTATGAGGCGTTGATTTTGATAAACATCATCAATTGCTGTTGGTTTTGCTAATGTCTGTTTTGGCAATTTGTCTATCGCGTTCCATCGACTTTTGTTTATCTAAACAGTGACGGTTACGGATTTATTGGTTGAGTAGACAGTCGTAAATTAAGTAATAATAGTAGTATAGTTGTAACTGTAAGTAGTGAGAGCTTCGAGGTTTAGGCGCGCGGTCGAGAATATTGGCGATTGCGGTTTAAACCCTAGGGACACATCCCTCACTTTTCGAAGTTATCTGTGTATTCACAGTTAAGTATTATTTTATGGTGAAGGAAAAAACGTGAGGAAAACTGCACACCTTAAAAGTTCTTAGTAATTTCTTAGGTATGTAGTCCACCAAGCCGCACTAAGACAGCGTGGTGGACTAAGGCCTTAAACCCTCTCAAGTGTAGAGGAGGCCCGTGGCCAGGATTGGTACGTATGTATATATCTGGGCTGATAATGATGATGAAGCGTATTTAATACTGAGAATTGGACATATGTTTCCGAGATAAGTAAATATTTGTATCAGGTCTGGGTTAATAGCAAATGAGAAATCACGTAATTCCTGACCCGTAAGTACTCGCATTTTAATATGGATCTGAACAATGTTTGTGGCAGTTGGGTGTATTTATTCATTCATCCAACCGTGCCATTACAATATTCATTTATGTATACGTTGCATCCATGCAGAACTGTATAATATTGTCATTTGCAAGCCCCGTTAAAGTATCGAACATCATATATCTTGCTTTTCACGTGAATATAGCTATTGCGTCGAAGCATCATTTTTCACTTGAAATCTTTATTAAATGCTTCTTATCTGCCAAGGGTAGATATCATTGAACCTTACTTCTAAAAGCATATATTGCTGCACTCAAATCAATACCGATTTTTAAAAATAGCTATTTTTTATAATTCCAAAAGTTTTGTCCGTGTTATTATATTATTACCACCCAAAAAAGAACAGTAATTCAAAATGAGAATTATTTACGCTAATTGTAGTCTGGTAATTTTAATCCGATCACTGATGGATGAAGGTCCTTCTCCTTCGAAGCGATTTGTACCACGCAGTGGTATTCTAGACGACAGCGGACCACGTTACCTTACTAAAAAACAAAAATTGTAAGAAAGAAGGCCTAAAAATACTGAGGAAACACTAAAACAAATACAGATTTATAGCCATCCATTAATAAAAGTTGAAAGCTATAAAATTAATAAGACCCTTATAAAAGCCGCAAGAAATGTATGGCAAGGATTTCCCAGGAGCTAACCCACATAAATTCTTTAGCTTAAAGAGACACTGTTAGTGTCGCCGGTAAGTGAGGCACAGACCGACATACCGTGACTTCCTATTACCCCGCTAACTCTATGACATCGCATGCTGAATATTAATGTCATGAGCAATGTCGAAAGTGGTTATGATCATATAACTATGTATGATTTGTGTTAAACTAAAATTATTGTTTGCCTTAACATGACGTCAACATTGGGTCATAACAGACAATTTTAAGCCGGTTACTACATAATTACATTTTAAGCCTGATTAACTCATTCAAATTTCCCGTTGTTCTCTAGTGATGACTGCTTTGCGAATTGGTAAACTGAATTTTGCAGGAACTGAATGTAAGTAATGTATTTGACATTTTAGAGGCTTCAGATGTGAGAATTTTTTATCAATATATAATAGGTGTGTTATTTCATTCGTTAATCCTGCATGGTTTCCTGGTGCGTATAATAGATTTTTCAGGTTCAATTCTTGAGTCGACAAGAAGGTATTCTTGATTATTCTTAGACGCACATAGTTTTTCTTGTTTTTTAAAGGTAGGTGTAAAAATCTACATCTTTCTTTTCAATTAACATAATTGTTTCTGCAGTTTCGCGATATTTCTTTTCCTTTATACCGTAGATCTTCGCTTCATGATCTTGTTTTGCTAAATAAATAACCGTTTGTGAACAATTCTCTTCAAGTTAATGAATTTTTAATTGTTCTTGCTAGAGTTGTTGCGTTGACTCACTTATTGTGAATCTTTTACAAAGAGCAATTCTAACGAGACTGGTGTTTTAATAATAAAATATTTATACATCATTCATTTTTCTCTTAAAACTTTTACTAGCGTCAATATTTACTGCTTTATTTTATATCCATCAGAACTGTATGGAATTCTGTCTGTTTCCACCCCGTAAATGCCTTATAAATTATACATTACTGCCACTTTCTCATCTTTTTATAGTAGCTACTTCCCTTCTGAGGGTTACGACTTGATGATATGGATTCGATGTATTTATTTAATAGTTAGACAACATAATACTTACTACTAATCTTACTAATATCTCTCGAGATCCTAGCTTACAAACAAACAAAGATATTATACATAGCTGTATAACATGATACATTATTAAAGCCTTCAAGCATTTTTATGTTCCATTTCTGAACTCTTGGTACGCATTCACATTGGTATCATAACAATTTTCCGATCTAGTTATTTCTCTAATGTCAGTTACGTTTGTCTATGGTTAATGTGCCATCGCCATATAATTGGTGTTTTTTGGGTCAAAAGTGGTGTCTTCCTACAGACATTTCTAGATTTTGTAACATACTTTGCCTA
Source organism: Cephonodes hylas (assembly GCA_030295005.1). Lineage (NCBI taxonomy): Eukaryota > Metazoa > Arthropoda > Insecta > Lepidoptera > Sphingidae > Cephonodes > Cephonodes hylas. The sequence goes on along the minus strand of AP025375.1, from coordinate 2,964,583 downwards.
AAAGATTGTAGTTCTAAATTAAAAAAATACGTCTTCGAAAGTGTAAAATTATAGAATTAATATTTCCATTCTGTAGGTTTGAGTTCTACTAAGAATTTTCTAAATGAGAAGGCTCTTTCTTAGCCTTTAAGTTTTCAAGCATCCAATAGTATTTCTATTAACAGACTTGGTTATTGAGCTTATTACTTCGCTAGAATTCTTTAATAATTGACTAAAAAGTATTTTTTTTATGTTGTTTACTAATTAAAAACCTATCCGGGTAGTTGTGACAGTTAAATTAAATGATTAACAGGGTATTCTTCTAACCATTAAAATAAACCGATAACCTAATAAAACACAAATAATTTAAATTCTCGAAGATGGTGTAGTCATAATATGTTAACAAAAATTCAGCTAAAGAATGATTGACACATAAATCTGGCATCACTTCCCGCCCCTATCTCAATGAATTAATATTTGGAGTTTATCTACAATTGTCCGAGTTGCAGTGTCCGATGAAATCTTTCTATTTTATGAGACAGCCGTAGTAGTTATCTGGGAAGACGCTATCGAAATCTTCGTGACAACTACTGGTTCTTTGCCAACTATCCTATTTGACTAATGTACGCCCACTTTTCAACAACACCCCCATTTCGGATGAAATAAGCTTATCCTAAGTAATGTTCGTTGTACTAAATTATAATATTTTTCCGCTGCGTAGATAAATTGGTGCTGAAATATTTTCTCACGGTTTAAAATATTTTATCTGACTTTGAAATTTATGGAATTAAAAATATGGTTGTTTGTCTTCTTTAATACTTCTCGCCGCACTTATTGTGATTACAGACACAATAAATATACTCGTAAAGAGGTAATTAGCATAACAGGTGAAATGTATGTTGACAAAAAAGTAATGAGTATGAAGAAAGGACAAGCAGAGGAAGGGCAAAGAAAAGATGGATAAAGTGCGTGAGAGAAGATATGAAAGAAAAATTGGTGAATGAAGATATGATGGCTGTTGAGGGTGATATATAAAACATGCTGCACCTACCGCAATTAAAATTGGGAACAGGGCAAGATAATGATGAAGATGATGAGGTGTCAGATCTGTTATTTGTGTCTCTCCACTGAAAGACTTTTGTCTCTGCCTACCCCTGTGGGACTCGGGGATAAGTGTATGTACGTAAATTATGTAATACTATCTATAAAAGCTACAGCTATTTTTCAAGAATATGTAAATCTTTCTAATAATTAAGAACTATATTAGTTGAATACTTAAATAACATACTTTATTAAAATACTAGCTTTTGCACGCGACTCCGTCCGCGTAGACTACAGGGTTGAATTCAGAAGGAAAATAAGTTGTAGTCTATTTTACTTCTCAGAGTCCTATTTATGTCCATACCAAAATTCATACAATTCGGTCAAATTGTTCAAACGTGAAACCGTAACGCGTCGATCTCATCATTACTACGCGCTTGATCAATATTTTAAAACTGCAATATCTTCTAAGACACTCAGTGAAATCAAATTATGTAAAGGGCAATTTTATTTAAAATTAAATACTTGTAATGAATAACGTATTTATTTGGATAAGGATTAATATCATATTTATAAAAACACCTTCACAAATAAAGCTTTATTTTAAAATAAATTTGGTTAGGATAAAAAACGTTATAGTGAGCCAACCTTAAAAAATAGACATATGCTGCTGCGGACTTTTTTTTAGAACTTTTAAAGGCAAACAATTCTGTCATACATTATTTTAGCGAAACTTTAACCGTTTTCGCAGCGCACGTCGCGGAAGCTCACAAAAAGGAAAAAATGTCCCCGATTTCGAAACATTCTTTATTGCTGCTCCGCTCCTATTCGTCGTAGCGTGATGTTATATAGCCTATAGCCTTCCTCGATAAATGTGCTATCTAACAGTGAAATAATTTTTCAAATCGGACCAGTAGTTCCTGAGATCCTAGCGTTCAAACAAACAAACAAACAAACAAACTCTTCAGCTTTATAATATTAGTATAGATGAAATTAATCTACAAAGATATCAGCTTCATTATAAATCCTAAGACGTCTAATAGTATTATACCTTCTCCAAACATTCCCGGAGGAACCGCCCTAGATCCTTTTGTAGTTGTCCACTTTGTGCACGTCCAATACTGCGATTCCCGGAATGCAACCTGTACCTAATAACTGTCTTAAGGTACATAGGCTATAGAAATACGAACTGGGGTAATTAATAATTGCCAACAACAATCTGAATATCATAAAGGTATGTATTAAATTATTGTGACTTAATCATTTTTTTTCCTTTTTTGAGTAAATATAACGGAAAGATACTACTGTTCGAGTTAAATGTTTTTTGGGAGCGAAAAATAATATCTAATCTTTTTTACTTAATAATTAAAATAGGTCAAATAGTTAAATCTTGGTTGATTATAAAATGTACTCATTCTTACATTTGAAATTTTAGCGCAAATAAATTTAATGAACAGACAGTCACATACGAAAATAGGGGATACTATCCACACCTACAAACACTCAGACCAGACACAAATATTTGTGGGACGCAACTCACAATAAAATGTGAGCATGTAATAATTTGGATGACCTTGCAAAAATCTAGCACTTCCGCGATTTAACAACACACCTCATTGTACCTTAAATGAAAATCTAGGAAGGTTAGCCCAAGTCCAGTAACTGTTCTGTTACCTATTAGGACATCGACGAAATTTTATATATCCGGCCTTTTTTTAGTTGTATTTTTTATAGGCTCGTAGTAAATTTTATTATAGTATGAATATACTAGGTCGAGGTGCCACAGATTATAGCCTAAATAATGTTTAAATGCTTGATGATCAAAATTGTTTTGGTTTTAATGAAAGTTTAATTTCAACAGTCTATTTGAACCATTAAATAAAAGAGGAACCTGCAAAAAGTTGGTTAAACCTGATTAAAAAAATAGTATGAGATTGCATAACAGGTTAGTACCTTCTTTTTTTTTAGTTTCCAGTTTCCACGTACTTGAACCTCATCGACATTTGAATTGTGGAGTAATTTTCATTAAATATAAATTAATTTATAAATTATATTTAATTAATTTTAATATGAATTAAATATAATCATTCATTAATATGTACCTACATTTAAAAGCAAAACAGCTTTGACCCCATTTTTCTTTTTTGGACAGATTTTTGGAGTGGGATTTCTAAGATGCAACCAAATAAACGAACATTATAGGAATTCCAAAGACTAATGAACAGAAGGGACAATTTCTAAATACAATTAATATGCATGACCAATCTCATCGGAGCGTGTAGCTTTCGTTAATGCTCACTAAAATCATAATAGGTATGACATAATGTATTTAGACAGCGCAATGGGTTAACAACAATTGCCAAATTATTACGGACATTCAACCATCAATAGACGTAGATTATTGACACGTCATAATTAAATTTTACTTATAAATAAATACACCCTACAGTCACATACTTAGTTCTGACCCCATACTAGCCCTCTGGCTAGGTGGGGTGACGATATCCGCAAGGTGGCTGGCAGCGGTTGGATGAGGAGAGCCGAAGATCGAGCCCAGTGGCGTGCCATAAGAGAGGCCTATGTCCAGCAGTGGACGAATTAAGGGCTGTTGATGATGATGATGATGATGACTAGGACACTTTACGGTCTCATACCAAATATTTATCTTGGTGCGGGGACCGAACCCGCGGCCTATCGATTCACAAGCTGATATCTAGCCAACTGCGCAGTGGGGCTGCCAACACTATACTTCCAGAGCGTATTACTTTGTGTTAAAAGGTGTATTCCTACAAGCAGGATTCGCATCGAAATTTGCTTGAAATTTAAATTTGTGTGTCACCTGTATCAAAAATTCACCTGCAGTAACAAATTCTTTCGAGATAGGCGTGAGTTTCGTATGTAATATAAACGCGGTAATTGTATTGTTCCCACACTAAGTTAGGTCTTAAATAAAATAATAGAAAATACTACTACTAATTCCCACGAGGCGTAGACCGGCCACAAATATTTGCCAATCATATGTCAATATGCAGTTTATAACGAATCTATTTAATTTACAATAGAAATACTCACTCCTCCTAAAAGATGAGATCAGATGGTACAGAAGTGTTTTTCTAAACTTACGTTTCGTCAGTTATTATAGAATCACGCATATTAACTATTGAGAAGCAATGATTTTGTAAAGCTGCTGGGAATTTTCCTATAGTTAACCAAATATAACAGTCTGTTACGAGAATCGAACCCAGGTTTTGTACATTTATGCCGTGGACGTACGAGGCTTTTAATGAAATAAATTTTAAAACAACACAAAGGTGTAAAAAGTTAACACTGCGTATTTAAATCCATAGCGACTGTTTCAGTTTATGGATAAAATCAATTTTTCATACAGCTAGTGCCCCGTCAATACCGGTAGGCTTGCGCAAACATTTATATAACCGGGACATGACAAAAAAATGCTACGAAATTTCAAATACCAGTTGAAGCACAACTATTTACTGAAGGTCTTGTCAATGACGGTCCGGTATTTGGGAGACCATAGCAGCAATAATTCTAATTTTAATAATTATAAATATCACTACCTTTACCACGGTTATGTAGGGTCTAAACTGTTATGGCTAGAAGTCACCAATCAGAAAGGTTTAATCAGAAAAATATTATGAGACAAGGAAAGAAATACTCTTAATTTTATTGGGACCTACAAACGCCGTGGGCCCGAAGTGTACTTCACTAAATCTCAGCAAGTCTTTACTGGTGATTATCAACAACACTTTAGGCATCCAAATAAAGAAATGCCATCCACGTACATAATGCTACAATCACAATTCACTAAAAGTTGGCACGCCACCTTCGTAACTCCGAAAACCGTTTGGGTATTTCAATAACCGTTGAGTCTAGTAAGTTTTAAAACACTTAAAAGACAAGAAAGATTTATATAACATCTCTACAGTTTTATGATGCATCAAGCAGAATTTCATTAGGTGCATCACTTAAATGAACATGAGTAATTACTGTGGCACTAGAGGTAAATATAAACTATATTACGTCCGCTACACACCAAAAGTTATCAAAGTATTCAGTGCGGAGTAAATCTACTTCTGGGAATACTCGTGTTCTGACTACTAGAAGTTTCTTTGAGATGACTTTACTTTTAATCAAACACAAACGTCCCGAGCGAACTTACCTCATAACTGTTGAGTTTAGTTTCCATAAAGTCTGATGGTTGAAATGTTTCTGCGTTTCGAATAATAATTGGGACGAATCCTTTTACAATTACATATTTAAAAGTTTTATTTCAACTTTTATCTGTATGTATCAACCCGTTGAATTTATGGTTCAAAGGAATAAGGCTTAAGTACATTTATCCACCTTAAATTGGTTTAAATCAAAATCACTTATAATATGTGAACATAATTTTCGAGATATGTACCGTCATCATTATCATCAGCCAAGAGACGTCCACTGCTGGACATAGACCTCTCCCAGAGACTTCCAAAAAGTTCTATCCGACGCTGCGCTTATCTGTACCTTATGTACCTTAGACGTGTCAAATTCAGCATGAGTAAATTAATAAATACACCCAACAGTCACATACATAGTCCTGACCCCACACTAAGATACGAGTCTTGTGTCGTGGGTATCAGAAACTACGAGAGACTTTTCGGTTTCACAAACACCCAGACCCAAAACAAATATTTGTGGATCACACAAATATTTGTCTCGGTGCGGGGACAAACCCGCGGCCGCTCGTTTCGCAAGCTGGTGTCTAGCCAACTGCGCTAGTAATTTCTACAATGTCCTTCATTTTATTACCCAAACACAAATGCCAAAAAACCATTAACAGCCAAACCCGTCAAGCTAATACTTGCCGAGCTCAATCAATCAATATTCCAAATTTAATACATCATGGTGGCCCTACGACTACGCATTAACAATAGTGGGATCGGCTTTATACTTCAAATAGCTCATGAATTCACAACGGCCCATTGAATGGAATATCGTCGGATCCAAGGACGACGCCTGAGAATGCCACGCGAAACCCCCAGTAATGCGATCGAGATTATTTTTTTGTACGTATCAAATCTCACAGTTACGCCAGTTATGCGAATGTGTGTGTTCGCAAGGAAGTTATTGTAGTTATTATTTATTATTCAAATATTGTTTGTAGTAATTGACACTGGCACTTACATTTTCTTTGGTTGTAACATCAACTATAGTACATTTTCTCAAAAGTTTTTATATTTGTAAGTTATCCCGAAATTCAAAGTTAGAAATTCTATTTACACTCGTATGTTAAATGTTAAGAAATCATCTGATATCTATCGTATCGTACACAAAAAAAAACTGCAAAAAATTTTCAACAACCGACCCCAGACCACGACAATCTTGCGTTGCTTACTTTGGCGCCCTTACTATTTGCCCATGCCCCTATAATTAGCAACCCTTATTCCTCTCAATATTGACTCTGACCATCGCTACGCTGGAGAGTGATTAAACCTTAATCCACCACTTGTGTGGAAGCATACCCGAAAAATTCTGTACGGAGAACCCTTAGACACCCTCACCATATTTTTCTTCACCGTTAAGATTGACTATTAATAAGGCGCAAATATACTTCCGACCAATTGAACATGTAAACTAGGATTCAAACCTGAACGCTACGACTAATAGACCGCTTTCTAATCCACGGACCACCATCCACCTTTGTATATGCTGCCATACACAAATTTAATACCGCCACCCTTTGATGTTTATGGATACGTTGAAAAGGTTACTAAGAGAACATATTAGAATTTGATCCTGCTCTCAAACCAAATGAGCCGTTTTATTCCGCCCTTGCGACCTTTAAGGGCCGTACACGAAATCATATTCAAAATATTATTTACTAGCAAATCGGCTCGATTGCGTTCAGGTGAAATTTGGTTACGAGTACTCTCACTCCATTCCACAACACCTCAGCATATTCCAATACCTCTTTACTCATCATCATCAACCCATATACGTCTCACTGTTGAGCACGGGTCTCCTCTACCATTGAGGGGGTTTAGGCCATAGTCCACCACGCTGGCCTAGTGCGGGTTGGCTCTTTACTCACTTCTCAATAATTTTCATCATCATCGGCAACCTTTCTCACGTTCACTGATATAGAAATATTTTATAATTTCCTGTTTTTTTCGATTCGTTCATACGCGTAATAGGTCTACGACCAATGCTTTAAACAGTATATTGTAAATGAAGACTGTATGGGTACCTACGTATGTATGTATATTGAAGTTATCTGAAAGAAATTCGGCATATTAAAATGTTGCTTCACAATCATTATAGTAAACTTTATAGTTACTTTGTTTAAATTATTACCTCTATAAATGTTTCTTTGGTAAATATAATGGTCTTTAAATATATATTAGGATTTTTATAGCTGTACTCTCTATAACAAAAAGATAAAAGAGGTCAATATAAGCAAGTAGTATTGAAAAGTAAATCAAAATCCGCAAAACCATACCTACTTCATCAACCCATATACGCCCACTGCTGAGCACGGGTCTCCTCTACCATTGAGAGGGTTCAGGCCATAGTCCACCACGCTGGCCTAGTGCGGGTTGGCGGCCTACACACCTAAGAAATTCCCAAGAACTTTTAGGTGTACAGGTTTCATCACGATGTTTTCCTTCACCGTTAAAGCAAGTGATAATTTAATTTGAATACACAATAACTTCGAAAAGTCAGAGGTGTGTGCCTGGGGTTCGAACCCGCGACCGCCGAAATTCTCGACCGCGCGCCCAAACCTCGAGGCCATCAAACCATACCTAAACTATTAAAAATAAACAACATTATACCGAGTCCAATCAACCGTTATATTCTAAACCAAATTCAGCACAAAATGTTTCGAGGGTTCTATACAAGAATAAAGTGGAAAAAATTGCACGCGATAAAAAAAATATTCAGCGCCGACAAATTGAGAGGTTAGAGAAATTAAAAAAACACCCGCGTCAGTCACGAGGCCTTTGGCCTTTTAGCCGAAACGGGCGTATTTTGAGGCTGTATGGTCGACAATCGTACTAAAAGCTCGACTTTGTATGATTGTTCTCGTGAACTTTGTGAAAAGCATCCAAAGTAAAAGTTGCTGTGAGTTTCAATGTTGCGGTTCTAGAAATATTTTTTAAAGAAGCTTAGCTGTGAAACTTACAATCGTACAATCATATTTCCTTGAACAGGTAGGTAGAGAAGTATGTTATAACAATATTTTACAAGTTGAGTTATTAATAGAAAATTTTCTGTTTGCTTTGTACAGACTAAGACAGAAAACATTCCGATATTTTGAATTTTTCTTTGAAATATAAAACGTTTTATCCTCGAGCTAATGGCGGACGACCAGAGGTTCGATAATCACGCACCTACTTTTTGAATTTAATTCATACTCAAACGACAAAGGAAGGTATTATTAATATACAAATTCTAATACACTTTTACACCCCAATACCATATTCCGTTATAAATTTTACGAATATACTCCCATGACAAAATGTAAAAAACAATATTAAGTTGCCTCGTCGTCTCCCAAGTGTTCCGTACGATCTGGATGTCTAAGGTTCGATTCTCGGGTCGGGCAAAGGCTTAATGAGATTTTCCATTAAGCCATTCTCACTAACACGAAATCTGGAATTGGGCGCGCACTGCAATAAGCTCGCCGTATAACGTGGTATAGATATATACCTAGCGCAATTTATATGTGTGTTTATGTACGTGAACAATTATATTTCACGTCATAACGTATTATTGCTCCTTTGGGAACGTTTTGTTCATATCCTGTATTCCTAGTAGCTGCAACGCAGGCATGTGTCAATTGCAGATAAGTGATTGAATTAGGCGCTTGGATATTATATAGAGCACTATGGAATCCGGATGAGTAAATTTATAAATTAATTTATGTAATTTTCTTTTCTTTTCAAAGCCTTTTTCGTTATTTTTTTCTATTCTTTTAACTGGGAAGCTATTACTACTGGGTATATTCATTGATTACTATAATCAAAAAATGATTAAAAATTGTAAAGTGTTCGTCACGAAATCGAATAAAAAAAAATGTAATCACAAAAAATCCATAGTTTTCAAGATAAAACACGGCGAAAGTACCAGGCAAGCAGCAGATCAAAGAAATAATCTATCAACAGAATGTTACACGAGATTCTAAATTTAAACACGCGACATATTCTATCCGAAGCATCAAATGAATGATGACGCACACGTCCATAATAAACCCGAGCACGGCGAGCATTCCCGAAAACATCAAGCAAATCCCACTTCGTTACGTTTCCATATTCAAATACATCAAAACGCCGACGATGCAAAAAGACAAAGATCCCTTTTCGGGTGAAATGGCTCGCGAAACCCATCGCGGTATCTGCCCGCATGTTTTCAACCCATTCATTTGAATATATGCTTAATCCGTGTAATGACATCCGAATGAGTCTACATAATTCATTTCACGAAGACGAGAGCTGTGTACATCCATTCATACATTCGTTAAAGAATCGATTATTAAACTACTATCGTATTAACATCGCTAATGTACTCGAGAGCCGGGGCACAGGCGCGCCTTTATTCATAAATGTTCGGGGGAGAGATGAAAAGCAATATACAGCTTAAAATAAAGGCGACGACACACAAGGGGACGATTTCGATTGAATAGATGTCATGGCAGACGTTATTGCAGTTTCGGCCCTTTGACTTGGCGGTATTAAAATATATTAAACCTTTTTGCATCCTTTTTGTGCTTTTTCATCAGACAATACGTGTTGAAACACACTGCAGTGCGGCAGAAATATTCCAATTGGGTTTTTACTATTACATGGACTCCTATTGAAAAGTGTTCTATGAATAAAACTGTGAATAATATTAGAATTTCGTGAAAGATTCAGGTGTTATTAGATAGAGCGATTTTGTAAAGTGTATGTAGTGTATAGTAATTAATGTTGATAGCTTTCGTGGTGAAGTTCTGTAGTATTCGTGTATTTGTTCGGTTCAGTTGTAAAACGGGAGGATGTAGCAATTCCTGCACAGACAAAGGATGTGAATGTTATAAATCAGATGGCTCGTAGTTTATGGTATTTACTACATGCAGTTTGTATACTAAATCGTGCATAGCCAATATTTTACATTTTTATAGACACACGTTAATAGCTTACGATGTTTTTCTTCATGGACAGCCCCGGGGCGCTGTTGGCTAGACATAATGAGACAAGTGTTTATGTGATCTACAAATATTGGTTTCAGGTCTGGGTGTTTGTGAGACCGGGAAAGTCTTCCGTAATTTCTGATACCTACGACACAGGACTTGTATCCTAGTGCGGAGTTTAAGCTTTGTATGTGACTATTGGGTGTTTTGTTTTATTAGCCGTATTTGTATTGCCTCAAATGTGCACCAATCAGTTAAATATTGACGTTATGATTGCACTAATTTGAAGTACTAATTTATGTTACATTAATCCATATTCTATTCAAATATGAATGCATTTATCACAATCGCGGTACTTCATAGAAACCTAAAATGTTTACACGTTAATTTTGTAATGTGTAATTTATTTTTGTTTATTGTAGAGTCGACTATTATTGAATAAAGATTTAAATTTAAAACATTATTTGTAAGGAAATATCGCCATTAGTTAATAATATAATTTTTTCGTCAGCCAACAAAGCTCTACGCACAACTAAATTATGTCTCCCTGAAATATGAAAAAACAAAATGAATTCGAGGCTAATAAAAATCCAATATGTTTTCGACGTTGAAAACAAACAGATTTATGACATGATTGGCAGATGTCCCAGTGCGGCATTTAGCCTTACCCTCATATTTCGAGACAGGGCAGAGGGGTGGGCCTTGTTATGCTCAGTCAAAATATTCTAATGCGAAAATTATAGAGCCACGCTTATGTAAGGTTCAACTTTAACATCCCTCATATAAAAGAAAGAAAAGAAAAAAATGTCAAGGACAAGAATACACTATAATAGTTAACAAAGGAAAGGCAGAACACGTATTAAGGAAGTAAGTACACAATAGGCTCTTTTTAGGGTTGATTTCAGATGGAACATAATGCAACACTTTTCTCTTAGTTGATCAATAAATAAAGAAAATAATTAGAAACAATTTTTTCTCGATTTCCTTAAGAAGACGTATGGCAGATATCAAACAATTAACAGCAGAAGCTAGATATAAATTACCAGTATAAAGCCCTACAGTTTTCATCTGCTATGTTAAAGTAAGTTAAAAGGACCGTAAAATCAACCATGAAACTAATCGGCCAACAACGAACATCCATAAGCCATTTGAATAAGCACTCACGGCCCTTTCATATACAAAGAACTGCTTGTAAACCGAAACACACCTCTACCCTTTAGTAACGTCGGGTATCGATGTATCAAGACATAGCAACGCGTCCTCACGACAGATGATGAATATAAAATAGTACAGTCACGAACGACGAACAATCATGCATACACGACACTGTCATTAATACGTGCCGTACTTGTGTGGTCTGCTGTACAATAATTTGAGCAATTTGCTATATTGTGGTTTTTATTGTGAATTTGATGAACGATTTACGGATATTTCGGGTCAAACCTCTAATATGTTAGGTATCAAATTTTGGATTGCTTGTTGTGATCTGTCCTAGTTACCGTTTGGTAAAATTTATAGTATAGATATAGTAGCTTAGGCTTTAGGTCGGGAATCTCGACTGTTGTAGGTTCAAACCCCAGGCACACACCTCTGACTTTTCGAAGTTATAGGAGTATTCACAATGAATTATCACTTGCTTTTACAGTGAAGGGAAACATATTTTATAATGTGGAAATTTCTAATGTGTGTAGTCCGCCAACGCGCACTAGGCCAGCTTGTTGGACTATGGCCTAAACCCTCACAAATTGTAGATGAGGCCCGTGCCCAGCAGTGGGACGTAGATGGGGCAATGCTGTTGATATTGAAGAAGAGTTATAGAATGATATCAGAATAATTACAAACGACACTTTTTGTATTAACCCCTTTTTCGGACCAGCTTTTTCAGAAGTTGATAATGGCCCTTCTTTGCTTATGCAAATGCAATTCTTAAGTCTTTATAGACTTGAGAAGTAAAAATAGCTATAAATTTGCTTACAAATTACAGTAAACTTTTTATATTTAAGTGTTTCGCTGAATGGAATGTGAAAAGATTTAGCTTTGAAAATATGCAGACATTACCATATACCAAGTTCCTTTCGTGCTTAGTGAAATTATTACGAACACATTATACTTGAAAATTCTAAAATGAAATGTCTCATTCAATGTGACAATGTGCGATTGAAATTAAACATTTTTTTCTCTTGAAATCCAATATCTTCCCGAAACCGACAAAGTCCAGTCTTCATCTTCAATCCTCAAGTGTCTCTATTGTCTCTATATGACATAGAATTTGTAATATAAAAAAAACATGTGCATTACACCTTAGCCACGTAATTTTAATATTCACTTGGAGGATTAGCTTTTAATTTAAAACCACTATGTAATATTATATTAATGAACACGAACGAACGTTGCTTGATAATGTAATAATATTTTTTATTCATACTCGTATAAAAACATGTGGGCTCATTTGCTGCAAAATGCAAATGGTTTATCTAAGCCCCTACTTAGTTACGTAGAAAATGAGCTACATTTACCGAAGCATTTTTACCTTTTCGCGGAGTTATTTTTCACATACGCACGTCCACTTTCGCTTGTAAACTCTAGAGGATAGGTTATCTAGAGGATAGGTATATCCAATCCTATATTTAAGCAGCCTGTTTTAAATCATAAATGATTATGAGTGCGCTAGTCCAACGCGGTGGATTAAGCTATGTTGGCTTAGTTGTAGGCCTGTTGTCAAGGCCTGAGCACAGCTGTTAAGGAAATCAGTGCGAAGTAGGCGGACTTATATGGGCTAATAATGGTGATGATCATCGGGCTTGTTGTCATTTTTCAATAAAATTTCTAAACTGGTGTGACTGAAAATTTTATAATCAATATACTACTTTGCCCAACCTAGTTATTGAAACTAGAACTTCACAGCACTTTTAGTACCACGAGACTGTGGCATTAAATTACAACTCAAAGCCTATCAAACCTACAACTTCGTCCACATGGACTGAAAACAAATCTTGACGCATCGCTCGTGAAATAATTAGACTTTCGGGCACGTTAAGCCATCGATGACACGTGCCGGTATCCCTCAACTAATTCAAACTCTGTAAATATATCAATAAGTTGTGACAAGAACTTTAATAGGAAAACTTTGCAGGGGAACTACGCTTTGGCACTGCGTTAAATGAAATAACGCCTGAGTTACACGACAATCTTTGTTGGTCGAAGTGTATTGTCTTGGGGCGTCTTGTGCGGTTATTGAAGTTATTATAAGACTGGTGAGTTCATTAATGTTGTAGCGTTGCGCTGTTAAGGCAACGTTTTAAGAGTCATTTAATTCATCTGGATGTAAATAGCACTGCCTTTCGCAGTATAATACAATATGATCTAGAGGTCTCAAGTTCAATTTCCGGATTGTTTAAATCAATGTTTTAAATTATTACAAAGAAATGTCTGCTTCCTATAAGAGGAATGTTTAATTCGATACGATCAATTCAGCGGTTTTATTTTAAGCATAGCAAAACTCATTACCAAATTTATGGTATTATTTGTTGAATAGAAACGTACATATACAAAATAATTATACTAGTCTTGTCTAGTTAACCCACCTGTCGAGCTACATAACCAGCCAGGCTAAACTAGTTCGTCCAAATATTAATTCGATCACAGCGCCACCTAACAAACCGATTGTGAATCTAACCCGTCGCCCGTTCGAACACACAAACACGTATCAAAACCCAATCAGTTTCGAATGAGTTCGTGTCAAATTCACACAAGTCTATATTCAAAACTAGACATCATTGAGTATTTGAGGGGTAAAACCGTTTCCCTTCAAAAACCGCCGTCGTATTTATTAGATTTTTCATCAGTTTATATCTCATATAAAACCAATTTATTCTTCAACACCTTTCGACTCCAATATGCAAGGCAAGTTGGGATTACTGTCTCTGTATTAAATAAGTCTACAAAAGGACGCATTTAATTATTCATAAATACACTGTTTTAACCGTTTTTGTATAGTGATATCCGCGAAAATGACAAAAATCCAGAGCGAGCGACGCTGGAAATTTCATCGGGGTCAGTTAGGCAGTTTACGCGCGTGAAAAGGCAAAATCGAAACTCTTAAAAGCTTGTGTGAATCACGCGGAGCAATCAATGGCGTACGCAAAAAGGAAAAAATACATCCTTTATGACAGACGCAAACATAAAACAGTTTATAGTGCCTACGCAACGGTTTTGTGACACACGATTTATACCTAACCTATGCATCACAGAGCCATCCAAAGCGGCAGAGTTATTTGCGAACCCTAGAACTGTATGTTCGACGGCACCTCTATCGTAAGATATAAATACATAAATACATCACCAACCCATATACGGTTCACTGTTAACCACGGACCTCCTTTATAACTGAGATGATTTAGGCCTTCGTCCACTACACTGAATAAGTTGGCGGACTTTAGAAATTCCTGAGAATTTTAAGGTGTGCAGATTTCCTCATGAAGTTTGCCTTCGCTGGAAGTGATGATTCATTGTAAACATACGTCTAACTTCGAAAAGTCAGAGATGTATTCCAGGCGCTTAAAACCCGCGACCGCTGAGATTCTCGACCGCGCGCTTAAGCCTTGAGGCCATCACCACAACGTAAGATACATATGGACTCTTTAGAGATATTAAAACGGCGAGAGTATGTAGAAACAACGTCTCAGTAGCCATGGGTTCAAAGTCCAGACAAACGCTCAGACTTTTCAAATTCCTGTGTATATTTTACCGGCTTGAAGCTTTTGACCCAAGTCGCACACCCTTAGGGCTGAATCTATAAGGATAATTTTTAAGACCATGTTTTTCTCAAAATACCAACACATTGGCGAATTTCAGCACAATTCTTCAATTGTTTTGTGCTGTGTAGATATTTTGATGGATGAACTCTGAATGAATAAATGAACACTGAAAATTCCTATTAAAACATCTTTCACTTGTTTCGTACCTTAAAACATAAATTCATAATTCTTCTAAACTATATATTCTTTGACAGCTTTGACTTATAAATCTTTTGAATTATTTAAAGAACATGTATCAGCAGTCTCAGTTATAACACTATACTTAAAAGCTAATAGCTATAATAAAGTGGAATGTTCGTGCCATTATCAACGTGTTGTCTGGTATCTCGCCATTTTATTTTATTCGATACTAACAGGCATGCAGAAGGTTGAGTGAATCAGCAATAACTACAGTAATGACTAATGATGTTTATACGCAGACTTGTATGGAGGTTTATGGTTTGTATACGAAACATACATATTATATAGTCGAAAGGGGTAAAACTGTAATGGAATTGGGAAGAACTTCAATGGTTGTGGACAATATAGTGAGGATACATTCAAACTTAAGCTTTCTCGGCAAAAAACTTAGGTTCAAAAACACGAATTAGGCATGCGAGAGAGAATGGATAGAACATGAGAAGATATTGTTAGTGTCATTTTTTATGAGACAATTGAAACGCAGGATTCTTCAAAGTTAACCCAATAGCAGACTTTAAGTATTTATGACATAACCTGTCTCCAAGATCAATAAATTCAGGACTTTATAGTCTTAATTATACTATAAAAGACCTTATGCTATAATGAAGTATATGTTTTCCATATCAGAATTCACCAGAACTCAATATGAGCTGTCATAACAGCGATAGCCTTTGAATAATAAGCTATAGTAGCTATCAAAGTATAATAATATTAATCATGTTTACCACCTTGAACGGCTTATAAACCTAGCAATCCAATTTATTATTTAGTACAGGTTGTAAAAATAGCTCAACTTCCTTCAATCCACCGCTCAATTTACTATGAAGAATGGAAATATTAGTTCGGAAATAAAGTTTTCGCACTCATTGTTAGGTTTATAGAAATGGGTATTCATAACTTCACTGCTATAGATATGGAGGATACAATAAAGTAGAAAATTATGTTATTAATAATTACCAATTATGTACTTGACTACGAATTAATAGCTACGATTCAAACCGGTAACTATTGATTAAATAGCATAGAAAAGTTATAATAATACAGGCTTAGTGAGTGATTCTTAATGGTTGGTCCTTTGACTTAGTAAGTCCCATGTTTATCAAAAAATTGTTAATTTTTGCTTGAAAAATAAAGTATTTATTATTGACCTAATTAAATTATATTGTTAAATAGCTTGTAGGAGGTTTTTTAATGCCAGTTAAATATTAAGTGCCTGACGACATGAAATGATAAATATATGACTACTTCACAAGTTGTTGCGTTGTTTTTTAATAAGGAAAACAGCCACTACCGCAATATAACACTAAACGAATAAGAAGAAAGAAATCCGAAGCTCCTTATAGTAGAAATATCAACTCATCTGTGAAATATGACCACGCAATACTCCTAATTGCAAAGAAACCCCAAACACCAGACCCTCGGATAGATTAAGATAACGAAGCAAAAACGCCATTGTTCGATTGCGTATAAAAAGAAATCAAGACAAACGTTACACAAAGCGCTCATGCTCCATAGTCCATACCCGGCACTAAAGGAATTGTGTTACGTTGAGCGCACTATTATTCAATTTTTGAATAGCGAAATATTTGTAAAACGCTGTTTACGTAGTGACATTTGTTTGGGGACAAAAAAAGTCATACTGCCTCTTCAATAGTGTTCGTAAGGTCATCGCGCTCTACGATTTTTCTTCATCAGTCCATATACGTCCAACTGCTGGGCACGGGCCTACCCTACTATGGAGAGGGTGTAGGTTAGTCCAGTGCAGTGATGGCCTCGAGGTATGGGCGCGCGGTCGAGAATCTCGGCGGTCGTGGGTTCGAACCCCCGGCACACACCTCTGACTTTTCGAAGTTATGTGTGTATTCACATTGAATTATCACTTTCTTTAACGGTGAACGAAAACATCGTGATAAAACCTGCACACCTAAGAGTTCTTAGGAATTTTTAGGTGTGTAGTCCGCCAACCCGCACTAGGCCGGCGTGGTGGACTATGGCCTAAAACCCTCTCAATGGTAGAGGAGACCCGTGCTCAGCAGTAGGCGTATATGGGTTTTATATAATTTTAAAAGGTTTTATATAAATTTAATTTTTTTTATATATTTTAATATATTTTATCCATTGGTCAACCACATCTGTCCACGTATGTATTTTAAGTAGGTAAATTTAATGCACGACACAGTATAGACCTACTTAATTCCATTTTATGTCTTTTAGTCTTTAGTCAAGAGTATCCACCGCCTTCTTAGTTTTGATTTGGTGACGTCGTGGGATCATCGGGCTGATGTTTTAATAAACCTAGATATACAACCTCACGCCTGTATCTTACAAAGGGGTGGGAAGAAGTACATATGTGCAAATCAAAATGTGAGACATTTCGGCAATTAATGCAATTATTATATTGCCGATAACGGACTTATTTTAGGATTTCGACCTAGTTATGAGTATTTTCTAATCGAAAACCTAATAACTTTTTGCGCGACCCGGGAACCGCAACTAAGACCTCTAGATCACACGGCTGGCACTTGTACCGCAAGACCACGTTGCAGTTCTGCTAGACCTATGTATATAAAAAGCCTTTTAGTAGTATCCACGTCTCTGATAACGTATTTTATATTTATACACTATTCTCGTACCTCAGAATGGTACAATATTAACGTATTTTTATATGGAATATTATCTTTCCCACAATCTCGGACGTGAGGCATATTTATCTCCTCTGTTACAAAAAATCTTTATTCGTATATCCTTTTTTTATTCTATGTGTTATAAAAGGTTAAAGAAAAAAATTACTTCAATCCTCGAAGTAATTCTCTTTGGTTCAAAAAATATAAGACTCGTTCAAGACAAAAACTACTTTGAATTTTAGAAAACTATTATTTTACTTTTGCAGTACTTACAAAACGAATTTAAATAATCCAAGAATACGAAGAACGTTCTGGAAAAACCCTATAAAGTAATTGTGTTCAGTGGAGCATACGCAAAAGTATTGTAAGTTTGCGAAGAGTAAACCTTTTGTAAAATATCCTTATTTATACGTATTTTTTGTTGAATGGACGTAGTATTTTTTACGTAGGTTTATAAGTTCTTTGGAAGACATTTTGGATGAGATCTGGTTGAAATCCAAGAAGAATATGGTATATGGTGACATAAATATCGTCACCATCAGCCACGTCTACGTCTACTACTAGAATTAAGCCTTCCTTAAAGGTAAAGGAGGGGACTTTTAAAAATCCTCTATCTTGGAGATAGAAATACTAACCTGATTACGTAATATTTATATCAAATCTATATCTAATCACATATCTAATTGCATCAATCCATTAAATTTTAAAGGACGTTAATCTGTTCTAGAAGTCTTTAGGTAGATAATTTCTAGCGACATAAGTCCTTAAATGTCTGTGTGTAGTCCGCCAACCCGCACCAGACCAACGTGGTAGACCAAGGCTTAGGCCTTTATTAAATGAGAGGGTAATGACCTTCTTAGTTTTAGAAGAGGCCCGTGCCCGGCTGTGAGACTTATAAAGGCTGATGATGAGGTCTTTAAATTGCTGTTTAACTTTACTCCGATTCGAAATTAGAACTGGTATGCAACCTCTTCTTCTTTCTTCTTCTTCAACCCATATTCGCCCACTGCTGAGCACGGGTCTCCTCTACCATTGAGAGGGTTTAAGGCCATAGTCCACCACGCTGGCCTAGTGCGGGTTGGCGGACTACACACCTAAGAAATTCCTAAGAATACTTAGGTATGCAGGTTTCATCACGATGTTTTCCTTCACCGTTAAAGCAAGTGATAATTCAATGTGAATACACACATAACTTCGAAAAGTCAGAGGTGTGTGCCTGGGGTTCGAACCCGCGACCGTCGAGATTCTCGACCGCGCGCCCAAACCTCGAGGCCATCACTGCTACCTCTGGATTAGTTTAAATAAAACACAAAGTAGTAAGCCTTATCGCTATAGGTAATCTTGTACAAACAAACATGGAATGGAAATAATTACCTCCATTAGCTACAATGCAGTCATTTTGTATTATACATACATAATAAATATTCTAAGGTTATACAAGTTTGTGAAACGAGAGGCCAAGAGTTAAATGCTCGAACAACAAATGTTGTTGAACAAATGTTTATGTAAATGAAAATTCTCTAATATTCTGATACCCATGACGAAAGACATGTATTTATTAAATATGCCAGTAAGGAGATAACTGTTGGGTTTGTTTATTTTATTTTGCATAACATGCAACACGCATGAATCCACACAAAAATTTGGCAAAAAGTATTACTCTTGTCACTTATGTTTTAACTATACAAATAAGGTGTGTAGGCGCCATTTAAAAAAAGTATCGAACGTACTTCACCAAGCTGCCGTATATCTCCATACCAAAATTGACGTAGAATTTTTCAACGACTTTGCGAGTAAGCGTAACAGACAGGGTTACGTGACCATGCCGACCGTGCACCAGCTTGCGAAACGAGAGGCCGCGGGTTCGATCCCCGCACCGAGACAAATGTTTGTGTGAACCACAAATATTTGTTTCGGGTCTGGGTGTTTGTGAGACCGAAAAAGTCTCTCGTAGTGTCTGATACCCACGACACAGGTCTTGTAACCTAGTGTGGGGTCAGAGCTATGTATGTGACTGTTGGGTGTATTTATTTATTTATTTATTATTTATTTTACCATAGTTTATTCATTTTAGTCTACGATTTGGCTAATATTATGTAAAAAGTAGCTTATATCGTATCCCACATTCCCATCTACTGCACCTATGCTGACCAAAATTCATCTAAAAATTGATTTTTGTCCCTTAATTTATACAAAAATATAAATTAATTATATTTCAACTCTAGGTTTTTTTAATCGTTTTCATTCAAAAATCTTTCCATAAAATTAATATAAACTTACCAATAACACTCAAGAACACAGACAGAGGTAACTAAAAGTGTTATTACCGTTGTATGAGTCATGCATAAGGGAAATTACAGTCAGATTTCAATTTAAGCCGCCAATCAAAGAATCCATTGAGCACACGTGCACTAACGTGGTAATACACGGAATTATATCGCTAATTGCTCGCTTTCGCCGACTAGCTGTGCTCTATTATCGCATAGCCAATTAGAACTTATCACAACTTTAATTCTGACTCGTAGTGAGAATAATCTTGATTAAATGTCAGTTTTATAAATTGTTCCAACTTCTACGGAATGAGAGATGAAAAATATGTGAATTACGGGCTATAAGTTTTACACCGACGGAAAGTTGGTTATTGGCGTGAGTTATTGGTGAATCTCAGTGCTGTAGTACGTTAAGCAGCGGGGTGTGAAACAAGGACCCATATATTCCATTCCCGATTGAAAAAAAATGAGTGTGTGAGTTTTCAACTTAAAAAAAAGTTAAGTCAAAATTATTTATTTCAGAATAAGTATGTATAATGCAAAATACAAAATTATGATGACAATGATATGGCGAATCGCGTAAATATTACGTCATAGGACACACCAACTAAAACCTTTGTAATAAGTCAAACGGACAAACCGATACGGCAATAAACCACGCGCGTGTCGTAACGATGCGTCCACATAATCCAATAGCGGTGCATCCACACATATGGCTGAATAAAATGGACTAAAACAATGAACTGGTTGATGCAGGATACGCTGGTTACAATGGGAATACGCGAAAACTAAAAAGTACGGGGTTTTAACACCGTCACACGCGGACATGGACGTGTGAGGCCCCAAATGTCAGCCGCGTGCTGGAAATGCTTTTTGGTGTGGCGCACGGCGCGGGCGGCGGCGAACAACTGTAGTTCCAAATTTTAAAAAAATATAAAGATCTTTTTGGTCATCCTGCTTACCATGAAGATCGGTGTTGTTATTTCGTGCCAGTACCTGTAAAAAAGTAAAATAATATATTTTATTGCTATTCGAAAAAATCGTAGATCTAGTGTAACGAAATAACAATGGTTGGAAGAAATTTTATATACATACGTTTAAGTTTAATTTTTGTTTTTATGAGTCAAAAGGTAAATGAATGCTTTTTATGAAACAATTTTATTACAAAAACGTATTGTTCATTTCTTGTTGCATATTTCATTTTCAACTTTACACCGAAGTTATTTACGTATCTTAACGTCGTGTTTTTATCAAAAAATATTTTATCCGATTTTATGTTTTCTCACAAAATATGACATGAAATAATGTTATATAAATCACCTATAGGATAAACAAGAAAAAATACACATTTCTACCTCATTACATCATAAGAGTTCCACGACTTGCGGGTACCAATTAATTAGGAAACCATAATTTAATTCAACCGCGTTTATCCAACAGAAAATTGAATTTCGAATAGCATGCCCACATTATCTCGCGTAATTCGGTGACGTCACGGAATACCGCTGGTCGTTTCAACTCTGACCACACCACACAGATAGAACAATGCGGTACGTTTCACGGCGTGACCACGAGGCGTGACTGTGACTGTGCCTTACTGTACCACCTATTGCCTACCATTGCCCCGTTTGTGTGTACTCATAGGCTTATGTTGAAGCGTTGTCATCAAATTTATGATATTAAAAAAAAACACCTTGTTTTTCCAGCCTAGCGTTCGATTTTTGAATAGCTGTTTTAAACGAATTTCGCTTTGATAAAAATCTGAGTTTGGTCATATGATGAAGTTCTTTTGAATTTAAAAAGTTATCATACGTGACTGTTTTTTAAAACGGTTTAGTTTGCTTACGTATATAAATATTTCATGTTCTAACGTCAATTCGTTTATTATAAAAGCCTTTGAATTTATTAATTATTTCGAATATGATTCAATATTCGAATAATTATACATTTTTCAAGTTCATGACTTGCCTTTGAGCTATTAGTTCAGGATACAGATAATTAATATTGGAAAAACATTGTTCTAAACAAAAAAGGGATTATTAAAGCCAAATATTCTACAAAAACTATAAAGGAAAAACCGCAAAAATTATACGAACATGTTTAACAGTAATTTTGAAGTAATTACCATTATGTAGAGCCGCTGTTTTACTTAGCATATTTTACCACATAAGCAGAATATTCTGAGGAATGGTTTGAATAAATACTGACAGCCGAATTTCACAATCTTGGATTCCGGTCTCAAATCTCAAACTGCCCGCCATATTAGTCTCTACTGATGAGAGATGTACAGTATCTTTGTTAATTTGTAGGTATCAGGCGCAATTCATTCTTCTTTTTCTTTCTTTCTTATATTTCATTCTAAAAGAACATTTTTTTTACAATGTAATTTGTCGACGTTGTAAACACAAATAGCATAGCAAAAGCCCACTTTTCCTTACAAAATTCCGAATGATTAATCTTTAAATCTCCATTCAACTAACACAATTTGATATAAAAATGAGAATGTCCGGATCCCAAAATAAACAGTTATAAACTAGACATAGCAAAATTATCTATGTAAGTAACGAAAATCTTAAAGACATGTTAATTCTTAATAAAAAAACAACTATAATCTGCATTTTTATAACCACGTGAGTTACGTATTCCTCAAAAATGGAAGGAATAATTATAATAACAGACATTACGCTCTCAAAAACAACACACGAATCATCGGATTTTTTTTCTGTCTGCCAAAACAGGAAGCTTAATTAAAACGTTGCATGAACGCTCCTCCAATACATTAAGAGTGAAGGTTTTAAAAATGTGTAATTACAGCATCTAAACGAGCCTTATTCATTAGACTAGATAGTCTGCGTTCAATAAAGCCGACGGAAGTTAGCTGCAGGCGGAATTAATCCAGCGTTAGCCAGTTACGTCGAAATGTGATATTAAATTTTGTTAATATATTAATTAAATTAAAGTTTCGCTAATTTGTAAGTGGAGAAGTTGTGTAGTTTGACGAGATAGAAAAATAAATAAACCCAACAGTACATTAGTCCTGAGTTGTCGCCAGTCAGAAACTACGGGAGACTTTTGGGTCTCGCAAACATCCAGACCCGAAACAAAATATGTGTGGATCGCAAAAATTTATATTTGTCTCGGTGCGAAGATAGAACCCGCGGCCTCTCGTTTCGCAAGCTGGTATCTAGCCCACTGCGAAACGGGACTTTAATGAGTCAATGTGACTGCTAATTAGTTACAAAAACTTCATAGCATTATAAAGCCTTTTCGAAATACCCTTTATACTTGAAGAAGACAACATAATCAGATCAGTACGGATACAAGTCGACGACCAACTGCGATCCCACATTAATAAACAATCTATACATATGACAGCAATGTGCTTTGTGAAAAAAGAAACCAAGAGCAATAAGTTATTAAGTATAATAAAATTAATATGGGTGCTGAAATGCACCTCTGCCCTTTCTTTAGAGGAGTTCAGGCGTAAGGTTAAACATATATGTAAATAAAATTTTAACAAGTCGCTGCACGGGAATGGAATCTCCAACCACTCTAGGAATCTTACAAAGCGCGCCATTTAACCATCGCTAGGACATTGTTGATTCAATACAGCAACTTGGAGACTGATATTAAGCGAATCGCTCAAAGCAACTTGTATAAACCCAGAGTTACTGCAGATCCAGCGATAGATGTCTTTCCGATATAAAGTTTGATATACTTGCCAATCCCTGGACAAGCAGCGTTTGAGAATTCAATTTATCAACATATTGCTGTCCATTTTCGATGATATTGATACGTTTTCGCCAGTCCCAAGGCAGATGGACTCAGAACTGTATGTGGATGGGTCAGAACTAGTCATATGCGTCACTGTTATTTGAGTCTACTGAAATTAGTAAGGGTTTCTTATTGAACAATGTTCGAAGAATATTTTCAATTATATTCTTGGTTTAGCTCCTAGCGTGGAATTCATATTAAATTATTAATAATTGAAATTGTTTAGTTTTAATAAATGAAATTATTGTGATATTATTTTTCGTTTTTCTGAAGGTTTATTTATTTATTTATTACTCATAAATCGTCATACACTAATTAGCATGAATTAAACAGGACTGTGTTCATATACATAATATTTAGAAAAAATCACAGTATACATAAACTCTTCCTTTAATTCCATCCTATTCCTCTAAAAGATCGCCTTGAGCGATAAGACCGCTTATATCATTAATAATTATACTACTTTTCCCTCTGCGATCTTGTTTTGTTAATTTTCTCCGCATGTAAAATAACAAATAAATCGATTATCACATTATCCAAAAACTCATTTATACCTTTATTTATATTACCCGTAAACAAACTTCAACATCCGAAATGAGCAAACATTTTTATGAGCGGAAGCTAACGTCACAACCTAACACATGCCAACAGTTGAAAAGCACTTATGATTTTATCCCGACACCGTCAACCGATCGTACTCGCAATGTCCGTTCAGTTCGAATTCTATTTTGATCAGTATTGGTATTTGCGAACTATATTCGGCTATGTAAACATTTCACGTGAACTTCAACGGAACCGTCGCGGTTGCAGCGGCACGAGCATGGGTAATATTTGCAATCACTTTGGTTAGGTTTTTAGATGCTTTGGGTATTAAATGAAGAAGCTATTAGAGAAGAATTGTGAGGGAATCTAGTAGATATAAACGGTGGTCGATTTTTGAACGATTTCTTTTCAAAATCTAATCCGATAACCAACTTTTTTAAATAAATTTGTTAAGTAGTTCCTAAAAAAACCTCAAAATCCGATACTATCTTTCCAACACCTCCGGTTTATGTTCTTCTAATTAACTTTATTAAGCAGTAAAAGACGAGTTAGGTTACTGCTCGATGTCATTTCAGTGCGTACTGTCAATCCTGGTTTACAGGAATACCAGTGGTGGGTGTATAATCGGACAGTCTAATTGAACTTTATCGAGAATTTATCGCAAAAAGATATGTATGTCGAACATAAATATTTTGTCAAAATAATGATTTTCTTCTTAAATATAACGTCACTTTGCAAATTACGTACTGGTATGATAGAAAGTATGCCAGTCATCCGTTTGTCAACGTGTTGTTACAATGACAAGAATATTTTGCACTCTCTTGTATTTTCCTATACCTCATTCACGATAAGTTGATTCTTTTGGCAGATGTCAATTTTTCTGAGACATGACTTTGAAATAAAAAACGTATTATTTTATTATTTTAATGATTTGATAAATATAAAAAATACATACAATACAAAAGTCCCTAAAGATATAAGCGTTATCCAAAAATTTTGAGACTTTATTGCTTCAAAGTAAAATTAAAATAGGAATACTGAAACTAATTGACGTTTGTATAATGTTACATCGTTCGGACGGAAAGGGACGTAACATCGTTCATATCGATTGCCACGTCGATAATTTTATTGAACGCTATGATGATCATGGCAGTGCTCCAGTTTCTTAATAAAAACTGTTTTAAAGATAAAACTATTTAATTTTTCAACCTTAATTTTTACATACTGCGTTATTTTTGGACCTCCTGTCAACTTAAAATAGGTTGTTTAGACCATAAAACTAAACAACTTTTCCAAAGAAACATGGGTCGAAACGTGATAAATAATTCGACCCTCCCATAGAAAACTGCTCACGTGGTCGATTTCGTGTAGCAGGTCTGAATTTTTTTTTTACTTTTCGACCCGTGTTTCTTTGGGGAAGTTGTTTACTTCCGTGGTCTAAAACACCTATTTAAATTTGGCGGGAGGTCTAAAAATAATCCTGTTTAAATATTAAATAGGTACTTATTATGACCCACCACCGCTTATCTAAATAATGTTTTATATGTCGAAAGTAATAAAGAATTTCACACATAATGCAGTATTTTAAAAAGCAATATTTTTTAACTTCTCGATATTTTCTGTTTCCCATCATTAGTCGATATGCCAAAAGAATCAACTTATCGTGAATGAGGTATAGGTTTTAGAATGAATAATAAATTATTTACTAGGTAAAATTTAAATCAAAATTATTTATCGAATTAATATAATGCCCAAATAACAAAACCTTAACGCAAGTAATGTAAAGTATAAGAAGTTCAATTTCACCTACAATTAGTCGAAATTTAGCTGAGACACAGACAAAACTTACGATACCATAAAAGTGTAATAGCCTGGCAATGCAGTAATTAAATTGAGGTTAATTTTTCCGTCTATATTCTGCCGGTGCAACTAACAATTGCTTGTACGTGGTAATTGCCACCAGCAGTTTCATAAACGTTCTAATATTTCACACGAGACTAAATATAACGCTAGCAGCCATGTTCAAATAGTTGTTTGTACATAAAAATGTTTTAGTGGGTTTAAAGTTTTACGTCTTGCGAGCTTGGCAAGTTACCTAAAAGACTTGATAGCGTCCATTACGTGTTGAGTTCATCAAGTTTTATACTAGAAATATATTTTCTAATCTTTGTGCAAAATAATAAAATATAAAAAATAATTTATTGATCTCGTCAACATTAATTTAAATTATCTATATAAACTTAAAGTTCATTAGTCAGGAATAATTGGTAACTAGCAATGATATACAAAAGTACATTTGCTGAAATTATTGATTCATCATTGTATCTACGCATTACTTATTCTATGTAGAATAGATACCTACCTCAATATGATAACTCATAGTATAATGTTTGTTTACCAAGTGTATGTTGACGAAAGGATGACTATTTTGTCTGTATGTTCTAGTTTTTGCATAATTTTATTGCGATTCAAGAAGAATTTCTCTGAAATCCGCGATCTCTACAATGCATGGCATATATGAGTACTGCGACGAGGCATTACAGTAAAAAAAACACAAATATTTTGCAATGACTGCACAAAGCACATAAAAATTCAACTCAACAATAATAAAACGCAAAAACTTTTACTTCCCCACGGAAAACAAAACGTAGGCATCACTTAAAACGTCAAAACCTAATGGCGGTTCAATATTGTCCTATAATTTGCGACCGTATATTACATTGTCAATGGAGGTTGATATCTGTCTATTATTTCCCACAATCCAGCTACGCCTTAGGCCTATCCAGGCGATATGCCAAGTTTCCCAGGACATTCGCATGATTCACGAATGGTAAGCTCGTGACTAGCCTAGTAATTGTGGCTGAGTCGGCCTAACGCCTTTGTCTTCGATGCGACTACCAATGGCAGCTATTAGTGATGAATAAAAAATATTTTGACACGTAATAGCGAGCACGGGTCTTGCTATAATCGGTGGAATGAATAAAATAACAAGAGGAATTCTACGGTAGAACTGGAGTGGTGAAAATCGAAAGCTTTAAATATTTGATGGAGGTAATGAGTGTGAAAATAGGATATACATTAATTACGTGGTGTCCTTATGGAATGTATTATTCAATTGTGCATAAATAATGTACGTTCATCGGAATTACTTTATTTGTAAAAACAATAAACCTTTAGTCTATTATGATATAAGCTCAACGTTTTATGATGAACAATAATTTTAATTACCATATTATTATCAGTAAAAACAAAGATCGCACCTACATATTAATGCAGAGAAAAAGTAAATTGATAACTAAGTTATAGAAAAATACGCAAACATTTTCTTACTTTTTAACGCATATTACTTTGTTTTTGAATAAGTTTTTTTTGACTGTGTATTTTTAAAAGTTTGTTTTACTGTAATCTACTACTGTCCTTTCTAATAATAATTTCAAACAGACTTCACCCACAATCCATGATTCATTCTAAGCCGCTCAAGTTACTGTAACATCTTATTCAAGACAGCAAGACTCTATTGCTTCAGTACGTTTCAAAAACCCATCAGCAGAATACCATACATTATTTTTTGCACACAAAAATATCCCTCAAAATAGACTTAAAACTGTTACCTGCATTACGTCGCTACTTAAACCACGAACAGACAAACAGTTCCTACACGGATAAATTCCATCTGCCTAGCCTATTCGTGTTAAATTTAAATGGTAAAATTGTATACGCTTTGCTGTAAACAAAGAAAATGACCAACAAAAAGTTTGGTAAGTTGAAATGGCTACGAACCGGATAAACATTACCATTCAGGCATTACGTTGCAGAATGTATACCAGAATTATGTTTATATTCCACGTGTGTTGAAGATTTAAACGAGGTAAAGGCTTTTGAATTTTATATGAAAGCAGTTGGTGTAGAAATTATTACATTACTGGCTTATCAGAGCAGTGTACCTTATGTTGAAGTCATCCAGATGTTTGATCATTGATTTTGATTCGATAGTGTAGTTACTCGTTTGTTCTACGACTGGCCTACTACCTCTTTGCCACGGAATGAATGTGATGAGTTCAAACGATTGTTCAGTTTTCGGAAATCTCAGAAGAAGCATATTGGCATTTTTTGTAGGTGGACTTAATGCCTGAAGCATTCTTCTACAGTCGAACGTAAGGTGATGCAGAGATGAGATTAGGCATATGTGTAAATGTTTTCCCAAAAATATTGGCATTGAAGCCTACAAAAAGGCTCACCTCTTATGACTTGGGGCTTAAATTAAAATTGGGTTGTTGAAAGAAATTAACCCGTATGACTGGTATGCAAATCATTCCTATCTAATACTTTGAAATAAGCAGTCACATAAACAGTGTATTCAACATAACGTCGTGAACTACAAATAACGTGCCCTCCAAAGTTCCGTGAACCCAAAAACCGTGTCTAAAGAAGGAAATTTTCTATGCGATAAAAATCACGTCATAAAACATAATATAGTTACAGCAAGTCTACGTCTTAACAATGGAGCAGAGTCTAAACAAATGAATAACCAAATAAGGACGTTCATTAACATAAATTAAAGATAGCAGAGCCTTAGCGTTAGGCGTCGAACACAATGGCTTTAATTTGAGTCTTCGTGTGTTGAACAGAATAATAATTCGAGCAAGACTTGAACAGACAAATTAGGTGTTTAACAGATGAAATGTCGTTCATATTAAAATTAATTACTAAGAAATCTCTAGACGTTCCCTTTCTTTGTTGCTTCTAAGAATTAAAGGATGTGGCAGGTATATAATTTGTTACTCAGAGCATATTTGTATGACAGCTTTGTTTATTCTTCTCCTTATCGACTAGAAGTTTACAAGAGTGGTGTGATTACATGAGGAGAATCGACAACATTATAACACGGCCCTGGCATGAATAACCCCATTATGATTAATGGTATATGGTAAATAAGTAGCTAGTAATAGGCCTTAGTCCACCAGGCTGGTCTAGTACGAGCTGGCGGACTACACAACAAAGATACTTTAAGAACTTTTAGATGTTCAAGATTCCTCACGAAATTTTCCATCGCTATTAAATAACGTGATATTACATTATACTCATAACCAGTGTTGGGCAAATGTTAATTGAACTAACAATTAAAAATTAACAATTAATTAATTGTATTTGCAGTGACAGCAACTAACAACTGATTAATTGTTAACCAGGTTTTATACAATTAACAATTGATCAATTTTTAGTTATTTTGCGAAAAAAACATTGACAATTAATATTTAACAATTAATTTTTTTTACCAAGTATTAGTTTAAGTATTGGGTACATGCGTGTGCGGATTTGTTAAGTTTAGTGTCCCTACCTAGTCATAAAGAGTATATGAGATAATTAACGTTAAACATCTACAAGGTTTGCGGACCCCCCTTCGTACAAAATAGCAAAATTTAATTGTTAATTTTAATTTTTTCATCAATCGATTGAAAAAAATAATTGCAATAATTTAATCGCGAGCTGCAATTGATGTGCATTAGTTTAAATAATTAAATTGTATCGCGCGATTAATGGTTAATTGCAATTGATTCAAATTCAATTAATTTAATTGCAATTAATTTTTTAGTCAATTGATTAGTTCAATTAAAACTTAATTGATTGATGCCCAACACTGCTCATAACTTACAAAAATCTAACTTGTATGCCTGGGGTTTGTATCCGCAAGTACTGAGATTCTCTACCGAGCGCCTAAACCGTCATTGTGTCAAGGTAGTGATAAAGTCACTCTCTTTTAAAACCCCAATTGGTTTCCCACCAGCATGGTCAATTTGCCAGCATCAGAAAGAGGATGGTCAGAAGCTGTTAGTCACAATCCGAGTCAGTGTTACGAGCTTTGCAAAATGGAAGCAATCAGAATTTTAACCGGTTTCCGAAGGCTCGAAGCGATTCTAAACTCTATCGGACGTGAAATCTCAATTTTGAATCGGAACCTCCCTCAGTGAAATCCATTAAACAAAAAGTTACAGAACGATTCTCATGGAATATAATCAAAACCTTTATTTAGGTTTTATTCTTACAAGCGAAGGAACCGACAATAGAATCAATCAAAATCAAAACCTATTGTATGGTTTCAGTCTGTCGCAGTATGAATCAATAAAACTTAATGACTGACTTCATAAACGCCTCGTTGAATACTATTAAGATATCGTGTAATTGCTTTTTTACAGTGACCAAGCCTTGACGTGTGCATACAAACATATAATTAAGTCGTATTTCAAAGAGGTAGGTAAGCATATAAAAACTTTTTCGAGCTATATTTAATTATCACATAACAAGTAAAGTTATTCCATGACAAAAAAGAAACATTATGGAATAATCTAATAAAACTTTTCTTGACCCCAGAAGCGAACTCGCGACCTTTCGACTGCACGAAAGATTAATGCTTCGACTTATGAATCAAAAACTATGTTTTTTGTTAGTTGTTCATATTCAGAGTGTCTGAAAAAGATCTCAGTTAAAGATATTAATATGATCTCCCATTGTTACACAAGTAACTGTTACGGTGTGATTTTATTTTTGTTTGTTTTTTTTTTTAATAAAATGAAATAAAAGATACTTACGTATTTTAAAAGTATTTCTGAAATTTGTTAACCAGACACGAAAGATTTTTATTATCTTCTCAAAATCAACATTGTAGCAATTATAGCTTAGTCTTAATAGTATACAAAATACTTTCCACACTAATCAAAGTTACTTCATTCCATTCCACTCAGCGTAAACATGAAAAATTTCAAACAAATTTACATAACCTACCTCAACAAGTCTTATTTCCGCAACAAAATCTTCAAAGATCTCATCTCCATTATAATCGAAATTCATACAAGACACAGAGCTTTGGTAATACTAATATTATTATTATATCTATTATGTTTGTTGTTAGAGTATTCTTGTATTTTCCTATTTCCATAGACTAAAGATTTAATGCCTTACCGTGGTACGAACTATGTACGTAACAGCCTAGTTATTTTATTCATAAATCCTGCCAGTTATCATACTCGCCCCACCTACCATACATACATAAATGCTAATTTTTAAACTCAGCTTAGATCGTGAGGTTAAAGAATACGGTCAGAATTTTTTATGACATTTTTATGACTGCCTCGTGGTCTTGCGGTATAGGTACGCACCGTGGAATCCAGAGGTTTAGGCTTCGATTCCCAGGTGGCGGAAACTGTTAAAGTGTCTTCTTTTAGTAAATTCTCAGTATCAGTACGATATTTGCCAAAAATGGCGACAAGTTTCCTTTCTTTTGCTTGAAGCATAAAAACCGTTTGCGA
The DNA here is from genome assembly GCA_030295005.1 of Cephonodes hylas. Taxonomy (NCBI): domain Eukaryota; kingdom Metazoa; phylum Arthropoda; class Insecta; order Lepidoptera; family Sphingidae; genus Cephonodes; species Cephonodes hylas. The sequence goes on along the minus strand of AP025375.1, from coordinate 2,932,882 downwards.
AATATCGATGGTTTTTTGACAACTCCATAAAAGATATGTAAATATAAATCCGTATGTTTAAAAAAAAATCTAATCCCTAATCATAATACGTAACATGACCACTTCCTATCTTTCATACTACAAATCTTCTAAGCTTACGTTCTGAAGTGCTCTAAGAAATTGTATAAAGGTGGTTCAAACAGAGAATCTCATTATGTGTTGTTGATCCGTGGCAGTAGAAATCATGACAGAAAGCAGCCGGTGTCAATCGGGGCCACCTTCCGTTCCATCCCGGGGGAGCGAACCGTATGAATACATGCATTTTAAAAATACATATGAATGAATCTAGAATGTTCTATGTTTTATCGCTCCGCATTTACGACCGTTGAATTTCTTTAAAATATCTCATGGTAAATATTTATTTGCGGTATTTGAATTTGGAATTGTTTGAGGGAATGTTCTAGAGGTTAAGTTATGGAATACTTGGTAATTTGGTGTTCGGTAACCATATACCACTGCGTAGAAGAGATATATAAATCCTGCAATAGTAATACTATCCGGTTAATGTCAGGCCGGCATAATTTTGTCGATTGCAAAACTTAATTGCAATTCTCTCTACGCTTAATATTAGATAAAATAAAACTAAAACTTAAGTAACGATAAAAAATAATGCTTGCTGTGGACTCAAGCTCTAGTCTCGAGTGACCCCTTCTAACTATCGTCTAATGTCCATAGTTATAAAACCTTCTAGAATATTCTAAGCGCAACGGCACTGCGTTAAAAATTCACCCTAGCCGCATCCTCAATCTTCTTAATTAATTCGAAGAAACAGCGTAAGTCACAGACAAGCGGTGACAAAGCAGGATACAACCTTATTTCCCCGTCGAAACTTATCGTGACTGGGCCTTCTTGGGATTCAAATCACGTTTTCCGCAAGAACTCGATTGCTCATACTAAATACACCCTCCATTTGAACTGTTTGTACTCGCATTCAACGAAAGTTTCGGATAAGACGGCATGCTGTACAAACTTAGGCAAGGTATGATAACTAAACTTTACGACAATAACTTTGTTTCCATTCAACATTTAAACTTGAACAAAAATAATGATCATAATTGAAATATGATGCGTAGACCGGAGTTTCGTTAATATTTTTCTGCTACCTCTATTCGTCAAAGATGTTTCTTGGTTTTGATATCACAGAAATAGTCCAGTATAAAATTATTTGAATAAAGCAAAAAAGTATTGAAGCGACTCTTAGCTCAATTTGTATCAAGTCTGTGACGTCGACTGCCTTCAGCGGATGTTAAAACTTCGCAGAGAACGCTTTTAGTGGCTAAAATTTCCATTCCGGAGTCGTGAAGTATTACTTTTGAGATCGTGACACTATACACAAGACGTATGGAACTAATTAATATATTTAGCAGTGCGCATTTCCTTAACAAGTCTGGCATAATTTGATTCACTTTAGTAATGGATTCATTTGAACTAAGAGCTAGGAATAAAAGGATTTTGGAAAGCTTTTATGTTAAAAGATTTGAATAATAATTATAGTTAATGTGATTATGCGATCGCGTCTAGACTGTTAGGTCGTGCTAGCTTTAAAACTGTAATGAGGTAGCTCGGAAATATTTTCAATTTAATAACGCTTCCTTTTACACGTAATAGTTTTCAAAATCATCGATAAAATCTCCTAAGTAATATTAATCTACATAATTCTTAGATTTTTACATTCATTAATTACATTCTTATAAAATCTACGTCTATCTACAGTGGCTTGCCATATTATTATGGACAGTCACATTTTTTTCATTTTTTTTCTTTGAGCACATCTAACTGTAATCTTAAGTAGTGTAAGACTTGTTAGAAGTCTTTTACACATTCACGATACCTCTTTAACTTAAATTTTAAGTGGATTTCAAGTGTTGGAGCATTCATTTATTTTAAAAATATTTTTAAAAGCGGGAGAGTCGCAGAATCGTTGACACGCGTAAAAATAGGAGACGTTAATAATATTATTTTAAAAAGCTATTTAGTGAGTTTGTGTTATAAATGTTAATTAAAAGTAATTATTATTTTATTGTTATTGATGGAAAAGTATTTTGGCGTCAATTTTTATCACAATATTATTATTATTACTTTTTAATGGTACTCAGTATGAGTCGACGGGTTGATTTGTTTCCAAAAAAAAAATCTGTGGTTAAAACCCTCCTCCTGCATCCGAATCATTCTCAAAGGAAGATAGCAGAACTTGCCGGAGTTTCTTAGCCCGCTATTAGTAAAATAAAAATAAATATGGAAAAAAATAAGCCACTTTTGCCCAAAAGAAAAAGCAAATGTTGAAGAAAATTGATTACCACGCAATGGTCTGATTGGAAAATTCGGGATAATTGTTTGCAAAACTGAAAGAAAAGTGGTGATCGTTTAACGTTAATGGTTCGGGAATCTGAAATACCAGTTTTTAAAAGAACTGTAACGCGGAGGTTCGCAGAGGAAGGTCTGACAAGTTATCGACGATTTAAGAAACCGCGTTTGACTGAAGCAATGAAAAAAAACGGCTTGCCTGGGCTTGTAAGCACCATTCGAAGACTGGAATATGGTCAGATTTAATACTAGCTTCTATTTTGATATTTTCAAATAATTTTTTCACAAAATTATTCATACAATTACTTTTTTTGGATGTGTTTCTCAGACGAACGTTATAATAACTCGTCTCACAAATCGTCGATAACTTGTCAGACCTTCCTCTGCGATCCTCCGCGGTACAGTTCTCTTAAAAACTGGTATTTCAGATTTCCGAACCATTAACGTTAAACGATCACCACTTTTCTTTCAGTTTTGCAAACAATTATCCCGAATTTTCCAATCAGACCATTGCGTGGTAATCAATTTTCTTCAACATTTGCTTTTTCTTTTGGGCAAAAGTGGCTTATTTTATTCCAAATTTATTTTTATTTTACTAATAGCGGGCTAAGAAACTCCGGCAAGTTCTGTTATCTTCCTTTGAGAATGATTCGGATGCAGGAGGAGGGTTTTAACCACAGATTTTTTTTTGGAAACAAATCAACCCGTCGACTCGTACTGAGTACCATTAAAAAGTAATAATAATAATATTGTGATAAAAATTGACGCCAAAATACTTTTCCATCAATAACAATAAAATAATAATTACTTTTAATTAACATTTATAACACAAACTCACTAAATAGCTTTTTAAAATAATATTATTAACGTCTCCTATTTTTACGCGTGTCAACGATTCTGCGACTCTCCCGCTTTTAAAAATATTATTAAAATAAATGAATGCTCCAACACTTGAAATCCACTTAAAATTTAAGTTAAAGAGGTATCGTGAATGTGTAAAAGACTTCTAACAAGTCTTACACTACTTAAGATTACAGTTAAATGTGCTTAAAGAAAAAAAATGAAAAAAATGTGACTGTCCATAATAATATGGCAAGCCACTGTATATGTTTGACACAATGTTATAAATGTCATTTATTTTTTTAGAATTTACATTCTTAAATAAATAATCAAATATTCTTGTCGATTTGTCAACTATTTCCAATACCACCCCGCATATTTGTAATATTGCGAAGTCATAAAAAGTCTAATACTTCAACCCTCGTTCCCCATCGAACTGACTATTCACATTGGAATACCTTCTGTCAATCCCTTAAGAAGGCACGGATGATTTAAATTCTAGAGGGGGAGATGGTCCCCTAGCTCCGATCCTTTCAAATTGAAACCATCGTTTGTCTAACATTAGCGTTTAAGATCTGTATTCAGTCAACGTGCGTCGTTTATTGGGATTGTGAATAGAAATCGTTGTGCGGTTAAAGCTCTTACTTAGAAAGTCGTTTACTTTATTTATTTCAAACTGTGTTTAGTTTCGAGTGGGCATATTGGGTAATTTTGTGGTGAATTTGGATACTTTTTTTTGGCAAATATAATTGATTCACGTCAAAGTGTTAAGCCTGAAACAAGGGCCGTTATCTCGCGGTACATTTGTATGCCTGGCGATATAGAGGAACCGGGTCCGATTCTCGAGTTAGGAAAGTTTTACTTTGTGAAATTCTCAATATTATCAAGGATCATAGGTAGGGTTTAAGATTTAAACAGAATTCCACTTCTGCCTACTCCTTTCTGTTTGTTCTTATCATCGCCAATAAATACTATTTCTTCCTTTTCACTTTTATCTGCATTTTTCTAAAACCCACCATAAACCTAATTAGTTTTTGTGGCACATAGATTGAATAAAATCTTCTTCTTCTTCTTCTTCTTCTTCATCAACCCATATACGCCCACTGCTGAGCACGGGTCTCCTCTACCATTGAGAGGGTTTAGGCCATAGTCCACCACGCTGGCCTAGTGCGGGTTGGCGGACTACACACCTAAGAAATTCCTAAGAACTTTTAGGTGTGCAGGTTTTATCACGATGTTTTTCTTCACCGTTAAAGCAAGTGATAATTCAATTTGAATACACACATAACTTTCGAAAAGTCAGAGGTGTGTGCCTGGGGTTCGAACCCGCGACCGCCGAGATTCTCGACCGCGCGCCTAAACCTCGAGGCCATCACTGCTTTTGAATAAAATACTTTCTACAAATTTGCCAATGCCTTGGTTTACTGCTCTTATGACAGAAAATAACCCTTATATAGTTATATTCACAAATTTCAAGTTATAGGATAGTTTGATTGCACCATCGGGTGCTTGTTTAGTGGTTTCTAACCGCGAGTAATTTTACCTATTAACAACATCAGATTAACGCGGCAATAGTCAGTACTATAATTTATGGGAATAATTAGATACGTCGATCTGAATTTTAGGACTAAAACTAGTTGAACTAATCACTACACAGAACAACAGTATCGAAAGCTAGGAACACTAATAAGTGTTCCTATCAAACTATTATTTTCATGACAATTCTAATGAGTGCCTCGTGGTGCTTTTGCAGAAGCATATGCCGTGAGATCTAAAAGTCTCGGGTTAGATTCCTGAGCTGGGCAGTGTTTTTGGATTTTTCTATTAAGAAATTTTAAATAGCAGCAGTTTGAAAATGTATCCGAGAAACAGCAATAGGCTCACCTGTTTAAAGTAGGGTGAAAACGCAATTGGCGAAATGTGCAAAAATGCCAGTCTTCCTACCTTTTCGAGGCACACAGATGTAAGTATAAGTATGTATAGAAATTCTTAGACAGTACACAATAAACGTGTAACGCTTTTAGGCTTCTATAGAAGTACCGCCACTACCGTCTATAACTAAGTCCTCTATTCGACAAACTTTTAATTTAATGTCACATAAATCGTTCGAGTTTATTTCTGCAGCTCACGTTTTTCCATCGCCACGTATCTCTTTATTTTCCTTCGCCCTTACGGATCTTTTCACATGTCGAGTACCTTTGCCTTGCTCTCAATGAGTGCTCGAATTCACATCTCTGGAAACAGCCCGCGTGTTTCACTCATCCACCGTTTCTTTGGTACTTCACTAAGTATAATATTTGAGAATTAAATAACCTTTTTGAAAGGTGAATCAATTTCCTTATTTGATGATAAAGTTTTGTGAATTGATGATTTTATGCATGGGTTTAATTTTATTGGATTAACGTCTTTTACTTAATAAGCAATACGATAAACAATAAGTAAGAAATTATTGGCTTGTGGTACAATTCAATAATGTTCAAATACATACATTCAAAAAGAGGATGACAATTTTTACAAAATTTAAAAACGATCCCGAAAAACGCCTGTCGTCCGCTTTTTTACTATACTTTCGTCTATATATACCTCTTCCTGCCCCTTTTTCTAAAACACAGACTATAATATAAAAGCGCACAATTAGTGACAGCAGAAATTCTAGATAAATATTGCTGCAAAGCAAAACTATGCTTTATCCACACGCACAGCTCCCAACACAAAGCAGACACAGTAAGCCACACACATTTTTCTTCACAAGGAATCATTAAGAACTCTAAATTATCATGCGGTAACGAGACTCGCGAAAGATAACTCCTGTCGTAAAGCGAATGAGGTCATGCTCAGGTTGTTGCTGATAACACGGACGCCTGCACTTCTTAGAAAACATACGACACGACTCAACTAGTACTTATAAATGAGACGACAATATATAAGCTGTTTTAAACAGGTAATAAGAATGTACACACTTTGATAAGTAGGTTTAGGTTCCATGGAATATATAATGCGTATTGCTATTGAAAATGTCTTAAGGTAAAACCCAAAGACTTGTTATCTGACAGACGATAGGGCATCGAAAACAGACTCATTCGGTTTAAATCAAATATTTACACCAAGGAATGAATATAATTTTGATGATCAATCGATCATGAAGTGTAAATTCCTTATGCCCACCGAACTATTTAGGGTAGCCATTTTTATATCATGATTTGTACGCCCTAATTCATTTTTCTTTATTATATAAATACAACCTGATTTACACGTAAAAGCTATAACAAAATGTTTTTAAAAACATTCATCCCAATACAATCGAATTTTGACCATAAGTTTCGTAGATCCTTCAAACTACCTCACAATTCGACACAATCATGCCAGTCAAATTCGAACACACACTTTCGAGGTTCTCTCGCTTGAAATACGATTTAAAGTGATTGTACGTGAATGAGGCGAGTCGTAAGATTCAACGAGTCACGGGCCGAAAGTCCATGCAAGCGGAATCTAGGAAACGGTGATGTGACCAGAGAATACAAATTAGATTAACTCACGCTCCAACAAATATTTACCTTAATATTAATCTCACTCAAGTGATTCAGCGGCTCACAATATAAATTCCCTCAAGGCTGGAATTGAGAATTTGTACCTACAATTAGAACGGAATGGGTAAAATATCTATTCAAAACGTACATAAGATTCTATAAAAAAAACATCTATAGGAGTAAATACTAAAATTTCATCTGGTGCGTATATTTTAAGTAAAGCGTATTAAGAATTAATTTATTGTACTTTCCTTGTGTTTTCCTTGGCCGTTCAGGTATATGATGATTCATTGTGAGTCTCATCTCTCAGAGCCCAGAGATTACCCGAAAAACGTCAACAGGACATGCAAAACTAAAATAAACTAATAATTTAATTTTTTATAAATTGTATGTATTCACAATTGTGGGTCTTGCAGATATTCCGAGAAAATGTAATACGCTTCAGCCAACAACAAAGCTTTTTACAATAAAGTACAGACGCTAATTTTCTTTTAATAGTATAATCAGTTAGAATTTAATCTAAATGCACAATGCTATCATTGTGAAAACCGTTAATATGAAATCAGCATTAATATCATCGTAATTAGCATTGAGATAAGGGAACAAATTAATGCCTGTATTCCACGATGCTATCGAAACATTTAGAAATTATCACTCCAATGACCTGAATATGCTTATCGTTAATCCAATAATTATCCCATAGGAACTGTGATCTGTTTTTACGTCCAGTGTTTGAGCCACGGTTTACGTCACACTAAAGTGCCAGTAAAGTTCAACTGATCATAAGATTTTAAACTAAATTATCGTAAAACATGAACAAAAATATCTATTTGTATTTTTCGAACCTGAGACTTCCCGATTACACATTAGAAGCCTGAGTCCAAAATAGGTATATGTTTCATTGGTGAAGGCAACGATGATCAAGCTTAGTCAGTAAATGTTTTTAACTTTTATTTCTTCATCAACCCATTTTCGCCCACTGCTGAGCACGGGTCTCCTCTACCATTGAGAGGGTTTAGGCCATAGTCCACCACGCTGGCCTAGTGCGGGTTAGAAGACTACACACCTAAGAAATTCCTAAGAACTCTTAGGTGTGCAGGTTTCTTTTATTTAACTTTTATTTACTGTGGGTAAATTATTCAAAAAAACAATATTGTTAGAAACTCATTAAAATAATGCATGGAATATAAAGTATTTAAATGATAACGACAGCTTTAAAAAATAATGTGGTTTAAAAAAATACTTGAACACACAAAAGCGCACATTTATAATACTTTGTACGAATATTACTCGATAATGATACGTGGAAAAATATTACAATATTTATTATAGGGATAAAGTGGCCGGCAAAAATTACGGTTGTGATATTAAAAACAAAGCGAATAATTGAATTTTCCAGCCGATAAATGTTGAATATTCTCGAAATTGGAATAAATGCGTCGTGAAAGGTTTTAGAGTAGTTCCTATTTTATTCATATATGGAAAATATTGAGTTACTGCGCCTCACAATTGGACATCAAACCGTCGCGGTTGGGAAATAATGGTTCGCTTGTAGTTATCCCAAAATGTAAAAATACTCTTTGGTATTTTTGAAGGTTCCGGAATCGAATCCCAGATGGCAGTATTTTCAATATGGAAATTCTTCATTAGCCATCTGAAAAAGTTCGCAATAACACTGGGACTACCTCCGTTGAATTTCAAACACAGTTGGAGAATAGCCAATCATAGAAATAAATCTCTGTATCCCTTCGAACGTATAAATATAGATATATAATATAGACGTAAATGGATGGATGGAAGACTTAGTCACTCCTTAAGACTAGACAAGACAATCACAAGACTTCTGAGTGGTCATAACTTAGTCAACAGAGTTAGTAAGAAGATTTAGAAGTTGGTTATGCGAGCATAGTCCGGCCAGGTAAACTTCGTTTATGGGTAACTGGTTATAAATTATTACTCAGCAATTTTGGTGCCAACTAACGTCGTTTCAAGAATTATTTTCTAGGACCGCTTTTATTCATTTAAAACATAAAAGCCATTTATTTTATTACTTCGAACTTTTCATTAGACTTGGAAAGAGGGGAGTGATAAATATTTTATATATTTATTTGTTTCACAAATATAGGTGTGTACTGTGGGACGTATATATACAGTACTTCTACCGTATGTTTGCGGATGTATATTACGCAATGTATCGTGGACATCTCAAGATTTAAAAAATGCTGAGTTTTCTATAATCACCTCACCAAACTGGCAGCAATTCGACATTTTTGTTAACTTTTAAAATACATCTATGACCTGTGTGTCAGTTCTACCACATTTTCAATATCACCTCATACCAACATGCCTACATAACGCCCATTCCATTTTCAAAACATAATCTATACTATTTTTGTTTTTTTAAGGAAAAGGAGGCAAAGGAGTACGTTAGCCAGCAGCCTCTATACAGGATAAGGTTGAAAGTACCTCCTTAGTTACTGAGCTTGGCTTGGCGGCCTAACACATTTGTACCAGTGCAGACGATCACAAAATCTAGCGCTTGTACGTGATTCGAGTGCTAAATATCAAAATATAGCAGGATTAAAATACAACATAGGTGAAGATCGGTGGAAGCGGACGGGTGCATGTTTCACTAGCGTGTGAATTTAAAAATTTATATCCAACACTGTTCTAGAGTTAGAGGAAAGTTAACGCTATGCATGACTTCTCCTTAGAGATTATAGCGTGACTGGCTAATTTGGTACTTGAGTTGTGGTATGTTTCGTTTTTAAGTATCATGTTTTATGGTACATATTTTATGGTCGTGTCACAACACTTGGCAAAGGTCTTCATGTTGATGAATATGTACACATATATACATTCTACTTCTCGGCACGTGCCTCCTCTACAACTAGGAGAAGTTTGGCCTTAGTCCACCTAAGTGGAAGGGATCAGCATTACTATGACTTTTAAATATTGTCATAGTTTATTTTAATCAAGACCTAATATAGCTCCACATCGACAAAGTAGTGAGTAGAAACTAGCTATAAATAGGTGGACAGGAGATAGAAATCTACGTCACTTCAATACCTATCTCCCCATGGGATCATTAATTAATTACGTGAGGCTTGGAGAGTAGGGGCATACCTAAAGTATCGGAAACAGGATGTGACGGTATGTGCCTGGTGGAAAGAATTGTAAATATACGTATCAGGTAATTTTCATCACGCTTCTTATAGCGATATAACTTATGCAAAGCATTATAAACTTATGCTATAAGGATAACGACATGCAAAATCTACTATATTTATATCAATTTATAAATGTTGAACGGTCCTTAATTAATAACCGGTACAAGTATAAGTTCTGAAGACTTTTTTGATCGATGATTATGATAAAATTCAGTTAAACTTTACGAAAAGCAGTGATGGCCTCGAGGTTTAGGCGCGCGGTCGAGAATCTCGGCGGTCGCGGGTTCGAACCCCAGGCACACACCTCTGACTTTTCGAAGTTATTATATGTGTGTATTCAAATTGAATTATCACTTGCTTTAACGGTGAAGCAAAACATCGTGATGAAACCTGCACACCTAAAAGTTCTTAGGAATTTCTTAGGTGTGTAGTCCGCCAACCCGCACTAGGCCAGCGTGGTGGACTATGGCCTAAACCCTCTCAATGGTAGAGGAGACCCGTGCTCAGCAGTGGGCGTATATGGGTTGATGAAGAAGAAGAAGAAGAAACTTTACGACACTGTACCAAGCCCCAACACATAGTTTTTTAAGAAGACCTCTTAGCGACATGCTTACTCTTAAGAATCACTAAGCCAAAAAGGGGGATTAAAGGGCCCCATACATGGTACGATTCGTCTGTACGATCGATCTGATCGAAAATCGAGACGATTGATCGCATCAAAAATTTCGCCCAAAAATCGTCTATGATCTTGACATACACCATCGATCGACGAATCCACGATGTATGTCAAGATCGTAAACGATTTACTTTATTTTTTGTATGAAAATTTTTGATGCGATCAATCGTCTCGACTTTCATCAGATGGATCGTACCGTGTATGGCGCCCATAACAGATGCAAAACTAGTGACGATTATTCTATTTGACAAATCAACATTCTCCTAAAAGCTAGACCACGCAGCACTTTACACATATCACAGGAGGAAGCTAATCCTAAAATTTATGCAAAACAATCTGCACAGCACACTCCGCAACTCTTCACACTCCGTTGTGTGAGAATGTCCAAATGCCAGACGAATTTAGATTCCAGACGTATTTGCTTGGGTTTTAGGTCTAACTAGAGGAAAATTAATAATTTTCATTGCTTGCATCTACGTTAAAATCTGTTAAAAGAGTTATGTGTATGAATTGAAGTAAAAATAAATAGCTTGTCTTGTCTAGTTGTACCTTTTTAGTATTTTGCGAAGATTTTGTCTATTTCTCACTGTGTATATTATTTATGGTGTTAAAATAAAATTGAAAAAGAAAACTAAAACTTTTTTGGTATTTATAAAGTCTTTATTGTTCACCAAATTAAATTAACATAATGGGCGGTATTAAAATAAGGTTGCCTCACAATTCTATTTTCAATAAAAAAGTAAAATTATATTCTCAATTCGCTTTTCTAACTAACGCTTGAGAGTTTTCTATAGAAGTACTAAGTTCTATTGAATAGAGAAAAATTTTATAACGAATTTTCTTGTTGATGCATAACGTCCCTCTGCTTGTAAATGTACCCTTTCTTAGAAAACGGTTCAACTTCCTCAGTCGTATCTTTGCCGTGCCATCATATTCTATTTCAATCATAACGTTAAAAAAATATTAAGAACGAAGAATTGATGTACGAATTATAAGGCTACTGTTTTTTTTTACATGTCATAGTATATAATTTTCTCACTATATCGTGTATAAATATTAATAAACAAATAATACAAAAGTGAAAATTGTGGCTAATTGTAGTTCTAATGAAAATAGGCCAGCTAGATCATAAAAGAAGCACTGTCTTAAATAAAGTCGATAATGAGACCGTCAAACAATAGCTTTGAATTCCCGTTTCATTAGATGAGTTGGATAGCTAAAAACCAATGACCTTTGCATCTTACAAATACCTATTTGTCTCAAAGCACCTGCTTTGTGATCTACATTTACCAGGTTAGGTTCTCAGATTGGACATTTTGGATTATTAATTAAAAAAAACATTAGCAGCATGGAGTAAGGAAATGTGTCTGAAAAAAGGCAATAGGCTCGCTCTATATTAAATGGCACTAACAAGCTCTTCGCGAAATGTTTGTGTAAAAATGCACCTCTGCCTACTTCTTCGATAAATACAGATGTGAGGTTATGTACATATGTGGATTTTCTACACTTCCTATTGTGTTGGATGCTATCCCGAAAAATACGAAAATCCAAGTAGGATACAATCAAATGTCACTTGTACAGAAAGCGCGGAAGATAGCCATCACCCTCTTCTGCCTAAACTTGTTTTACATGTCACAAAACACGCTTAAAGTATTTCTGTATTGAAATCAGACATGCAATGGCAAAATCGATAACATACTATGTACCGAGCCCACGTGGAAAGATACGATGAATAATTTAGCATTCGCTATTCTTGTGTTAATTCATATTCAATCTAGTGCCTGTGTTTCGCCGTAACTGGATTTGGAAATCTAGATTTTAAGACTGAAGGAAATAATGATAGTTTCCCCACGTAATGTATGTATATTAAATGTTTGTATCTTATCAATAGTATTTTTTTATATTTTATACACCTGTCTCATCTCATCTCTGCATCGCCCTAGGTTCGACCATTAAATCCACCTATACAAAGTTTGTATGAAGTTTAAATTAATTTTTTTATTTAGTACACAACAACTTTAAATGTAGGTATGTAGGCGTAGGTAGGCAACACCTTCGTCTTCTAAGAGATAGACAGAAGTTGACATCAGATTTTTGTGTGTAGTCTCTTGTTATAGATACGAGTAGTAAATTATCTCTTAGTAAATTAGGCGTGATGGCAAACGCAAACAAAACATTACCCAATGCTAAACACTATCTAAACACCGTTGCATTGGGAAACTTGGCAATTTTACGCTCAAAGTGGGTCTAAGTTGCTTGATTGAAGGATAAGTGTTACTTAAACATTAACGGCTTTACTTATAAATTTAAGTTAATAGTTTACAATAAAAGTACTTTTTTATCTTTTTCTATTGACTTGAGACGTTGAAAATGACATTAAGTATGGTTAAGTTGTAATTAAATTGGATAGCATGTATAAGTAAAGCCATTAAAATTAAATATATGTATTAAATAGACTTAGACTTAATTAAAGTATGTTTTATGAGGTATATTGTTTTCGGTTCTAGGCAAAAATTTCCTGCCTAAATTATGTAGTTTCCATATCTATATTAGCGCATATAGGTACCTCCCACCACTGGGTACGTGCCTCCTATTTAATGATGAGCGGGGTCCTTAGTCTAACACGCTGGCTGAGTGCCGGTTGGCGGAATACACACTTAAGAAGATATTTCTAAGATTTTAAGTATGTAGGTTCTCAGAATGATTTCTTTTTCCTTGAAAATAAGTCATTATTCTTTTTAAATAATTTTAAGTCGTGACCATCGAGATTTTTAACTGGATTTTGCGATATCGACAAAAATATTCGTTTACATTCTTCCCCAATAGTACGGGGGTGTAAATATCTATTCGAGTCTCACTGGATCGTACAGTGAACGTGCCGAACTTGCCTTTACTTGAAGTTTCAATCAAACGCCAGAGTTGGCTCCAAGTAGCCTACTTAAGCGTGTTTGGAATTGAATAAATACGATACGATATACCTAAGGACTTCTATTCACGAGAGGAATATATGAATTTGCTTTAATGGTGAAGGAAAATGTCGTCATAAAACCTGCATACCTGAAACAAAATTCTTAGAAATTTTAGAATATTAAGTATGTAGTCCGCAAACCCGAACTAAGCCAACGTGGTGGACCAAATCCCAAACCCACACTCGCAGTGGGACATATAATGTGGGCTGATAATGATGCCTAAAATTCCAAATAAGTTTTAAATCTCTATTACCAAAAGCAGTTTGTCATTGATATGAGAATATCCCGACCCCACAATAAACAATTGGAAACTAAACATCACACAATTAACGTTCAACGCTTTTGGACTTTTATGGAAGTATAATAATAACTCAGTCTATCGCCGTCCACTGCTGAACGTAGGCCTCCCCAAGATAGCGCCAACCATCCCGGTCTTGAGCAGCTCTCATCCATCCGTTACCCGCCACCTTTCTCAAGTCGTCGGTCCATCGTGCTACAGGACGTCCTTTATGGAAGTACCGCCACAGATATTAAAAGATTTTCTGTAAAAAACAAAGCCCAAACGTCTCCAAAGACCAATGTTTCATAATAATAAAACTCTCCTACTTTACTCGTTCGCACATTTATCCTCGAAATGGGGCTAATGTGCACTTTTACACAAGCGCTGCTTGTTTTTATATACTGTAAAATATCGAGCCTACAGCCAAACTAGGCATAACTTCAGACTCTGCCCTTCCTCAGAGAATTTCTTAATGATAAAAACCAATATCTTTGCAGTTTGTACCTGACCGAGAACGTCAATTTTATAATTTTTTTTGTCGGGTTTTTTTTTAATGCCAGAGGGTTGGTGATCACAGTAGCTATCACCTGCCTTAATTTCCGATCTTCTTCTTCATCAATCCATATACGCCTACTGCTGAGCACGGGTCTCCTCTACCATTGAGAGGGTTTAGGCCATAGTCCACCACGCTGGCCTAGTGCGGGTTGGCGGACTACACACCTAAGAAATTCCTAAGAACTTTTAGGTGTGCAGGTTTCATCACGATGTTTTCCTTTACCGTTAAAGCAAGTGATAATTCAATTTTGAATACACACATAACTTCGAAAAGTCAGAGGTGTGTGCCTGGGGTTCGAACCCGCGACCGCCGAGATTATCGACCGTGCGCCTAAACCTCGAGGCCATCACTGCTTAGTTTCCGATCACGGTGTGAATACACTCTGTACAGTATATAAATATTTGGACGATACTTTTCAAGGTCCCATCAATACAGTAGGAAACACGTAATTCTGTATTACATAGCTTAAAGGTTTTGTAAAGGCGTGTTAAAGTTCATGTGATTACGAAGTGAATGCGGGAACTTTTCATGCCCCACCGTCCATTATTATCACGAGCTCTGTCCCGCCTACTGCCCTAGCCTATCTAGGTAATGTTAATTTTTAACCTCATAGCGAACGGGCTAAAAGGATTTCGACAAATCCCACGGGAGAGAAAAAACTTTGTGTGCTGAAGTAAAATGGCATTTGAATTATATCGGGATAGTTGTGATCACATTTTTGTATCGTGTGTCGGTAGGTAATGTTTCACCGTTTGTATGAGACGTTTTTAATGTACCGACCTCGTAAGATTTGAAGTCGTAAAAGAATATCTATCTAATTTTATGTGGTCACGATGGATTGGTCGCATCGGGAAGTGATAGAATGTAGACTATATATATTTTCAAAAAAAAAGTAATTAATAATGACATGCTGACAGACTGCTATAACCAACTATTTTTTAGTCGCACGTAAATGTCTCATAATTTTTTGATTGAATTGCAACTCCAGGCCATATACGTCCTAGTCCTGGGCAGGGGCCTCTTCTACAAGGAAGAGGGGTTTAGAACTTCGTCTACCATGCTGGCCTAGTGCGGGTTTGCAGATATAATATCACTCACTAGTCAAAAATTCGGCAACGTATTGTCTGGGTTGTCAAATGTATAGCCATAGATTTATTTATAAATTGTTAGTGTCAATTCCACGTTGCTTTATCAAGTTTGTCATTGAATTGAGCACAAAACACTCCAACAAAAAAATCTACAAAACGTATAAATAAAATGACAAAGGGAAATTGGAATAAAACGTACTTTTTGTATTTGAATATGAAATTTTAAAAGTTTCTCCTACAAATTGTATTGTTCGAAACGTTCTGATTTAAAATGCAAAACATTTCTATTATTATGGACGGCAGTTTGTACCTTTTTATAGAATATACCGAATTGATATTTGACATGACAATTGATTCAGTTACATTTACAAAAAAAATGGAGGTATTTTTTATACATACTTCGACCATATAAAATTTTTAAGCTGTGTTTAGCCATTTACATATGTTATTCCCTTTAATTTCCAGATTTCCATACTTAATATTTAAATAAGGCCAATAAGAATTTGTAATATGGTCCAGAAGTTAAGCACAGACCTATCCAGATCTACATTTATTCCAGAATTCAATTTCTATACCATAAGGAATTGCCCATGCGGCCTAATTTCAGAACGAATGTACATTATACATGTCAAAACAAAATACAAAACAAAACCTCAAGTACGCTTTCCCCTACCCAGTTATCAAACCTAGAACCTATTAGTCTCCATCAATTTACACTGCAGGACCAACGAAGCAGTAATTCTTATTCCTTAATTATATGACACTATACTGCCAAGTAATTTAAAAATGTTTCAATAGCACCAAAAACGCGTGTGGACCACTGCCAAAGTCTTGTTCCAACAGTGTGCATTACACAGCAAATGTATGAAAAGCTGATTAGAACCGAATATTGCAGTGGAGAACTGAGATACCGCTTCAGTCATGATCACTGTCTTGAAAAAGGACAATTGACTAGGACATGTAAGAGATATCTGATCAGTTGATAAGAACTGTATTTATCATGTAGATGTAAGATACTCTGAATACTGAAAAATATTCTTCATTCTCTTACCGTGTTCTTAAATTTATTTGGGGTCGATGCAGTATGTATAATCATTTCAATCATTCCTTTCACCTATCACGTCTTCATTCACCCCTTTTTCTTTCATATCTTCCTCACTCCATCCATTTTTTGCCTTCCTCTACTTGTCCGTCCTTCAATTTTTATACTCATTACTTTTTTGCCAAAATATGATTCACTACTTCTCACAGCATTACCAAACCAGGATAAACGGTTTTCTTTTAGCATATCTATCACAGGAGGCACTTTCAAACTTCCTCCAACGTATTAAATCCTCTCTCGATACTGACAACTAGTATGCTGAACGGAGATTAAACGTTTTAAATGTCATCTGGAATTGCGTCTTGTGTATATTTGCATCATTAAAGTTCTCAATACATTTGCAAACTTTAAGCTCTATGCAATATCAAATATCCGCCATTTTTCAGATTGAAACCCAACTTATTCTAAAATCCGATATTAATTTACTTGAACCATTTTATCTTATGTATCTTAAAATATATAATAATTTTGATAATATAACATGAAATCTGGATATAATAAACTTTTGTGAATCATTTTTTTGACCCAGCCGCTATAATTTTGTCGACTGTTGCGAGATAAATCGCGAGTTGCTCGCCAATCGATTCTGTATCCAGAGTGCAGTGTTTATAAACCGCTAGTAAAAAATACACAATGAAATACACGCTGTTAAATATTTAAAATCCTTCAAAACCAAACAATGTAATCCCTGAGGCAACGAAAAATATTTTCTGCACGAGCAAAAGCAACTAACCCAGTTGATATAAACCGGTACAATTCATTATGGTAACTTCTTCCCCTAGATAAGTTATATTGAAAGTTTTACCTTATTATCCTTCTGCCAGGAGCACACGCCTTTCTTGTCAGATATTCTACACTTGAGCAATGCGTCTTCCCCCGGATTTACCTCCGTGTATGTCGGCATCTCGATAAACCTCTGCACCGCCGCTGAAATATCACAAAGCCTTTAGCAACTGAATCTTTTTGACGTCAAATATCTGAGGCACCTTTAAGATCCCATCGCTGAATTCTAGTCTCATGCACAAAGCATATTCCGTGTTCACGAAGACGTATGGGGTAGGTAAGACATAACTAGGATGGAAGACAAGATGGAATGTTAGAGGTACGCAGTGACACATAGAAAATTAAATCTAGAAATAAGATCAACCTAAATGTAGCATACTTGGAATGCATGAAATTTTTATAGACTTATAGACCTAAGATTTTAAAATAAAATATGTGAATAATAAAATGAAACTCATGTCTGTGATTTGTAGAATGGAAGGTCGAATCTATACACATTTGCAGTTAGGTATGTAGGTAAAAGAAAATAATTTTTGACATAAAATTTTGCGATACCAATAAAACGATTTAAAATAAAAAAAAAAATAATTAGTATTTTAATAAATCATATAATATTATAACGTGTCAATAGAATCATGTGGACCGTACGATCACTTTGTAATGAAATATAAATATTTAATTTTTATAATTGCTAACCAGCGACCTGGAAATAGAATATACAGTGATAATGACATTTATTAAAACCACGTTCATATTTAAATAGAACATATTCATACGCTCAGTAATTTTAGAAGCAAAAGCAAAATTGATTTTATCCAATAAAAAATGTTTTAAAAAAGAAATTATTTAAACGAGCCATATATCTGAAATAATTTGCCTCGGTCTCGTATAATGCACATGGCTACGTAGTTTATTAATTACCCTCAAAGCGAGACTGAGCTCGCAATGAGGACCGCGAAACGAAAACTTTAAACTCCTAAAGCCCGATTTCGAACAAAACTATCTTTTTTATGGCCAACTATCAAAGCATCTCTAGTTTTTGTGACTCCAAAATACTAACAACTTCCGAAAAAAATAAAGATGTGTTTTAAGGAATAGCTCAAAGGATGAAAACGACCTATGCAAAAAATAAAGTTATATGTGCCTTTACACAACTTCTCTTTCTCAGCGATTTAAACTTAAATGGGCACAAAATTATCAGTAAATTTTTATGTTCTTCAAACAACAACAAAATTTATGATCATAATTACTTCACTAGTGCAATATATAAACAATTTTAACACTATTTTAGACATAAAAAGTACATTGGTGTTATAGTCATAAGTAACCTTATTCTATGCATAGGTCGAAAAGGTAATTGGCATTTGAAAACAAATTGATGATGTCAGATATTTACACTGTTAAAGAACTCGTTACAACGATTGTCTTTCACACAAAGACTTGTTTACAAAACATTGTACTAATGCACGGAGATGCATTTAATGCGAGGCCATTAGCATGCCTCCATCGGAAATTGGATGATCCTAATCGAAATTTATTTCTGCCTCCCGACACAATCCAGCGGTTTTGAAATAAATAATATTTCGCATCAGTGCTAAGTCTTGTTTAAATTATTCAGTTGTAGCTTACACCCGGTAATTGATCAGTGCGGTTAACTTCACTGACATTTCAAATATTCTGAATTCAATATTTTTACTCGAAAATTCACTGGAAACATAAAATTTCAGTATCAATTACTAGGCTCATTGAAATCTGTTGACCGCTTTGAATTCTATCCATGACAAAATTTCAGAGACTTAAAAATTCAAATAGGTCGTGTTTTACATTTAGGAAACTCGCAAATTTCAGTTTTTGCTAAAAATAACAGACTCGGCAAAGATTCTAGTCTATGTCATACAGAACCCTTAAATTTAGGTGTTCTGATAGATAGATAGTTTTTGCTAAATGAGATCTTTTCAAGATAATTTACACTCCAAAATCTATCAAGAAACACGGAATTAAATCTAAGCCGCTCATAACATTGGATATTTTGCTCCATACCAACTCTACTGAATAACTAGAAGGCATGAGCCGAACATATTCCAACAGATGGTAAAGGCGGAACATTTCCGCTCGCTAGTCTAAAGCACAGTGATCCGTTGAAATCACTACGCTTTGAGTGTCAAACGGGCGTGCTGCGATTCAAAGAAAATGTTAAACTACTGCTTGTCTGGCGGACAGAAAGCGTAGTGGCAACAATTGAGTGGTGTTGCGTACATATCAATTGGTTGAAGTATTATTTTAATTAGAGCATTAAACGATTCTATTTTGATGGAAGTAGGGTTGTTGTTTTCATGTGGATTAAGAACGATGATAATATGGGGTAGAAATCTAACAATTTTTTTATGCTTAGCTGCAATAGATAGATAGGTCGTTAAGGAATGCTACGTCAATAAAATACTATGCTTATGCAGGTTAGTGGCAATCTTACCTCTAAAATCTAGTTCTTAAATATTAAAATGTAGTTTTTCTCCTACGTTAAAAATATTGCATTTCATACCACCCACGCGCCGAATTAAAGTCCAAACGGCAATTAACAAAATCAAAGCGACCGCGTCTTCAACATAAAATAAACAAATTAACTGGGATGGCCCGAATTTTTCAGTTTAAAAGGCAAATCGCATTTTTATTAGGCGGGTAGTTGGGAACGAATTTACGTCACTCTGAGGTTAGTTCAAAGCTTTAATTGCCTGCATCCGAGGCCCTCAAAGGAGTATGAACGCCTGTCTGTGACAATGCGGCGCGCTCGGTGCAAAGAAATTGTGGGCATGCGTTTTTTATGTATAAACACAAAACTGTCGGAAAGCTTTGCCGTCGCGACTCATCCTGTTATTTTTCATGCCGTAATGGAATCATAGGCCTTTAATTTATATGAAACAGTGCAGCATATATTATAGACTTTTTTAACTTGAGAGTCGCAATCAAAAATTGAAAACACATGACTAATTACACGGAGCAAACATTGCCAAAATTTCTATATCTTATTAACACACAGGAAATAAAAGTACGAATAAAGAAAATTTAATAATATTTTATCTCAAAGTTTAAAACTCAAACGTAGGTACGGGCGTCAAATAGTAAACGAATTACCTAACTGAGTTACAATCACGTCATATGAAACAGAAAATAATAAAGTTACGTATATAATGATATATGGAAAAATAACATTAAAACCACATCACGTTAAATACTTTGTTCAAAGTAAATAATTAAATTACATATAAATTTACTTTGAATTGATTAAAGGATCAAAAAGCCGGTACACAGGTTTCATGGAATGTTTAATTTTGTTTAATACTTTAGTTTAAAATTTATTTTAATTAAATTTAATAACATAGTACATTAATTTTAAATATAATTAAAAACATATTATTAATTCAGTCTTAAGATGTATATTCTTTTGATGAGTAAATACAAATAAAAAATAATATTCTTTAATTATTTTATATAAAAATAATTTAAATATTCAAACCGCATCTGGTGTGGAAGGTTTGTCCAACACGTTCAATATTGGACCGTGAGCGTTGCATTTATGTACATTTTATTTACGAACAATTCATTCGAACATCGTTGCATAAATTGGATATATTTATTAAGCTGACCCATAATACCCTAGTATTTTACTCTGTCGATAATAATGAAATTTAAAATATCCATTGTTTCAAAATAATTTAATCCACTACACTTTGATACTCATAATTGCACTAATTAAAATGAGATATATTTATATGACCATTACAAATTATGTAAACATTTAAATAGGTCATTTTCATGAGCAATAACGTTGGCTACGACTGAGAGAGGTTAAAGCCGACTGGCACCAATAGGTCAAGAGTGATCGAAGAGTTAATTTTCGATAAAACAACACCATCTCTACATAGTATAAAACAAAGTCGCTTTCTCTGTCCCTATGTATGCTTAAATCATTGAAACTACGCAACGGATTTTGATGCGGTTTTTTTAAATAGATAGAGTGATTGAAGAGGAATTATCTATAAACCGTAAATAAATAATTCAAAAACACAGTTATACCATCTAGTGTATTAATAACTGTTGTGTCGTAAGCCACATTGTAAATCTGACTCACGAAGAATTCACGGAAGAGCATTGTTTCTTCTTATAATATAGGAGTGGTAACATCGCACAAGATCGGGATGTTGGCGCTTTCTCCGGGAGGCCTACGTTTAGCAGTGGATGGCAATAGGGTGAGTATATATAACATTTCAGTACTATTATTGCTCCTGGCTGACTATTAAAACTTATAACTTAAAACTACCGCTCAATTCCAAATGAAGAACTAACAATTAATCAAACCCCTTGAAATGAAAACAAAATAAGAATAGAATCAACAATTAAACATGCGCATATCAGGATGAGGTTATTCATCATACGACACTAAACGATGTAAACGTTTAGAATTCCTCCACGCCAGTACATTACTTCAGTAGTTCCATAAAGAATTCTGCAGATATCTAAAACAAAGAGGAATTGAAATCGCATTTTCGTGTGCCACGTTTTGTATTCGTATTTGCAAAATCCGACGTGGATTTGAAACTGTTGCCGTTCTGTGCGAACTTCCATTCGTTATTTGAAGTAACAAAATTTGTTTTTTTTTTCTGCCAACTGCCATCCATTGGAACAGTAATAAAATCCACAGAACTTATTTTCTGTGCCGATAGTTGATTATACGGGTAACGTCGTTGTTATTTTAGGATGTTGAACAGAAAAATTATTTCAACTAAAAATGTTGTCGAGGTAATTGGCGCGTGGTGTTAGGAGTATAGTTTAACGGTTGGTCAGTGTTAACGACTATTTTTCTATTAGAAAATTCTGAGTAGTAACACGGAGTCCAAAAATGTGCCTAAGAAACAGTAATAGGTCCTATTAATACGTAGTTGTGCCAATGATCATGAAGCAGAAGATATTGAAAGCGATTAAAAATGAGACAAAAATTGTTATAAAATTTAAAAATTACAGTAAGTGAGACCATCTCGCTACCTCTCTTACACTTTGATTGATAATAGCGATGACGTATCTACATATTGCGTTCGTATTCCTATATAGGAATACGGGTACTTATGTTCTATATTTTCGAGAAATTTGACTCTTACAACCAATTAACTAAATCTACTTACTTAAGAATTCGCTTAAGGTTCAGTTTTGTTTACACAAAGAAAGACTCTTATACCCTACTACACTACACCTGTAGGATCTTAATAAAACAAGCCTGGCGACTTTGAATGGCAGGAAAAAAACATTATGAGACCTAATGTAGGTACTGAAGCCGAAATAAGTCTGGGAAAGAAGGAACACTCTACCGTTCGTTACACCTGGGCTAATTAGTAACACCTCGCCGCAACCGAATAGCGTGAAGATGGTGCGATATGCTTGCACGAAGCAAAATGGCCGGTGAAGACTACCATCGGGTGGTACTTTCGTGCTAAATTGTAGTAAATGTGTGATAATAATATGCTTGTCTATAAGAGTCGGT
The DNA here is from genome assembly GCA_030295005.1 of Cephonodes hylas. Taxonomy (NCBI): domain Eukaryota; kingdom Metazoa; phylum Arthropoda; class Insecta; order Lepidoptera; family Sphingidae; genus Cephonodes; species Cephonodes hylas. Next base: position 2,910,018 of record AP025375.1, on the reverse strand, counting down.
GCCAAGAGTTGATTGGGCATATGATGTATTAAATATGGTAATTGCGATTGACATAGGACTGATGTGGGTTATTATAGATAAATAAAATATATGGTATATTTAGATGATTTGGGGAATTGGAAAATGTCTTGCCTAAATGATGGTCTGAATGATTCTTTAGAGATTTTTTTTTTGGTAATTTAGTATTAGAATTGGTGTTTTTAATATAAAATTCTTGCCTAATTGTGTTTATATTTAAAAAAATGTGCAACAGAACTTAAGTATTTTGCCTTTATGATCAGATATAAAAAAAAGGTTTCAAAACTTAAACATAGCCGAATTTGAACATCCAAAATTTTCTGATAAACGCATTATGGGACAAGAGGAAGCTCATCAACCAACATTACCGTTTAGAACATCAGTTATCCCACAAATATCTACGTATGCAGGCAATATACCGACCGCACAAAGCACAATCGCATAAACACGAATCGTTCGTGTGCGAAAGCAAATTCCGGCCGAATTTACCTGTTTGGTGAAATTGAACGGAGACATAAATCTGTGAGCCTACACGCCCAGAAACTAATTCACTTCGATTGCTTTTTGCATGGCAACTGTGCGTCACGTTTGGAATATTCTAGAATACGTAGGAAACCACGCTTCTTGATGTTGCTCTATTGGATTTGCTACCTGTGCCTACGTGGAAATATTTTTATGTGAAATATATTATTCTGTATTCTTCTATCAGTCTGTTCTATACAAATCGTGATAATCTCGAGGTTTAGGCATGCGGTCGAGAATCTCAGCGGAAGCAGGTTTAAGCCTTAAGTTAGGCTCACACCTCTAACTTTGAACGTCTATGTGTATACAGCGAATTATGATCACTTACTTTAACGGTGAAAGAAAACATCGAGATGAAACCTGCAAACCTAAAGATGTTTAGGAATTTCTTTGGTATAGTTAGGCCAGCATGGTGGACTGAGGCTGAACCCTCTCAAATGTAAAGGAGGTTTGTGACCAGCAGTGGAACCCATATGAGCTGATAACGATGATGAAGATAATTCTGTACAACGCAAAGTGACCTAACCAGCACATTATGGTAAATGAAGTGTAATACAATCCTTCATCGATCGACACAAATATGTCGGTCCTTTTATTCTAATACAAAAGCTGATACATATACCTACCTACGTAATAGCCTACACTATTGCGAGTTTTACATCTAACGTACCTTGGTCAACTACGCGGATACAAATTTTCTATTATTCGGAAATTGGACTCCTTTGAGAACTCAACGAAGGAAATGCAAAGGTTGTCTTATGTCAGTTTTCTTGAGATAATAGTAGGTAACACAACGGTAGAACCGAACTTTATATACCAACTAGCGACCCGCCCCGGCTTCGCACGGGTGCAATGCTGATATTTAATGGATGTTATCATACATATAAACCTTCCTCTTCAATGATTCTATCTATTAAAAAAAACCGCATCAAAATCCGTTGCGTAGTTTCAAAGATTTAAGCATACAAAGGGACATAGGGACAGAGAAAGCGACTTTGTTTTATCTTATGTAGTGAAGAACTGTCTTGAGAATTTTGTGTCTCTACAACATAAACTTTGGCTATATACTACCACGTAAATAGTACTACTTTTAGATAGTTTTATTTGATAGTCCTTTAACGATCTATATTTCTTCTTTTTAAACCCATCTTTTTTACTAGAATGGCTTAAAAAAAACTAATTACCTAACTAATGACATAAATTTGTCCCGACAAAACAAAAGATCCAAACTATTTAAAGTAAGGCACTATAAGTTAGAACTTTTGCTTTAAAAGGAATAATGTTACCGTAGTCAGAAGCAAACTAGCCTCAGTTTACCGGTAGTCATTTGGTATACTTCAACAAGTTTCGAGTAGCCGTCAACTGTCCGGCCATTAGTCAACTCAGCTGATATAATCTCTTTGGATGTTTTTATGGCGCCATCTTTAAATTCTCATGGCAATACTTTTGCTATGAAATAATGCTTTAATTTTAGCCTTATTTGATCAATTAATAACTTAACTTGATTTTTTTTAATAATGAGGTGAATTTTGGAAAGGAAATTTTGTGTTACTAATTTCAATAAAAAGTAAAATACACAAAAATGAAATGTTTCCTTTCAATAGATTGTGCTTGGTTAAGTAATGAAATTTATATTACAAGGTTATGTCTAATCTGTCTCATTTTTTGTGTTAAAATTTTAAAAAATAATCATATCGAAACATTATAGGAATAAAATAAAAACGAAAACAGTTTAAAAACCTATTTATCTACCTACTTGCGAATATCAGGCGCCGAAGATTTATTTTGTATATACATACATATATCAAGTTTACATTTTCCCTGAGGATAAATAAAATTAACGACATCCATCACGCAACCGAAGTCTACAAAAACATTAACCCATTTTACTAAGAGTTCAGATACTACTCGAATCAAAGATGGCGCCGTGGCACGGGAAAAAAACACAAACAGCCAAAGCGCAATCAAATAAACGCAAACATTGTTCATTTTTCAAAAACCGAACGCGACAATGACTACCTCATCAATCACCTGCAACAAAAGGTGAACCATAGACAACTGGCCAGCGGCAGTGCTTTACTCAAACAAACTTACATTTACCGTTGAAAAAACATATTCAACCATAAAATGTAGGCATAAAACTGACCATTTCATTTAACGCGGCACGCACGCACATGTTTGTCATAATGAGTGTTGATAATAGACGCCGTGGGAAGTGTACCGAGTGTATTGAATGATTATTTTGGCAGGCCATTAATGGATTTTCATTAATTCTGCGTCGCGCTAATCACGTTTTGTTATTATACGATCGCATCGTAATATTTTACATTGTTTGATTATTTGTGGGAAAAATATGATGTTATCTCAGTGAGAATGAAATGGTAGGCGAAATTCTGATAAAACACCGGTCGAATCGATATATCCGTCGTGTGACAAATGATTTTTTTGGTATCGATTTCTTATGTCTTCGATAACTTATTCAATGTCGTCGAACAATACAACTGGACCGTTACCTTTGGCTATAAGTTTTCGATGCTGTTGTTGTGACAATGAGAATACTTATTTATCACACAATTAACTATATAGAGATTCCTGAGAGATTTTTGTAAAAAAAAACATTTGCACTAAGGCCTTATCCATCTCTACATTATAATTTCTTCTATGTGTATGCTTTTAAGGAAGAATTAGCTGTTTCTGCATTCATAAATATGCTTAATAACCTTACTTTCGTCCCGCGGTATGCATTATGCCGTTTGCGATCGGGACGTCTTGGTTTTGACTCTTAGTGGCTTTTAAATACTTTTATTTAATTTTCCTGACATTTCAATAACTGCAATCGTAAGAATAAACGAGCATGTAATGCAATGCCTATATAAATGTATTAAGGTCAAATTTCGTTAATTAATTAAACACGCTAATCTTAGGAACTACTGGTCCAAATTGAAAACTTATTTCAGAATTAAACAGCCTTTTTATTTAGGTAGGCTGAAGATTGTATATCATCACTTTACAACCAATAGAAGCAGAACAGCAGTAGAAAATGTAGCAAAACAGAGAAAAGATATGCTCTTGAAGTGATATAAGAATATTTCGCCAGTTACGCAGTTACGAGTACTAACTAGAATTATTATAAAAAGTCCTGAGAAAAAAAAGTATTTTTCCATCTGTATATGTCTAAACAATTTTTCAACACCCGTCCTCAGGCTTTTCAACGTAAGTGGTCTACCCAGATTATCGTAAAGGGGCAACGCTCGTGAAACCATGTCAAGTGAGTGCATAATGACTTATAAAATTAGCCCCTAGTCTTTTAAATCTTACATGCCAAGTTAATAAGCTGTCGTGATAGACTAGGATTTGAACTTTAATAAATTACTAATTCACGTGACATTTTTAATTTTATATTTATAATGGATTATTAAGTGCTAAGTGAGCGATGGCCTTACAAATTAAAGAGGCAACGTGGTTTAAATCTATGTTCTTAAATTATTTTTATAGGCTAGTAACCGTTCTGGCGTTTTAAATACAACTAGTGAAATGTGAGTGCAGTGCAAAATACTTCTCTGCCTTCCCCTCTGTCTATAATCTAAGATACATAGGTTGTATGTATTGTACAACCCACAAATACCGAAATTCATCAAAAGTACATCATGTAAACAAAGGAATTATAACGAAATTACGCAATTCCATTTCATTAATGGAGGGATGAAATATTTTGTTTTCGACGGAAGAATCATACGCGACCGTTGGAGTAATTGAAATGAGAATGGAAACGCTTAAAATATATCAATGGTATACTGGAAACTGCTGAACTCGTAATCTAGTATCAGATATAAAAGTATCCCGATGTTCGCGAACGGCGCTTCTATCAAAATCGTAAAATTTAACTGACCATTGCACTCCATATCTAGAAAAAACTATTATTTTTATCCGAGATTCGTTGTCTGATAGCATCGAGAACTATTTAATGGCCGGTGCTTGTAGACATTTGTTAGGACATTTTTATAGTGGTGCTATTGTTGAATTGTACATAATTTTGTTGACAAGCAAAGAGCATATTATTTTAATTTAAAAAAAAAACAAAAGTTATACGTATATTTAATTACATTCTATTAATCAACTTGTTACTTGGGTCCACTTTGCCCGAGTCATGTAAAAAAATGCCTTATGACTTTTTAGATTCTAGTCTGTGTACTAAAATGATTAAAATTAATAACTACTCACCGATTTTGTCTGGAAACGAAAATATCAATGCCATGGAGATGAGTAGTAATATAATTTAATGTACTTAAAATAATTTTTTAATTCTGATCTGAGATCTGAATCCGTTTTTTTTTTCAGCTAATACGCTAAAGATATCGCATTCAATAACAAAGCCGCGTCCAAACGAAATAAACTTGCCCAATAAAAATGTAGATGCACACACTCTATTGGGTTTCGGTAAAAAATATGCACCGCCCGTCCCAAATATACAATAAAAATATAATGTTTTATTCAAAAGAGCATGCTGGGAAACAATATACCGTACCGTAGGTTTATTGGGTATACGTATTAAATGAAATATGTTAATTGGATCACGGATGCTTCCCGTTCGGTTCCCGCTGTTGCGTTACACTTTTGTTTTAGCTACAAACGCTGTAATTGAGCCCGAGTGAATTTTTCGCATAACTATGTTTTTTTAACACACTGACCCGGCAATGTGACAACACAAGTTGATTGTGACCAGAGAGAAATCGGGAATAGACACGAGTATTTTAAATTCAATGAATAAAATAGATAATTCTGACCCTAAATTAGAATAAAGATCCTGTATCGTGAATATTAGAATCAGTAAGAGAATGGTAATTTTCACGAACACCCAGAATCATTGTGAAAAGAAGATCGAACTTGCGCCCTATCGTTTCGCAAGTTGGTGTCAAGCCAACATAACGCTGTCAAAATGATAAAAATATGGGTAAGATTCTATGTTCTTTTAAATTAAATGCAGATTTGCACTAGGTCTGTAAGGAATGTGGTCTAACTCGTCTTAATTGTAAATATTAGATCCGTGTAAACAACTTTTCAACGCAAATATAAATCGAGCAGTATATCGAACAGTTCTTCACAAGGTACAGTTAATAAATTAACAGTTTATAAGCATAATAATGGCTGACATCATATCCGTATTCAAAACAAACACGAGGATCAATAAAAATATTGTTACAGCTGCAAACATTTCGTGAACATTTCGATCCTCAAACTGCGCACAAACATACACAATTAGAAATGTAAATGTATCTAATCCGTTCATACGGCAAATAAGCTATTCCGTTAATTTGCATAAATCACTTATTCCACAAACATTCCGATCCCGTACAAACACAAGCAATTTCTTCCCCTAAACATTTAGCTTGCAGTACAAAGGAACAACATTCACAAAGCATTACGTATCTAATGTCTTTTTAATAGCGAACGAACAATCAATTCTGCAGCGCTAACCCAAAACGACTAACTTCTCCGAAAGTCGGATATCGAGTGACATATATTCAAAAGAAATACCATAAATGCGAAACAAATTGGCGGGAAATGAACATGACGAAACAACAATGCAGTTATAAAACGCAAATACGGAATCTTTGAATGGGCGCGGACAATAGGAACACGTGACTTCAGTGTTGGACAGAAGACCTTTTTATGTCATTGCAGTAAGTAAACAATATGTGCTAGGTTTTTGAGACTTAGAATGTTGGTACAAAAGAAATTTGAACAATACTTGAATTTTATTACAATTTTTTTTTATCATCCTCCTATGTAGTTAAATATCTAAACAATTATAAACTTTTTATATAAAAACTGAATAATAATCAAAATAACTTGATCTTACCTTTACGATATTACAACTTGATAATAAGAGTTTCGACTTATCTAAATCCGCAAAGGAATAAAAATGATTTATGTCGAATAATTTTCGTGAAATTTTACCACTCTCCGTCTAAATTAAATATCCATTAAACAACAATGTACCTTAAAATAACAATAAATATAATTTATTGTGAAGCCTGTTTCTTACAAAAACAGTACTCTCGTTTGCATGTGTGACAACTCTTCAAACAATTCGAAAAACTGCATTGTCATAGTCACGTCGGAACAGAACGCCATTACCGATACTCAAAAAAAAAGAAGAGCCCAATGTCACGCCCATACAGCCCGGGAGTTTCTCACGCGATCCCGTGCTGTACCAAACAAAATCGATGTATTATGAACCTTAATCACCTATTTCTTAACCCCGACGTACATTGCTTCTCAAGTACGACTAAAGTAACACTAAGAGTCACAATTACATAGAAAAGCAGCAATGAACAACGATCTCGTAAGGATGTTCTACGGCTTCGCAACTAGTGACCGCAGATACCTTACAGCGAGCGTAATCTACTGTTTATAGTATGGCTGTCTGTTTGTCAGTTAGTTACGCTTCATGCAGTTTGATGCTATGATGGGCTTTGTTTGCCCTCGCGATACGAGCCTAGCACATTTACATTATTCTATGCAAATAACAGTATTCAAAACAAATTGATGCAATAATAAGCTTGGTCGTATTTTAAAATATAAAACCATGTTCGATCTTCAGTTATTACCTATTTATTGATTCATTTTTATTTTTAATATAACGTTGATTCATATTTTAACATCCGTGGTTATACGTTTTTTTAAGTAAACTTGTAACAAGTGTTAGTCTTTTTTTAGCATTTTAAATATCTACTTGTTCAAGTTATTGTTGCGAAACCGAAATTTATTGCTGATACGACACCACTTGTGTGTGATTATTCTTTTTTCGTAAATAAGTAAATAAGGAATTCCTAATGAATAACAACCATGGCTAGACATCATAAAGTTTTAAAATAAATATTTCAAACAAACACCATTGAATTTTTTAGGTTTAAGAATATCTAAAGACAAAAGTTTATTAATATTATGAATAAAATTATTTCTAAAAAATAGCAAGCCGACACAACAGATTTTTGATATAGACAAAGTGAGGCATTATAAAAACTATGGACTACTCGGACGAAGCGGGTCCTTACCACTAGTACGTCATAATGTACAATAAAAGAAATAAAGGTAGTGCATAACACGAACTCGAGAACTGCCGTGTTCGCTCTCCAAAGAGTTCAAACAGCCGCAAGCGTCGTCACGTTCATATGTAATTTTAAAATTTTTCCCGTCCCGTGGGAACATCTCGGGGCGACGTGATAATTGCCTAGTTTGCCTAAACCTCGGGCAAAGCCGGGGCAGGCAGCGAAAATAAACGCAGTAATAACAGCCCAGGCACCCAATGCCCAAATGGGCCAATGATATCCCGATGAGTTATTGAAATAATAGGGATTTGTGCTCGCGTAATGATACCCCCGAAAGGGGCTGAAAGAATGATTAATAATCCTAATTTAATATTTTATAATATTGGGGGTTTTTGGGTTATGATTACACGGTGCAAATAAAAAGCATTCGGACGGGGCCACTCAAATTTATTACGAAAGGAACTTACGCAAGCAAAAGTGGGGCGTTTATTTCTCCGATTTCAATTCAATTATTTTCGAGCACACAATTTGCGATGACAAATTGTCAGTTGCATGAACGATAAAAACTTGGGATCCCTCAATCCGTTCTGTGGACGTTGTTTATATTAAAAATTTCAACAAACGTTACTGCATAGAATAATATACAAGACTCGATTATCAATACTTGACAGTTGCCAAATAATGTGAACATGTAAAAATATCATAGTTCCAAGGCATTCGCAATTTTAACCCTTTAACCTTTAAATTTGCTGAGTGATCATTATTTATTTGCTTTTCCAATCCAAGATGTGTCTGCAAGAGCATGGAAAATACAATCTATCAACCAGAATCACTAGACTTACAGACTAACCACAGACAATAGTTACAATTATTCAAGCGAATGATATGTACAATTTGGAATACATTATTCAATTTCCATAGCACGATGTTGATATTAAAACACTAAAATTCACTTATAGAGGGCGTGAACCGTCTATTTTTCTCGCTTTTTGAATAAAACAGTGGGGATTGGCTGAATGAAATCTGAAGTCACGTGTCAATAAATATATCTGTCAATGATTGTTATTGCTTTGACTTTTATAGACGTGTGACGTGCTGTAAAATATGGCGCCATTTATTCAACATGGCGTTTTGGCGGATTATTTAAATTGAGCATTTTTATACATGTTGTTTTGATGTAAAAGCACTTAGATCTTAATATTAAATGGAAAACATTTTTACATTTTAGTCCACCTATCCACCTTAGGTCAACGTAATGAGCTAAGACCTAAAACCCTTCAGGTTTGTGTCCAGCACTTGAAACTTGGGCATACATAAACTTATTTTATAAGTTAAATAATTTGAGACGATATGATTTGAAAATATAGTAAATACACGATATGATTTATCAAAGATTAGTCTTAAATGAAATAAATTATTGCCATCATCATGCATAATTTTTACCAAAACCAGAATTACAATAAATATAATTAAGATATAGTACGTTAAAGAACCACGAAATGTTAATTCGATTATTAAATGTGAGCTCTACCGCAGACCACATCATCAGCAATTATACTTAAAAATACGATTTAATTATTACTCTTACGATGGGATTGCTATTATATGACAAAGGCTTAATACATAATTATTATGATAAAAGATTAATAATTTTAATTTTCAGTCACTACATATTTAAAAAAGTTTTCCTAAAGGTTAATAGGTATTATATCTTATAGCTGCAAAGGTAACTTTGTTTTTTGGTAAAATCTCCCTTCTTTGCCAAATCGATTTTTGAAAGATTTAATTAAGTATCGAATGGAAAGATACCAATTTAAAAGCAAATTATAGGTTTGCTTTTTTTTGAACGTAAAATGTTTGTCTGAGATTTACGCCTTACATTTGTTGAGAAAAATAATATAGTTCTTTGAATGAAGTAATGGTCAAAGCAAAATTATAACATTTATGATTATACTAATATATAGTTGAACTTAAAATACAGAATAAATAGAGTAATAAAAAAATAATGAAGATATAGAAGCCCTTAAATAAACCAGGAAGCAAAAGGATCAAATTGGCTGTGAAGAGCATGAAATAGTGAGAGTTTCCTGCGCAGGCGCAGCGGTGCGAGACGAAGGCATGTCCCATCGATCTCGTTGCACTAAACAAATATTTGTTTCGTAGTAGAGCAGCTCAGCGTTTTTCAACATTCCCTTTACGGTAGTCGATAATGACGTTGGCATTTGTAATTATAACCGTCTCTAACGGAGGCGTGTGAAGTTATTTTGGACAGATAATACACTTTTTTGGGATGTAAATTGTTTGTTTTGTTGCCTATGGATTGTTTTGTGTTTGATTTCTGTGACGCTGCGGGTTGCCGATTGAATAAGACGTAGAAGGTTTTGTTAACTGCTAACATTTTTTTTTTGAGTATTATCGTAATGTTTTTACATTTATTCACAGAGTTGAGTTGTACACTAGTGTTAGTACTTGTCATGTTATGTTCTTATCTTGTACGAGTACACGACCTATATACGATGTTCCAGTACAAGGATTATAAATAATAATTTTTTGTCAATATTAGATCGTTAAATTTATGAATGAACTTATGGAGAATTATAATAATTTTGCATAAGCTATCAAAAAATGATCGTCTTGCAAAACCATACACGAGCTAAAAATAGCAGATCACAATATCCTATTCGAGAATGCAGCAAATGCAAATGTATTTAAACCCTTTCTCATTAAATCTAACACTACCAACGGCAAAATTTCAAACAAATAAAAGATTGAAGATACGATAGGCATATCAAGTGTTCTAATCAAATCGGATCAAAGAGTATCACAGCAAAGTTACATCTAATTACATTCCCCCTAGTTATCAGATATATGGCCGGCCCTTTAGAATTCACGACCCGTAAGACAGACGAACGACTGGTCAAGGGTTGGGTGAAGAGCCCTTATCATTACTTTCGAATTTTGGACACCGTCACTCCTATTTGCCTTTCGATCCTTCGAAGTATGATAAGAATGCCGTCGACTTTAAGTTTAAAAAGGATATCGGTGCTTGATAAAAGTTAAGGTGATCCAATATTTGCGTGGACATGGTCAAATAAAATATGGTCATTGGTAAACACACACCTACGTAGATATAAATATTTTCAACAAAACGCTCGTGTCGTAGAAGATAAAAAGAATTTTTGTAACATTGAAGGTAAGATTCGTTTTCATTATAGTGGTAATCCTATAACAAAAAAAAATCTTGATACTCTGAAAACTGCCTTAAAAAAAATATAAAAGGGAAAATCTTTGATAGTAGATATACAGTCAAAAATATACGGTTAAGTATTTGCCAGCGGGTGAATACTTTTAAGACATAGAAGCAGTAATAATACTATCAAGTATCAATAAACAATATTTAATTGACAATGCGCCAACACGCTAGATAAATATTAACAAAGGAGACAAATAAACCCATGAAACAATAAAGGTATGATTGTAAGAAAACAAACGGCCGTAAAGGACATAAAAAAGAAAAATGTTGAATTTATTTAAATATATGAGCCTGTTAGAGATTAAACTTGGCACATTACTGCGGCGTATCGGATGGTTGGCATGTGATTAATCCATACTTATGTAAGTGTATCGAATTCTACTGCAACTGCGTAGGAAACAGCATGTCTTTAAAATTCATTGCTTTTTCTTTCAAAGTAGGTTATTCGTTAGCGAGATAAATGTTTCGATAAATCGGGAAACGAGATTATTCTGTAGAACTTTTGATCAGTGTCCAACGTGCTTTTGCTATTTTTTATGAACTAGTCGGAATATTTGTATTGATTAAAGAGATAATCTGAATTTAACTCTATACTTACCAGTTACCACCACTCATCAGTACGATTAAAAAAGTCTGATAAAAAGGTAGGTAATAATCTAACAAAAAAATCCAATATAGAATACCATTTCGTAACAATTTTATACATACAACGCAAAGCGCTTGGGGCCGGGAACACTTTAGGAAAACGCTGAGAGGCAGATAACAAAAATGGAAAATAATTGGGCACCGCACCTGAGGCCCGCCTAAAAAATAGCCTCTACTCCGGAGAGGCTCTGCCAAATTTGTCATAAGTTTCGAACGTTAGCAAGATTCTTGATTAATTCTACGGGCTGCTGCAGAGGATATTAAATTCTGCTTGACAAACGTGAATTTCATTGATATATTTTGCAGTGGAATAGTACGTACTGCTGATTTAAAATTCATCATTGCAGTATTTTTAAAAGTAATTATCTCTTTAGAAAGTAGTCATTACCGTCTGTTCTAAATCTGACGTTCTCTCTTTTGCTTTTATAATTCTTCTAATCACATTATTATTATAAACCAATATTGTTACATTTCACTATTCTTTTGAGGCAAAAATCAGATGGTGAAATCCATAAAAGCATAAATCTTGCGACAAGAAGTAAATCCAGTGGACCGTGGTCGTCAACGCAACGGGAGGGCTACGTTCAAAGCAGTCATTGTCGGAAGTAGAAGATCTAACTTCGGTTTGACGACACTTTTTTATAATTATCTACTATTATTTTCCTTACAAAGTTTGTTTGGCACTTGCATAGTTCAAGTTTCAAAGAATAATATGCTATTGTTTTGTTGTAAACTGTTTCAAAACGCCAAATAAGTTTTCACAACCTCCCGGCTGTATTACTCGAACGGATAAGCAAAGGTGCATTTCTGCACCCACATTTTATAATATGTATCAGTCCCACGTAATACACCAGTGGAGCCTATTGTCATTTATTCATTTAATGATTTATAGAACTTTGATGCAATCTCATATCGATGATCTATTGCTATGCTGATAGTTGATACAAAGAAATGGTCGTCCATTAAAAGATTTATCGATTCCAAAAAAATCATTGTGTACCATCGATAATTCTATTTTGTCTATTATCAAACTACTACTATTTGTATAGATTGTACAAATAAGTAGATAAGTTCCGAACGTGTATTTACAAATAATTCATTTCCGCTAAGATGCGACCCGTATTGATAGGAACGTTCTACTTTCATATTCTTGGGACGGAAAGATGTTATCTATTGAAATTGTGTATTATGAGATATATCGTATACATTTAAGAGCTTTCCTAGAAAATGATATTGATAAATTTGAAAGTATATGTTTTCTTTCTTTTGAATCATCTATATAACTTTTCTCATGATTGTATGCCCTTTTGGGAGCTCTCTCGCATACCCCACAGCTAATGATAAAAACCTTTTCTTTACAATACACTTAATCATACACTTGCTGTGAGTCAATTTTAATTACCTAGTGTATGATTAATTGCGAAAATTAATTGCAATGTATTAACTACTATATACTTTAGATATTACAGATACAATATTAGTTACTTATGAAGTACTATATTAGGAATGGTTTATTTTTTGTTAGTCTAATGGAAAACTTAATAATATTTGATTAAAAGTCTCACATTATTATATTCTCAAAAGATTGAGTGACATAAGAAGTAGCTTTCACTTATTTAAATAAACTAGAACAATGCAAAATCATAAATGACCTGTTAAACTATCGACTGCTAGTACAACTCCAGTTTTTGTTATAAATTTCCGGTGTTTCGCGACAAATTCCTTCATTCTACTTAAGTTAAGGATGTATTTGTTTGTTTAGGACTGTGATGGGTCTTGTCACTTTTTTTAAAGACTCGCCACACGTACCATTATGCGAGTGTAAAAACCGCTAGCGGCGACGCATGTGAGAAGTCCTTAAATATCAATAACACTTAACGATCCATTCAAAAATTACGTCGCTTTTGGAAGAGGAAAATAGAGGGATGAAGTTTTTTTTTTTCGAATAGACATTTGGTTTTGACAGCCTCTATGGTGAAAGAACACAAAGGTTTGATCGCATCGAGGTAATTTTTTAATTATATTTTTTTGGCCCCATCCTACTACACAACCCCCACTGCAACTTTTGTAGTGTACTCCAGGATCAACAGTGGCACGCACATTATTGACTCCGAACTATTTCAAATGAAAGGGGAACTAATTCTCATAATCCCGCAAAGTTATTTATCAGAAAGAAGATATATTTTTTGCAAAGATAGTAAAAAAGAAACGTTTTTTGAATACCTTAAAAATGCGAAATGTTTTTGTGAATAATAAAATATTAAAAGGGGATTTACGTGCGTGTCGTATAAGGGGCCCCATACACCTACAATAATATTGAACAATCTTTTTATTGTTCAATAATATTGAACACCCCCTTTGATTCCAGACGTTCAATTAATTCTGTCAATAAAATTGATAAACCACTCTGATCAATATTTTCGTGCGAGCAACATGTCTGACGACGAAGTTTTGGCGGCAGCCACGCTGGTGATTTTGTTGAAAAGAAAAAAAAAAGAAATATATTGCGCAATATTAACCCTACACAGCGCAATAAAAAAATATTGATCAATAAAAATTAAGCTCCATCAATCTTTTGCTCAATCACGGCGCAATGCTTCAATATTATCCCTACACGTTCAATAATATTGTACAATCAGAATATTGATCAATATTATTGATGGTGTATGGGTCCGGTAACAATGAAAACGAAGCGATTGTAAAAGAGAAATTAAACAAGAAAGAAATTTAATCAAAAGCAGATTTGCGATGATGATGACGTATTATTGTTTACACAAGAGGAATATTAAAACATGCTGACATTAACTTATTAAAGCGATATAAGTCACGTACATATACGACGAAAAACTATTTGTATTTTAAACATATTTTTGGTATTGTTTTTTTTATGTTGCGAGGCTAAAGGATCTTCGAATTGACACTACTTTTTTATAAGTCCATGCGTTTTTACAGGACGACAAAGCCGGTCTCAATAACCGAAAAAGAATGAATAGGACCAAAATATGATGATGATGGTGACTATCTCATCGTCGCGCGGTAGTCGGTACACTAGCCCAAGTAAGTGCCGTACGATCTAGAGGTCCCAGGTTCGATGCCAAGGTCGGTGTATGCCGGTAATAGCAGCTCGGAATTTGAAGTTGTGCTCGAAAAACGTCAATAGGCTAAAGCCCTAATAATTGCAACACAAAAATGCACCACTGCCTACTCCTTCGTAGAATATAGGCGTAAGTATGTGGAAGTATGTATGTGATAGAGTCGCAGTTTCTTATCTTTACTTAATGCGATAAATATACTTAAAATATACTAATATAATTTTATATAATAAGGTAAATTTTATTCAGCGTTATTAATTGGCGTAATTTACCTCGCAGCAATTTTAATATCTAGATGGTGTTTTGTTTAAACCTACTCTATCTAGAGGGTGGTCAAAAACTTAAAAAAAATACGTATTAGTAAAACGTAATTTCTTTTTCGTTTTTTCGGGATTTTCTTACGCTAATGGATTTGAAAGCTTCTTCTTCTTCATCAACCCATATACGCCCACTGCTGAACACGGGTCTCCTCTACCAATGAGAGGGTTTTTAGGCCATAGTCCACCACGCTGGCCTAGTGCGGGTTGGCGGACTACACACCTAAGAAATTCCTAAGAACTCTTAGGTGCGCAGGTTTTATCACGATGTTTTCCTTCACCGTTAAAGCAAGTGATAATTCAATGTGAATACACACATAACTTCGAAAAGTCAGAGATGTGTGCCTGGGATTCGAACCCGCGACCACCGAGATTCTCGACCGCGCGCCCAAACCTCGAGGCCATCACAGCTTTTGGCCATTTGGATTTGAAATCGCCGAAGCTAAAACCTGCCAAGTTTTCAGCCAATGTATACATTCTGTTTAGCCGTGAGTGTATAAGTATTATAATATATTATCTTAAAGAACCACCAGAATATGCAACAACAACACGAGCAAAACACTATCCTTATCAATTAAGCGAGCCAATATAAAACGGTAGTAACCATGTCGTGGTGTTTAAAATCGGTTATTTATGCTAAACACTAGTTTAACGTAAAAATTTACGGAATATTTTTCACTTTACGCTCGTAAAACAAGAATAAACTTGAACGTACTGCACAAAAGGGAAATGGCAAGGTTTGTGCAAGTGTTATCGCATTTACGGTTACTAGTTTAATAAATAATGCTGAAACGACTCTTGGATTAGTGCACGATATTGGAATCGAATTTAACCCATTTCTCTTGATTGCATTTTGGATTAGTTTCATTCCGTTTTGAACAGGCATGATTGTGTCAACTTCTTTAAGGTAATCGTAGTGTTTGTAGTAGATTATACGCGGTCGGTTTTTAAGTATTCTTTGCTTCTGTAAAAGGAAAAACATACAAGCCATAAACCTGACTCTAGTCACAAGATTGAGTAAGATTAGAAGGGACGATTTTATTTTGAGAAACGGACTTTTAGACAGTGAAACTAATCTGGCATATGTAGTTATTAAAATTATATATTAGTTGTAGTCCAGCACACCGGCCTACTGCGGATTGGCGGACTACACATCTTAGAAGCTTCTAAGAACTTTTGCGTGTGCAGGTTTTATCACGATATTTTCCAATGTCATTGCCTCCAAAGAAAAATTAAGAGCCAATTTGACTGCTTTTAAAAATTGCTATTAATAATTTTCAAGCAAACCCTATTTCTCTTAAACCAATCCAGCCATATCGATCGACATTTTTGCACATCCCATAGCATAGTAGCGTAAAACCAAATTAAACCAGTGATATGCATTGGAAGGCGTGTGTTTCCACGTAGCCTCGTCGCAGACACCGCCGGCTAACAATAACAAACCGTTCACATTGTCTGCTGTATGCAAAACGCTACACGTCTTCACAACGGAATGCTTTAATTGTGTGCAGTAGATCGACTGTACGGCTTTGCATTCGGCAAACCCATGTTTATTACTCTGATAAGGGTGGTAACCGCACCGTAGTAATGTACTGTTCTGCAATTCGTGTGGCAGATTTGTTCTGGTTCCCGGTGTAGGATAGTCTTGTTCTAAGTATTGAGACCCAGCTGTAGACAAAGCTGTTGTTATGCTGTACTCTCCTTAAGGTAAGAAGGTTTTAGAGAGAATTGCAAGCTCTTAGTCTTCTTACGTAGTTAGAGAAATGCTGCACTCTCCTTTAAGAGTAGTTTAGAGAGAAATGCAAGGTGTTAGTCTTTTTACGTTGTAAGAGGAATTCCTCTTGCCATGTCTTGATATGTTTAACATTAAAAAAGGTATGACTCTAGTAATCAATGTCTAAGGCCTCATTAACTATATTGTTTTGGGTTAAGAAACAAACCTTTTCAAAAAGAAAATTTACAGTTTTAAATCAAGAATAAATTATTTAACGATAGGAAATTTGTATACAGTAATAAAAGTGTGTTTTATATTTTATGATTGTCAATTCATATTTACCAGGCGTCACGTTTCGTTTTAATTATTTTAGAGAAAATAAATTTGAAGTAACTACCTAAATTGCCATATACACGAAAAATTAAGTTTCTGAGTAGCCAGCTAAGTATACCAATATCAGTCATCAGTTATATCTTAACTTCGGTAAAGCTAAGAAAAACAATACATTACTTAGAAACAATCAGTAAACAGAACAGTCATCAACGACCGTTTTAATTGAAAATAAAAACTTTATTTCGGCTTTAAACGTTTTTTTTTCCTTTTTATCAGTTGGTTTAATTGGTGAAATATAGTACGCCTCACTCAAGCCTTTAGGCGTGTGTATTGAATTATCAAAACTCTATTTAAATATTAGGATCATATGTTGCTTACTGATCTAGGAAGCCTATCAACGGCAAATGAAGCCACACTTTCTTTACGCCCTGCGTGACACACATCTTGCGTCGGTATCGAAAAGGCGGATGTTAAATTAATATGTGAGCTCTCACGTTTAAACGATCTAGTGCGAAAACGATCGACTTTCCACCATTATGTGGTGAAGACACGAAAAAACTGCATTGTAAGATGTAGGAAATTAATTATTTTGATATTCGTATGGTTGATAGCGGAATTTACTTTAATAGTTCATTATCATTATATCACACTGTTGGGCACGAGTCCCTTTACAAATTACAAGACTTTGGCCTTAGTCCACCACCCTGGCCTGATGTGTGAATACTGTGTCAATATAATGCACCAAGTTGGTATAATATTCCTGTATAAATAAAGAACTACCTATAACCATGAGTTTCCAGTAAACAAGTTCCATTTAAACCCTCATAAAAATTCTACACGGTCACAAAATACAAGGCATTTGAAACCCATTTCCATAACTAATACTACAAAACTAACAGTCTCGACCTTACAATTTCTAGATTCTTCGTAGAAATATTTGAATAAGTTGAAACGTGATCAAGCGATGTAGAACGATAGCTTATCGAAGAGAAATCATTTACGAGGCAGCAAAAAGTCGATAACATTTTTGTTATGACATTTACCAGCGTTTACCAATTGTTATTGTGTTTTTGTAAGCGATTGTCCATGGCCTTTGCGGGGATTATGCTAAGGCAACTCAGTGATTTTTTAAATGGTCAATATGGAGTAACAAATATTCTAAATAGTAGCTATGATTCTATTTTATCCGGTTACTATTCGCTAAATTGGTCTTTGTTTATATGTTGTTGCAAGGATTACTTATTTTATGTTCGTTTATCTAGGCTACTCTGGAGCCGAGTCTTAATATTGGAATAATTATGAGGGCTCAGCTTGTTAATTATAAATGTTTTATACCTAATTTAGTTACGCCCGGGTTAAATCTTAAAAACACGGATGATTTCCGTTTTAGAAGTTGAACTTCAGAAAACATGGGTATGAGATGGGTCCACTATATTTATAAGATAACTTAGATTTGTAATTAAGGTTTAATATTATTTGCAGTTTTTAAATCATTTGTATAGAATTTCTATGGAGAAACTAAAGTGAATTCCGTCAAGACGCTATCCTAATGTTATATATCCCACTAAATGCCAAATGCGCAATTAGTTGCAACACTCGTACAAGTGATTATTTTCTCATAATAACCAGTTATAGAGATGTGATGTGGTAATTGTAATTTGATGTGCTAAAACGCATACGTGCAGTCACGATTGAATTATGGAATACATGTGGAGATTTAGCTTAGGTGATGTATGCTGCAATAGTTCGTAGGTTCAAACTTAGTTACATTTGATACTCATCTGTGTAATCGTATTAATAAATAGCTCATTGATTAAGGTGGAATTGAATTTAAAATGTGACCTGTTACTTGTGAACAAGGAATATTAATTTGCTAAGTTAATTTTTAATTAGTCATTTATAAAAAAATAAAATTACGTAACATAAAATTTTAAGGAGAACGATTCTTTCATTATAATCAGAATTAACTTCTTTTTTGTAGTGTCTTCGTTATATCCAGCTGCTAGCAGTCAATATTTGTAAAAGCCAAAGTTATATTAAACCATACATGCTTTCCTAATACATCATCTTTCCTTGTTATAACATATTTTAGTCCCATACTTTCGAAACAGCAAAGCACATTATCCGAAGTCGCACAACTTGCATTACCAAGAACGCAAAGCTTCGACGGGCCAAACCCGACGCCAATTTAAACGCAATCTAACTTAAATATTGCAAAATACGTAGATACACATCTATTGCAGCGAACGAAATTACGGACATTATTCTATGAGCATAACAGCTTTCTTCGCATACATTATGAGATTATTATCGGCTGAACAATGTTCATTGAAGTGATCAAGGTGCGTCCTAATCACGGGTGGACGGAATTAGACTTATGAGAAGAGAATTTTTGATAAAACTTTATGTTAGAGTCCTTCTTGGAGACCCGAATTAAAATAAACATTCAAAGAGTTTTTATTTAGATGTAGAGCATTTGTGGAATTTGGCCTCTCTTTTACAGAATCACTAGCGACTCGCCCCGGCTTCGCACGGGTGCAATACTGATATTTAATGGATGTTATCATACATATAAACCTTCCTCTTCAATCACTCTATCTATTAAAATAAACCGCATCAAAATCCGTTGCGTAGTTTCAAAGATTTAAGCATACAAAGGGACATAGGGACAGAGAAAGCGACTTTGTTTTATACTATGTAGTGATGATGATGATGACTGTTTTGACGTGTTTTGTTTTAATGCGGATATAAAATTTATAATTCTGTGTAATTATTTTTAAACTTCAAATGTATAGATTATGCTTGAACGGTGTTCAAATCGCAAAAAAATTACGAAAACCGCAAAAGCTTTACTGAAAAACTTCTCAATGATACACTGGTGATTTTAGCGACTGAGCGTGCGTTCCGAATCCGCCCTCGACGGTTAGACAATAGAGGCGAAGTGGCTTCTGTTGCCAGTACACACCTTTTTCGCTTTCTGGGCACTCCTCACTCTTGCGTTGCGACGAGCACTCTTCACTCACATCAGCCTGTCTCATCAGACATCGGTCAGCTAGGAATTTTAACATTTTCACGCCATTTTTGTCACAAAATCCCTTTGGCAAAGGATTCTAGACCATACAGCCTTGTCATTTTCAGAGACAATTTTATAATTTACTTTTTAGTTATCATAATGGCCAGTAGTAGCCATTATGCAGTTTTAAATGTCCGAATGCAGAGTTGATAGGGGTATTTTATTTTTAATGGCGCGGTAAAGTTACCGCACTATATTTTGCCGGTGTTAAAAAACTATTGTCCCTGTGGTTTTTGTAGCATCAATTAGAGTTTACAATTCCTGATTGCAACTTTCTCTGAGCACATAAGTTTTTTAGCTACCGTGAACTAACTATAATAGTATAACCCTTTTTTGGGATATTCAAGGGAATCGATCCCAACACTAAAATATATTTCAATCGATAATCTATAATTATATTGATTCGTCTACCGTATTTTGTACTTATTATTATAATTATATATAACTTTATAATGGATTACTTACTCTTCTATAAATTTTCACTATCCCAAAAGAAACTAACATAAAATAACAACTTTTTCAGCAATTTGTTTGATCATTGTTATTGCCAAAAGTCTCAAAAATACCTACTTTTTTCACCTTTCTTCCCCGAACTATTATCCTTAAGGCCGGGAACGCACTTACATTTTTATTACAAATTCATAAGTAGACCTATCTATAACCTAACCCTTGTTCGAAATACTCGCCAACATTACCTTGAGAGACTATATTTATCCATTACAAAAACCTATCTTGACACAATGGCTTCTCTGATTGAGATATTGGTTCTTATTAGTCATTGTATTGCTTAGTAAATGTAATCCACATTGTCGATAGAAACATTATCCCAAGCAAAACCTATTACAGTTCCATTATATTCTTTATTGTCTGGATATAAAAAGATAGGTATATCATTTCACTAAAAAAATTACGATATTAATCATTAAAAGCTTTTCACATTGTTTTGTTATAAGATGTTTCTTATTTATACTTAAAGTTGTATTTTATACAACTAATAAAATTGAATAACTCCCAGTATTAACTAATAACTTTCAATAACTAATAATTTGCAAGAAACACGACGTATTTTTATAACTTGTAAGGAATTTACAGGTCTGAAGATATTCACAAGAAATAAATGAGACGTGAGGAGCACTTTTTAGAACTAAAATTACGTGGACGAAGACAACATTTAATGTTTGTACAAATATTGCTAACAATTTCTTGATTGGAAAAGAGTAACAGTAGAGCTCCTTCCCCTTTCTTCTCTAATAATTCCGAACAGGGTGTAACCTACTTTTAGTAATAACTGAATGTTAATAATATATTTAACAGATTCAAAAAATATTATTTAATATCATCCCACCAAGGAGGCCCTTGATAGCAGAGAGTTTTGTTGGCCCGTATATATATTTTTAAGGAACATCAACTATACTTATCATCCAAGTTCAAAAAGAAACGTCCACGGTTCCGCAAAGATAAAACCAGTAATTATTTCAATGGAACGACGTTCTTTATACATTTTATAACTAAAGTTGTCCTAGAAAGGGTCATATATACAGATTCCGTAAAAAAACAGTGGTAATAAAAAAATATAATACTAAATAGTTCAACATCCTCAGATTTTTTTGCAACAACTCCGCATAAAAAACTAAGTATGAACTTTCCGATGATAATAGATTGGAGAGAGTATGAAGCGACCTGCATAGGCAAGCACCGTGCGGTAACATTACAGCATCGGACAAAATAAACGTTTCTTACAGAACACATTTAAATATGTGCACTCGTTTAAAAGTAAATGAACTCTGCGGTTGAAAGGCGTGCTTTATTCATACGAATATAATATGAAGCATTATTTCAAACTCTCGAGAGATTAATACATTTATTTCGTTTTATGCCGCTTGGTCACGTTGATCTCTTTAAAAATACTCTTAGATAAAGTTTATGTGATTGTGGATAGGTGTTCTATTTTTGAATAATGTTCTTTTTTTTTACTTACTTATTTTTTTATTTGTTAACCATAAACAATATTTGTAAAATTTAAATAAGTATTTTTCACTACGCGACAATTCAATATCCATGTTGTATATTTATTAATTTTTTGTTTAAGTGTTGAAATACACTTCTGCCTACCCCTTTTGGAGAATTACAGGCGTGTTTGTGTTTGTGTACGTTTTAAATAGGTGATAAAAGCAAATACTATCACATGCAAAATATGAAAAAGTATGTCACTAAAGTTTTCTTTTGCATTACACATGGCAAAACTCAATTAACCGCTAAAATAAACTGGTAATACAGGAATTTTAGCTAAACCCATATTAAGGCATTGTCTTATTTCAAAATAATAACATTGTAGCGGCGAGAGCCGATATTTTAGTAGCTAATACGTTCTAAAGAGGGATTAATTTCAGTGGTGGCCTAATTATGTGTAATTTGATAATTATTAACGAGGACTTTTATATCCCCACTTTGAAAATATTTCGTTTATAAGTCTTCAATATGTTTGACTTTTTAGGTGAATATCAAATAATTAATGTTCAAGCATAGATAAAAGAGTGTATGTGGTCAATGGGCAGTGTACCGTAACTTTATATATGCTAAAAAGTTCAATGCTCTAAAAACTGTAACAATAGCAATTACATTAACATAAAATATATTTTAAATTTTGCAATTATGTCGTAATATTTTTTGCTTACCCGTTTCTAAAGTAGACAGTATCAAAACAAATAAAACAATAAACAAGTCCCATCGCGTGTTCATCTTTGCTTCTTTTTTCAAAACTATTCAAAAATTCGCACAAACTAAAAAAACTCAAAACACATTTTTTTCAAACAGACAGATAATATTAAAATAGTCTTATCACATCACTTCACGAATAGTTTTTCACAATAATAAATTTAAAAAAATATGTCCATGAACAAATGTCAAAATTAAATTTGTAAAAAGTTTTGGCGCGAAATAGTATGCGTACTACGCGCTCGCGATTCAAATTCCGAATACGTAAAGTCACGCACACACGGCGTTGGTGATCGACCCCACCGGAACCACAGTCGGTAGGCGCGCGACTGCCGAGTCCGTGTGCATTGCACCGAAACGCACCTTCAACCGACAACGTGCTCTAAGCGATTTTAATCCTTACCTCCTTGATACAAAGTCCATTTTCTAAAATCTAAATAAAATAGTGCTACTAATGATAGTGTTCGAAGTTTTGTAGAGCGTGCGCGCATAGTCCCCTATTGAATACTATGACTGATTGGGAAAACAATGGCTAAAATTTAAGATAACAAATTACGCAGGACACTGGAATGTGGGCAATGATATAACGGAGAGGATTATTGCAAATGAGTAATGTTAGACTTACATCCATGTGCTTTCTAAGAAATGTCAATGGTCTTGTTTTTGTGTTCGTGATAAGTTTTCATTAGGTGAAAATAAGAAAAGAAACATACTATATCACCGGCCTTGATATCACCGGCATCTATGAAGATGTAAACGGAGGTGTTTTTCTATTCACTCAAGCCCGCGTACAACACAAGGTTCATCTTTTGTGCGCCCCGGAAATCGAATCCAGGTCTTCCCGACCGCACACCGCATACTGATGGCGCGAGACCAACGATAAAAAGATATATTGATTAAAATCGTTAATTCACCGTATTTATGTAATATAATTCTCGGTAGCAGCACGGAACCTGGAAATGTGCCCTATTTTCGGCAACAGGCTCGCCCCCTATTACGTGGAACTCATACATGGCAAAATCTGGGTGCAGAGATGCACCTCTGCCTACTCGTTCGGGGAATACACAGGTGTATACAGACCGTGATCGGACACTAAGGCAGGTAATAGCTAAGGTGATTGTGAAGTTCGTAAATTAACCCATTAAGTTAAAAAAAAAACGACAAAAAATAAAAATGTTGATGTTTTTCATACAAACAACATTTATTTAATATCTACCGATGGTTTTATGGAAAACGTCGAAATTTAATTTTTGGACAGTATTATCCATTGTATTTTCTTTAACAACAGGGGGTTTCAATAACTGTAGCTATTACTTGCCTTAGTTTCCGATCACGGTTTGAATACACCCTGTATATTATGTTGGTCACTTCGCGGGTTGCACTCCGAATATTGGCTTAAAAATTTTGCAACCGACAATTTACCTCGCTGTGCTAAACGCAACCATTGCTTCACTTCGGTTTTCTGTGAAACAGCGGCACTACAGCGGTCAAATTATCTTGGTAATTTTTTGACCTTATTTCTACTTCATAAGGAAGTGTATAAAAATTGGCTACTTGATCAATCACGTGGTCCTTTCCGTAACCAATATTCGGATCTCTATCCCGCTTGTTAAATTCCGTTTGTGAGAAGAGAGGCCACAGGTTCAATTTTGTTTAGGAGTGCACGTGAAATGCTATTACTATTTTATACATCAATCATCGGATATAAATGAAATAAAAGACTCGATGCAATAAAATCAGTTACAAACATATTATAAATGCACTTTAAAATATAAATTCCGAAACCAATAAAAAATATAGCCATAAAATTTTACTATAAAAACCTCAATTTTGACAACGATAAGACACTTGTTCTAACACAATTAATGGCCGCGGAAAAATTTGAATTGACTTCATAGCTTCTTTTACAACGGCGGAATTTCTAGGTGTTCATTAGTAAAATAAAAAGAAAATGTGCTTCTTCAACCTTTCTTCCGTCTTCCGCCTTCGAACACTGAATGCCAATCGGACGAAAAGTTATCTCAATAAAATGAACGGTAAATATACTTGTTTCAAAATCGATAGGAAGGGCGGGAACGCGACGGCCATATTTAAATTTATGTCTCTAGCTTGTATGCTGTGTTCAGTCGTTATTTTAATCCGAGTAAACTTTAGAAGAATATATTCCGGTTTTATTTACTTAGATTAAAAATTTTCAATTGGCCGTTATTGGATTATTCCATGAAAACACTCTCAGCAGCAGCACGGAGTCTAGAAATGACTGACATAATATACCTATGTATAGTTGGCGAAATGTGAATGCAGAAATGCATTTTACCTACCCCTTGAAGCAATATATGCCTTCAATTAAATACTTAGTATGCATGTTTGGTTCTATAAAACTATATTTAAAGACCAGCTATAAACCTCGAAATCGTCGCTTTGCAATTCAAATAAGGACCATAAGTTTTTTTCATACAGTCGATTTAAACGACATAACACAAGCAGCGGTTCCACAGAAGCATAGCATAGAATGCGTTACATTTGAATGGTGTAATGACTAGTTTATAATTATTTATTGTGGGGTCAGGATATTCTTATTTATATGGAAAATTCATAATCATCATCACCAGCCTTTCACCTCCACCGTTGGACATAGGCGTCTTCTATGGCACGCCACTAGGCTCGATCTTCGGCTCTCTTCATATAACCGTTGCCAGTCACCTTACGAATATTGTCACCCCACCTAGCCAGAGGGCGTCCTACACTACGTTTGTCGAGCCGTGTTCTCCACTCCAGAACACGTTTCCCCAGCGGTCATCAGTTCTGCGACAGATATGACTCCTAATCCTTTGGGCTCACTTGGCAAATTGCTTTGCTTGAATAAGGATTTAAATGATTATTATGATTCGAAATTTTGTAAGGTGACCTAAACCTCTAGGCGTCTATGGAAGTACCTACCACCATTAGATTACACCTATTTTATGCTTAAACCAAGATTCTATCTACCAATGAAAATCGCATTTAAATTCGACGATAAAATGTTAAAAGATTTGAACAATGCACGAACAGACGGACAAAGAATTGAAAATCATTTGTTACACTCCGCTTTCCAATTTTGATGTAACGTGTAGCTAACATTGTATAAATTTCGCGTTCCTTTCAAACAAACATACATAACCATTACGCTTGAATTTCCGGAGGGGTTGACAGAGGTGCATTTCTGCACCTACATTTCGCCAGATGAGTCCCACGTAAAATGACCACTATTGCCGTTATTCGGTCACATTTCCAGACTCCGTTCTGCTACTGAAAATTTCTCTAGTGGAAAAACCCAGTAACACTTTGCCCAACCGGTAATCAAAACCAGGACCTCTAGATCGCGCGTCACATACTCTCGCCGTTAGACATCAAGGCATTTTACTGTAAAATTGATTACAAATACATATATTTCAAGTGAAAATAATCCTTTAATGCCGGTATCCATGCTGCGGTCAAAGCTATTTTAGTATTTCATGTTAGTTCATGTTAAGCCTCCCAAAATCGTTATTTAACGGACCAAATTGGTATTAGTATTGGCTAATTTATGTATACTGTAAATTTGCATTATAAAAACTATTTGTTTTTAAACATTTATCCTGACTAATAGAGATGAGAGCGAGGCTTACGCGCGGTCGAGAATTTCGGCGTTCGCGAATTCAGATATCAGACACACAACTCTAATTTTTCAAAATTGTGACTGTATTCACAATGTATCACTTACTTTACCGCTAAATCAAACCATCATTTGTAATCCTACACACCTAAAAGTTGTGGACTAAACCCTCTTCAGTTGTAGTGGCGGCCCTTGCTCAGCAGTTAAACCGCAGAAGTAGAGGATCATTGTTTTTTATTTTACCCAATAAAAAGCATAAAAGCCATATATCTGCATACTTCGGCGCAGCAACGTCGCATAATTCACACAGCTACATTATATCCTACAGAGGGTTGGACCGCCCCGCGATGTGGATAGCAGAACGAAAATCTTGGAATCTTGAACCGTGATTTTTTAATGAAACTATCATACGATTTCTGCTCAAATTCATATTCTTCAGAATTCATAGGATCCCTTATCAAGGAGACATGGTTTTACTAAAATAACCCTGTGGCGTAGTTGGTGAGACAATTGTTCAATCCCCACACCAAAACACATATTTCTATGATCCGCGAATATTTGTACCTGTCTTGGTAATTTTGAAATCGTAAGTCCATTTTAGCTTATGATACACTAGTTGTCCCGGCAAACGTCGTCTTGCCCGAAAAAAGTTTAAGCGATAGACCTATAGCAGCGCCACCTACCGGGTACAATGGTGTTTTAAAATCTCCAGGGATACATTGGGATATACATATAAAATTTCGTCCCAATCGGCCCAGTCGTTTCAGAAGAGTTTGAATGACAGTGGCGTCACCTGTCGAAAATTCGTCGTACTAATGCAGATACCTTCTTGGGCTTATGCACAACAACTTTGGTTAAGATCATCACATGATCAAATGTGTAGTTTACGATTCTATAATATATATCGCACTAGTATTACAATAGTGTTGTAACTCAAAAAAGACGATTTTTCAGAATCAACGAAAAACTAATTTGTCACTTTCTGTAATAGGTACGAATATAATGAATGTTTTATGTGTTTTTGGAATGAAATTGAAGGCATTACCTTTTTAAATTTTTTAAAAAATAATAATAATAGGGAAATTATTAACGAATTTTGAGTTAAGACAGTATTTTTCCAAGCACAATGTTCAAAATGAAATATTATTTTTAATTACGTCATTATTGTTGAAATATTTTGTGTTACGACAGTTTGAATAAGTCATTTTCTTTACGTTTTAAACTCACTTTTTGGCATTACAACAATAAATCGAAAACGAATTCCGAGTAAATGGTAGTAAAATATACCATTTAATACGATCTCTTTATTTTTTTGGTTAGGATATTATTAAATAAAACCAGATTATTCTTTTTAGCTATGATAATTGAAATATAGTGTACTAAAACTAATGCTTGTCTACCTATACCTACTTAAAAACAAGTTGAAACATTTTGTAAAATAACATAAACCTTTCAAGACAAAAACAGTCTTACCTAATCTTGATAAACTACACTATTTATAATTAAAATTTTGTTTTTAATCAATTTTTAGCAAACAAAATCTTGTCTTGATGTCTCGTTTATTTTTACACAACAATTTAACCTGCATTTTCCAGGTCTCAACATTATGTATCCTCTCCATCTCTTCCTGCCCCAGGTATTATTGTTTTGCTATTCCGATGAAATATTTGATTCAATAGTCAGCCCACTGGTTCCAGCAACGCGACTCACATTATTCACAACTCTATCATCCATGCCGCTTGAAGAAGAGCTTCCAGAAAAAGAGCTACCTGGACATTTTGTTATTTGACCTCTTAGCAATCTACCCTATATTCCTTTCTTGGTGAATTAGGAACGAAATGTGGATCATGATGAGAATCAACATCGTCGCTCTGGTCTTAGTGGATGGGTGAAATGTAATATTTCTTTTCATTGCAATCATACTCGGGGAGCTGTTTACGTCGATTTGTTAAAGTACTGAATGAACTGTAGATGATGACGGTGTCGAAAGTGTCGATTGCACTTTCGTAGTATCAATGTCTTCTACCTGGACAGCAGTTTGATCGTTTTTATTCACCTGTGACAATAATGACGGTGATGAATTCACACAAAGTTCGTCATTTGCCTTCTACTGGTGGCCCTCGATGGATAGGTACTAAACCTGCAAATTAAATAAATATTTATTTTGTTAAATACATTCCTACCCACCTCCCAACCTGATGCTTGTCACAAAGAGTGTAGTAACTCTAATTTTTTAAATAAAAAAGTTAATAAGCTTTATTTGCATTAAACTGATACACATTCGATCGAATTGTAAGTAATACTGTAACTTAAAGTAAATATTATTATTAATAAATATATAGACCATGCAAAAAATCGATTTGAAGTTATAATTCAACAAAACTGTATTATGTCAAAAATTACTAACTTAGTCAATTATAGTGTCTTAAGTAGAAATATTATTTTTATTAAAGCTTGTGTAAATCAGTAATAGTGTATTAACTAAAAATAAGAACAAAACCATGTCAAGTGTAAATCAACAATACTGTATTAATTCAAAATAAAACTATGAATTTTACATACCTGATCCAGTAATAACGTTGGAACTCGAAATAATGCAACAAGCGGCCTGCACTTTTTCGATCACTATTGGTCGCAACTAAAGATGACACAATATTGGGATGGAAGGTTAGACTACCGGTCAGTCATGGATAATGTCTTAACACGTCATAACTTATTCATTTTCTGCATTATTCCAATGACAGTTTTAATGACTTGTGAGTAATTAAATTTTACGTTTAATTATAGTGTTATGTCAATTTCGATGTATTTTGAGTTACAACACTATTGTAATACTAGTGCGATATGGTTAACAGACAAATATATAAAACAATACTTAAAATTAAAGAAATATTGAAATGAAGAGAAACAGTTAATTTAATACATTGTGCCAACAAAGGTAACTCCTGTTTCCAGTAGTGGTTCTCACATAGAACATTCCTAATAACTTTCAAGTGTGCAAGTTTCATGGCGATGTTTTCCTTCTATGTTAAAGTACGTGATAATTCATTGCGAATACACAAATAACTTCGAAAAGCACTATCATACGATTCGCTATCGCTCTGATCCAAATTCTCAAGTTTGTTTGACACAAATAATCATTTTTTTTGTTAATAGAAAAAAAAAATGATTTTCCTAAAATTCCACGATACGATCCTTTTTTGCAGTTGAATTTGGTTTGAAAAATTTAGTCCAACTCTTTGACATCAACGGACCCGCCAAAATTAGTTTTGACGGTACTTGAGCTCGAAAACAGCGCGTTTACAAAGCAAAAACACACCCTGACTAACTAAAACCCACGTTGAGTTCGCAGCATAAGTATGGGCCTGCAATTGAGTTATCTGGAGTTGACTATAATTTGTATTAATTTTAATCGTGAGGAAACCTGGAGACTTAAAAAAGCTCTTAGAAATAGATGTGTGTGAACATAGATGTGTGGTCTGGACCTACAATCAGCCAACGATTGACAAAGATTATCCCCTGTGTGCAACGAATGATGCCCATTTTCCAACAGTGAGTCTATATGGGTTGATAGTAACTAAGAATGAAAATTACCTACACCTTCTAAATTGCAAAGTGAAGATAAACATGCAATATGTATGTAAATTTTAATTAATACAAAATACTAAACTAATTTTTAAAATTACGTTCCTGTATGTGCAATGATGTTAAATATCATTTTAAGAACGTATTTTAAAACTTAAACTATTTAAATTCATGCCATACTTGCTTTAGCTGCTCTAAGTCAACTTATCGTAAATCTTGATTAAAAACAATAAGCCAAGTAAATCAATTAACAAGACGTGGTTCCCAAAAGCGCCGTTCGCGTCACTCCTCGGTAGCTAAGTGTGTTTCACCTTAGACCGCTTTCTAGTTATCAGCTCCGTAACCTAATTAGCAACGGCAAGTAAATATTGCCGGATCGAAGTGCAGTCACAAAACGCTTCACCTGTCAACTTGATTTGTTTTTGAGCGCAAAGGAAGTTAAATATACAGCCATTTGCAGCTGGCGCTTTTTTAAAATCAGATCATGAAAATGTAAAGATTTTTATGCGATAATTATTTGTTAATTTTATTTATTGCACTTTTTTGTACACCATTTAAAACAATATTATTAGTAAAAAACTCTAACTTCGTGTCACATTATTCAATTTTATTGATTTATGTCAATTATTCATTTTGGATGAAATAACACCCGTCGCGGGTTCAAATCTTAGATACAGCTCCGATAATTCGTAGTTATGCGAGTGTTTATAACGAAGTTTCACATGAAATAATATTTATTGAAGCTATAAAATGTCAAATATGACACTAAGATTCAATAATTTCAAACTTTAGTGTACTATTTTGTTCGAAACTGCCTAACTGCTTTAGCAGTCACGATATATAGTACATTGATCGATTCCTCTACTGAGAAATTTGCCTCACAAACGGCAATAGACTTGTTACGACAAAAATGCCATGAATGTATATACTATGCTTTCAGGGATAAAAGCGAGAGAGTTCATATACATACGTAACAACATTCAAATCTGTACTAAATAATCAATTAATTGAAACCAACACGCTCTCAGCATGTGCCGTTAAACTACTGGAATAGTACAATTTCCATCGCTGAATTTCCGAAATATTTAATTATTAATTCACATTACGTATGTAGAATAGTTTTATCAGCCGCGCTTATTGCTACATTACCCTCTGTTATTTTAGAAATGAGAATATTATTACATTCGCCAAGCCAAGGCATAAGCGTGGTCTAAAGTCTTAAAGACCTCGAGTTCGATTTTAAGGTTGGGAAAAGTGTTATTGAATGTTTTTATAAAAAAATCTTTGGTAGCGACAACGATAAACAACTGTAATGGTAGTTTTACATTCGTAGTGCAGTGAAAGCTGAATATGGCGTGAAACTAGGTTATTATATACCTGACATTTACGCATCTGTTCACGAGATAGAATTCTAGAAATGACTGGCTAACTGAAAACGTCTTAGCTGTAATCTCGACTGAACTATTAAAAATAAGGCCAAGATAATAACACAATAAATATTAAAATATTCTTTATTCATAACTATAATATTATGCCTTAGGCATTAAGTCCGCCTTTATACAATGTTTTGTATAAAAAGCATAAATAAATAAATAAATAAATTATTAATATAAATAATATGTAATGAAAGATTTAGCGGGATAAAAGTGACTTATAACAGTCTCGAATTGTGTCTATCGTTATAGCAAAATTCATTAGAACAGTTTCAGCAGTTTATCTTTAATAGCGCAACTAAAGAACAAAATGTTCATATTTATGAGCTTTGCACTAGTTTCATCTGCGTCACATTTGATGTTAGATGATGAATCATTTTATGCGCTATTCCATACTATAGCCTGTCTGAATGGATAATTTTATCCACATCTATTTAGCTTCTTAAGTGTATACGAACAAAAATATTCTATAGCAATATGTTCCTGTTTTATATTTGAGAGCCTCGTGGCGCAGTTGACTCCAGCTTACGAAACGAGAGGCCTCAGGTTCAATCCCTGAACCGAGGCAAATGCTTGTGTGATCCACAAATATTACTGAATAGTTTCTGATATCCACGACACAGGGTTTGATTCCTAAGGTGGGGTGTGTATGTGCTTGTTTGGTGTATTTATAAAATTGTACTGCACCAAGCGCTATTTTACAAGAAGCATTACCGTTTCGAAGTCTCATTTGCCTCCATACGAAAAATATTACAACTTGGTCCAATGGCTTAAAAGAGACAGTTATTTTTACGTCATAATTCTTATAAATAGATTACTAGCATAAATAATACGAAAACATGAAGAACAATAATAATAAATTGAAATTACCTGAGGACTTCACCAAGTGTCAGCTCTCGCTCAGCTAAATCGCACATGACCTAGTATTCCGAATCTGCCGTTAATTTAACGCCCCATTTTCACTGCACACTGCTTGTTCACCCATTTCACTTTAATTACCCACGTTAGTATATAGCTTTAATAGTTTTAACTCAAACGTTACACGTCGGAATTTCATTAATTATAGAATTTTATTGCGAGTTTGCGGCCGTTCAGGTGTTACGTAAGCACTGAAATGGGGGGTAGGTATATTCTAAAAAGTAATTTGTATTTGCTTAATTTTAATTTTCTGAAGTTTTAGATATGATACTTTGTTACGCGTTAGACTGAGGACTTGTCATCGGTAAAGTAATAATTATATTCAGAGTATAACTGTCGTTATTTTTTTCAATTAAATTTGAATTTATAATGTAAGTGGCGTAAACCGTGTATATTGAAGTTAAATAAATACATAAATAAATAATGATGTTACTGGGGATGTCTTTCGCGCACAAACCTTATGCATCAACATAAACGTTTAATTAAAACACTTGACACACCAACTCTCCACCGTTTATTTTTTTTCACGTCGAACGCTCCGTAAGCGTTGTTTGAGTGACTCGCTGAGCTAGGCAAAAGAAAATACACGAAATTTTGGGTGGGCTGGTTTGTCGGTTGGCCTAAACAACAGAACAGTTGAATAAGACTAGAAAAGAAATGTCAACATGTCGAGCGTGCCGAACCTACGATTAGACTGTCACATTTTTGTCACGGCCATTTTTTAATAATTCGGGCAGTGTAATATAGGTAAAGACTTTTATCAATGTGTGACAACAATAATAACCCTTTATTTTTATTTGAATTTTTATCATTGATCGTGTGATCGTAGTAGAATAGGTGACAGACAAGCGGCGACACTCGACCCGTACAAAATACTGTCTATTTCCTTCCTAATATTATTTAGTTGTTCTGTAGCCCTAACCCTCACAGCTAATGATCAAGACGGATGGTTTTGAAAAAATATCATGTGATTAATCGACGGCCTCCTTAGTATACGGCAAAAAGACTGCGAACATTAGATATTACATTATGTGGTAATTGCATTCTGAACTGCCTCGTTGGCCAACGGAACAACTGCAGCGCTCATTCGCACATTCAATTTCCAGGTCCTAAAATATTGAATACTTTTCACAGTTAAATTTATTGTCATTCTATGGTTGTCTCTAAAAGACCGCTTTGCGCGATAAGACCGCTAATTTTAATATTTTTTCCTGTTCTTATTTTGGCCGTGCGGACAATAGTTTTCATCATCATTGTCAGCCTAAATGCTGGACATAGGCCTCCCCAAGGACATTCAAAGTTGAAAAAAAAACTTTTTATTTTTTTTAAATAATAAAGTTTAAAACTGCAGGAACAAATATGGCGAACAAAGCTTTCATCATCATCATCCACAACTGAGAGGTTTTGGGACTTGATGCTTTGACTTGAAGATGAAAATATGCTGAACATTTTAAGATTTCATCATCATCACCATCAGTCCATACGGCTACCGATGGTCGGACGGCCGGTAGAGCAGACAAGTGTTGGACGTCCTGTAGCACGATGCTCTGACGACTTGAGAAAGATGGCGGGTAATGGATGGATGAGGGCTCAAGACCGGGATGGTTGGCGTTGTCTTGAAGAGGCATACGTTCAGGAGTAGACGGCGATAAACCGAGTATATATTCTCAAATAAAACACTCTAATAAACTCATAATTTATTATATATCATGCGCTCATGTGGAGCGGCCGTATGTTTCTGTGGTTCTGTAGACAGCGCACGGAGCAGAACTTGTAGTTCTCGTACGAGAACGGAACCTTGGGCAGTACGCCGCCGCACAGGAAACAACGCGGCTCTGATGCTTGCACCTGGTGAGAAAATATACTGAACTGTGACTAAAAGCATTTTTTGTAATATAATTTTGGGGTTTAAAAATAGCATTTATTGATGCAGACAAAAACAGCTACCTCTATAACAAACTTCGTCAAAATTAGTCCAGCCGTTTGTGCGTGAACAATAATCAAATTAATTATTATTATAAATTAGAGTAATTTAACTATAAACACAATTATTATGCTTCTTTTAACTATCGTTTTTCATAGCATTACGACTATCAGTTGTAATGGCATGCAGGGCTATTGAAAGTTAAAAATTTGTAATGGCGACATAGCGTTGACGAAACATGTTCGCAAAAAATATTCTAATACAAGGTTAAACAAAAACAACATTGTTCAATGCAGTAAACTAAGATTTCCCATGTAATAACCTTGACAATTTAACAAAAATTTACAAGAATTATATTTACGCAAAAAAGGGTGTTTTCCGTTTATGGACATTCCAGTTCCATAATGAAAATAAACAATATACGCAACCCGAATTAAGAAGAAGCGGCCGTGTCAAACATATGACAGTATAATCGTAGGTTCGACACTCTCGGTATGCTGATACATATATCCTTTCTAGTCATATTTAACTCCTCGGTACTGATTATCATTCTTCGTACTATTTTTCAAACATATAAAACTGGCTCGTACCTTTTGAGCGTCAGTGAGTTGCAAGAACTTGGTAGTCTTGACCTTCTCCACTTGTTTCTCTTTCTCCCGCTGCCGTTTG
Organism: Cephonodes hylas; assembly: GCA_030295005.1. Lineage (NCBI taxonomy): Eukaryota > Metazoa > Arthropoda > Insecta > Lepidoptera > Sphingidae > Cephonodes > Cephonodes hylas. The sequence continues at coordinate 2,875,121 of AP025375.1, read as the reverse complement.
GCTCGCTTCTGCTGCGCTTTCTTCTCTTTCTCTTGCTCCAACTGTTCGGGAGTCAGCGGCCCGGGGATTTGAGACTGAATGGGGAAAAATCGCTATTTAATAATTTTGAATAAATTCGTATAAAAAATGGTTGGAGATATAAATAATCCTGATCAAATATATTTGAATCGTTTTTAACAATAAAAATAAAGCAATACAAAGTATTTATTCCAGAAAATTTTTAAATTAGAAGACTTAAAATCATCTCCTCCATTAAATAAAATCATTTGAATACAAATCAACACTCTTTTTTATATGAACCATACAAACAATACCTTAGCGTAATTGTACTTGTCCGGGAACTGAGCCTGGAACAGTCTGAACGCGATCCTTGTGTCGTGGTGCGGGGAGGCCGCGTATGGAGTCTGCAGCTGGTGGTTCTTGATGCACGGGTCGCCGCCGGCCGACAGAATCTCACTGCAATTGCCAAATTGTTAATTAAGCAAGCATTAAGTCTAGCTTCATTAATGAAGTGTAAATAATATAGTATACCGGTAGTTATGGCATATTGGGGTATGCTGAGACTTTAGAGAGACAAATGACATTATCCTGTTTTTCGATTGAAAAATGCACTATGTCTAATTTGGGTATAATTCTCGTTAATTTTTTTTTAAATAAATAAAATAATTTCAGACAATTTAGTATTGTTTATGTTTTTGTTATCATCGTAACTATTACCTGTCTTAGTTACTAATCACAGTCTTTTAACACCCTGCAGTTATTATTAACCAATTTACTGATTTAAAAAATAATGTACGGCCACTACCTCAAATGAAAATGGCTACCCACGTGACCATATCCGGTTTGGCAGCGATGGCAGCCTTGTGTAGCGCAGTGTTGCCATCCGCGGGGTCCTGAGTGTTGCAAGCCGACTCAAAGTCCGACCCCTCCCACGTTTCTATAATCGTCTCCAGAGAGTTCAGCTCTTTGCCCGAAATTTCTTTCCACATCTGTGAAATAAAAATAAGTACTGACTAGAGCCCGAAGACATTTATTAGATTCTTAACTCATATTTACCAGATGTTTTAATAATGGTACCTAAAAACGGCAAAACTTATCGATCAGGTATACTTCTACATATCTGCAAGCAACAAGTTTAGCCTTTACCCAGCAAATACGCGTGACGACCTCTACGAATCGGTTCCAGGACAACTAGCATCGATTACATACCGCATACTTATATGGTGCCAAATCGTCGAGATAGTATCGTATCATTTTGCCAAAAGGACCCGGGAATCAAATTAGACACCCCTGGACAGCATATCTTATCTCACACCACGGTATCAAGCAGTGTTGGGCAAATTTTAATTAAAAAAACAATAAAAAATTAACAATTAATTAGTTGTTAACTGCAGTGACAGCAATTAATAACTAATTAATTATTAATCATGGTTTTATACGATTAACAAATGATCAGCTGTTAGTTATTTTACGATAAAAAAATAAAAAATTGACAATTAACAATTAATTTTTTTATCAAGTATTTTTACTAATACTTGAATATGTCAAGGGTATATGTATCCGGTTGTAGAACCGGACCACCCTTCTGAACAAAATTTGCAAAAAGTTAATTGTTAGTTTTAATTATTTCATCAATCAATTTAAAAAAATAATTGTAACACACAATTAAATGTTTAATTGCAATTAATTTTTTAGTCAATTGATTAGTTTTATTAAAAGTTAATTGATTAATGCCCAACACTGGTATCAAGCATGTTGAGGTCATCTTTCCTTTAAAAGATATTCAATAAAAATAATACTCAAAGAATTCACCTTTTTAACATTAGCCGGAATCTTCTGCACGACCTTCTGCGGCTTAACCACTTTGTCTTCTTTCTTCTCTTTTCTCTTCTTTTTCTTCGATTCCTTGACATTTTGTGTTTCTCTCTCGCTTTCTGAACATTCTGGTGTGGGGGCACTCAAAGCGCAGTCGTTGATAAGGTCTTTCCTCGAGTTTGTGACCCCATTGGCTTGTTGTGATAGGGTCTTAATCCAGCCTACTGGGGTCTCTGAATCTATGAAACATGGACCTTCGTCTTCGCTTGAGGTCACTTGAGTTGGAAGCTCTCTAGGTGCCCTTTCTCTGTAATGATTTCATGACATTACAAAATGGGTAATATGTGGTCTTGACTAATCTATATTGAGCTTTGAGTACTTACATCTGATTCTTGGGTATTATGCGTGTAATTAAAATTAATCAGGCACAAATATGGCGATGGAAATCATTGTGAGAAATTTTGCATATTTAGAATCGTTAATAGTTTTTTTTTTCATTTTTAAGTCTTTTAGTTTTAAAGAGGTCCAAGCTCAGCTAAGGGTCTTATATGGGCTCATAATGATGATAAATAGGTAGTGAATCTATTGTCGTTTTTTCAGCACAATACCAGTCTCCTTGCTGTTACTAAGAATTTCCCAATAGAAAAGCCCAACAACACATTGCCCGACTCGGGAATGTAACCCGGAATCTTAAGATCGTGCAGCACACTCTTGTACCGCAAAACCACGCGGCATTCTAATTACGTAATGTAATACAAATCACCTTGATTTCGCCCTGTCGATAGCCTTATTAGGGCTATTCTTTGCAGGTTTCTTAGCTCGCTCCGTGCTTTGGTCCGAGCCACTTTTCAATGAAGACTTCGAAGTTAGAGATATCAACGCTTTTTGGAACAACTCCAAGGATTCTGGAAAAATAATTGAAGACTGTTCTTGAAGGTTACAAAACAAAAAACTCACCAATTCTGAATTAGATTGTATAACTTGATCTTCAATAGGTAGTCTTCAGTAGTTGAGTATACGAATAAAATAGCAAAAAATATCGTAATCGTGGAATAGAAATTCTAAAAAATAAAAATAGCTGCCCCGAACAAAAGGTGCGAGCCGAAACAAAAACTTTTTTCGGCCAATCACAAAACAAGCAACCCCAAAAAGTATATGTGGTTCTTCTTCTTCTTCATCAACCCATATACGCCCACTGCTGAACACGGGTCTCCTCTACCATTGGGAGGGTTTAGGCCATAGTCCACCACGCTGGCCTAGTGCGGGTTGGCGGACTACACGCCTAAGAAATTCCTAAGAACTCTTAAGTGCGCAGGTTTTATCACGATGTTTTTCCTTCACCGTTAAAGCAAGTGATGATTCAATGTGAATACACACATAACTTCGAAAAGTCAGAGGTGTGTGCCTGGGGTTCGAACCCGCGACCGTCGAGATTCTCGACCGCGCGCCCAAACCTCGAGGCCATCACTGCCTCAATATGTGGTTGTTCTAAAAAAAAATTCTTGACTAACCATAAACCTCGATGCTGGCCAAAGTCTCGTGCACCCTCTGGACCTCTTTGTACGTAGGTTTTCTCGTGGGGAAGGGCAGTTGTCTCACTCGAGGGTCATCCCTCTTCACCGGGGAGTTTTTGCCGAACAACGCCGATTGGTTGAGCGAACCCACTGCCCGATAGAAAATCAACCCACATCCGACGAAATCTTCCGCCCAGCCCGATAGTATGTCTTGGACGTGCTGAGGAATAAAAAAGGTACTTAATTGAGGGATAAAGCGAGACAAACAGTACTGTAGTGAGGAGCACTGATATTGCAGTAATGGCAAATTGATTCGTTATGCAACCTAAACAATTACCGTATTCTTTAACCAAAAAAAACGGCAGTTACTAAAATGAAAGCGCCAGAAACCTTCAATGATCTTCCTTGGCCTCAATTTTAGTATACCGGGGTTCATTTTCGTAACACAGCATAGAATCTTAAAATCTGCTACCAACCTCTAAAAATTGCGCCTGGTTGTACCGCCTGAGGCTAGCTCCGGCTGACCTCGGCATGTTCCCATGCTGGTCCCTACTCCCCTGGGCCTGGCCCTGGCCCCGCCGGGTCACGTACGAGTGCATGGTCTTGTGGACCACTGGGGTCCCGCCGGAGAAGATGGCGCCCGCGAAGTGACCCCCCGAGACCATGAGGACGGCCCACCGCTGGAAACCTGGGATCAGCAGCCGCTGGCAACGGTCTACCCACGCGCTGCCGTCGCCGTCTGTTGATAGCTCTTCCTGGATGGATAAATGTGTATTTAATATGACTGTGTAGTCATATATCTATTGTAATAAGCAGTGACGGCCTCGAGGTTTGGGCGCGCGTTCGAGAATCTCGGTGGTCGCGGGTTCGAACCCCAGGCACACACCCCTGACTTTTCGAAGTTATGTGTGTATTCACATTGAATTATCACTTGCTTTAACGGTGAAGGAAAACATCGTGATGAAACCTTCACACCTAAGAATTCTTAGGAATTTCTTAGGTGTATAGTCCGCCAACCCGCACTAGGCCAGCGTGATGGACTATAGCCTAAACCCTCTCAATGGTAGAGGAGACCCGTGCTCAGCAGTGGGCGTATATGGGTTGATGAAGATATGTAGTCCTGACCACATATTAAGAGTCTTGTGCCGTGGGTTGGTCGAGAGACTTATCGGTCTCATAAACACACATATCCGAAACATTTGTGGATTATATAAATATTTGTTTCTGTGCGGGGATGGAACCAGCGGCTATCGTTTCGCTAGCGGGTGTTTAGCCAACTGCGCCACGGGGCTGTTAGACATACATAGTTACATACTTAAACTTGCATGTACAATAATGTTGGCAGAGCTAATTTTGTTTTTAATTACTGTATGCTAAAGAAATTATAACTTGTTTGTGCATATCTCAACTGTGCTGCTGATGAGAAACTCTAAATAAAAAATAAACAATAACAGTTTGCACTACCCGGGAATCGAACCCAGAACCTCTAGATCGCACATATTTATACTGCGAGACCGAGAGGCCGTCTACTAAGATGTCTAACTTTTGAATTTTTCTAGTTTATAATATATTCCAGTAAGTCTATTATACCTTGCGGTGGTGTAATATGCACCGGTACAGGCAAAACACCTGTCCAGCATTGTTAGTAAAGAATGATTTACAGTGCCTCGTAGCAGCCGCAAACAAATCCGTTGCTGGAACTTGTTTATTGTTCTGCTGAGCTTCATCGTCAGAATCACTCCCTGATACACTTGAATCGTCTGAAACAAACCATTTATATTAAGACCAGAACCAGACTATCTATATTTTTAAGGAAGTAACTAAATTAAAGTGGTAATATTTACATAGATTACAGTGGGACAATTTCTTATTCAATATTGTCTTTTTAACCAGTTTGTAGAAATGTGAAATCAAATAAATTGTAAAAGAGTAAATAAATAGTAAGTGATGTTTGTTGATAACTACCAACGAACAGAGATTATAATTGTCATATTTGGAATGTTCTGATAGGCCGTTCTCTGTATAAACATATTCAGTGCTTGCAACCAATAGCCTCAACTGTCTTCGGTTGAACAAACATAGATTATTTACTACAGTGTTTTTATATATATCATTCTGTATTATAATACAAAGAGGCTGAGATAAAATATATGTTATATTGATGGGTCACCTTGCAATGGTCACAGTCTACTAGGGACAGCCTTGCGGCCATCAACGCATAGTATTGCTAATTTGTTGTTATGCCTACCTTGCCTACTATTAAATTGTCCTAATGTAAGTGCATTCTTTCCGAACAGTTTTCGTTTCAAGTTGTGCGTGTGCCAGTGGTGCTTGTAGTGAGCTGTTTGTTGCGCCCTTGTCTCAAACGGTCCCACACCACAGCAGGAACAACAGTTTCCATCAGCCGGCCCATTCAGAGTCAAGGCACTTAGTCTTTTCAGTACACTAGCTTCATCCACTGAAAAAATAAAAATTAATGATCAAGGCTAGGGCATTCTTGTACAATATACTTATTGTTATTTATATTGTGATATCATTATAGCTAAATGATATCTTAATATGTGTACCTAATTTTGTATCTTGTTGCGTTTACAATGTGATTGCATGACTTGTCTATATACATTTTAATATAAAACAAAAAAAAACACAATGTTAAGTAAAAATTTGTTTTAATATATCACTTAATTCAAAGAGATGTTATTATTAAAACTGTGTTTAAAGTTTTAGTCAATGCATACTCTAACACCTTTATAGAGGTAAGTAGAGAAATATTTCTACATACATTAATTAATGTTTCTCAAGTCTGACATGGGAGAGAGAATATATCTATGTTTTCTTTCATTTTTTTTCTGTATTTATCAACTCCGTACTTCTACGGAGAAGTGATAAGAAGAAATCTATAGTTCATTATTACTGAAGAAGTACTTGATTATATTAACATGAAACAATTTAATATATGAAATAATTCTTGAAGCTATCTATTAAAGTATATAAACAATAAAACTATGACCTAGAAGAAATCTCTTGAGAATTGATTGAATTGTGCACATCTTTAATGATAGGAATTTTAACTATATTCCAATGCTTTCATCTACTTCACGCTTCTTACTAAAATGTTTATATGTATAGTTATTACTTATTACAAAGTAAGGTTGCACAATTTATAGCAAAATTAATTATAATCAAATTACTCAAATTGTATTTATAATTATTTTCAATGATTTCAACTAAACTATAAGATAGATAAAAATTGTATCATTATGAATAATTATATCAAGTACATACAATAATTTTTCATTAGTCTATTAATTCATATATCACAATTATACAGAATTTGTCATTGAAGTATATATTTTTAATAAGTTTCATATATGACTTCAGTAAATTACAATATATTTATGAAATATAATTACACAACATTTCGATCTAAGAAACATGCTAATCCTGACGTAAGCAACCTTTTGTTTAGAGATTTTCCTCGTTATGTTGCAACATAATTGTAATTTATTTTCAATGAAATTAAATTTCTGTTTTTTTTTTTTATATGTGGATTATATTAATTACGCATCGGTAAATTGATTCCAAGTTTTCTCTTATTCAACTATCAAAAACATATGTTACATTCATCAATTAAAAACTTAATCTGTTATGTTATAGGTTAGTAATAAATACGATTTTATTAAATTCATAACTTACCGACTTGGTGGGATTCCGTAAGCATACATGCTGCAACTTTTACGCCTTTCAATAATCTTTCAAAATCATCTAATTCATATATTCTGACTGTCTTAGTCCTCACATTTTCTGATTTTGCAGCCATAATGTAAATATAACAAATACTTTTTTTTGTAACAGAATATATTCACATAATTAAATTTGAGCCTAAAAAATATCTAATTTTATGAAATGCAGTCATATATCACTTAGCACCTATTTCAAGGAAACCAGGGAACTCGAATTGCTCGAGTTACCTGATTGAATTGTTGTCTATGACGCAATTGACAACATCCAACTTCAAATTGACACTGACAGATGTGTCAGAAATTGCTTATGTCTTCATAGAGAACTGAACTGATTAAAATAATAATTTTTGGGATATTTTATTATAAATTGTGATTATTTAATTAATGATAAAAAATATTGCAATAAAAAGTAACTTTTGTCATTTAAATAGTAGATTTAAATGACAAAATTACAAATTTATCCTTTAATTCAAACAATGCCATCTTGCAGAAATAAACCGTAATAGTAGCTAAGTCATAGATTATAGTTTTATGCTCTTAGGCAATAAATGGAATTATGAATAGGTACCTATATTTATTTAAACAATGTTTTAAATTAGACTTTACTTAATAACGTTGGTTAAATTAATTAATACTTCAAAATACTTTATCTCGTTTTCTCACCACAAGTCGACCAATAGATCTGGACGTTACATGTTGAGGTAGCAGTTAAATTAGCTAACATTTAAATTCAAACCACTAAGTCTGCGACTAAATAAATAACACTAAACTATAGCTTTGACAGATATATTTTTTAAATTAATACCTTATAACTCGGTTTTAATGTGAAATACCTAATGAGAAATCTGATACAACTATCCGACAATAGATGGCGCAATAAGTCCCAGTCGATTTTATGAGATGCATTAATAATTATTTAATTTTTTTCTAAGAATAAATTCTCTGCTTTTTTTACGAATCCCCATTTGTAAATGTCCAATACTATCTTGTATACTAGATAAAAGCTTAATTATTATTTTGTTATTAAAGTAATCATTGTACCGGTAAAATCATTACAAAATATGAGCAAAAAATCATAGCAGTAGTCATAAAATTGAAGTTACGTGAGTTTTCTTTAGTAGTTTAATAAATAAATACAACAAATTATCTATACATTTTACGATCATACGATTGAAAAAATGCTACGTAGCGCAGAAAACTAAAAAGGTAGATACGGGTGTTTTTTTAAGCACTCGTGTTTGTATCGAACAAACAAGCCAGTTTCCACTGGTTATTTATCTGTAAAAATGGGAGGCTGAACACTCCTACCGGTCCGTTTACGCCATTCCAGAATATTCCCGCCCCAATGGCAGGCTTTGCAGGCGATGTGCCCCGCCCACTAGTTATCGAGATTCATAAAATGAATAAACAAATTTCATATCGAATGCGCCATTACTTTAACAACGCAAATTATTTTTCCAATCGTTTTACAGAACACAAGGGGCTTAAGCCGCCATTTTTGCGTGCATCAACCGGATGAAAGCAATAAGCAGCTTAATTTATTAAGCCTAATGGACCCTCATGCAGACGGGGGAATAATAATTATCATTTAGTATTTTTCAAGAGCTATTGAGCTGTATCATTTTATTTTACAATAGCAGTTGTGGGAGTTTAGCCTCCATCCCCCTAGCCCGAGCATTTTCCGGGCGAAGCTTCGACGCGAGCTCAAATTATTGCATTTAAAATGGACGTGTAACACTATAGCTGTGTTGTCTGCCCGTCGGCTGCGCTCGATTGACGGAGGGCTGCAAAGCAAATTAAAGTACGCAACACTCCCCCGGCGGTGCCTAGCTACTATCGACTATCGATAACGTATTCGGAACAGGCACTGATTTTTAGAAACAGAATAAAAGTTTTCTTTTCTTTCTTAAAATACAGTGGCGGATTAACACAATCGCAGCCAGAAGAATGTTTAAATTTTCTGCCGATTGAAACTAAGAGAAATCTTTGTTTTTTTTTACTAATTCATACCTTATGAAAACAATGACAAAATTGGAGCAATTTTGCCGCCCCTAAAATCTGCCGCCCTAGGCTCCAGCCTACTCAGCCTGTTGATAAATCCGTTACTGTTTTAGCAGCCAGTATTATGAACTAATTAGACGGTCGTGTTATTGTTTTTGTGTTAAGGCCTATATAATATCTTCAGCTTCCTAGAGCCGACTTCATTTGAAAATAATGACGACAGAAGATAGGCGCAGTGAAACGAAGTAGAGTTAAGTTTGAGATATAGTAGACACCAACTTTCCTTTTTTTCTATACGAGTTTTAAATACAATAACATTCCTAAATATGCTATTGTGTTTTTTTGTATAAGTTGCATTACATGAAGAGAATGATAAAAATAAAAAATGGATGATTAAAAATCTATTGTAGGTACGATCTCTCGATGTTATTAATAAAGTTAAATATGCTTTGTTAAATGTTTATGCCTGTTATAGTGTATTAACAAGACACAGAAACCTACACATAAACTATTATTGCGATGAAAGAGCACTTCGCAATGATAAAGATAAGGCCATTCTCAAAGCAAATGCCCGCAAATCGTTCATAGACGACAGATATCGGCATCTTCTGACAAGTATCTTAGGTAAAAATTTCCCTTCTTAAAATACTTTCTACTAGGGCTTCTTCCTGATTCTTTGTCTGGGTTGACTATGAAATTGGAACCAAAGAATCGCCTGTCTGTTAGAGAAAAAAATAAAATAAAAGAATACTTAACGGTCTTTTATGCGGATGAAACCTAATTAAACCTAATGAATTAAACTAAGTGATTGACGGAGACAGGTTAAGAGTTAAATTTGTTAAAGTTTTGTGTAAATTGGCTGAAATTTGACGACTGAAGTAAAAAATATCTTTTAAAATTTACTTTTAAATTGTGTCAGATGCAATAAACATAATCCCAAAAGACCTGTTGTGTCCCGGGATATCAAGTACTTGTTTTCAAACATTCACCCTTCAGTTGATTTTCGTGTTTAATTGAATTATGTTGAAAAATGTCATACCTGTGTCAATTGCGGTTTTGGGATTTACAGAACCCTAACTCACCACTAAACACACATAGTTTTGAAACCTTACTCTATTTTGACAATTGTGTCCGTGAATTAAGTTGTAAATAAAATGAAGAGGCCACGTACAAATACGCGCAGCGTTGGACGTGCACCCACAAGGTGCACCGACGATTTGGTGAAAATCGCGGGAAGCTGCTAGATGCAGGCCGCTTCCTATAGAACACTTTAGAAATCTCTGGGAGAGGCATATGTCAAGAAGTGAACGTGTTGTTGCTGATTAAGATAATGATAATAGGCGCATAGATTACCTACTGAATGCACCATAATAATATAATATAATATTATACACTAAATCGTATTATATTCGCGTTCTTATGTTAGCAATACGATCACAATAATTGATAACCTCAAATTGGCCAATCAGTGGCTGCAGCCCCTACGCCGTTGCCATGGCAGGCTAACAAGAGAAAATTCCCGCGAAAAAAAACATAAACGGTAGCCATAACAGAGTATTGGGTTGTCATCAATTTATTTGCTTTGGAAATGGTTTTTGCGAATTCTGTTGTGAGCCTACAGGTACCTAATGGATTGTTGTTTTTAAACATTCGTTTTTTGAGACACTTTATTTACTAAAATTTTGAGTTTTGGTCCAAATAGAAGTAGAAAATGGAAAAAAGTCCCCAATTTTTTTTAGAGTAGTAAATTAATTTGATAATAGAATTAAAATCATTACACGTAAATATTAAATTATTTATAACTTACATTGTAATTAAACTTGTGCTCAAACTTATTGTCATCGTCTTCAGTCTCAATATAACCACTGCCACGCTACTTTTTTGTAATGAATAAGCCCAACGATGATGCAATTTTTTAAATAATGTCAATGCAAATTAATGTAATAGTAATACTTGTACTTAATTCTGTGAAAAAATAACACCCAAACATTAAGCTTTCTAAGACAGGTTAAAGACAAGACAATGAAGTACGATCGTGAATGTTCATAAAATACATTGTAATATTTTCATAGACAAATAAAAACAATTTCTTATAATTATTAAAATATCGAAATAATCCGATTAATTGTTTCATGGAAAATTTTCTTACGCTGTTATTATTACTGAACGTTGCGAAGGATTCTAAGAGATTTTGTTAAAAATAACTCAAGGGTATTGAAAACGATCCGATTAATATTATAAATGCTTTGTTTTTAGAGAATTTAGCTCAATCTTTTTATTAGAAAAACAAGTAATATTTAGAGAGAAAATACCTGGAAAGTCTACATGTAAAAAGTATTAAATACGAACGAACAAAAGTTGATATCGATAAATTGATTTTGATAAACATTGCAGTAAAGGTAAATGGGACTCTGGAGACGGTTAAAGCGACGTATTACATCGGAAAAATATTAAATTCCTTTTGGGATCGGAAAGAAAACTACCCAACGTATTATATACTTTATAACTTACATATTTTTGAATTCTCTGCAAATGACATGCAAAGACGCGGATTACGTTTAAAGAGTTATTCAGTTGATTAAACATTTACTTTATAAGCACGCTTTGTCTCATTTTTTAATGTCATGTGTTAATTAATACAGCAGGCCTGAGCATTCTTAAAAAGTAGCTAAATTAACTAGCCTTTATAAGTAAGGCCGTAAATCTTTCATAATATTCGATAACCACAGAATCATTATAAAGCCACCATATCTTGTAGTTAGTGCTTTCACTTTTTAGGACATTACGTTTTTCTCTCCGTGCAATTCTTGGGGATACAGAGGTTAGTGTATGTCTGACACCTTCATTTGTGGGTGTTCATTAGCTTTAGTAACTGATTTAAAAAAAAGTTGTTCCCGCAATTCCGTTAGTGAAAAATTATGCTTCGAGATTTTTTTCGTCATTTCATTCCTGCTCCATTTCCATTGATTGCAGCATAATGATATATAGCAAGTAGCCTTTCTCGATGAATGAGCTACCTAACACTTAAATACTTTTTCAAATCGGACTAGTGGTTTTAAAGAAATGCACGTTCGAGCAGACAAACAAACTCTTCAGCTTTATAATGTAAATGATACGTTTTCTTAGTTTTGGTTGTTAAATTATGCAATATCGTAAGGCTGTTTATGTGAAAACTATGTTTTATGTGGTTTTTATCCTTCTATTATAACGAGATAAGATTTTTATGTAAATAAGTTTGTAACGAATAGACTGAATAATATACATAACCGATTTGAATGATTTTTTTCTATGAACGTAGATGAGACCTCGACTAACACCCTTTTGTGTCGAATAATTTATTGGTTCCGTGGGATAAGCATGGAATTACACCAAATCGCTTGGATGTAACTAGGTCCAACCGCTATTTAAAATCAATAGGAATTTAGCATGTTATTATGGTATTACCTACATTTGCACGTCTCAACAAAAAATGTAAGACCTTAATTTTTCTGAATGGTCTGTAACCTCAGCCTATCATTACTATAAAAATAAGGCTTTTATACCGTGGCTTATATATCGTGGTTTCTTTTAACGGACCTTAATTAATACAAGAATCTAATAGCAAAAACATAGCAAATACAATTACCACTACTATTTAACCATAAAATATGATTAAACGTTGGGACGTTTATCAACAACCCAACAACAGCTTAAAATTTTATTGCCTATTATATTATTGTCCATAACTCCATATTTAAAATATGTATTACACTTTAAAAGAAATTTGTTTCCTCCTTTTTGCCACATTTTCTACTGCTGCTCTGCTCCTTGTGGTCGAAGCATGATGATAAATATCTAATAGTCTTTCTCGATAAATAAGCTTTCTAACAAGCAAAGAAGTTTTAAATCGGATCCATAGTTTTTTAGATCCCATCTCTTTAAGAAAACACAGGAACAAACTCTTCAGTGATATAATGTTAATATAGATTAGTGCACTAAAAATAAAATTTACGTTTAATACCATATCAATCATGATATAATGAAAGATTTTAATAGTAAACTATTTTAAATTCCGGTAATATTCCGATTTGTGCGACCTTACGACACAAGGCCGTTGGAGAGATTAAATCTCTGTCAAAAACACATATACTAACATTACAATATTAGATTTCTCTACAGGTATTCAAATTGTTAATTAACAACGAAATTATGGTGATAAAAACGACATTTTAAGTTTAGAACATGATAATATTGCTGTTTCTTTCACTGCACTTTTCAAGTGTTTTAATGAAATCAAATGACATAGACAAGGATGAGTTTTGTTTGAATTTGGAATGTGATGAGCTAAGTGAAGTTAACGTTTGTGGAATAAAGACAGAAGGACGCGGATTTCGGTTGAAACTCTTCAAAAATGAATGCGAATTGCTGAAATATGGCTGTCAAGTCGATAATTCTGAAGGTAACCTTTTTATATTTATCTACACTTTATACAAATTTGTATCGTTGAACTTGATACCAAAAATGGACTGAGAAACCTGAACAAAATACTTGGACTGAGGAAAAAGTATCGTGAAAGCCAAATTCGTGTGATGGGCTAAGAAGGAGAAAAATATTTGCAGAGGAAAGAATCGCTTTATGTTGCTAAAAGTGAAGTGAAAATAGAAAATCAGTATTGCAGGAGTGGCTAATAATGTTTGTAACACAAATTTATCCTATTAAGTAGCAGTAGTCTTAAGGCATCTTAGACAATTTTGTATTTCGAAAACTTTAAAGTGACTATTAATAAGTATTTACTTTTAAACACATTACGGTAATCTAGATTTTAATTACCACAAATGGTTATGTTTAAAATATCCTTGATAAGGATTTTCACATTATTTTACGAGGAATAAAACACAACATCAATTCTTAAAAACAGCCCCGTTGGGTAGACACCAGCTTGCGGAACGAGCGGCCGCGCGCGATCCCCGCACCGGGACAAATGTTTGTGTGATCCACAAATATTTGTTTCGGGTCTGGGTGTTTGTGAGACCGAAAAGTCTCTCGTAGTTTCTGATACCCACGACACAAGACTCGTATCTTAGTGTGGGGTCAGGACTATGTGTGTGACTGTTGGGTGTACTTTATTTATAAACAGTTTACAGACAGTTATTTTAAAAAGGCTTATGACTCAAGTGAGATCGACTTACATAACATGTATTTTGATAAGAATATCAATAGAATAGAATATAATTTATAGAATAAATGTATTTATATTTTGCGGGAGGCCTATGTCAAGCAGTGGCCAGTTTTAGGCTGATAATGATGATGATGAAAAGGAATTTTATACTTATTAAATTGTAAGTTTTTTTTTATTCCAACAAAACTAAACTGGATTGGGGGTAACGGATTACTAACATATAAAAAATATGTGAATTTAACAAGTGATTCCTCAAGATTGTTGAGTATAACTCCTACTAACGCTCTGATGGGCACAGATTGATTCATCATCATCATCATTGTCAGCCAATCGTGGTCCACTGCTGGACATAGGCCTCCCCCAATGACTTCCACCGGGATCGGTCGGAAGCCGCCTGCAGCCAGCGACACAGATTGATTACTTGATTGAATTAACCCATTCTTGACCGCCGTGCCAATTTGGGAACACTTACTTTTTGAGGGTACATGAAAAAAGTATTTATGTAAGTTAATAAATTCTCACATTATTGGATAGTTGAAAGTGTGGTGATTACATATAATATTAAACAATTTAGTTATATATTATAGATTTATTACAATAATTGGTCGAATTTTGCTTTTGAAGGACCTGTCGAGGTACTTGACTGTTTGCAATTATTACATTTTGCATATTAAGTTTATCATCGTAAATAGTTATTATTATTCAAATACGATAAATTGTCTATCTTATAAACAGAATTTAAAAAATAATGATTCATTTTTTACCATTTTATAGCACCTTAAACATTGCTGTGCCAATTTGGGTACACTGGCCACAAGTGTTATTTTTGCATATCATAAGGAGAAACTGCTAACGACGTTATAGTGTCAGTAACAATTGCCGTGGATAAGAGGAAGAGGTAAATACAATCCTCGAAGATTGTGACGACGGCTTGGACTGTGATTTGGCTATAATTCCATTGGAACTTTTTATTGATACTGACGAAGGAGATGGTTTTGATAATGAACAAATGTCTTCAATATTGCCAATTCATGTTCTAGGAGAAATCGAGGTATTTAGGTGTTCATAATGTAGATACTCTTTCTGAGTATGAGGGTAGCAGTGATAGTGAACTGCCAATGGCAGCGAACATAAGACCGCAAATATTAAACCACCGCTAGTGCACCTGATGTACCTGCGATTGGACCACATTGGTCAGTGCTGATTGTGCCTCCTTTTTTTTGTTCTCGAGGGGAAAGCTGTTTATGGCTCTACTTCCCGCCAGCCCGGGGGCAGTGGGGGGGCGGGAAGCGTATATCAGGGTCACAGGCCTTCCAGCCCAGCGCGCGGAGACGTCATATTTGCGCAGTTGTTAGAGACGGGCTGAATCCTTAATTACAGTCTCTAAACCGGCATACCGGCCAAAACCCCCCGGTAGCCATCTTCGTGCCGAGTTGGGCGACCATGGTACGTGAGCGAGAGGCGGCCACCGTTGTCCACAGGCGCCCGGTGCGCCTCCGAGACGTACTTGTCTCGGCCGCCTCGGAGTCAAAGGGAACGTAGTTAAGCAACCTCTACCTTGTTTCGGGCGCCCCGGTTGTGGGTGGGGGCCCCGCGATGTACAGAGGCCAAAGTGCCGCCACCTCTCTTGGAGTCACTTGAGGACGCCCTGCCCCCGCAGCACGTCCAGCGACCCCAAGGGAACAATTGAGTCGCCTTTTACGACATGCAGGGGATACCGTGCTGGGATTCAAAGTCCCCTTTACCTCAGGGCAGGCTGATCGTTCCTCCTTGGCTCCTTCTTATCCTTAGACTTATCCATCATCGATTGACCAATTACTAAACGAGAGTAGTATGAAAGAAACGTTGAAAGAACAGAGATCGAGTATAAATTTGATACAAATAATGAGATACTTTAGGTTCGCTGAAAATGGCCCAATCAATATCGTTGTATGGAGTTGAAGTCCATGGCAAACAAATGGAGATGGGTTCCCTTCAAACACATGATAGATGTGGCATTACCAAATGCGTGACCATTACAGCTACGTCTAAAGAAGATGTAATGGATCAGTTATATTTTCGCTGAAGTATAGCTACATTTTGTCTTGGACAATCACCACATCATCATGTTACTCGTCAGATATCATTGTCATCGAATGGTTACAACTGGACGGCAGCGAATATGTTAAAGAAAAAGTTTCCAAAGCGTTTTGGTGGACTTATCCGTTATAATAGGATCCGATAGACTTGCACACTATTTTACCCTTAAGTGGCCATTGTGCCAATTTGGGCACACCCCAATAATTTCAAAATTATAAATAATTTTTATTATTTTTTTCATTTTTATACTTATTTGTATCCCCAACTATGATTAAATAAAGAAATTTCTGAATCTGTTCTTGTAGTTTCTGCTTGGCCACAAATGGGTTAATTGCCGAGATGGAGTGTTGGAAAATATTAAATAGCTGATTTGAACGCAATATTGGAACCGAGAAGTATACACACATTCTCCGAAGGTGATTGAAGATGTGCATTCCTGTAGCCATATTTCGCCAATTGTGTTTTCGTCCCTCGTAATAGGAGGTTAACCTTTTTCCGATTCTTTGAAAAATTCTGGACTCCGTGCTCCTACTTAATATTTCGTAATGGAAAAACTTAGTATGACATGTCCGATCCCGGGTTATTTAGATCGCACGGCATATACTGATATCAAGAGGCAGTTAAACGTATGTATAATGATGATTGTTGTATTAGAAACTTACGCGGCAGTTTTTATCTTTGAAGGCTGATATTTTCTGCACTTTGCTAATTGTATTTAAATCCAGCGTAAAAGGGGCGTAAAGGGGTTTTATAATATGAATTGTTCTTTTTACAACTTCGCTTAAAAGCTTCTAACGCACTTTACCCAGAAACCTGCCAAGGCAGACTTTTCCATCGTAACTAAAATTCTAGGTATTCAATAAGCTGCAGAAAGTACAGAAAGTCGCTACAGAATATTTCTAGCTGTCACAAAGTCTTTGATATTGCCTTTACATTTCCAAGTAAATTTCAGATATTTTGCAGTGATGCATCGATGTACGCCAAAGTGTCAAAGAAACGCTTTGAGCCTCTCCCACGCGCGACTACGTGACAAACCAAATTACGTATCATATCGTATGGCATTTAAAGTAGGATTTCGTTGTAACAGTTCTAAATTTGACTTTTATTGTAGCTAAATTTAAAAGGAACAATCATACTAATCATAATATTTTGGATTCTAAGTAGTTGTTGTTGTTGTCGTGGGTATCAGACACAATATTACTTTTATTCAATTCCCAGCCTCTCATTTCAATGCCTTCTCTAATATATCTGCACTCTATTCCTTAATAGAGTTAGTGCATAGCTTTTTTCGACCCAAATAGAAGCATATGTCAGTCAATCTGAATCGAGGTTGACATCGCATGTTACCAAACGAACATGTGTTGCATCTGAATCAATTATTCACCATATAATGAACTTTCCTAGAAATGCAAAGCGTTATTTCTAAATTTAAAACTCTTTTCAGCGTTCAGACATCGCCGTCCCTTCACCGCACCCTTTGTAACTGACTTGCCTTTTAAAATACCAAAGGCTTGTTCGTTTGGCAGCCTTGATCGACGCGAGAGTCGTGCCAATGTAATGGAAAATGTAAATGTTTTAATGATTTTTTGTTCATGTTACAGTATGTATGGTATGTGTATATTATAATATACTTATGTCGATTTCTTGCATTTTTTCGTATATAAATATTTTTATTTTTTGTATTATCTCTTTTTTGTATCTACATACTGCCCAACCCTTTCCCTCCGCCCAACAAAAAAAATCGTTTTTAATAGATAGAAAATGTAGAAAATCAAAAGTAAGCTTGAAAAAAATCTATCCCAGGCTATTTCCGCTACAATAGTATTTATAACATTCCCGTATACTCCATCTACCTACGTCTTGTTTTTAAAAGTAACCCAATTGTTATGATCACCAGTTAATCGGTTTTCTTTGTCAGCTTGTACTTCAAAGTTAAAACAACTACTGTAAGTAAAACATAGTGAAACTTTGAGAAGGCGACACGATACTTTTTGTCAAGTTTCAATGTCTCGAGCCAGAATGTCTTCATTGGTTCAGAAAATCCCATCAACTAAATACCGTCTTCACGCGTTCTTTAAAAACATTCAAGCTTCTAGTTTTATTTTATTACAACAACTGGTAAGAAATAGCAATTCTTCCTTTTTTATTCATGCACAAGAAGTTGAACTTCATTATTTTTGAAACATCAACGTGCAAAACGAGGGGCCGCGTGTTCGATTCCCGCACCGAGACAAACATTTTTGTGATCCACAAATATATGTTTCGGGTCTGGGTGTTTGTGAGACCAAAAAGTTTCTCGTATTTTCTGATACCCACGTTACAGGACTTGTATCCCAGTGTGCGGTCATGACTTTGTACATATTGGGTGTATTTATTTATTTGTAAAAAGCATTATTACACCATTACTGAATACAACCTTCCTCCTCATCCTTTAGGTTCCCAGCTGCAATTTTTTTTATTCCTTTATCAGAGTATATTTCGCAAGCGATAATTGGTAGCAACAGTTCAATACAACATTCTCCGTCTGAAAATTAGTTTTAGTTGGTAGTCACGGATGTTGGCGCTTGTTTGAAAAATACAATTGGTTTTTGGCCTTTTTTAAACAAACCTACGTGGTGGGCGTGTAACAGCTTTGAAACTGGAACGCATAGTTTTAATTCCACGACGAGAACAAATATTGTTTGCGTGTTTCGATGTTATCGCCATTCGCACAAATCCTGTATTCGTTGTCGGAGTTTCTATCGCATCAGAACTTGTTGCTAGTTATTTTAATCTTTTTATTTTACCGTGAAGTTGTTTTACAAGAATGACCATATCATCGACCTGTATAATGTAGGTACATTATACAGGTCGATGATATGGTCATTAGGTAGGTACGTTTTACTGCTGGGCTCGGGCCTCCTCTACTACTGAAAGGGCTTAAGCCTTGGTCTACCACGCTGGGTTCGGACGCGTTGGCGGACATTGTTGAGAGTAAGGTAGTGTCGCCGAAGATGGCCCGGCTCCTAGGATAGCCCACTTTAAAAAAAATATAGTTATGATGATTTGAAACATTTCAAATTTCGTGGGTTTATGCTACTAGTATAATAGACAATAGTGCAAGTTTGTTTTGTTACCGGCGCGTCACCATTTCGAAATCAGATGACATTTTGCTTGGTCGTGTCAAGACGATACACGTTTTATAATTTTAATTATCGAAATCCTTTTGAAAATTAACAAATTTAAAGCACATCTCTTTCTTCTAAACTGAGGAACTTAATCTTTAATATATTTATCAGCGAATTACAGGCGAGTGTTTTTATTTGATTTCTTTTTTGGGATTTTTACAATATTTTACTTAACTCGGGTGTAATTTCCTATCATGGCCCATACTAGAATACCCAAACATAGCGCGGGCCTTTCTAGGATTATTGAAATGAAGTATGTGTGGGTTTAACCAAAGACGATGAGGAGCATTTCATATGTCCAAAGTGCAATTAAAGTTAGTAGTCAATTAAGGACATCTAATTTGTTTGTTTACGTCTAATTTTTTTTCGCTGATCAGGTATATTTTGATTGATCTCAAAGTAAATTTTCAGTATTCCTTAGATAGCCCACCTAGAATAACTTAAAAAATTATATTTAAGAAAAAAAGAACTTATTTAATTTTATTTTTGGTAAGTTAGTTTTAAAGTTGATCGCAAAGTAAAATTTAACCTTATTTAGTAATTTTTTTCTATTTTATAGTTGATTTTTATATTGATAGATTTAAGATAGCCCACATTTAAATTTTTCGTTCATTTAATGCCTGTTATGAATAATGTTATAAGAAAGATGTGTTTTTATTTCGATATTTTATGTTAAAAATATTTAAGTGTTTATTTTGCATATATTTTCATTTTTATTTTTCGGGCCATCTTAAGCGACCAGCTTCCCAAGATAGCCCAATACTATGTTTCTGAAAAGTGTTTCAATTTGTGTTAAAATGCCAAAAACTGTACTCCTTTTTTCGGTATCTTGTTTCTCAAATAAATATATTTTAACTTCCAACATGAATTGTCTTCACTTTATTAATCTGCAAGAATTCACGAGGTTTTCAAATTAAGTGGGCCTTCCTTGGCGCCTGTACCTTATATACAAATTAATAATTTATGCAACAATAGCCAATACAAAATTGTTAAAACGGATAAAACGAAAAGATAATTTTTAATCACGTTTATTTGAGTAATTAATAGGTGAAGAAATTACTCGTAGCGTAATATGATATTAATCTGTTCTAACTTGAATGGTCACGGGTATGATTACGACTATAGAGTATAATTAAAGTTTACAAAAAATTAGGAATATTTGACTACCCATAGCCCAGTTGGCTAGACAGCAACTTGCGAAACGAAAGGCCGCGAATTCGATCGCCATGGTTTGATGATTTTTGTTTTTATTTCTTTTTTTTTAATAAGAGAGGGGAGCTTGAAATTATTCTAAAACGGCTGGTAAATTATTAACTGGCTTTAAAAAGGCTAATTTAGAAAGCAATTTCCCAGTTTCCTAAGTCCACTCGATTATTTATTTATTTATTTATTTATTTACACTTCATACATTAAGTATAGGTGGACTTAATGCCAATGGCATTCTCTTACAGTCGAACCTAGGGTGATGCAGAGATGAAGTTAGGCAGGTGTGTAAATATAATTACGGTGTAACTAGATACAAAATACACTTACATATAATACAATAAATACTTCATTGATAAACAAACATAAATACATACAAAATACATAAATATACATATAAATATAAATATATATATATATATTAGAAATACGGTAATTTACTGTTCTGAAGATTCTGCATTTTCATTAGCTAGCAGCTCCCGAACCTTGTGCTTAAATGTACAGCGATTCGAGCACATCCTGATCTCTAAAGGGAGCGCATTCCAAAGACGTATTGCATTACATTATACGATTATGTATTAACGATTGCAGAACTGTTATGCCTATTCAAAGTTTTGTTGATATTATTTTCATATTTCTAAGCAACGCCTACCGGTATTGTTACAGAGCTTACTACCCACGATAGTCTGGGAGAAATCGTTCGGGATCAGACTATTGTGATCATAACATAAGCTGGAATTCTTCTATTTGCGGACAGTATTTTCTTACAATAATCCGGAATCGTGATATAGAGAGAGGTATGTGAGCTCTAGCTCACAGAATCAACACGAAATAGTTTTTATCCCGGAAAATGAAGTATTCCCGTGGGGATGGGTATTTCTGCATCTACTGAGACAATTAAAATGATTTTTGGTATGAAGATAAATAAGAACCAAGGAAGTAACATAGGATACTTTATATCCCACAAAATGTAGTATTCCCGTGGGAATGGGTATTTCTGGATCTACCAAACCGATTTGAATGATTTTTGGTATGTGCATAAATAGGACTCTGAGAAGTAAAAGCGACTGTAACTTATTTTCTATCTGAACTCAACCCTGTAGTCTACGCGGACGGATTCGCGGGCAACAGCTGGTATAAAATAAAAAAATATAGAGTATAGTAAATTTAAAATATTCCACGTAATTAAATGATCATAAAAAAAAATTAGATCGGCACCTTAAAATATTTTGAACCGGTAATAATCATGACTGACCTTTAATCGCTTTTCGAATGAATAACATTAGCCCGACTTCAAATTGTGAAATTTCAAATGATTTGGCATTTTTTGTTTCTTTTTCTTAAAAGACTTTCAATTTAAAAGAAGAGTAGAGGACCTTTCTTCTCCAAAAACCCTTATCACTTCTACCAACGCATTAAGCATGTTTGAACCAAGACCTCTCTAAACCGTATGCTTATAATAAAAGAAATATGTTCTAATATAGATGGCATAGTATTTTTATTACATTACTGAAGCACTTAGCGGTAAATAAATTAAAGCCCGAGTGACTGAGTAGAAAGTAACAATATTCAACACAATACACTGAAAACTTTTTTACCGTGTTTGTTCCAACTTTTCGCTACATTAACTAGGTTACAGCATCGAAACGAAGCAACTTCACAGCCATCCATGAATTTGTCCGATGTTAAACTTTCCCTTGTTTTGTTGTAGTGGCAATGTGAACTACTAATGAATTCGTGGTTCGTGGTCTTACGTAGCATAATTATTTATAGTTAGAAGTAGGCTTATAGAAACATTTTTTATAAACAGAAAGGAGACTAAAAACTGACTGTTACTAAAACGGACTGTTAGAGTATGCCATGCTAGCCATTAAGTCCATTTATACAAATTTTGTAAAAAGTGTGAATAAATAAATAAAAATGTACTTAAAACCATGCCTGATTTCCTCTATTAATGGAAAGCCATGAGGATATATAATGCTAATAATAACTACAGCATCATGAGTAAACATGTGATTCCTTTTTTTGCAGCATACGGCATAATAAATTTTGAATATTGCAAAAATTCATTCGATGGAGAACACGTTAATGAAATTCACCAACAAGAATTAGTTAAAGATAAATGCGGTGAGCCTTGCGATGGAAAAAAGCATGAAATCTGCGGCATACGACAAGAAGGGAGCGGATTTAAAATCAGACTCTTCCAAAACGAATGCCAACTACTGAGACACAACTGCGAAAATAAACTAAATTTCTCGGCAACAGATCGTTACATTTGCGGTGATATGGTCATAGATGACGTAGATGAATCTAATGACGTCACAAAAGCAGATATAAACAGAAAACAACTGGTTATAGTAGACACTCCAATGTTCAATATTAATAATATAAATGAGAGTATTGACAATTTCTTCGCCGCTACGCACGTTTTTGATGTACCAATGCAGGAAATAAGAAGAGGTGATATGAACGAGACAGCTAGAAGGATGTTGTTGAAGCTAGCTGGTCCAATAAAGGTATTTAAGCCTTGGATAACCATACCGAAGAACATTAGTGACGATTACTACCACAAGCCGACGCTATCTTCATGCTACCATACGTGCCCTAGTGTAAGTAAATGTATTTAATTAAGTATTTTGTGGGTATGCTGGTATGAAAGTGGGTGTGAGATCAATAGTGTGAACTTGATTAGAACAACTACGATCGCACTGCTCTAAACGACTAGACCAGATCCCGAAATGATAGATATTCTTATACCATCAGTGTGGTTTTTACACCCTATTTACGATGGTCGCTAGGATAGCTACTAGGATTAGTATTTACTATGTATCCACCTTTTCCTGTTTTATTCTTCTGATTTTTTCGTTCCGGGTAAGTAAGTAAGGTAAGGTAAAAAGACAAGTAAGGTCCCCTATCCCGATTAGCTTTGACTCGGTATCATTACTGTGCGTACTTTTGAACCAGATGTACAAGAGTTGCAGTGGTTGTTTGGTGGGATAGTCTCTATATCCTAGCGTATACAATACCATTATCATATCAATACAATAGCTTAGGCAGCAGACAATATGTAATATTATGCAGGAATCCATTCAGCTTCTTGAATTTCCTAATGGGAAAATTAAAAAACACTTTCCCAGATCAGGGGGACAACCCTCTCAATTCTGTGCCAACGCAACTCTCTGTCGTTTTTGAGTTAGTCTAATTATGCCCCCGGTATCAGTAAGTACACTCAAGGGTGGGAATGCTCTTGCGGTAAGAGCTATCTATGCATTTACTTAATAATGTTATCGCTGGGGTCCAAGATTTTGACTCTAATTTAATACCATTTGTGCTACATTTTATCATTTAGTACAAACGCTTAATCATTCCATGCATTCACTTTCCGAAATTACCCTGTTACCAAAACAAAAGAGAGTCTATATTTTAAATGCTACAAACTTAGCCAAAGGTCAGTTACGTCGCATTCTATTCCTGTATTTAGGTCTTAGACCTGCCGATCGATGCCTGATGTTGAATTTAAATATTTCAGTCCGGACCATGCCGTATCGCTTGGCACAATGTATTTCTTGTTTAGGACTTACTAACAGCTGGAATGGGATACAAAGGCTTTGTGCTTTGTATACAGATGTAAACAATGCTACCTTTGTGGCGTCCAGTTGTATTCGACGGTGGTGAGAGAATCGTTAATGCAGTGCCTTGTATTGAGTATTGATTACCTTTGTATATTAAGGATTAATGTGTGGCTTTATAAGGGGTTTATTGCAATATGTTAATGAATGTGAAGCAAAACAATGTGGCGAAAGTGCACACCTAAAAGTTTTTAGGAATTTCTTGTGTAATCAACGTTATAGACCTAAACCCTCCCAGTTGTAGAGGAAGCCCATGCCC
This sequence comes from Cephonodes hylas, assembly GCA_030295005.1. NCBI lineage: Eukaryota > Metazoa > Arthropoda > Insecta > Lepidoptera > Sphingidae > Cephonodes > Cephonodes hylas. Next base: position 2,850,553 of record AP025375.1, on the reverse strand, counting down.
AGAAGCGAGACGTTTATAGACTGATAACGATGATGAATAAAATAAATAAATTCCTATAATCATATTTTGGAAGTTATACTTAAGACAATAGGCAAGTACGGATGCAAAAATTTTAAAAATTTGAGACTAATAAAACTTTACCCATCCCTGGAAACCAATCCCGACCTATCACATACGTCAATTCTACAGTACCAATAATGTAGTCAACTATAGAGTAACATCAATTACTTACCTCCAAAATGTATTACATAAGCCTCCGTCATAGTAATTTGCACTGGGTAAATTGAAATGCGAATTTCCGATACACCCCGCTGATATTAATAGAGCCGTGCCACGCCCAGTCCGGCGTTCAGTTAACGTCAGCCTTTCACAGATCACATCAGAATTAAGCCAGGATGCCTGTCATCCGATAACTATGTTCTAGATGGGTACGTCAAAGGAACCCTACGCAACCGTGTAACATCTATACCTCTATGCAATCTATTATGGGATTGCCAACTCGGATTTGAAATTGTTGTGAATACTTGTTTTGGTGGGTTTTAAGTGTGATGTTTGGATTAGAAAGACTATATTGAATTTTAACGAAGTATGATTTTTTTGTCAAAGTCAATTTTTTTTCGGGATAAATTAAGTTTTTGTGTGGATTAATATGTCACCTGAACACGATTCATTGGAAATACAAACAGTTGTATATTATAATTATCGTCAGCCCATATACACGTCCCACTGCTGGGTACGGCCCTCCTCTAGCGTTGTGAAGGTTTAGGCGTAAGTCCACAACGCTTGCATACTGGGTGTTGGCCTAGGCCACCCTAAGAGTAAGATTACTGATTTATTTAATTTCTTTGGTAAACAGACAGAACAATTTTACAGTCAATAATAAAGTAAAAATATAGCAAACAGTCCAAAACAATTTCCACTAATAAATAAAACAGAAATTAAAGCTCTAACGATATTAAAGAAAAATAAAACTATTTATAGTCGGTATATGGGCTTAGTGTAGACTAAACTAATTGCTTACCCTATAAATAACATTAACACGGCTATTTTTACAGCCAGACGTATACGCGTGTCTCCTTTCCAAGGTCCATTTACCCCTGAATTAAAATTTATCAAAATCGATTTAAATGCAACAGCGTAGCGGACAAAGCGTCCTTATTCAGTGTCAGGCAAACAATAGTGGCCTGTAATAGGAGATTAGTTCTTTAAAAAAGTATTTTTTTTTTTTATAATATTTATTGCCTTCGCCTTAAGATTTCCCGTTAAATCTGTACCTATTACGTCAAAACATTTTCATGGATTCAAGCTTCAAACGTAAAAGACATGTTTTCAGACTGTGATCGGAAACTAAGGCAGGTATTATCTGTGGTGATCACAAACCCATCGGCGTTAAAAAAATCTCGGCAATAAATAAACATTTTGACGTTTTCCATACAAACCACGTATATTTAATACTTTTATTTGTAATCAGGGTTTTCTTTAATGCCAGGGGATTACACCATCGGTCTGAACTCTGAATGCACCCTGCATATAAGCACGAATGAATTAAGCAAAATAATAAATACGACACACCCCTGATACGCGACAAATTTTAGCGAGGGGTCAAAGTAAAATGGTTGGTCGGCCATTACCGCATGAAAGTTAATATAAAATCTGTAAATTGCACGAATGATTAATATTGGCGAAATAAGTTCAGCGGAAACGCAAATGAAATATTCCACGCATTCGTCCGATACTATTGACACGAACCCTTTGACATGATATTGGAATATTCCAACCATTTCGGGTATTATTAAATGCGGATGCAATATCAAAACATAATTAAAACATATCCATCATGGCGGCCTTTATGTAAACTACCTATGTACTGTTGAACTGAGTGTAATATTACCTACACGTATGATTAAAAATTTGGGGTTTGAACAGAAATAAAAAGAGAAAAAGGGGGATTTAAATAGTTTAAATGAACAACGTAGTTGGACACCAGTTTGAGGAACGAGACAAATCCCACACCGAGACAAATGATGTTGTGATCAACAAATATTTGAGTCGGATTGTGAGACTTGTGTCAAGTCATGTAAAAGTATGTACTTTTGCATGCCTTCTAAAAATACCTTATTTTACATACAAGCTTAAATTAACCTTATTCGTCTTCTGATAGAGTCCAAAATAATTTCAGGAATGTCCAGACACTTACGCCCCTGTGTGCGGGGTGCCAGGAATCGTCGCCAGAGAGCCTTCGCTGATGTTCCAAAACCACTGCTTCATGGACGTGGCCCAATGTAAGATGCAGTGGGAAGATAAAAGTGCTACATCGCTTAGCTCTTGTAAGTTACTGCTTTTTACTGATTGGGCAATCCTGAAGTATTACTCGTACTTACAGACCTACCACCTATGGATGTAACGTAGGTATGAAAAAGATTTCATCATCAGACCATATGTATCCAGGTGCTAGACAGGGGCCAACCATGCAACTAAGAGGGTTTAGGCCATAGTCCACCACGCTGGCCTAGTGCGGGTTGGCGGACTATACACCTAAGAAATTCTTAAGAACTTTCGGTGTTGGTTTCATCACGATATTTTCTTTCAATAGAAATACGTACGTTTCTTTCTTTCAGTACATGATAATTCTTGATGAATACACACATAATTTAAAAACCCATAGTTGTATGCCTGGTGTTTGAACCCTCCACCGTCGAGATCTTCGACCGTCTAATCCTTGAGACTGACTATTAAAGAAATTATAACATAAACTGTCATATGCCCTTGCAATTATTGGCTTATCAAAATTTTATAAAGGGGGAAGGGATTCGAAGGGTTATTGAAACAAATGTCAACGTCATTATGAACTATTAAGGTTTGTTATCGATAATGGCTAACTGCGTACTTACTGGATAAACGATAGTTCTTTCTAAAAATTTTCAAATAACTTCCGCTCGTCTTTTTTTCTAGTGCCTATAACATGTTGAGCTACGGTTTTTCATATTATTTATTTTAAGATACGCACGTTATTATGTCTGCGACACCGTAAAACAATAATACTCATGTTTAATGATGAAACAATACAATAGTCTTGCAGACGTCAATACTTATACTTCTTCTTCTTCATCAACCCATATACGCCCACTGCTGAGCACGGGTCTCCTCTACAATTGAGAGGGTATAGGCCATAGTCCGCCACGCTGGCCTAGTGCGGGTTGGCGGACTACACACCTAAGAAATTCCTAAGAACTCTTAGGTGTACAGGTTTTATCACGATGTTATATGATACTTATTCTATATTTTTATATTTTTTATATTTGTTATTTTCTTTGCAAAAAAGATAGTAAATTATAATGATATTGGTCCCATGCCGGTAAATAGCCGAATAATTCGACCGTATATTTACGAGAATAAAAGGAATGCAATTTTCTAATTCATCAATTTCATTGACATTATTCGTTTTATTACCATTCAAGCGATTTGTTGTCCCAACTAAGCCATTCCAATCTCAGTACACAACTAAAGAGAACAATTGAGAGAGAGTGCCTCCAACCCGTAATAATTACGCTTGTTGGAAACAGGATGTTCACTACACAAGTGTGTCTCGCAATACACCTACTTAGTGACGTCACTGCGACGAGTTTTACACCCCATGTAATGTTGTACACATCCGGACAAATATTAGTACTCTAGTATTGAAATTCATTTTATCTCTTACACATACTTAATGTTGTAAATGCGACTGTGACTGACTGTCTTTCATGTCTAAACGGCTAGACCGATTTGAATTATTTTTGATATGGAGGGAGGTAGGACCTTGAAGGAGAATGACATTAGGTAATTTTTGGAAATTACAGTGTTTCATGAGGAATCCCTGCTGATTTAAATGGTGATGAAGGTGTTTTATTAATTTTAAATAATAATGTTTATGTGTTACGTGGTTTTTATTTATAACATAGCTTATTCCAACACAACAAATAAATAGCTGATTTATTACACAAGTAACTTTGACTTTAGCTTTATAGCTAGGGACACTTACAAAGAATATCTTATTTATCATTACGTAAGCAACTTTTAGCTAGTATTTAAAAGATAGTTACCGCATTCTAATAAAAAATTGCTTAAACTTAACGATTCAAAAAAACGTGAAAAAGTCTATTTAAACAATGAGATTTTTTTTACTATCTTTTTACACATCCTTTCAGATTACATCGAATCCTCGTTCCTATTCTGCCTGGGTGACGAGTTGAACGGCATGTACCGGTTCCTGCCCCTCATCAGAACTCTTCAGCACATGGGCCGGCTCAAGAAGAAAGGCCACTTCAGATACAGGCTCAAGAACATGAGGTTCTTCAATAACCTGCTCTCTAGGGAACCTAAATTAATGGGTTAATATTAATTAATTATGGGTTAAAATTATGTTCTTCTCTATAAGACGGAAAAAATTAATAAATCGATAAAAATATTTGAGGTGATTTCTTTGGTGCATGGTGTGTTACAAGTATTAACCTTTTTTATAACAATGAGAATCTTCTAAAAAGCCTCCCTGATAATATGAAAAGGTAGGGTAAATAGTGTACCAGTACCTAAAAACCCTATGTAGGTCTTCATCTACAGTATGGATATCCTAAGGGAAATCATAGTTTATACAATGAATACAAAAAAATCAGGATTCCATAAAATCTAACGAACCTAACAGTTACGTACAAATTCTTATCCCCGCACGATACAGTTTTTTAATAATCGGCTATGTATAATATGTAATGTAATGTATAATGTACATTAAAAAGAAATTGTACAACCTTTGTCCTAGGTGCTAGAATCAAATTCGCGTCATCTCATTTCAAAAGCTAGTGTTTATCCAACTAAGCCACGAGTGATGACAATTTAATCTATCCATTTGAAAATCGAACGCCAACGATTTTTACTTTTTTTTTGTTTTCGTACCAAGAAGGTCGGACGTAGAGCCTTATTTCATTTCGCGCCATCCGTTGTTATTATTTCGACTTGTCTGCAGGATGTTGTGCTCCATCGGGCATAAAATAGATTAGTACACTTTGTACATTTATTTTTAATGCTTCGTTAATCTCTTGACTAAATGTATTGCTAGATTTAACAAATAAGAAGGTAGTAAGTATTAAATTTATCACTCTCAAATTTTACAGTCTATCTACTGCGGGCCTATGTTGTGCTGTCTATTCAAGTTCATTTGCTATCCAACTAACATTAGTAGAAAGTATTGGAATGCATTTTTTTGCCTTATAAAGTCTAAAAGTTTTTGTAGGGGCATCCAGATTTAAGAGTCCCAAACAATAAATTCACGGTACCTAAAGACTACAACTACTATCTACTTTAAATATGACATTTCATGTTGCTGAGGGGGTTTCTTGCCATTTCTTCTTACAGTGATAACACGTTCCGAATTGGCGATAGTTTAAAATTCACGTTTCGAAAGAACTTGTAAAAACCATTTGAATAAAGAGCATTTTGACATTAACTTTGACTAGGCTAGCTGGGAGGACTAACTCTTTTTAACGTAGACTTTATGAAGCGTCATACACAGGTAGGTTGAAGAAATAATTCCCTGCACAAACTTATTACTTAGGAAGGATCTCGTTTATTGAGTTACGTAGCGTGCACATAATAAATTGAATATGCGCCGCGTACCACCGGGGCGAGTGGTGGGAAAACCGAGCTATTTTTAGATGGATCAATCCCACAATACGGTTACAATGTTTACGAGACTTAAACGTTTAGGTTGAGTTCTTTAGCTCGACTCCTTGGTTTATAGTCTTTTATTACTTGGTAATTATTGGCAGGAGAAAGAAAATGACTGCTTGAGTTGACTATTAATTATAATAAGCTATTGGTTGCATCTCCGTCCGGGTGTCTAAATGACTTGGTTCTGAAAAGTAAAGTTATTTTCGCATTTATAACATCCCCATTCTCAAAGGAACACAAAAGTTTTCTGGGATAAAAGTATTACATGTTATTGTGATGGAATCTCTTTACTCATAGCAAAAATCATTTAAACTGGTTCAGTAGTTTAGCGGCCTATTCAATAGACATAAAAACAATAAAATATTTTTGTATTGACTTGCAACATGATGTCTTTTTAACTGGGCTTTTTAGTTTCAATAGACGTACAGTCAATGATACAAATGGAAAACATTTCAACGCTAGAAATTAATTAACCAATTAGCACTAAATTCGCAATGCAATTGATTCTGTAACAATGGGCTTACATCCAGAGATTTGCTAACCCCTGTTGAAAGAGGGGTGCGTTGTATGCCGCATTCATTCACCAAATTATTGTTACGGGTATTCTGCCCTTGTTTATTCATTTGTTTCAATACTACTGCCGAATATATTAACTGTTAATACACTCATACCCGTATTCTCGTAGGGCCAGGAGGGTAATAAATAAATAAATAAATACACCCAACAGTCACATACATAGTCCTGACCCCACACTAAGATACGAGTCTTGTGTCGTGGGTATCAGAAACTATGAGAGACTTTTCGGTCTCACAAACACCCAGACCCGAAATAAATATTTGTGGATCACACAAACATTTGTCTCGGTGCAGGGATCGAACCCGCGACCACTCGTTTCGCAAGCTGGAGTCTAGCCAACTGCGCCACGGGGCTAATACTATATTCATTACCATCATCTGCACATATACGTATCACTGCTAGGCACGAGCCTCCTCTACAACTGAGAGGTTGCCTTCCGCCGAGATTCTCCACCGCGTTTAAACCGAGGCTATGACGACTTATGTTTACATTAATTTCTTAGCTATTTTAAAGAATGCCTCATAATCCCTAGTCAAGCAGTGTTACGGGGTTTTTCCACGAGGGTATACTCAGTAGCAACACGGAGTCTGGAAATGTGCCCGAGTAACGCCAATAGACTCGCACTCTATTACATTATTATCTGCTTACTTAAATACACCTCTGCCTACTCCATCGGATAAGACATGTATAAGTTTATTTAAGAATATTCTTAGCTGTTTTAACGGATGACATTTGTAATGAACAAAAATATTGTAAAGGGAGCGTCCATAAATTACGTGAGGTATTTTTTTAAATTTTCTGTCCCTCCCTCCCCCCTTGGTGAGATGTCGTGAGATTTTATTCAACCCCCTCCCCCATCCCCCAATCTCACATGAGATTTTTCGAAATGTGGGTTTCTTACGTAAACTCATTGGATTGTTATTGTAAAAAGAAAAAAACAATTTAATTCGTGCTTTTATTTACGACTAGTTAAGACTAGTAATCAATATTGCCGAGAGTAATAAATGTAATTAAAATTTAACAATAGAATACTTAAATCTAGCTACTGTGATTAAAAAAAAAAGAATATCTACTCTAATTCAGTAATTAATTTGGATTTAATGGGCCAAAATAGTATGTTTTTTTTGTTTCAATCAGAAAAAAAATTGCGTGATATTTGTCGAGACCCCTCCTCTCCCTAACGTGATATTAGATGAGATTTAACTCGACCCCCTCCCCCCCTTAATCATCTCACGTAATTTATGGACGCCCCCAAACCTATTTTAGCTACTAAAAAATTCCCAACAAACAATCCCTAATACCACTCGTCACCCTTAAACCCAGGTCCGCTACCGCCTCAGACTCACCGATTCAATCAGAAACTTTTACAAAACAACAGGTTGAAATCAATTATCATTGGCGCTTGTAGCACGGGTTGCGGCGACACGAGTCCCCGGGGAACATTTCGAAATTAAAATCGCCCCTCGCGCGGTTTGCACACCAAAGTTAACAATATGTTTCGATGTTGACGATGTGAAATGGCCAGTGCCATTCGGATGTCATTAGCTGCTAAATTCACGTATAAACTGGTAGCTGCGGTTTCGCTTTGTCGAGTGACTTGAAATGATTAAATGGATTGAGTTAGGAAATTGTTTTGTTGTAACGGTTGTGTTTTGTGACGATATCGTTTTGAAAGCTAATTGGCGTAGTTGGGTATAGACCAGATTGCGAAACTAAGAGGTCGCAAGTTCGATCCCCGCAACAAACGTTTGCGTGATAATTATTTTTAATCTTTTGAAGTACAACATCATCAGTATTATCGATCCTTAAACTTCCTACTGTTGGGCAAGGGCCTCCTTTATAAATGAGGAGATGTAGGCATTAGTCCACCACGCTGACCAAGTATGAATTGGCGTGAAGTCCCCCAACATGTAACCAAAATAATCCCAAAAAACTTTTAAGTATGCAAGTTTTCCCCAATATACATACAGCTACGAACACACAAAGCGTCGAATACTCAGTAGATTGAAGATTTAATTCCGCGACCACGGTGGTGTCTATCGCACACCTAAACCATGAGGTTACTTATGTGGGTAAGTACTTTTGAAGTACGCAACGCTTTACCTACCCCATTGATCTGTTTTGTGACAACACCTTGCAGTAATATCAAGCAGAAACAGATTGAAAGTGTAACCATGCATTTCTGCTAAAGTTGTGGAATACCTCATGCCCCCTTGACGCCCCCTTCCTATCCCCCCTCCCTGTTAAGGACGCGTGAGAACAACATCCAACTAATGCACACAAACACACACGTGTGTGTGTGTGTATAAAACTGTTTCAAATATGTAAATACTCCATACATACAGCGTTGGTCCGTCCGTAGATAATTTTGACGTCAAATGATTGATTCGATGACGATAGATTGGGATAGTGTTGATGGTTTTTGTCTGGTTGAAAATTTTAGCTTTGTTTAAATACATGGATCAGCCATTAACGTAGCATGAATCTAAGAGATCCGATACTGCCCACTAGTCCAAACTTATAGATGGAGGACATGATTTCTGTCGAAGTTATCAGAAATTAAGGAGTTTCTTAAAATCAAAATTGAGTATGTCATTTGGTCTCTGTCTCTACACACTGATACATAATATGTCATTATAATTGTGTATTACGGGTATAGTGTCGTATAGTATGAAATTATTATCAAATCACATCGATCATCTAGGTTGAGCCTTTGTGTTATTCATCTTGCTTTTTTAGTAACATTATTTAATCCTATGACCTGAATATATTTTTTCACATTTTTAGCCTCGTTTTTTGTCGTAGTTGGGTATTATTCAATATGTAAAATATTTATAAACATCTCAGCATGCTGATAACTATTTCCAATGATAAAAACAAACATTTTCGGCAAACAGTGTTTTGTATGGACAACGTACCTGATACTTCAAACTACTCTTTAATAAAACAGAATTGTATGGCGAGTGAAGCCAGACGCGACTAAACGTGGTAATATAAATATAAACTGCAACTAAAGTCCACAACGGCCAGGAAGGTATTTGTCGGGGTGAATAGCACACACACACCCAAAACGCGTCGCCTTTGACGCAACTGTCAAACAAAATGCAATTAATTACATGAACCGTAAAGCCGGCAGTGTTTTTACCTGGAAATGTTTCGAAATGAACTCGAGTTATTTCAATTATTTCGCAACGGTATGCCTTTGATTTTGCGATTTTAATAAAGTCCATATGCGGTCCGTTATTAATTTCCCCTGCATGTAAGCTTTTGAATACACAATCCGCGATGTACTAAATATTTTCGAATTCACTTTGCACATCAATTTAATGATCGGTTTGATTTGTCAGCCATACCGGGCAGAGCTTTGTGAATTAGCGAAATGGTTTTTGTATTTATCGGCGACCGCATCAATTTCATTTTAGTTCGAATGTATGTTATTTATTCACGTACATTACCAGGGCATTTTTATAATGGTACATAGAGGTCTATTTGTACACCCACATATACACGTAATAGCAGTGATGGCCTCGAGGTTTAGGCGCGCGGTCGAGAATCTCGGCGGTCGCGGGTTCGAACCCCAGGCACACACCTCTGACTTTTCGAAGTTATGTGTGTATTCAAAATTGAATTATCACTTGCTTTAACGGTGAAGGAAAACATCGTGATGAAACCTGCACACCTAAAAGTTCTTAGGAATTTCTTAGGTGTGTAGTCCGCCAACCCGCCTATGGCCTAAACCCTCTCAATGGTAGAGGAGACCCGTGCTCAGCAGTGGGCGTATATGGGTTGATGAAGAAGAAGAAGAAGATATACACGTAAACACACTTTTAAAAATGTACGAATCAAGAAATAATTCTCTAATTGTGTCTAAGTTTCCACTTTACGCGATCATGTCACGATTCATATGTAAAATCCCTGTGAAAAAACAAGAAATCTATTTAATTAAAATTGTTATATTTTCAACAGGATCGATTTAAAAAAGAATAATGCGAACAAGAGGATGTCTTTATCCAAAGTTTTTATACGAAAATTTATTTGGACCTAATTATAATCAATTAGAACCTTATTGCATCTAACCAAAAATCTCATATTACAAGTAACTTTTAATAATATCTATTCTAAACCTTCCAATTCGACTCTAAACATAACTTTAATTCGCCAAAATCACTAGAAACGTTGCAAATATTTGTCGCTGCAAAACTCAAAGCGTTCTGTATCAAGGCAATGCAATCGCATTTGGCCCATCGTAGTCAAAGCAAAGCGCACAAAGGTAACAATAACATTTCCCAGTTTATTAAATTAATGGCATGTGTCGACATCGGATGCCCCAACGGCATCCCTCAAGCAGACGTCATTATCCGTCAGTATCGAATGGATGCGATACAATGCCTCTTGTGTTAGCTGCGAATCAATTATCGGAAATAGCAACGGCGCAGCCGAATGCGATTAATTGAAATGGACGATGTAAATAATATTGTAGCAAATTAGTTTTTGAGGTTTTAGAATGCGAAATGTCGATGGCTGTAAAATTGTTATAAAACGAAAAAGCTGGCAGGGTTATGCAATATAAACAGTTACTTTAAATAGAACTTGATTTTCAATTGTTTATGTAAATGTATTTGTTAAATTATTTTGGATTATTTTTATGTCAAAGAAATAGTGCGTTAACCGTATATATTAAAGTTAAATAAATAAATAAATAACGATTATTAGATACAACTTCCCTGTTTCCCAACTTTGTACCCTAGAATAGAGTAGGTAACGGATATTTGTAGAAATTATTAATTACGCTGACCGCATACAGAGGGTTGGAAAAAGGGTGCAATAAATATGTTCCTGTTTAGTCACAGGGACTTAGTTATGCACCGTTGTTTCGGTTTATTAGGCTGTGTAGAATCGGGAGGTTCCGAGTTTGATACCCATGAAGCATTCATCACCACCATCAGCTCATATTCGTCTCACTGACGGGCTCAGGTCTTTCCACAACAAAGAGAGTTTAAGGCCCTAGCCCACTACGCTGGCCAAGTGCAGGTTGGCGGAGTACACGCCTAAAAAAACTTTCTCAGTAGTAAAAAAGGTTTCTCACAACATTTTTCTTTATACTTAAAGTACGTGTTAATTCTTTGTGAATACACACATAACTTTGACAAGTCAGAAGTGTGTATCTGGGGTTAGATCCCACGACCGTCGAAATTCTCGACCGCGAACCTTGATCTCGAGGTCATTACAACTTACAGCGTTATTAGGTTTCCCTATTATGAAATTTTCTTTAACGATTGTTTTCTGAAAATGTCCTCAAAAGGCAGCAGCAATCCACTTAGCACTCTTAAGTTAATTATTTTATTTATTTAATATGGTTTACTGACGATAAACAAAGATAAAATGTAAAATAATGCCTAATCTACCTGTCTGCTACTGTATACTATATGAGTTATATTAGCAACCTCTCCTAGCCAGCCCTGAAAATAAACTTACTACTTAATCAACAGCTGACAAAATATGAATGTAAAAATCCAACCCTATGTATCTCTCCAGAGGCGTTGGTCTATGCATGTTTATTTCAACCCTAACAGGGGTAAAGACAACCCCTTCGAAAATCAGTTTACTTAATACCCTGCGGTGTGCACCGTGAGGCTAGGAAGCAAATACTGTATAATTTTTCCCTATCGCCACAAGTTTATCGAATAAGGGCTCTAAAATTGCGATACTGAAAATATTTTCGAAATATCCTGCTGGCTGGTATAGGTGAGACGGTTTTAGGGTTCTCACAACATTCTAATGTAGTACTGTAGTACTGAATTGTCTATATCGCTTAAATTAGACTGGTTTCCTGTAAGTGGAAGATTTTTGTATTAGTTCAAATTTTATTGAGAATTATGACTTACAACCTAAAAACATTTTTGCCTTCCCTCGATAGTATCGATTATTTTTATTAAAGACATCTTTAAGGGTAATTAATTAATAAAGCTTATTACTACTCGTGTAAACATAGACCACTGCGACACAAGCATAGCTTATTGCAGGGTCCTTGGTGAATCTGTTTGCTATTATGTGTATACTTGCACCATTTGTAAATATTGAATTTTAATTCTATAACTGTTTCTGTTTTTTCAATAAAAAATTGGATGCAGGAACGCTACAAAAACGGCGTGGCACTAGGCCGGCGTGGTAGACTAAGGACGAAAACCCTCTCAGTCAAAGAGCCTCATGCCCAGCCGTGGGACGTATGTATATAAACTGATGATGATGATGATATTAATGTAGCAATACCCAAGTCAAATAACGAGGTATTGACTGTGTTTTTTGCAAACTCAGCAAAAACTTTGATCTAAAAATGTCTCCAAAATATTTCAACCACCTTGTCGCACAACCAAAAAATTGTAATTTTACAAAAACACCCCTTTAAGACATGTTTTTTTACAGGAATACCACACTGAGTGTCAATTTGTGTATTGCACTAATAGATATTAGGCACCCTAGCGAAATGCAAGTGCACTTTGATGTTTTCCGAATGGCCGGCAGCCCTACGGCGGAGTCTACGAAACGAAGTTAGCGCCGGACGGATGGCCGGTAATGAAGTCAGCCAGAAAAAAATGTCACACGCTTCCCCGTAAATCTTGTAAAATATTAATTGGACACCACATAGGCATGAGTGGCTTTCGACGGTGTATTTGCGGAAGACTAGGTACCTACTACATTACTCTATGCGAGTACTCCCAAAGAGTTAGAGAAAAGTGTGTGTATAGGTACATGTGTGTACACTGTACGTGTTTCTTAAGCCCTATTAATTGGGACCCTATTATCGACATTTAAAACATTTTCCAAATCTGTGCCAAGTATTTCTAATTGTAATAATGAAACGTAAATTAGACACGTAAATATTTAAGAGCCCATATTTTCAGATTTTTTTTTTATCAAATGTCTATTAAATTAAATTGGGTAATGTAAAGTGCCCAAATGCATCTTCTAAATTAACGCCCTATTGATCTCTCATTCGGTAATTGTATTCCCAAAAAAGCAAAGCATATTTAAATACAAATTCGTAAAAATAATTAGCTAGTACACGTTTAAATGATTACGCGAAGTATTTGCCCAAACCGGAGCGCTGGTTGTGTACAATCCCCTGCAACTATTCGAATTATTTGCTCATCGCAAAGGTTATGCTAGCTCGTGCATACCGCACCCTGAAGGCATTAAAACAAACAAAATTACGTAGCTTTGATCACAACTCCATCTGAAAGCCATCACGGAATATTTATACAGCGACCTAAAGAGGAACCTACGGCAAACACACAGCTTGTTTTTCCACCTAAATGCATTTAATACCGTTCGACTCTAGTGGAACTTGATGTTTGCAGTACATCGCAAAGCTGAACAAACAGTTACACAGAAATATATGTGCAATTTTTTTATGGCTTTCATTTCGGACTCTGTGAAACGAAATAAAAAATATGTAGCTGACTTATTTACAATGTTCCGTTCTACGGAAAATACAGAATTTTTTCAAATTAATAAAATGTGGTATCGATATTTTTTTACTTTTCAGAAGCGATATGTGAATCTGCCAGTGTTTCATAAGGCATTTTAAAAAAAATAAAATTAGTTTTAAACTTTTCAAGAAAGATTTTTTTCTTACATAATCAAATTTGACTAAACTGAATAGAATTATTTTAATGTGCTTTAAAAACTATTTGTAAAAATGTTATCAACTTTGATTCTGGTGATCCTCGACGCGACAACTTAAATTCAAAGCAAAATATATTAGACATGATGTTTTTTTTTAATTCATTAAAGGTATTTTCAAGATCTTATGAATCCTCGTCTCGGTTTCTAACGTCGATCGCCGTAAAATGTAATAGATTTGCATCTGCAATGAACTTTGAAAGTTTTGAGGGAATAGATAGTTTGTCTACAGACCGTCTCAAGTAGTATTAATTTATTTTGCCGAATTATTTACATATGTCAAGTTTTTCATAAGCGCTGAATGCAACTAGTGGATAACTTATTGCCGAACGCGTAAGATGGAAAATTTAAAAAAATCTGTAGCAAGACGTTGATCTAAAACTAAGATAGTTGATGATTCATTGACGTTTATCGTAGGTATTAAATGTGGCGATTAGAAAAACTATTTTTTTATACTTCTTTTTTAACGCGTCATTACGTCTGTAAGCACCGTAACTTTACATATTATATTAATAAAAACATATATCATACATTTATAATTTTTATTCTCCAGAACTCACTTTATTTGCGTACCGCACTCAATCGGGCACCTTTCGTCTTTGTCGTGTAAAAACTCATAAACAGCAAAAATTCAAAGCGAATTCACCTGAATTTAATTAAGCAACGGACACGTGCGCGTAAAAAAATGCAGAAAACTGGACGCAATATCTTTTGTGCCTTCAAAGAACCATCGCGGGCTAATAAAACTCAAACGGCTCAAAGAAAATTTAACGCCCTTGCAAAAAACAAAACACGACGAACAATAGCCGGTAAAGACAACGAATATATTTATTCGCAGTACAAAAGGGGAGTTTGCATGAAACCTGACGCGGGGCTTCGGGCTGCATCCCGGGAATACCTGGAAACAGCTGGCTATTATTCAATAACTGCCGGTGAAATAAACCCTACGTAAAACTAAACTCGATATCAGCCGAATGAAAATTCACCGGGTATAATTAAAATGGCTTCCACGCATTTTGCGCGGCCCGCGTCCGGACCAGATTTTTAATCATTCGCGAATTATATTTTACAATAGTGACGGGCTTAATCATTTTTGCTATTAATATGTTGTAGGGTTGGGGTGCTTCCTCTTTTTGATATTATACGATGAAGTTTTATACTGCATCATACTATTTTTTTAAAGTTGTCAATCATTCTGTGATCTGACCTGATTCGAGAAGAAATTGCTGTCCTGGTCTTTTTGAAACGCAATTGGTTTTTATGTGATGTAGAATAACTTTGATATGAACATCATTTTTTTGTATGAAATCACGAGTCGAGACCATATTTTTATTTTCCAATATTATTGTCCTGAAAACTTCTTATTTCAAAGCATTAAATTAAAAAAAAAATCGCATGAAGTAAACTCTTAAAAAGTGTTCTATTTTTTTTTTAAAAGTATCTTTTTAGCTATAGGAACTCTTTTGAAAGTATCAAACCGTACAGATAAATAAAAAAAAAGAAATGAAACAATGCACTCGGCAATCACTAGCCAGCCAGTAACGGCCAAAAAGATCGATTTTTAAAATCTGTTTTGTGTGTGATGGCTGACGTCACGTCGGTCGGAACCACGCGCTGTCCAACACACTTTGTGTTGCTTTAATTAATGCTGATAGCAATAATAGGAATTTGTTACGTGTGCGATGTGCAAATAAATTCAATTAAGGAATATGTAATTATTTGCTATTCCCGACTCAGGGATGGCAGTTATTATTTAACAGTTTCAGCTTTGTTCGGGCATAATTTTTTGGTAGTAAGGTAGTTTTTTTTTAAGTTATGGTTTAACAAATAAATATTTGTCTTTAGCAAACATTTGTCTTGATGTGAGTGAGAGATCGAACTTATCTCTAAGCCACGTCAAGGAAATTGACAGAATCATGATTTTTTTAATTGTCATCAATATTTCTTATTAAACAAAAGATAAAATATTCATTTTTAAAGCTCAATACAATAATGAAGATTATACAAGAAATGGAAAGAGAATGCATTTTTTTTTTAATTTAATGGACAAAGGCGTTTTTGACAGCGAAAGTGCATTTTCTTTATCAAGCCTTCTCCATTTTATTTTACATCTGACGTTAAAGCAAACAGACTCATAAAACGACAGACATATTGGCCTTTTTTGGGTTCCGTAAACAAATCATGAAACATATAAATAAAATAAATCTTTTTTTGGAATAAGTCAATGGCGTCCGATACCAGGTCGTTAAGATTATCTTGTAATAGGTATTTATAATTTTTGTTAGACTATCTCGTGGTCTTCTAACATAAGTAAATTCAGCCCGTTTGGTTCGATCCCGGGTAGAGGAAGTGTTATTGGGTTTTCCAATATAGAAATACTCAGTAGCAAACAGTCTGGAAATACAAATACTCTCGACCTACTGACGTGGACTTAAAAACACTAAATACGGACCGTGGGTGCAGAAAAACATCTCTACCTTAAGTTTTGGTGATACAATACCCTGATAGTAGACGGAGGTGCATTTCTACACCCACATTTCGCCAGGTATGTAGGCGATAGAAGCCTGAGTGCATATTTTAACCGCCACCCCACTAAAAAGTTATTGGATAAAATGCTATTCCGCCGTGTAATATAAAAATATTGTTAAACTTGAGCGTACTCGGTAACATAATTACGTCGCGGAACCCTGAATACTCCGTTCTCTATTAACAAAATTAAATATTAGTGTTTTTTTTGTTTCGTATTGTTGCGCCCGTGTGCTTCCATTTCCCAAAGCCGTGCACTCTACACGTTCATTTGTATGTAAGCCCATTGTCCAGGTCGCATTGATTTTATATGACTACCGATCTGCCCTTA
Organism: Cephonodes hylas; assembly: GCA_030295005.1. Lineage (NCBI taxonomy): Eukaryota > Metazoa > Arthropoda > Insecta > Lepidoptera > Sphingidae > Cephonodes > Cephonodes hylas. Next base: position 2,833,734 of record AP025375.1, on the reverse strand, counting down.
CTTCGGCCGGGTAAAATAATTTATTGAGATTCAAATATTGTATGTAATTTAATAGGCCACCAACCCGCACTAGGCCTGTGTGGTGGACCAAGGCCTAAACCTTTAAATGGGAGGCCCGTCACCGGCAGTGGGATGATATGAGCTGATGATGATGATTAGATTCAAACTGATTCCAAAAATCTGCGTTAAACTAGAAATGAAGTTTGGTGCAGAGTATGTGAATAGTGATGTTGATAAACTAACTATATTTTTAGTATCGTTTCACGATTCAAGATTAGCCTCTATAATTATATATATTAACTAGCGGCCCGCCCCGGCTTCGCACGGGTGCAATGCTGATATTTAATGGATGTTATCATACATATAAACCTTCCTCTTCAATCACTCTATCTATTAAAAAAAAACCGCATCAAAATCCGTTGCGTAGTTTCAAAGATTTAAGCATACAAAGGTGTTAAAAAATACATATACTATGTAGTGATTTAACACCTACATTGAAGATGTACATTAAAAACAACTAGTCGGGGACGCTGAACATGCCGCCATATTAGATAAAAAAATTACGTTACAGAGTTAGCCATGCATTGTCATCCAAACAAGGATAGTTTATATTTTCCCAAAAATCGGAGCCGGGAACTCTATATCGCCCGGCATATATGTATACTATCCGGAAGAGAAAAACTTAGTATATGTCATGTGAAAAGGACATACGGACAGACGCTTTTATATCTACTGTAAAGGTATAGTTCCTTTTTTGTTCAGTCATATTTCCTGTGCAAATTCAAATAGAAATTGGTTCCATTTGGAGTTCTTACAAAACCTGGTATAGGTTTTAGCTAGAATTAATAAAGCCAACTACAATAGAGTCTCCTCGACCGGTTTCATAGAAAATAGAAAATTTCCCGGTTAATATAATTTTCTGGGCGATGGAGAAAATTATTTTCATATACTTGAAGGAAAAACTGCGTATTGCATATTATTTTATGCATACATACACCCTCTAGTATTAAGGGTAAAGTACGTAAGTCTAAAGTTAAATAGTGTTGTAGAGTAATTGTCCTAAACCCATTTTTATTTTTCTAATTACATACGTCATCGAAAATAAATAAAATAAATAAATAAATAAATAAATACACCCAACAGTCACATACATAGTCCTGATACACTAAGATACGAGTCTTGTGTCATGGGTATCAGAAACTACGAGAGACTTTTCGGTCTCACAAACACCCACACCCGAAACAAATATTTGTGGATCACACAAACATTTGTCTCGGTGCGGGGATCGAACCCGCGGCCGCTCGTTTCGCAAGCTGGTTCTAGCCAACTGCGCCACGGGGCTGTCAAAATATGTAGAATGTACATACATTTATGCGCTCGCACAAGCATTGCAGACGCTCTGTACTACTGGTGTAGACCTATTGAAATAAGGATATCTTGGCCGAGATCCCTGCTTGTAAGACATTTACAATGCAATAGTCAAATACCGAACATATTAGGCAATACTTCCATAGTAGACCAAATTCCCAGTTTGCCTATCAAAAATGAGAATAAATTATAAGCTTTAAATCTTAATGTAGCTAAAGCAATTTGACATACAAATGATTAACCTGACTCCGCAATAGACAATTATAAACCAGACATAACACAACTAACGTACGACCCTTTTGGGCTTCTATTGAAGTATCGTCACTTCAACATATGTGAACTCTAAGACCATTTACCCTGGAAATGTAATCCTTAGTGATATAATATGTAAATAGTCCCCGTCTGTGCCCGATACAAACTATTCATGACAATCAATAAAGCTAGTCTACTTATGCAATTAACTTCACTTTATAAGTCCGTATGCACTTTGTTTGACTATCACTTTCATAGTCCTTTTGATTGCTTCGGTCATATCGGATTATTAATGAGACCGTTCTTAATGTTAAACTATCTCTTTCAAGTTTATCTATACTAATATATAATACACGATATTACAAAGAGGAAAGGTTTTATATCTTTGTATACATGTTAACAAATAAACAGAAAAAAAATAATTGATTTAAATGATTTTTTTAAATAAACATAGCCGGGAACATCCGAAGTAATATAGTCTTCATATTTTAATTATGTCCGAACTGAGTACAGTGATCAGAATGTTTTGAAGGCATTTTATTTAGTCGAGAATCAGAATTGCACCTTTGCCTCATCGCTAGACATTTCTTGTCGATAGTCACATACATACTTCTGACCCCACATTAAGATGCAAGTCTTGTGTCATGAGTATCAGAAAGTATGAGAGACTTGTTGGTCTCATAAACACCTAGAACCGTAATAATTTATGGATCGCAAATATTTGTCTCGGTAATCGAACTCGGTCTCTCTTGTTTCGCAACCTAGTGTCTAGCCAACTGTGCCATGGGGCTTTCAAAAAATATTGCTTATAAACAAAACAGGATCATAATAAATAATAATCCCCCGTTTAGTTAAAGATCTACTAGAAATTAAACTAAGCGCGCTGTACGTGCTCTGCTAAGCACAAATTGAATTAAAGTGTCAAGTAGATCTGATCCAGATCGTTGTATTTGCATTAGATTCAAGTATAGACCGTTGTATCTATAGACTCTGAGATATTCTAATCACGTGCTGTGATGGTGTTCTGAGAATTTCTAGAATTCATTTTAGAGATTTTCCGTTTGTAAATTATCAGTGGCGAGACTGAGCGTAATCAAGCGGGACTTAAATTAAAGTTTACGATGTTTTCCTTCAACGTTGCAGTACGAATTCATTACGGATACATACATACATAACTTCATGAAGTATTTGCCTGGAGCTTGAACTTGCGACCACAGTTCTTAACCACGAACCTATTAGTACTACTTTACACATAAAATCATTCCTATTAAAATAGTTTAGGAACAACAGCACCTGTTCTTTGTTAATATAAAATTCCTCAATTTGATTATAAAAATGTATCAATTACTAAAATATAATAAGTAGCCTAAGGGATGAGATGTTAAGGCTTCCGCCCAATCATAATAATTTATGGAGAAATTCAATTTATTAGAAATCAATCGGCAATTCATAAGAGTTGCTTAGAAGCTTGTTGAGAAGTTATAAAACTTCTTATTCAAAAGGACAGATTTATCTCAATGTGAAATAATGAATTTTTCATGCCCCATTATAGCTTTAATTTTATTAGTAAACGTATTCCATATAATGTTGGTCAAACTTTAGGTGCGGATGTCATATGTTTGATTTAATATTTATTTCTTAATTATAGGCAATTAACAGCTAAATAAGATTTTATTTGTGTTCGAGTATCACCTATATTAATTCTACAACGATGACACGACAAATGACAAAATTTTCAAACAAAAATAAAGGGCTGCTATTTGTTCTCACACATTTATAAAAGTCTTGATATTACAAGCAACCCGATGTATTAAGAAGCGGCCGCGTCAAACATATTAAAGTCTAATCGTAGGTTCGATACACTGACGTTACTTTTCTGGTCTCATTCAACTGTTCTGTGATTATAATAGCAGTGTAGTGTTTATTTAAACCACATTTATGTTATTATCACAAAGCGGTTACAAAAAGAATAAACGTATTAATTATGATCTTACTGGCTCATGTTCATATTATAGAGATAATAGGTACATACATAGGTCGACATGACATTATCTTATAATTACCTCGTAATAATTGCCTAATAATTGACCTTCAATTCGCGAAGCATGTGCCGAACTACTAAAGGCTGCAATTTCAATTATCAGGTCAAAGTCTAGAAATGTGAACGGAAAACGACAAAACGCTCGCCTCGGTGAAAGGGCAGCACGTTATCACTAAAAATGACAACGAGAGACGAGGTGGCACTGTGGCCTGTGTCAGTCACGGGCGCCCATTTATACCCAGGGCGCCCACCTAGAACCGAAGCGCCCGATCCAATCTAGGGTGGGCGTAACTGTGCCCCCTACAACTCCGAGACGGCCAAGACATTCTCTTCTCGGAGGCGCGCCGGACGGCTGCAAAATAATAGTGGGCACTTTTTTGCCCTCTTATTGTGGTCGCCTCACTTAACGCGAAAGATGGCTACCTGGGTTTTGGTCGGTATGCCGGCATAAGGATTTTCGTTGGAGACCTAGGCCGCTACGAAATACGCTTAAGGGCAGCTGAGGAGTAGAGCCATTATCAGCTTTAACGTCAAGAAAAAATAAGTATAAACAAATAGTGTACGTCTTTTGTTTACTTTCTTCTAGACTCAACAAAAATTGTTTGTTGTTACAATTAATAGAGTTACTAGAAATCATTCTATTGCAAACAAAACGCTACAAAGAACTTTTGTTTTAATAATGCTTTGTCAACAAGTAAACTAAAGCTACATTGGCAATAAACAATATCTGGAACGAAAATACGAGTTTCTGAGATGTCTAAGTTGTTGGAATTAAAATTTTGAGACATTTGTATGTACTCGGGTAATACTAACATAAGTAAACAATTTCATAATTAAAAAACAAAATAAGACGATAAGGGATAAGACCGACCATTGTAGCTATATATTTTTTAAGTTTCTTCAAAGTTGTATGCTATATTAAGATAAATAGTATAATATAAAAAAATATCTTCTTCTTCATCAACCCATATACGCCCACTGCTGAGCACGGGTCTCCTCTACCATTGAGAGGGTTTAGGCCATAATCCGCCACGCTGGCCTAGTGCGGGTTGGTGGACTACACACCTAAGAAATTCCTAAGAACTCTTAGGTGTGCAGCTTTCATCACGATGTTTTCCTTTACCGTTAAAGCAAGTGATAATTCAATTTGAATACACACATAACTTCGAAAAGTCAGAGGTGTGTGCCTGGGGTTCGAACCCGCGACCGCCGAGATTCTCGACCGCGCGCCCAAATCTCGAGGCCATCACTGCTTTTTTTTTAGATAATAAATAAATAACACTTCGCCTCTGAACCAAAACCAAGACCTCTAAATCTCACGGCACATATTTGTCAGTCTATTAAACTCCTCAACTCTATAACTCTTACCCTCATAATATACGGTATACGGGAGACTGCATACCCTTTCCTAGCGTCGGTCCGACACCCCACTCGCAAAATGTGAATTTCGCAAGGACTAACGGATAACTCACCCGACCAGCAAACATTATTAGGCTTGGTGAACTGCGAACTACGGTAGTGAACCGATAAACTGTAAATAAAATTGTAGTACATTTATTACAATGTTAGGTAACATAATCTTTTACCATGTAAACTAATATCAGTGCTATATATAGTTAATTAATATAGTGCATATTAGTGGAAAGTTAAACGATTTACTATAAATAAACCCTCTCAATTAGAGAGAAAGCCCGTCCCCAGCAGTGGGATATATATGGGTTAATAATGGTGATGATTATATAAGAGAAAATATTTTATTTACCATGCAAACCAATGCGAATGCTCTACCATTCCATGTAATTGTTTTTGTTACACATTCCAGGCAATAAATGAAATCTATACTTAATATTTTTGTAAATTACAACGGAGGTTTGAGGACTTAGTAACTTTTAAGGGTGCAGGTTTCCTCACGATGTTTTCGTTCGCCGTCGAAGCACGTGGTAATCCATTGTAAATATACACGTGGACTCTGTCAGCTGTCACGTAACGGTGTAGACATAGTGTTTTCTGAATTTGGTGTTTTTGTGTTCTAAACTTCGTGATATATCTCAAGTTGACTCCTTTGTGTGTGTCTTGGGTAAATTTGGTGTTTTAACATTTTTTTATATATTTTCACCCCTTACCATGGAGGTAAATCCCCCTGATCCCCCTGATCCTCCCGATCCCTCTTGTTCCTCTACTTCTGTTATTCCCCCCCTTAGTATCACGTCGAAACGTCGCTTGGACTCAGACACTCAGGTCAATAACCCGAAGAAAACTATCACAGATATGGACATGGCTGCAGCCTCTATTCAAAGATTATATGTACATCCGGACATAACAATCGGTATAAGTTCCTATACTGAATTAGACAAAGGACCTTACATAATTCAGGTTTCAAGATCCGAACCGGATCTTGCGGTAGGGCTATCCATCCGGCCCCTAAAGTTTGGGCAATTACTTTTTAAAAATAAAATAAAAAACATAAAACCGGATGGTGTTAAACGTTTAGGCCGAAATAAAATATCTGTTGAATTTAAATCAGCATCAGATGCCAATAATTTTTTAGTTAACCCTATTTTAAATATGAACAAATATGTAGCTTCCATCCCATCGTACAACATTTCCCGCATGGGAATTGTAAAAAACATTCCAGTTGACTTTTCAATGGATGAATTTGTCGAAAGCATTGATTTACCCTACGGATGTGGAAAAATCCTTAAAGCTCGCCGTTTGAGTAGGAAAATTGTCAATAATGGAGACATTTCTTGGGCACCTACTCAAACAGTTGTAATTACCTTTAAAGGACAGATTCTACCAGAAAGGATATACTCCTTCAATACTTCGCTTCCTGTAGAGTTATATCAATACCCCACCATCCAATGTGTGAAGTGTTGTCGCTTTGGCCACATAAAATCACAATGCAGGTCAGAACCCAGATGTTTTCGTTGTGCGCAACCCCATGAGGGACATTTATGCTCCATCCCTGAGCCCCAAGCTACTTGTCTGTTCTGTTCAGGTCAGCATTTTTCTAATAATAAATGCTGCCCTGAACAAGACAGACAGGTTTCTATTAAGAGGACTATGGCCCAAAGAGGCATATCTTATGAGGAAGCACAATTAGAATTCCCCAAAGTTTCCCGTAAATACAATGAAATTTTATCTTCCTCCCCCACTCCATCTCAATCTCAGATCCCCTTAGTAAATCTACCCCGGTCAAATCCAATATCCCGATCATATACTAAAACTGTCTCCTCATCTCCTCGTCCTAGACCTTTAAACAAAACACATGAATATGATAAAGCCTCACATCAGGCTATCATTGCTGATGTTCCCACTACTCAACCTAACGGATGTGCCCTATTAAATTTAGATATAAACCAAACAAACGATTTAGATAATGTAGTCAAATTACTTCTCCAAATTATAGTTAATTTATTAACACAAAATAATCCCTCCATACCGTCCAACGTTGCCAGTACACTGTCCTCCTTAACTTCTCTATTTAATAATAATAATGGCCCCAGTCACAACAATTATTCAATGGAATAGCCAAAGTCTACGCCCCAAAAAACATGAAATTTTACATCTAATTAATAAATTTAACCCTTCTGTTTTTGCCATCTCTGAGTCATGGTTAGTTCCTGGTTCTCCTTTCAGAGTTTCAGGTTACTCCGTGCTTCGGGATGACAGATCTGATGGGTATGCAGGTTGTGCACTGCTCATAAAACGCACTCTAACTTTTTCCCAATTACCCCTCCCACCTTTTAACCCAGCAATCAATATAATTGCAGCAAAAGTTTTTGGGTTCTCCTTAATTTGTATTTATATCCCTCACCCGAATTTGTCTCTTATCCCAGATATCCGTCATGCCCTCTCTCTTTTGCCCCCTCCTATTATTTTAATGGGCGACTTCAATGCCCATCACACATCGTGGGGCGGAAGTCATGATGATTCTTTTGCATGCTCCCTTATAGAAATGTTTGATGAGATAAATCTCTGTATTATTAATGATGGCTCCCCTACACGCAGAGTATACCCTCACCAAGATCCAAGAAGTGCAGTAGATCTGACAGTCTGCTCCCCTTCTATTTCTTCCTTTATTTCCTGGTCTATTCTGAGTTCTACACATGGTAGTGACCACTTCCCTATACTTCTTAATTTCTCTAATAGAGTATTCCCAACTATAAACTTCTCTCCTTCCCTAAAATATAGACTTTCTTGTGCAGATTGGGACTCTTATTCCTCTTGTCTTGATAATCTTTTAGATTCTGTTCCTAGCCCACATAATCACAATTTATCTATAGTTTACCCAAAATATGTGGATGCCATCATATCTAGTGCAAATAAACATATCCCTCAAAAAAAGAATAGGAAATGTAAAGTCTCGCCCCCTTGGTGGGATCCAGAATGTTCTTTAGTCATTCTTGAAAGAAAAGAGGCAGAACGTAAATATGGACTGGTCATGAATGTCGAAAATTTTATTAATTATCGTCACAAATCAGCAATAGCAAAGAAAGTTTTGTCTGCAAAGAAGAGAATGGGATGGCACAGGTTCTGCGAAACATTATCCCCTAGAACTCCGTCTAATTTGGTGTGGCATCAAATAAGACGGTTTAGGGGATCTTGTAATGTTGTTGATACCTCAGCCAATGACCCATCTTCTTGGCTTGACTCTTTTGCTGATAAATTGGCCCCGCCCACTGCTCCCAATGTAAATTTCTTTCCAACTTTTCCTCCTCCAAATACTTCCTGTTCCCTTATAGACCAAGATTTTTCCCTTAATGAACTTGATCTGGCTCTTGAAAATCTCTCTGACTCCTCTCCAGGTTTAGATGGCATCCCATATTCTTTTCTCGTAAAATCTTCTGAAAAAAATAAATTTTATTTTCTTAACCTCGTTAACTGTATTGTTAACTCTCAACAAATTCCTGTTCCATGGAAAACTCAAATAATTATACCCATTCTTAAGCCGGGACATAATCCTTCGGACCCAAACAGTCGCAGGCCTATAGCTCTTTCGTCAGTTTTGGTCAAGGTTGTTGAACACATGATTAAGCACCGTTTAGAATGGTATTTGGAAAATAATAATCTTCTACCTTATTCTCAATTTGGATTTAGAAAAGATATGAGTACCCTTGATAGTCTTAGTATCTTGACAACTGATATACATATTGCCTTTTCCAAAAATGAATACCTGGTTGGCGCATTTCTAGATGTCGCGTCTGCATATGATAATGTTTTACTTTCAGTTCTAAGGAATAAATTAATTCAGCTTAGAATTCCTGATAAGTTAGCATTTTTCATTTGCAACCTCATGATGGAGCGCAATATAATAATTAAAAATCAGGGCTCATTCACTCATCCCAGAGTAGTGTGGAAGGGTTTACCTCAAGGGTCAGTGCTCAGTCCAATTTTATACAATCTGTACACTAGAGACCTTGATGAAAGTATTAATCGGCACTGCTCCGTCCTTCAATATGCAGATGATTTGGCGCTTTATGTCTCTTCTGACTCTTTAAATATCACTTCCTCGAGACTTAATGCCGCCTTGATCTCCCTTAGTAATTGGCTGGATATCCATGGTCTAACATTGTCTGCTCCAAAGTGCAAATTAGTTGTTTTCTCCAGACGAAGAAATATACCTGCAGTCCAAGTTTTGGTAGAGAACCAGTTAATTCCCCAGGTACAAAAAGTTAAATTTTTGGGTATTTGGCTAGACTCTTCTATGTCGGGTGCCCCACATTGCGATTATTTGTCCTCCAAATGTAATAAAAATATCAATATTATTAGATCCCTGTCTGGAGTGTGGTGGGGTGCTCATCCCTTTACCCAAAGGATTCTTTATAATGCCATAATTCGCAGTAACCTAGACTATGGTTCCTTTCTTCTAGATACAAGTAATAAAGGATCCTTGGAAAAACTGTCTAAAATTCAGGCAAAAAGTCATCGATTGATTCTTGGAGCTATGAAGTCATCTCCCATTAATGCAATGCAGGTTGAATGTGTAGACCCTCCCCTTTACCTTCGTAGACAGTTCCTGGCTGATAAATTCTTGTTTAAATTATCTCAAAATTCTCAACACCCTCTTTTGCAAAAACTTGACCTTCTACATAAATTAGCCCTTAGGAAAGGATTCAACTCTCTCTTTGACTTGCCTTGTTTATTGCGTAGCTTCATTAAATTCTCCCGTTTACCAGATCCTGTTCTTCAGTTCCCCTGTAAATTAATTTTTTCTTTACCTTATAAAGCTCTTACCTTTAAACCAAATATAATACTAGATTTTGGTATTTTAAAGGACTCTGCAGAGGCTGAGAAAACCTTAAGAAATAAAATTCAGGCAAAATATCCACAATGGTTAACAGTTTTTACAGATGCTTCAAAATTTTCTGAATGTAGTTTATTAGGAATAGCAGTGTGGGTTCCTGCTTTTAAAATTATTTTAACATATAAATGTCCTTCTGTCACCACTGTCTTCACAGGAGAAGCTATAGCTATTTTAGAAGCAATAAAATTTATAATCTCTCACAAATTAAATAACTCCATCATCTTTTCTGACTCAAAAAGTTGTTTACAAGCCATATCATCAAATTCATTTAAATCTAAACCTAGGTCCCCCATCATTATCCAAATTAAAAAACTGCTATATGATTGTCATCAACAAGACTTAAATGTTGTGATAGCTTGGATTCCAGGTCACTCAGGCATTTCAGGTAATGACATGGCAGACTCATGGGCTAAACAGGCAATTAATATAGGTTGCATGGATCATTACATTATTGTTCCTCTTGACATTTGCTCCAATTTGAAAAGTAGACTAATGGATGCATGGAATAAAGATTGGCAGATTTCTAAAAGTAAAAAAGGTTTGTTCTATGGAACTATACAACCAGAAATACCTTCTAAACCTTGGTTTTCTGTGTTCAAAAACCTTGATAAATGTTCAACATCAACTATCTGCAGAATCCGGTTAAATAATTCTTGCACACCAGTTCATCTAGCAAAAATCAGGATACGGGATAGCTCCCTTTGTGAATGTGGCCTTGACGACGGTGACCTAGACCATATTTTTTTTAATTGCCCTAATCTCCGGCTATCCCTTTATAGTATGCTCCCTCCAGAAATTCCTCGACCCACCTCCATGAAGACTCTTCTTACCTTTACTTTCTCTCCTTTTGTCCATATTTTATCCAAATTTATTAAGGTGAATGGTATTAGACTATAAAATGTACATTGTCCTAGTTTGTGTATACCTAATACTGTTAATATTGTTCTGTGTGGTGATGGTATAGGATATACTAATCAAAAATGTTTTTGTCTGTGTTTGTTTCAGATTCGGGTCAACTTGAAAGTAAAATATAAAATACCCTCTATTTCATTTATTTCCGATTACTTTTTGTTTATCTACTTGACACTGGCAGAGTTGCGTTAAGTTATAACGCAAGGGCCATTATTAAAGGAAAAAAAAAAAAAAAAAAAAAAATATACACGTGTGTATAAGTTACGTAACTTAGAAAAGTCAGAGGTATTTGCCTGATTTTTCGAATCAGATCATTTCAAATTAGTTTGCCTGGGGATTAAACCCGCAACCGCCGAAATTCTTGACCTCGCGTCTAAACCGCAAAGCTATTGCTTTCCCTAAATAGTTATAAGTAAAATCAAAATATGGTTCTCACACATTTCAGCCTTATCGCTATCGGCAATATCCTAAAACCTTGAATAGACTTTAGTTATCAGTACAATTTCAAGTTAAATACACATGATGTCAATTAATTCTGGAAGTGCAACACCTACAAATGAAGGGTGCATTTGCAACCCAGAAACAAATGAGATGTAATCAATTGGAGGCCGCGGAAATCATAGGACACCTATTGATCGATCAGGAACTTGACTTACACGCATTCCCTTTAACCGAAGCACAGACACACGTTAATATTTACAGAAGGGATGGGGCCTTGAATTAACCGTTGAAGAAATGAAAGAACGGTTGATGGATTTTCAAAAAACTAGTTGAATTCGTACACGGGTTAATTAAAAGGCATAGATGGCGTGGTGATCGCAGGTAGAATTTTAGCTAAATAAAAAAACATGTGAAATTTATTCGGTAACATTATCAATCAGTTTACGAATTCAGTTTTTCAAATAGTTAATCAACTTGAAATAACGGTTACATTTCGTTGACGAAAAAATGTCAACTACCCATCCCTAATTTCCAGTCTAGCGTTACAAAGGAACTACCAAAGAGCAGCTGAATAATTAGATTATTATTAGAAGGGTTGTAGACAGTATTTTGTTTTGGTGAGTGTCGTCGCTTGTCTATCACCTATTCTAAGTAAAACATGCGATCTCTGAAACAAACTGTCTCTATATAAGTTTTAAAAATGTTTTCTTTTTAATGGTGATTACATTTCAAAAATCTCATCTACCCGAAAGAGTATAGTCAAAAATTATATTTCTATAAAAGTTTAAAGGAGTATAGAAATCTATAAAAGGACTATAAAAGGAGTTTTCGAGAAAAATATGAATTACATCTAATATAGGCTATATTACTACTCAAAGATCTAACTATGCTCCTACCAAAAATCATTCAATACAGGTCCAGAACATTTTTAATGAAATCGTAACAAAAATACAAAAAATAAAGACTATAATATTGTTAATGTGCCTTCGATATTGTGGTTACTATCATTCCTCTAATAAATACGCATCTAAACAAAACATTTACTTACCTTCTTAATATCCATCCATAAAATTTCTCAACGCCATCAACAATTCCGAGACTGATAGACAGCGCGCCAAAATACTTCAAATTGGGTAGTGTCTGTCAAAGGCTCTTCGTTCCATTGAAAGCTACAGTTGAAGCGAAACGCCACATTGCAGCTCCATTTGCAGTATTAAGCCGATTGGAGGCCAATCAAAGGAACAACGATTTAATACCCTTAGCGTTATAGTCTACACGACCACAAACATTCTTGCTAATTAGCAAACTTGATGGAGCACAGTACTTATACATTCGAATGTAAGGATGTTGTAATGTCTGGCTGGATGAGGATTTCAATGTCTGGTTTGATGTAAAACGTCTAGCCGCTTCTATTTTAGACGTGGTAAGTAGTTATGATCTTGAAGTTTAGACGCGCGATCAGGATGATGGTCGTGGATTTAAATTCCTTTTCGAACGCATGGATGTATTTAAATGAATTATTACGTGCTTCAATGTGAAGTAAGATGTCGTGAGGAAACCTGTACATATAAAAGTTCTCTGAAATTACTTAGTTGCGTAGTCTGGACATCAGAACTAGGCCAGCTTTGTGGACTAAAGCCAGCAATCGGACGTGTTTGGGCTGATGCTGATAACGAATCACACATTAGAAAAATATATGAGGAAAAACAATAATATTCTTGGTTTTTTTAACAAAGTTCCAAAGATTGCATCATTCAGAAAAAGTTGTTAGAGCATACACAAAAAAGCAGACTATAAAAATCTTTAAGCGTAGAGTGAAAAGGGGATAAAAAGCCATGCGAAAATTAGCAAAATACCCCAATCCAGTGACTTCAAGTGGCCGGGGGTGGAGAATACTTAATGGCACACAACAGGTGGGTAGAGAAGGGCGACGCTGGCGACAAACAACTCACAACCTTTTAACACAACCATTTATTCTCAATTACATTTACTTCACCACCGAGCGTTTGTGAGCTTTTAAAAACGGCTTGCACCAGTTTTGTTGCATTCAGACTTCATTTGATGACTTCTAATACATATTTCTGTAACCAAAAGGGTAAGAGGAAGTCTATTTTTGCACCCATGTTTCATCATTATCAGCCAATAGTGGTCCACTGCTGGACATAGGCCTCCCCCAATGACTTCCACCGGTAACGGTCGGAAGCCTTCTGCAGCCAGCGACGTCCCGCGACCTTAACAAGGTCATCGGACCACCGTGTTGGGGGACGTCCCACGCTGCGCTTTCCAGTACGTGGCCTCCACTGGAAAACTTTTTGGCCCCATCGGCCATCAGTTCTCCGCGCGCCATGTGGCCGGCCCATTGCCACTTCAACGAGCTAAACCTTTGGGCTATGTCGGTTACTTTAGTTCTCCTACGGATCTCCTCATTTCTGATTCGATCACGTAGGGAAACCCCGAGCATAGCCCATGAGGCCACGTCTCAGTGCCGTATGTCATCACTGGTAACACACAACTATTGAAGACTTTCGTCTTCAGGCACTGAGGTATATTGGACGAGAACCATTAACCCATGTTTAGTTAACGTTAAATAACGTTACTTGAGACTTAAAGAGTCTGTGCTACTTTGTGTCAGCTGTCTTAGATGTGACAGCATTAGGAGTAAAAAGTTTCTGGAGTGGAGACCGCTTACAGGCAAGCCCTGTGTAAGACGATGGCCCACAAGGTGGACTGACGATTATATCAAGATCTGGATCCAAACTGCTTTTAAAAGAACGCTCTGGAGACATTTGCAGAAGGCCTATGTCCAGAACTGGACGTCTTCATAAACTTGTCAACATAAACTTTTAAAACAAGAGGTAGCAAGTTTTATGTCCTTGTTCATTCAGTCTTGTTTTTGATTGAGAAGTCTCATATTTTATTATATCCACGAAATAAAATATGTATATTGCTATATAGTGAGAACTCTGTATGAAACTGTTGGGTGCATTTATTCATTTTAGACATGCATTTGAAATAGCATTTACACTGAAACAAAAAGCGGGGCTTTCGTAATATCCTATAGTACACAACGCAGTATTCCCATCCATATGTTCGGCAAATAAAAGATTCCGCGAAAATCCATGCTCTATCAATGTTTACACTCCGCTCTGTTTCGGAAAACTAAAATGCTTTTTCCTTTGAATATGCATGTAACCAAAAACCTTAATTAAAAATCCATGTGCATATGGACATGAAAGCTTCTTTTTGTTATAAAATAACCATTTTTTAAGCCACCTGCCCGATGTGGTTTCATCCGATCGCAATAAGCGCGAATCGTATGGATACATTTTTGAATCTTTTTTTATACAGACACAGTGAAATCGACTACAGCGGGCCTCACGGTAAACGAACGCAATCCAAATCCTAGGATCCCTAACTTCATATACCAGTACATAATATAGTCTCTTCGGAATTGGATGCACTTGATATGTCACTGCTTTTAACATAGATCAACATGTAGATCGTAGATACATAGTATATACATAATATATATACATAAACATACTACACTAGTGTCCATTGAGAGGTAAATATAGTATATGTACCTACATATGTATGGCCATCTCGCTGACCTAGTGCAGTTGTCTTGCATGCTTTAAAAAACTATACTAGAAAACTTCTTGTTAGAACTAGAACTTAAGTTCTTGTTAAATGTAAGACCGAGGCTACCGTTACGATGTCTCCTATACCTTAAAAACTCACAAATCATTAAAAATTAAACTCTAAAAGCCATTTATTTGAAATCGATCACCAATACACGAAAAGACCTACCAATCAATTCTATAATCCTTCAAAGCATGTCCACATGCACCAAAGGTAGCCGATACCTACCGAAATTTTCAGCGGTCAATACGTACAGCGAACCCATCAAAGTTTTAATAAAACCTGCATATTTTCGCCCGATATTAATTTAACATTCTCGCAGTTCGGAGTATCGACATGCAGTTTTAGGCTGTCATAGCAAGTTAACAGATTTCAATGGGGCTGTAATGGATGTGTTTGTGTGAACAGAATATGATCATGTTGTGTATTACATGCAATTTTGGAGGCTGTTGGCTTTTATTATGTGTGTGCGTCGGTTCATTTAGGTTTTGTCTCGGAAAATTAATCAATGTTGTATGCGGTGTACTTAATTGAATTTCAGGAGTTTTACGTACATGTTGTTTGGAAATATGTACGAAAAACGATTTTCACCTTACCACAAAAAATATTATAACCAAAAAAATATTTGTGTTAGCCAAAAACATTTGTTTCGGTCTGGGTATTTGTGAGATAGAACAGGGTCTCGTAGTTTCTAATACTTACGATACAAGGCTCGTTTTTCGACTTTTGGATGTAACTATTTATTAACTTGTATTCTTTTGTTTCTAAAATGTCAGAAACAAGCTCACTCTTGCATTTACAGTAGCACAATTTTTACTACACAGTAATAGAAAGTATGAAAGAAAAGTGTAACTAACATAAACTCAAAAGCATACTCAACATCCCTCCAGCCACACACAGCCACTTCACGAACACGTTCCGACCAAAAAACTCACCGCACTCGAAACGCTCCAAAATTAAAAGAAAAAAACTAATATCGAAATATCCGAACGCAAATCGTACACCGACGCACTATCCAAACACACTGTGTAATTTAATGGCGGTAGTCGAATGGTGAATACTGTCAAAATGAGCTCAACCGGGCACCCTTTGAAGTCGGCAAACAGTTGACATGGCCGGACGGTTATTAATGTCTAACAGTAATTAGTTACATGCTACCCTAAAAACAGTATTGGTCGGCCTGTAGTTTGTTTAGTGCACCCCTTTGATATCTGCGGTGCAGTTATTAAATGATCTGTTTGCTTAGCGGGATTTATATGAGAGTTCTGAGGGATCAATTGAAAACGTGTATACTGTCAAACGAAATGGTTACAGGAGGCTGTCTCTGACTTCATACTTCAAAATACCTCAAATAAAATCTTAAAACAATCAGATATAATCGTAAATGAGAGACAAAAAGGTACTAATATGTCCCAAACTACATAGGACTTGACGATTTCTAGTAATTTCCATGAAGGTTGCAACGAAAACTGCGCGTTGTCTAAAAAGTAATTGATTAAATAAAAGACATTTTAACCCAACGTAGTATAGGGCTGTGCTAGACATGACGCTTCTAAATCATGTCCCTACGTCTCACTTTTATTCACTAAAGGGTTTCCCTTTGATCCGATCTACCTTTGATAGCATAATTGAAAAATAAGAATGTAGTAAAAATAAAACTCTGTCTGCGCCAAATTGAATTCTTAAGCAAAGGGAACGCCCGTAAACAAAGATATTTTTCAAGCAAGAATTATACTAATAACAGATTGCACGGGAAATGAGCTAGGAAAATGAAGTTTTTACTCTATCTGAATTGTAATACAAAGAGCAAGGAAAGTTAACAACAATGAATACAACAATATATTATAGTTTTGTTTGTAAGATCTTTGATATTTTTGTTAGCGTAGGACTCACAGGGCAGCTGAATAAGATTAGAAGAGAAATAGACAGTTTTTTGTACGGGGACAAGTGTCGCCACTTGTCTGTCACCTGTTCATTCTACTAAAATAACACGACCATTTTTTTGGGGGAAACGTGGTTTGTAGAAGAGACCACGGCTCGGCAAACATGGTGTAGATCTCGCTCTGGCTTGGTGGGGTGGCGATATTCGTAAGGTGGCTGGCAGCGGTTGGATGAGGTGGGTCGAAGATAGAGCCCAGTGGCGTGCCTTAGAAGAGGCCTATGTCCCGCAATGGACATAAATGAAAAAACTATTGATACTTTTTTTAGAAGAGCTGTCTATTTTGAAGATTCCATTCATTTTAACACTGAAAATATTCTCCCTTTCGTTATTTTATAACATTTAATAATATCCGCACCAATTTTTTTTAAAGTTGATTTTTTATAGTTTGGTAGTAGGGGTGGTTTATCGGCCTCTCCAATTTGAACAGGCGTGTTCACAAATGTATCGGAAGCATGACGAGGGCAATCAAAGCAAATTGCGCCGATACACCTCTCCACGCCTCTCGAACATCGCAGTAGTGCCTCTCAAACAGCTTACAACGAATTTTTTAACTCGCATATTTTTATTTTGCATTCAAAAGCGTACATTCGTACTGTATTCTGAAAAAGCAATCAAAAAACATTCCGAGTATGTCAATATGTAGGCTGTTTTTTTTCAAAACACACAGAATCCAGTTTAATTTTTTTTATTTATCGGTATCGTCGGATTTTCTGTGAAATGGAAAAATTGGACTTAAACGTTAGTTAGCACGATGAAAAAATGTATTTTGCGAAATTACGTATGCCTACATACACACACACACACACATATATATATATATATATATATATATATATATATATATATATATATATATATATATCTCGTAATCAGCACGTATTCTCTGCTAGACTCAGGCCTCCTCTACAGGTGAGAGAGGCAAGTCCACATACTAGCCAAGTGCGGGTTGACGAAATACACACCAACATAGTACATACCATGTTTTTCTTCACCGTTAAAGTGCGGGATAATTCATTATGGCTTCAAATAAATGTCACCTCTGTAGTCTATCTACGTCTTAAAAAATCCTCATATTAATAAATTAATGAAAGCAAATTCTATAAAACTTACGAGTACTGCAATTGAAAGCCATAGAAATTACGGTCCGTTTCCTCGAAAACTCCGGGATATGTCGACGAAACTTGGTGCTCTTTGCAAACTTCGAACTTCACACAGCTCAGTGACTAGAACTTGCGAGACGACCTGTGAACTTATCACGATCATTGTGTACACAACTTGTAACTGCAGAAAAGTCTAACAGGAATAGTGATACTGTTCGAAGTATACTTAGAAGCAGACTATAATAAGCAGAAAATTTATTGTTTTTTTATGGGATGGGGATTTTTTGGCTGTAATTTACTACGGGAGGTAATGTGTGTGTCTTACATAAATTTAATTATGTATTGAATCTCTATTCCTATAACTAATAGTTATTAATCAAATATAAAATATTGTAAAAGGATTACGAATTTCTTAAATGCTATTTTTCCCACGAAGTAAGTCAACTTATTGTTTTCGGGTTATTTCAAAAGCAACTGCAATGAGAAATTTTCGGGAGAAAACTATTTTATTTAAAGAAAAAATAATGGGTTCTGCAGTAAATAAAATAATTTTTAAAAACAATATCACAAGACAACAAAGCAGCCACGATAACGCATATATACTTTTATTGCACATAACATTTCTCTAAAGTCTAAACGCATATAATCCAATTAAAATATAGAATGCACGAACAACAAACATTTCCACGGACTGGCAATCCCACAAAATCACGTCAGAACATTTGAACTCACAATACATTTCCGTTTATATGAAGCACGTTAATACGTTCAAGCATACATTCGCAGTAATCATCCAACAATTCCGTGCCTAATATAAATGTTTGACGTATTACATATTCCCGGGCATGCAAGGGTAATTTCCAACGCAGGTAAACCTAGCACACAAAGCTTCCCCCCCATAATCCGATCTTTCGAGTGTACTCTCGTTTGCGCTATTCAATATTTCACCATTTTGTAGTTATTACAAAGTTGCGCCTTGCCTCGAGTTGTAAGGACAATTGATATAGTTCCCACGAGGACAATACGTTCATGCTTTCGTTTCGTTTAAGAGGATTTGCGGGGAAAAAAGTTTACAGTTTCATATTAGGTTTTCTCTTTGTTGCTTTTGTGGCGATGGACATGCCGAGCCCGCGAATATTGTAAAATGATTTGCGATGAATGAACCACACTTGTGTGTCTTCTTAATAGCCTAATATTCGATAGCATGTTTAGTTTGAAATTTAGAATGAAAATCTTTTTCAAGTCTCTCTGTTGTCTTTGAGGACGACCTACATCCAGCAAGTCCCGTGTTATTTGGTGGCTTGATCTTTTTTTGTTTTCTTATTTTGCTTCAGTCGGAAGATTCAGAATGCAAATAACCAATTTTTTATTTTTTAATTTGTGTATACGAACGCAATCAATTTTTAGTTTCTAATTGCTGTCATGCGTGGCGCTCCTCGTTGAAACGTAGTACTTGACCGTAAAACTTTCTTAGTTTTGGAGAAACCTCGAGCTCAGAAGTACTTCAGTGGCGGTACTTTCAGTTTGACTCTCAAAATTCCGCATAAAATAATCTCAAAGCTTAAAAACTTTATTTATCATAACCGATATGTCATATAAGTGAGAATATCCTGACCCTACGATGAACAATTATATACTAGACATTACACAATAAACGTTCAAAGCTTTTGGGCTTCTGTAAGTACTGTCACTCAGTACGAGTAAACAATTTTAAAATTTTACTTTATATCACATTCGAATGGATAGCAATAAATTACCTTCAAATTAACACGGACATACAAAGTGCTGAATTTAATTTCAGTTAGCAGACATTCTTTTTATGTTACATTTCATCACCAAACAACAGAATTTTTGAATCAAACGAAAAGTTAAACTTGTTCTGAGCCGGAGTCAACTGTAACTGTTTTTTGCATTTGTCCCTTTATGTTTTCCATTTTTCACAGAACACTGCACAAAATGAGTGAGGTTAATGAAATTTGAGTTCTCAGTAGCTGTAAATAGAGTTTAATTTTAATAAATGTATAGCTTTAGCAGAAATGTAATGGGTTTTTGTTGTAATAAAAGTTTATTAAACTGTCGATAATGGGTATCAAATGTTTCGTATGTGAAACAAACCGCAAATGGAAAATATCCGTTTCATTATAATTTTAATTAATACTGTTGAAACTAAATTGCATTGGTTTGTTACCTATTTAATTTGAAAGCCTCGTTGGCTTAAACCTTCAGTGTGAGATAGAAAAAGAGATCCTGGTTTAAACATGAGTCATCTGTGCTATTGGGAATTTCCGTTGAGAAGTCATCAGGAGCCGCAATCTAGAAATGTACTTTAAAAAATGCAATATGATTGTTGTTACGTTAGCGTTCCTTTCGGCTTATTACAATATAAAAAAGAACACAGCTAGCGAGAAGTGTGTGTAGAAATAAAGATATTAATTAATAAATACTGTTAGACTACACATCTAAGAATTCCTAATAAGTTTTAGAAATTAATTTTAAATACACACATAACTTCGAATAGAATCTTCCAACGCCTGGATTCTCGACCGCGCGCCTAAACCTCGAGGCCATCACTATTGTCTTACGTTGATTAAAGGGCATTATTATCTTGATAGCTTATTAATACGGCTGTAATTACTGGCTGCAATTAGTTTATCCATAATGAGATGTTACGTTGTCAATACGATGCTTTAATTGTCTTGCGCTTGATGAGATTGCGTTTACCTGGTGTACGATGGCGTCGAGGATATGACGGTCAAGAATTTCGACGGTCGCAGGTTCAAAACCTAAGGGCACCTCTGACTTTTTCAAGTTATGTGTGTGTTCACACTGAATCATAACTTACTTTTAATAAAAACACCTCTAACTTTTCAAAGTTATTTCTGTATTCACAATCATTACTTTACGGGCAAAGAAACCGTCCTGAGGAAATCTGCTCACCTTAAAATGCTGATGAATTTGTATTATTAAATTTTTATCATTGGTCCGATAACACTGGTCTGCAAAAAAAAATTGTTTTTTGCTCCTTCTTGTTTCCATGCATGAATTCATCATATTTTGTGCTCTAAACATGGAATCTGACATACAATTAAGTACCACACGTAGATTTCCAATATAATATTTATTTAGTTAACAAACAATATTATGAAAAATATCAAACATCTATCTTATATTTATTGGCTCTGCTCATAAAAAATATATAAACTACATATAAAATAGTCAAAACCAATATAGAGAATATGACCTTTATGCAAAACTTACCAAAATATTTGATACAAAATGTGAAGTCACAGCGAATACTGCGCATGCGCCTATGTACCTAGTACCTACTACCATAAAATCACCTTCGCCATACCATAAAAAGCACATTCATTCTTTCTCTTACAACTCGCTAAAACATATTTTGTACATACAATGTTTGTATATACTCTTTTTGTAACAATGACGGGCAAAAAAATTGTAAAGAAAACTCAAATTTTTGAAATTTTTAAAAGTCATATAAAAAAATCTAGATGTGATGGAAAAAATCGACCAACGGGGATAGATTCAGGACACTGGAATCTTAATATTTATGACAATTTTTTTTAAAGGAGGATTTCACTGCAGACCAGTGTAATCGTAGTAGAATTAATGGCGACACTCTTCTACATACTAAATTCCTACTGTCTATTTCCCTTCTAATCTTATTCAGCTATTCTGTGTAAATATTCATGGTAAAAAATAAAATGCAAATAAAATAAATAAATAAATTAAACAAGACAGCCCGTTTCTTGGAAATGCAGCACTTCCAATACGTAGGAATGTTTTCACAGCGGGATTTTTCCCTGCAAAATATGCGATATTGAGTTACCTTTATTTATTTATTTTACAGGTAATAAACTTAGCCGTCGTCTGGTTGGAAGTGCCGATGCTTTTTTGTTTTTGCCCGCTTCCTCACGCTCAGAAGAAAAAATTAATGTCATCGAAGTTTTAAATAAGAAATTTGTTTGAACAAGATTTTGTGTCGGGTTGTGGTGGTGTAAACTGAGATTGAACAACTTTGTAAGATTGAGGTTCATTTGGTGTTAGTGTTAGAAATATGTTGCGTCACTTAGAACTCGGGTCTGAATTTTTTTAAAGAGTTTTCAAATATTTTTTCAGTTAATAAATTACAATTTTTTAAATTTATCAAATACGACAGTATAGATTAGTATGCTATTTTTATTTTTAAACAGTATTTTTATATTTACAACAATGAAAAAACGTAATTATACGAAAAATATATTTTTGTTGCCATCTAAATTATCAAAAAAAGTTTTACATATACGCCCATTCAAAGCCCCGATTATTAAAAAATATTTATATTCGCACCTAACCACAAACACCCACATGTTCGATCACAATAAACACCCATTAAAACGTTCACCCACATTGATACCAAGTATTGAGCACTTTCAATACGCGCTCGTTACATGCATACACCCAGCCAAGTGCAGGATTATACCAATTAGGAGCAACAGCCATTTCCCTCTGAAATCTGTTGGGAACTTCCACACTTTGGGTGGTGGAAATATGATTTTAATTCCATACCTATAATATTTAACGATTTTTGCCTTAATGGCGAAGGACATCATGATGAAACCTGTACAGAGTACAGGTACTAAAAGTTCTTGGGAATTTATTGGGTGCATAGTCCGCCAAGCTAAACTTATACCCTCGCAATGGTAGAGGAGGCCCGTGTCCAGCAGTGAGACGTATATGGGCTGATGATGATGATGATGATAACCTATAAGATATCAATCAATCAGCCTATCGCCCTCCACTGCTGAACGTAGGCCTCCCCAAGAAAGCGCCAACCATCCCGGTCTTGAGCAGCCCTCATCCATCCGTTTCCCGCCACCTTTCTCAAGTCGTCAGAGCATCGTGCTACAGGACGTCCCACACTACGTCTGCCTAAGCGCGGTCTCCACTCCAACACTTGTCTGCTCCACCGGCCGTCCGACCGCCGGCAGACATGGCCGGCCCACTTCCACTTCAGCGTACTTATCCTGCGGGCAATGTCGGTGACTCCAGTTCTCTGGCGGATGACTTCATTGCGAATTCTATCCACCAGATAAACTCCAAGCATTGGCCGCTCCATAGCACGCTGAGCATATAAGATAACACTGATAGAATAAAAAAATAATAATATTTTTTATGCTGGCATTGCAAAAAGGCTTAATAAGACAAAAAAAAACAGTTAAGTTACAACTTACATGTCTAATGTAGTAAGTATCAGAAAGTAAGACAGACTTCTTGGACTCACAAACACTTATACCCCGAAATATTTGTCTCGACTAATTACTCCTTGGAAACCCTTAATCCTGTGATAAGAAACCCAAAGGTAGACCTTGACTATACATATACAGGGTGTATTTAGACCGTGATCGAAAACTGAGGCAGGTAATAGCGATAGTGATTACAAACCCCCTGGCATTAAAGAAAATCCCGACAAAAAATAAAAATTTTCGAAGTTTTCCATACAAAGCACATACTTTTAACACCGATGGTTGTATGGAAAACGTTAAAATTTTTATTTTTTGTCGGGATTTTTAATATCGCCACTGGGTTTGTGATCACCCTCGCTAATACCTGCCTCAGTTTTCGATCACGGTCTAAATACACCCTGTATGTATATATACACACTCAGCCTATCGTCCACTGCTGAACGTAGGCCTCCCCAAGTATATATATCCATCAAATACATATATGTATGTAGAAATACTTACAACCTATCTTACACCACCTGCGGTATTGTTACAAGGGGGGAATATACCACCACTAGGTAATTGGACTTCGGAAACGTCAATCACTGACGGAGACGCAAATCTGTTGCTACCCATTGTTTGGGAGACAACGTACTTCTTTATCAACCCATATACGTGCCACTGCTGAGCACGGGTCTCCTCTACCATTGAGAGGGTTTAGGCCATAGCCCACCACGCTGGCCTAATGCGGGTTGGCGGACTACACACCTAAGAAATTCCTAAGAACTTTTAGGTGTGCAGGTTTCATCACGATGTTTTCCTTCACCGATAATGCAAGTGATAATTCAATTTGAATACACACATAACTTCGAAAAGTCAGAGGTGTGTGCCTGGGGTTCGATCCCGCGACCGTCGAGAATCTCGACCGCGCGCCTAAACCTCGAGGCCATCACTGCTGCAACGTACTAACCCTGTGTATATGGCCCTTTCATATAGGATTAGGTAGTCTAAGCTATATGTATGTACAGCTTATGTCTGCGACTAATTATGGAACCAATTAATTGAACGATGAATTACTCTATTAATAACATCATTATTTACCGCAAAACTCAGTATTTTAGGTGGGTAGTATTTTGTGCACTATTCTGATACTTGTTTTGATTTATCAAATCTTCATATAGGCTGTCTCTATCTATACTTATATTGGAAACAAAAGAGATAACCGTGTTTTATACATTTTTAACTAAGATATCCATAACTAGCCTTCATACGTGAATGAACTTCGCTCTCCATAGAGGTGGACCGTAGAAAATACTTTTATACAATTACACCTAACCCGAGCTGAACCAACCAAGGTATAGAGACATCAAAACGTCTACAGTTTATAAGAACTAGTGACACTAGTGAGCATCCTGTCGTCAACAATTGAGCTCTTGACGCCACAGTCCATTTCCGATACGTGACGCCTCGCTGGCTACCGGGAAACTGCGTCAAATGCAATAAAGCGCCCAGTCCGTTCCAGATATACGGGATTTTCTACAGGGCCTCGCACTAGTTTCTGCCAATTATATAGGCCGAGGTGACCTACCTGCCATTTGGACTAGTTTCACCTAGGTTCGATCGAAAGTCATTAGACGGGGATATGTCGTTCTCAGACATATACCTCACGTTTTGTTGAGTTAAGGGATAAGGATTAGTATACATTTTGGCGTAATTTTGTGTACTGGCAAAAAATAGTAACTTAGCTCGATTAAAATAAAATGGAAATCGAAAACCTATTACCTCCCGCTACGTTTCGCTTCCTAATCTAATCTAGATATTTCTTGTATTTTTTTTCTTATTGCACCAACTATGATAATGTTTAATGGAAGCTAGCATGCAATTTCATTTAATCTTTCACCAATCGTTACTATATTTTTACGATCTATAAAAACAAAAAAACTTAGAATGGCATGACCATTTGTCTAAGCAAGCAAGCCAACATTTTTTTTTTAAGTTTACAACTAAATTAAAAAATATATATCTATGACGTACCGCCTATAGTGTGGATGCACACTTAGTCTGTCCACGCTGGTTGCCTAGCGACACCCAGATTCACACCTACGAGCCACGTAGCTCTTCAATAAAAATGCTTTGTACTCTTTTTGTGGGTAGACATCGATTTCAGTCATAAAACCTATTGTTGCCATTTTTATAATGAGACAATGGGTTGAGCTGCGATGTAAAATGAATCACGAGTTGGTAATTAAAGTAGGTATTATATTAAAGGTCATTACAAAAATTACAGATCAATGTCTTTGACATATTTGTATACCTATAGAGTAACCTTATGCACACAGTAATGAAAATACATAATTTAAATTTGATAAAGAAGTTCATATTCTTATTTTTAATGTCTTTTTTAACATTGACACTTAATCACAAACTATGTACTTAGGGGAATAGTTACAAACATATTCTTGACACTAAGAAAAATGCCAGGTTTCGTATCAGTCTCATACAATTCAAAATTAAAGTTTATAAAATGTAATAAAAAATATTAGAGGAAGTCCTACAGATTTTTATCAAAGGCTATCAAACTTTTTACAAATCTTATTACGTTGAAATAAAAACGTACTTTGAAAATAAGCCGCGGATATAGTCTTCCCCTCAATACCTCGAGAGCAACCTGTTGAAAGCAGCTGGCATCCAGCAATTTAAAACTTTATGAGACTTACTGTCTTGTATGTGAATTTCACAATATTATTTAAAACTGTCTTGTGTAAAGCATCTTTAATCAGTTCTTTTTAAATCAATGAACATTTTATACATAGAAGCAACAATTATAGCCAAAATTTTCTTTTTTATTTCGATTTTTATGCGTAACATATACCTAAATCTTAAGACTAACAAAAGTCAGATATTATCAAGACCATCCTAACGCCCCATAACATTCTCAAAAATCCAACCCCTTCCAGGTACTAACAAAATGGGAGCCTAAAAGCCAAATTTGAGAACCACCGCTATATAATACTAAAGCCAGCTCCACATAATTTCGTATACACTCGCATACCCGAGACGAGGGCTATGTACCACCACAAAACCCTATTGTCTGGCTGCACCGACGCAGACACACGCAAATCCAACTTGCTGTCTCACAATATTACAGTTTATCTTCAATGATTTAATAGAATCACGTGCGTGCCCGACCGTCGGCTTTTAATGCACCCGCGGATTAACTTGCATTACAAAATTGAGTTGCAAGTGCGTCGAAGCCTTTTCATCTCTATTAGAACGGCTTACGCGATCAATAAGGACAGCCCTGTCTGCCGACTGATTAGCAAATCTGTGATTGTTTTAGTTTTTATTTCTAATTGCTCTATGGCAATTGTTTTATGTTTAAGGGGGGTTAAGGAAGAATACTTGCGTAAGATTTTTTACACTCGAGGGATGTGACAAGAGTCATCGGCATTCATTTGAATAAAAACGCATAATTCTCTGAATTACAATGTCATTTAAATTGCTGATAATAATCTATACTAATATTATAAAGCTGAAGAGTTTGTTTGTTTGTTTGTTTGTTTGAACGCTAGGATCTCAGGAACTACTGGTCCGATTTGAAAAATTCTTTCACTGTTAGATAGCACATTTATTGAGAAAGGTTATAGGCTATATATCATCACGCTACGACCAATAGGAGCGGAGCAGCAATAAAGAATGTTTCAAAATCGGGGACTTTTTTCCTTTTTATGAGCTTCCGCTGCGTACGCTGCAGAAACGGTTAAAGTTTCGCTAAAATAATGTATGACAGAATTGTTTCCCTTTAAAAATTCTAAAAAAAAGTCCGCGACAGCATATGTCTATCTTTTAAGGTTGGCTCACTATGACGTTTTTTATTCTAACCAAATATATTTTAAATAAAGCATTATTTGTGAAGGTGTTTTTACAAACATGATATTAATCCTTATCCAAATAAATATGTTATTAATTACAAGTATTTGATACAAAATAAATTTGTCCTTTACATCCTTTGATTTCAATGAGAATCTTAGAAGATATCGCAGTTTCAAAATAATGATCAAGCGCACAATAATGATTCTCAAGGCGTCGACCGGCGCGTTACGGTTTCACGTTGAAACAATTTGACCGATTGTATGATTTTTGTATATTTAAGTAAATGGGGCTCTGCGGAGTAAAAAACTACAACTTATTTTCTTTCTGAACCCAACCCTGTAGTCCACGCAGACGGAGTTGCGCGCAAAAGCTAGTCTAAATATAAGAATCAACACCTATTACTAAATTTTGCAATAACAACGGTATAACATGCTAAAACGGTGTAAATGTTCTTAACATTAAAAGATGGCACGGCTAAGAGATCAGACAGTACTATAGGTATGTTCTAACATAAGTATGTTACCTATATTACATTCAGTGCGATATAAACGGAGCGAAAACTTACTAGAAACGATTACAACTGCCCCTTACTAGTCGACATCATCATCATCATCATCATCATCAACAGCCAATACTCGTCCACTGCTGGACATAGGCCTCCCCTAATGACTTCCACCGGGAACGGTCGGAAGCCGCCTGCAGCCAGCGACGTCCAGTCGACATCACCTTAATCGAAAAGACACAAGTCAATCTTAATAACATGTTTAAAGAAACACTATAAAATATAAAGAAACTTTTACAAAGGTAACAGGCTATATTTGTGACTCTTTTTGTTTTTACTTAGTACAGAATTCCGAGTTCAAAAAACCATATTTTAATAAGATTACCAGCCACCACATTCTATAAGGAGTGAAAGGTAGCTATATAAATGAACTTACTATCGTATAACTACAAACATTACTGTGTAAATAAATATGATTATACCTATATGCATGAATATATTTGTGAAGCTTGTCCCAAGAGACTAATCTCTTACCTCACTAATCTTGGTCAGTGGGCGCATATCTTCAACAAACAGGCGCTTATGCTTTGTAGAAGGTACTCTGATAATAGCCTTAAGGTAAATTTATAAATTTCAATGTGTAAAATGATGTAAATATTGCTTTTCATGCAATGACTCACCTTAATATAGATTTTGATATTATCAGTATTAATACTAAAAAAAGAATCTGAATTCCAGTATTAATACTATTCATATAAATAGTTGTAAAATCAAGAAGATATTACTTTGAGGTGAGTAACAAAAATAAAGAAGGAAAACTCGGAAGACCTAAAAAACACTGTTATATTTTTCAGGTGTTCCAAATTTTCCTTCTTCTATCTGAGGTTTTCGTCTGAACGATGTCCCTTAAATCTTAATGCTAATATTAATAATATCACTCCCTATCTAAAACTACGGATCCTTCAAAAAATAAAACACTCAAAACTTGTCACCTATAAGCAAAACACTGATTAACCATCAAATCAGTCTAACCGCAAATATCAGAACTACTTTTTACGACCGCAAGCTGTCAAAGAACTTTTCAAACAGACGATTCTCGATGCAGTGATCACAATATTCCCAATAATATCCGCTGCAAATAATGTCAAACTGAATAGACACGTGACATACATAGCAAAAGACGTTTTTCTGAAAGGAAATTGCATATTTAGGCAGCGGGTGGCGCCGCAGCCGACGCGTAGTACAAACGATGTTAAATTTTCTCATACGGTGCTGAAGAGCGTATAAAGCATCTTACAGATTTCTTTACAGGGCATTATTTGTTAGTTTGAAGTTGGTAGTAATTCAAGGTCAAAGCTTTTAAAAGACTTTTGAACAAAATATGTTCCTTACACCTAATCTCTATCTGGAAATCTTATCCTAGTTACTGATTCCCATTTTTTAAATAGGTAACCCATCCCTCGAGGTTTAGGCGCACGGTCGAGAATCTCGGCGGTCGCGGGTTCGAACCCCAGGCACACACCTCTGACTTTTCGAAGTTATGTGTGTATTCACATTGAATTATCACTTTCTTTAACGGTGAGGGAAAACATCGTGATGAAACCTGCACACCTAAAAGTTCTTAGGAATTTCTTAGGTGTGTAGGCCGCCAACCCGCACTAGGCCAGCGTGGCGGACTATGGCCTAAACCCTCTCAATGGTAGAGGAGACCCGTGCTCAGCAGTGGGCGTATATGGGTTGATGAAGAAGATTTGTTACTTTGAAGTTGGTAGTCATTCAAGGTCAAAGCTTTTAAAAGACTTTTGAACAAAATATTTTCCTTACACGTAATCTCTATCCGGAAATCTTATTCTAGTTACTGATACCCATTTTATAAGTAGGTAACTAGTAACTACTCATCAGAGGCGGTACTCCCATAGAAGCCAAAAACGTTACACGTCAATTGTGTAATATCTAGTTTATAGTTTTTTATTGTGGGATCTCGATATTCTCTTTGATATGCCAAATTACTCTTGTTAAATGAAGATTTAAAGCATAAAGATTTTCGGAATTCGGTAAAGCAAACTTCGCTTTTGGGATTTACCTGATTTATCATATGCATTTCTATCTAAGATTCTAAAAATATACACAGAATTTCTTTCTTTGTTTGCTATACTGTGACGTTTTATTAATAATATATGAACTGGTAATTTCCCAGTCTCTCCTCCTAAACCAGCACGGTTTTTAAATCAAAACAAGCCGTTTCTAGTACCCTCTACCACACATCCATGAAAGGGATTAAAATAGTTGAATCGCACCCAGTTTTAATCCGCCCACCTTTTACCATGCATTAGCCAGTTGTTACAGGCAAATCGCCTTACAAACACGAGCCCTTTATGTATCAGAGTGGTATTACATACACGCGTACTGGATGTTAGAGTAATCTAAAAATGGTACGCCAAATATATTCTTTTTTATGTTAGGAACGATGATCTAGCATAAAGTATTTCTTTTAGCGATAAGATGAGGAGTGATAGTAACGGTGATTACCAACACATTAATGCTACATTAAAGATAACAAAATTCATTTTCCTAACTTAGAAAACTTATTTTTTAACATTTTCTTGGATTTTTTTAGCGTCAATATCTTTTAAATCACCAAAAAAATTATCACGAATAAGCTAAGTAACAGCTTATTAAAACATTTCGACAATTCGAGCATCGAATAAAATTGTTTATAACTTTATATATTGCACTAGTAAAGTAATAATGATCATAAATTTTGTTGTTGTTTGAGGAACATAAAAATTTAATGATAATTTTGTGCCCAATTAAGTTTAAATCGCTGAGAAAGAGAAGTTGTGCAAAAGCACATATAACCTTATTCGATGCATAGGTCGATTTATGTCTTCTTAGAAACATCCAGAAATGCGTAGGTTCGAACTAGCGACGACAGCGAGACAGGCTGAGTAAACAACCTAAGCTTTACACCTATTTATCCAGTGCAGACAGAATAATATCCTATTTCAAAAAACAATCCAATACCATCTTTCAAGAATCCATTCATCTCCGACTATTCAAAGTTTTTCACTGGATGAAATCCAATAGCGATGCACCACAAAACTAATTGCAAGTTAAAATGGAATTGAATATCAAATTGTTATTGGCTTCTTGGTGATTGGTGCTTTGAACGTCGGATGCTCTATTCAGATCTGACCGCTGGATAATTACTATTACATATTGAAATGTCTACATATGTACAGGAAATGGATGGGAAATTGGAACCGCATAATCAACGTCAGTGGGCGTTCTGTATGCCCGATATAGATGTCTTATTGGACACAAAGAGCATATATACAAGGCTCTTTTGTTCGCTTTTACAATTTCGCTAATGTTGAAAATAAAATTTATTTTTAAACAATAAAAATGCAATGTTTTCCTCAAAACACTAAAAACATTATAAGGGTTGCAGAGGGTTGGCTTAAAATTATACAAACAACTTAAAAAAAATTGTGTGTCGCTAAAAAAGAAATGACGAAAACGACTGATTTTTTTAAGCACAATGAATCGCGATCACGACTTAAACTGTTTGTAAGTATATAGTTTTGTGTTTTCCACGAGACTTATAATTTTCACTAATCCCACTCTACTAGTTGTGCAATTCTGACTAGATCCTTATGCCTCTAAACCAAGAAAGTTCGTGCCCAGCAGTGGTATTACTTAGCTATTTCTAAACATACGTGAGTCATATCTTTGAATCGGAAATTTATTTAAAAAAGAACTTAATAATAAAAAATCTATTAAACAAAATAATTCACGATAATGCGTCACATGGTATAATGGAGAATCAATATAAAAATTAATTAAAAGTGTCCACTAAATCCTCTCAAAGCGAGCTTTTTAATGCCCCACGAAATGATTTTGCATAACAGGCGGGCTGGCCCTTCGTGTATCAAAAGGCGAGTGTGTCGTTAGCACTCATTCAACCCGGCGTGTCATCAACAAAGCTTGTTTGATAGGTACATTCAAAATACGTATGCCCTTTACAAGCTCTCCAATATCGGTGCCCGGGGCGAGGATGCAACCGACGGTAGCCATGGCAACGGCTGGGGCTCCCAGCCTCCCGCCCGGGCCGCCGTGTGCTCAATGCACCTTTATATCGCTAAATTAAATTTAGGTACGTAGAAAAAATTCATACCAGCCCGCTGTAATAGGAAACTATTTTGTTTTGCGACTTGAGAACGATGTTTCCAGCTTTACGAGTGTTTTGCTCAGGGATTGTCTCGTTCCGAATGCTTTGTTTGTTTCGTGCACTCGCTTTGAGTTTCAGAATTCATTAGAGCTTGAAATGCGAGTTGATTTTTTTAATCTGTCCACTTTGGAAGCCTTTTACGTTGATATTCGAACGGTGACGTAATTCAGCAGCTGATGCAATGGAGTCTTTGTTTGCGCTTTATGCAGGCTGGCGTATAATTGCTGTAAAGTTTGATGTGTTTGAATTTTAAGCCGACATTTTCTTCCTTATTAGTTGGGTGAGAAAGCCCGATGATCGAGCCCAGTGGCGTGCCATGGCAGAAGCCTATTACCAATAGTTAAGATGCAAAGGCTGTTGATAATAACGGTTTTCTTCCCAGTATCTAACGCTAGTATCTTTGATATGTTAATCTAAAGTAAATGTATCACTGTTCAGTACAGCGTGTTATTATGTGTAAACTATTATTAATGATTTTACATCTCATTGTTTTATAAATGTATCCATTTTTCCCCATACAAGAGTACCTAGGTTTTGTAACTCGTTAAAATGCCCTGACACTTTATTAAAAGTTTGCTGCAAAACTGCGAGTTCCCCTGCAACCAAACCGAAGTTTGTGAACAAACAAATTGATTCAAATTATGGTGTTGAAATGGCGAAAAGTGTTTTGTAATTGTTACGAGACATATTTATTTTGTGAAGTTTATAAATGTATAGTGTCGTAGTTTTAGGTTAATAATTATTAAAACAAATAATGTAAGTAAAGATATTATGAATCGTCACGTTAATTATCTTAAGATATTTTTAAATGATTGTCTTTATTCTATAACTTTTAAATATAGAGTTTTAGGAATTTCTTTGCTGTGTAGTCTAACCTGCCCCAGGCCAGCATGATGGACTAAGATTTAAACCGTCTCTGTAATAGCAGGCCCATACTCCATAGAGTATGTCTATGCCCAGCAGTAGGACGTTTATAGACGGATGGTGAAATTAATATAAATTTATAAGTGCTCGAAACTTGTATTGCAAATATAAACACTAACAACGATAGCTGCTTTTAGCACGTGTTAACAAAGTATTTTGGCTTTATTTTCCACTGAATTAGGGTAAGAAGCGGCGCGCATCCAACAGGTTGCTCTATTATATATTCATTGAGGAGTTTATTTCTTTAAAAAGTACTGTAATGATAATGAAAACTCTGTCACTTAGTTCACCAACCGTGTTCATCAGATCATCATGTTATTTATTTTATGGAACTTGATACAATTATTAAAAAAGTAAAAATGCGTAAGGTATTCTCAGCAAGAACTTTGGGTGATGCAGAGACGATACACAAGTGTGATACGATACGGATTTGAATAGATTTAAAAAATAGTTTAAGACTGACGGTTCAGTGAAAGTACACTTGAAAAAAAAAAATTTTTGAATTTGATACCCAGCCCGAGACAAACGTTTGTGTAATCCGCTAATATTTCTTTCAGGGCTAAGTGTTTGTGATATACTTTTCGCAGTGTCTGATACTCACACACAAGGCACGGATAGATGTAGGCAAGAAATTACGTATGTGACTGTTTGGTGTATTTATTTATTTACCCAAGTGAAGGCATATACAAAAGCTACTACAATAATAAGTAAACCATAAACATTTCAAAACAAATCTGTAAACTTCAAGTACCACAATATTAAATCAGAATGTTTTATGCTGTATAAGGTAAACTCAATTTATTTGCAGTTTTCGATTGACTGAACAAACTCGACACAAGCACTTTAACGTTCTGCGTGATGCAGATCTCAAGACAGATAGAATGATTTTATTCAATCCTGAACGGTTTATTGGTACTCGCTGCTTGTCCGTAACAGAGATCTTATATCCGGTACTTTGTGGACAAATAAGCTAGAACATAATTGTAATACGCTTTCGTCTGGTGACGTAAGAAATTTCCGGCGGTCGGTTCCTGGTGCAGCAAATGTGTTATAACGAGAATCTCAGTACGCAAATTACTATAATGTTTGCGTGTATTAATAATGGTAATTAACCTGGCTTTTATTACGTAGATTTTATCTTGCATATTAGACGTGTGTATAGAAATTCACTTATTACGCAGATAAAGGCACGTGATGGTACTTCCATAGAATCCCAAAAGCCCAGCTTTTTTTATTCTTTTTTATTTTAGGGACTTTGATTCACTACTGAACATGTCAGTCCCTTAGTATACACAATAATATTCATAATATATTAAAGTAAGCTTACTACCACTTATCCATTAAAATAATTATAGAAACATAAATATACAAATTTGGCTGCCTTCGATGTTGGGGCAGATAAGATATTTTGAAATATGCCTACATCTAAGTTATTTATGTTACCAGCTTTTTTTAAAAGAAATTCGAACAATAATTTTTAAGTCTTTAAATCTATATTTTTAAAAAGCAATTATAAATGAAACTACCCACAGAAACTATTACAAACTTGACATAACACAACAAATATCTCTTTTAGCCTTCTATGAAAGTACCGCCACGGCAAATTTTATCAAAATCCTAAAAAGTGCTATAAAATTGCACACGATACCTTTTAGCAACCGCTGCGTTAATAATTCCATTTACCATTAATAAAGAGTATATTACATTGAAGTAGACAATTTATTCTGTTTTATGTGATTTTAAAATTTCCTTTCAGCGCCGCCTTCCCGGATGCTGCACTCGGCTGCCGACGGAAGTTGCAACAAATTGCGCCTAGATTTATGCTCGTCGACTATTTCCTCCTTGTCTATGGAACTCTTCGGTTTTTCATTATTCTATTTTCAAACGGGGACGGTGTGTTTTTTAGTAGCCGTTATTTGTTTTGATGTAACTCTTTTTGCCAGAAAAAACATATAATCTTGTTATTAAAAATACATGAAAAAGTACGTAAGGTACTTTGTTAACTTTTAGCAATATATAAATGAAGTATGTTTAAGTTAACACTTTAAGACTCAGAAAACTTGGTTAAGTATACCAAACTTTGTTACACTTTTCCTTAGAAGTATTATTCCTTTAAAAACGTCCAAAAGTAGTACATAAAAGACTACAATCCATTTCCTCATTCGTCTGAATTATTTTTTTATTTTTCTGTAAGTTTTCTTACTGTTGCTATAAAAATAAATGAACGAAAATGTTATCATTGCCTGGCTTTCATCAAATCACGGTGAAACGGTTTATCTTATTTTAATGGAATGTGACAAAAAAGTGATAATTAATTTATCGAAATAATTTACGAAACATTTTTTACATTAGTTTAAATTCAAATAAAGTGTATTGTGGATCTCATTATATTGATTACACTTATAAACCTCATTGTATACACTTTCAACTTTCCGTTAGGTAAAGGAAAATATGAATATCAATTACAAACTAATAGAAATTCATCGCGCTTTATACCAAGAAGATGCGTGTCATACTTTGGCTTATATTTTAGTACAATATAGTAATAATAAAGTAAAATTAAATTAAACATTTCTCCTACAGTCAATTCTTTATATGCATACAAGTCTCATTAATTTTAATTTGGTAATTTACTTACTATAGCTGTTACAAACTTCGCATTGACAAGACAATGCGCGCAACAACTTATTTTGATTTTTAAACCTTAATAGATATTACAACCAAATCTTATACGTTCCTCTGCTGAGTATGGGTGTTCTCTACAAAGATAGTTTGAGCCTCCTCTACCATTGAGAGAGTTTAGACCTTAATCCACCACGCTGGCCTAGTGCGGGTTAGCACACACACCTGAGAAATTTCTAAGTATTTGTCGGTGTGCAGGTTTCATCACGATATAAAAAAACTTTTTCCAAAAAAAAACCGCGATCCCTGTTGAATAAAAGTGGAATCTCCATTGAACTTTAGATGAAACTTAATGATAAAGAGCGCTGATGCGTTAATAATGTACTCGAAACGGGAGTATCCCTAGGGAGCCGTAAGCGGTGCCACCGGACGTCAAAACAGGGGCGCCGTATCTCACCCACTAAAATCGTTAACCTTCGTTAATATTTTCTAAAAGTAAATTGATTTAGTAGCATGTATCTTCAAGGATTAATTTTACTCGCATATTTTAATGTTTGTCTCTATTGCCGAGGTGTAGATACTTTTTTTTGACAGCCCCGTGGCGCAGTTAGCTAGACACCAGCTTGCGAAACGAGCGGCCGCGGGTTCGATCCCCGCACCGAGACAAATGTTTGTGTGTTCCACAAATATTTGTTTTGGGTCTGGGTGTTTGTGAGACCGAAAAGTCTCTCGTAGTTTCTGATACCCACGACACAAGACTTGTATCTTAGTGTGGGGTCAGGACTATGTGTGTGACTGTTGGGTGTATTTATTTATTTTTAATAATTGCTTGCTTATATTGCTTTTATCAATTTTTGAACTAAATATAATCATATACATTTAGTTCCGGAATTCTCTACCTAAAGTCGATCAAAATTTGAATGTAATAGTGAATTCAAAAAGGTCAGGTCAGGTCAGGGGATGCCTTTTCCATTGATCTAGCCAGTCATGGAACAGGGCTACGAGTACGCGAGCTCGGCCCCCCGAGCTGTTACAGTCTCCTAATACTTCCTTATCCGGGACTGTAGCATCCTTACCATCAGGCCAAATATCCTTTCCCGCGATATCCTGTACCCAAACACACCCTATCCCCACACCATTCCCTTTAAAACATAGAAATTCCCAAGGAGGGTTGGCGTCAGGCAGGCGGCCGGCCGTAAAACATCTGCCAAAACTCTTATGCAGTATGTTTTGTCCTTCCACATAGATAGGAAGGACAAAACATGCTGCGCCGACCCCAAACAAGAATTGGGATCAGGGCAGGAGAATGATGAGTGAATTCAAAAAGGTAAGCTTCGTAACTAATACATGTTTAAGGCTGCATTAAGTTTCATAAAATAGTGTAACAGTTTTAACGTTACGCGATAAGACTGCCTTTCGTTCTAATTTAGCCTCATATATTTCATAGTGTTCTTATGTGTAAAATAAAGTTTTAAATAAATAAATAAAGCCATAAACATTTCTAAGTTGGACTTGCATGTTCTAACGCGAATATCTCAGAAACTAATTAGCCTAATTAAATAAATTCTCTTGCACTAGATAAACGAATCATAGTGGTAGCTTAGACATTAAATTTCAACAAGGAATAAATGTAGACCGAAAACTTTGGCGAAAATCAGCTGACAGTGGTTGGTTGTGGTGCTACGGCAAGCTACTTAATATTTTTTTTTATGACCCAAAAACAGAAGCAGTGACCATGGAGTTCGTAGTTGAAAAAAGTATTCAGTAGCTTCCTTCAGTTTTATTTCAAAACACATTGTAATGTTTTGACATTAATATAAGTTTTCCTTAATAACAAAAGTCGATACCAAAATTAAATAAATTAAGGTTTCATGATAGTTACATAAATCTAAGGAAAAAGACACTTAGCGATCTTGATACTATACAAACGGCTTTTCATTTCTCAATTAAGAAATGCACACGCAATTCAATAAATACCACTAAGTTTTCAAACTAATTATAGGAATAATTAAATTTCCGCAAAACTTCGAACATTCAAAGACAGCGCATGTTTTAAAATTATAATTTAAAGTGCAGAAAGGATTCACCTCGCTTAGACAAACGGAACTCCTTTGCCCAAACCTTATTTGCTAATTAACAGCATGTCATAACTTTGGGTTTTGGAGGCAAAGATCAGGAAATTTATGGAACTGGTTTAAATTTAAAATATTTTTAATTGGTGGTCAATTATTTTGTGCCAGTATTTTTTTAATAAAACTAAACGTTGATATACCAACTTCTTTACGCTGATTGTTTATGGCAATCCCGTGAGTCTTTTAATTCATTTTTTAACCATATTCTTTTATTAAAAAAATCGAAGGTTTGCAAACACTGGCGTAGTGTTTCAAATTCTATTTTCTAAAAAATCAGTTACTCCGATCGAAGCGCAATCTGTGAATATTCGTAACAGAAATAAAATATCCGGCTTGCGAGCGCCGACGGCAGTGAGCGAAGCGCTTTGATGCATCCAACGAGTACACAGTTGCTTTACAACAGCGCTTCAATCGAGCTTATTATCTTGTAAGGAAATTTTAATTTGTTTGTTTATAGACATAATAAGATTACATGTATACATGTTTAAGAAGTAACAGAAGAACAAAAGTATACATGTTTAAAATCTTTAAAGATTTTTAATAGCAATTTAAAATAAAAATAAACTCAAAGTTACCTAGTGACCTATACAGTATAGTAGTAGTTAGTAACCTATTTATCCTGGAAATTAAAAAAAAATCGGTTTAATTTTCATTCTTCAATCACATTCTT
Organism: Cephonodes hylas; assembly: GCA_030295005.1. Lineage (NCBI taxonomy): Eukaryota > Metazoa > Arthropoda > Insecta > Lepidoptera > Sphingidae > Cephonodes > Cephonodes hylas. The sequence continues at coordinate 2,795,553 of AP025375.1, read as the reverse complement.
CTCAAACTTTGTGTAGTATGGAAGCTGTACATTGACATCCACGTGGCGCATTTTGTTGGATACCATCTTGCGAAACGAGAGGCCGCGGGTTCGATCCCTGCAATGAAACAAATATTTGTGTGATTCATAAATATTTTTTTCGAGTCTGGGTGTTTGTGAGACCGAATAGTCGTAGTTACAGGTACCCACAACATAAGACTTGTATCCTAATGTAGGGTCAGAACTATGGATGTATTTAATTATATTTACCACCCAGTCAAAACTATCAAAACAAATGTAAACTGAACACCGACTCTATGATTTTTTGTTCTAAATTCAGAAAGTAGTATCAACTCTGGAGTAATTAACTTAATCATATTAAGACGATTCTCGTGTCCTTTTCGAAAACCGTTGCACCGTTTAAAACATTAATGCATTGGGGTCTCTACAATACGGTGCAGGTTTTTGTTTAAAAATGGTATTTTTAATCTACTAATGTAAAAGAGGGTAATGTTTTTGCTAGGATATGCATGTTTTTACTTTTAGTACACGGGTTAAAGAAAGTTACTGAAGAAGCAAGGTAATTGATACAAAGAAAAATACTAATTATTTAGTGTACAGAGATACACCTATTCAAGTTTGAAATCGGAAGTCGCGCATTGTTACAGGGATATTTTATACAGACTCAAGATAATGGAAGTATATCTTGGTGTATCTTTAGTTGTAGTATTAGAGAAGTATATAGAATACTACAAGTGAATACTAAGTGTGCTGACCTGTCCGTAAACGGATTTAGATGGGGTAAGTAATTAAGGTTGAAGGTAGCTTCTCGATTTCGGTGCAAGTCGTCAAGGTAAATGAGGTTTTGAAGCGCCTCTATTGATTATTATTATTATTGCCATGTTGTGGCTACGTATCAATAGATCAAACACAATTATGACAAAAATAGAGGCTAAATTATCAAACAAGTTTTTTAGTACAGTGTAAACATGTGAATTAGTGTTTAATTTTAATGCGAATCATTCTGAGGTGCAGTGATGGCCTCGAGGTTTAGGCGCGTGGTCAAGAATCTCGGCGGTCGCGGGTTCGAACCCCAGGCACACACCTCTGACTTTTCGAAGTTATGTGTGTATTCAAATTGAATTATCACTTGCTTTATTTATTTATTTATTTATAAAGCTTCATATACACAACAGTATATAGGCGGACTTAATGCCATGCGGCATTCTCTGCCAGTCTACCTTAGGTTTAACGGTGAAGGAAAACATCGTGATGAAACCTGCACACCTAAAAGTTCTTAGGAATTTCTTAGGTGTGTAGTCCGCCAACCCGCACTAGGCCAGCATGGACTATGGCCTAAACCCTCTCAATGGTAGAGGAGAGCCGTGCTCAGCAGTGGGTGTACATGGGTTGATGAAGAAGAAGAAGATTCTGAGGTCATAATCAGCCAACATAAGTAGGTCCCAGTACTGAGCAAAAACCATATCTAGAACTGAGATGGTGCAGGCCTTAGTCTATTTTTGTTTATATAAATGTTTAGTAATCCAGCTTCTAAAGAAGTTTGCATGTTAAACGATCTGTTGATGAGGATTTTTTTAATGGTTTAGTTACTTTTAAAAATTTCATTGATTCTTAGTCTGCAATTTCATTTTGTTTATGCATTGTATTGAATGTATAAATAATCCTAAATAATTATTTGCCTTGATGCCTTGGGCATTAAGTCCGCATTTATACATGATTTGTTTAAAAAGAACAAAAATATGAATGAATAGAATAATTTAATGTTATTATGGCATTGTCATATCCATAGAGAAAACAGTTCCTAAATGTAATAAATTGAGAAAAAAGGAGGTTGGTTTGTTTCAGTCAACATTGGTATTTAGTATTTACGAAATGACCATATTACACACTTTTACAGAAAAAAATTACAGTGATTACAAACATATTGACGAAATTCAAAAAATAAATTAAAACACACCGGATGTTTTTCTTATGACCATAACCATTGCCTCTTAGTTTTCGTCTACGGTCTCTTTACACGCTGTATTTGTAAACAATATATTTTACCAACAGGCTGACGGACAAATTCATACCAGAGTCCCCTTATTGCATTAGCGAGCTCTCGTTCCGCCGATGCTCGCCGCCGATGTGTAGACACAACAAAATTACTGTCCGTATCACCGGGTATTTAAATAGAATTTGTTTGAAAAGTTTGGATATCTGTTATGGTTTGATATCTTTTTTTTAGTGTGTGTTTGTTAATATAATTTTTTTTTTATCACGTTTCAAATAAAATAAAGAAAACGTGACGATATTTGCAAGGTGGCTTGCAGTGGTTGGATGAAGAGGACTGAAAATCGATCCCAGTGGCGTCCAAGAAGACACCTGTTTAACGGTGAACGTTAGAGGATCTAGTAATGATGATAAAGGAATAAAAAACTATAATGTATAGAACTCTAGACCGCTACCCCACAGTAAGACAGTCTACTTAAGTAATTGAAAGATAGTCTAGAAAAAAAATACAATATTTTCCATGTAAACTCTAATTTCTAAAATCCTTTTAATAAAAATCTACCTTAAGATTATGCAGACACTATTTCATAAAAATTCTCGATTGCATACCGATAAATTCTTATCAGAAAGGACTTTCTTACAAATACCTTGTTTCTAGCTCCAACATTCCTTCAGAATTTCGCTATGGCGTTCGAAGCGCCTTCGGTTGGCTCCAGACAAATTGACGAAAAAGTTTCCAAGAAAGCACCTGTTATGAAAAGTGAATTCCGAAGTAAACTCTTTTCAAAATAGTAACTCTTGTTGTTATACCTATATATATTGGCGGTGCTTCAATAGAAGTCCAAAAACGTTATCCGTTAATCGTGTAAAGTCTAGCCTTAGTATTATTGTACGGGTCAGGATATTCTCATTTATATGTCGAATTACTTTTGTTAAATAAAAATTTAAAATGTAAAGATTATTATTCCGAATTTTGATAAGCAAGATGAGCTTTGGGCTAATATGGAGGTGCCACTACTGTCTATATGTAGGTATATGTAATGCCTGAGTGTATATCACGACTATCCTCGAAAGGGTGGGTAGAGTTATTCACCTGCTTCTAATTCATTGAATTTTAAAATGCCAATGTACAGGGAAAATAATGCTAATTTTGATACATTTCTAAGCTTTAAAAAAACCTAAGAATATTTTACCACAACTCTCATCGATCCTAGTCCTTCTAGAATAAATGCCACACAATTTTTCGCCGGCCCGAAAAACAGACTTTTTTAATACTCACTAAAAATAACCTGATTCAACCAAAAGTGTATATTAAAAACTAAACATCTTTTAACCCGTATAAAAGAGTGGCAATGAGAGACCCTCTGTCAAAATGTGTTATCATGTTTGAACTCCCCTTTTACTATAGACAGTCCCCTCTAATCTCCTAGCAACGCCTACGCTTGTAAAAAATGATAAAAGGTAAGCTACAGGGGTCGCTGGATATATTTGTAAACATAGATTTAAGAGTAACCAGATAAGAAAAAATATCCTTATTAAGGATATTTTTAAAACTCGTTTTTTTGTTCATGGGGCTTGGAAAAAACTTTACTAACTACTTGATATCATCGTTAATGCGGCTTATAGTGGTCTTGAATTCGATGTTTGTGTTGGGAACTTGGAATATGTACGTAAAATAGAATAGGATCTATAATGTACGATTGTACAAAAAATCAAAATGCAGACTGCTCCGTTCGTATTTCCAAAACCGCATGACTAAGTGACTAGTTTTTCTGTAGTACCGAAGAAGTTAATGTAATAAGCATTCCAAACTTTTTTAATTTTACTATTTTTGTTCAATCATAGACTAGAAAAACATTTTAAAATGTGTCAATCCAATTTGTAAATCAATTATTCTTTTTAAAAATAAACATAAAATCAACAATTAAAGTTCCACTCCTCAAAAGACAAAAATATTCAATTGAAAGAAAAAAAAAAGACAAAAATATATCAGACACACAACACTTCCGTGAAAAAAAAAGACATTTTATTTCGCATGAAACCTTTAACAAAACAACCTCTTTATCCTTCACATCAACGCTTGTATCTGATGAAGGGCTTTTGAAATGGCATACCGTGCAAAGCCGATTCGCCAGTGATGTATCATGACAAATGAGACTTCAAAACGCTACAGTTTAATACGCGGTATACCTTTTCCGGGTTTCAGTGATCTAATCCGTCAGTCTAGTGTTATTGATTGCCGAAGTTCAGTGACGGACGCTTATTGATATGAACTAGGCTTTAGTTTTGGATAGAAGTTGGTATTTCATTTGTATTGTTATGTATGACTAGTTGTTATCATTTTTTTTTTAATTATGCTGGATGCAATTATTGTAAGTAATGCCAACCATATGGATGAAGAAAAAGTAAAAAAAAATGTCGTGGTTTGTAATATTTTTTTATAGTATATTCCACAGAAAAGCCGAATAAGATTAGAAGTCGACATGTTACAACAATCATTTATTTGCTATAATAACTATACTAGGCACAGCCTGTGCCGTTGCTACTTAGGTTACCCTTTATTCTTCGTGATTTTATCCTACCCTTCGTGCTCTTAAAGTGTTAAGGCCCAGTGGGTGTACTTCCATAGAGGCCCAAAAGCGGTTCATTTTAATTGTGAACGTCTTATAATTGTTTATTATGGGCTCAGGATATTTCCATTTACACATATAAAATTGCCTAAAAGATTTATTGCGTGAACTTTTTTAAAGCAAGCTGGACTTTTGGGCTTCTATGAAAGTAAAAAAAAAAAAAAAAAAAAAAAAAAAAAAAAAAAGTACCACCTCTGCTAGGACCACGTAGCCAGTTTGGACTGTGGCAAGAACATGCTATACTAGGTTGGTAATTTCCAACATCATTCCTAATTTAAGTGTACCGTGCCTTATATCATAAATACCAAGGATATCAATCGTTTATGTTTCCACTTGAGTGCATACAACTTCCATTTGGACATATTTGAAGCAACCTGCACCCAGCGACGTCCCGAGACCACCTTGTGGTAGACGTCTTCGCTGCGCTTTCCGGTAGCCCCATCGGCTATTATTATTATATTTATTTATTTTGTATTATAGCAATATTTCTTCATATCCTAGATGCTCATCAGCAAAAATTCGCCTTAATAGTTCGGTTATTTATAATGATTGAATTGGGGCGAATATTCCATTACGGATAAATCTTAACTCACTGTGATCATTTATTCATACCCCTCTTTAATAATAAAAATAAAAAACTAGTGATGGCCTCGATTTAGGTGCGCCGCGCCGTCGAGAATAATAGCAACAACACTCTCATTTGTAAAAGAGGCTCGTGTCCAACAATGATGGAATTAGAATTAAATTAAACAATTACTGTACTACCTGATGTCACTGTGTTGTAAACTGCATTAAAAAGAGCAACACTAGAATTGCCAGCCAGTTGTTGTTTAATAAAATTTGATTCCAAAATAAGGTGTTAAAAAAATACTCAGTACATAATATGAACAGAGTATTTTTTAATACATATGTCGTATATACGTATTTAAAAAAAATGTATATAACCTTCTTTATCGGGCAAAATTTTGGTATCTATTCAACGTTGTTCTCATCTATGACAAGTAAAGAAAGGACACTCACTCGCCCTATTTCCAACGGTATCCGCGGTCTCAACGGAATCGGCAGTCCAACTTGCGGGAAAAGGATTATGTTTAGGGTTTTCAAGGGTTAAATAAAACACAACAATTTCACTACTGGACATTTATTTATTTTTTCACAACATTTAATACAGAATAAACATAAACACAAAAATACTTTTTTTTGTTCCTTAAAACTATCATACTGGCATATCCTTTACAAATCACGCTTTCTGATATTAAGACACATCATCATTCTTTTCATTACGTACCAGTATTTTAATCTATGATTAATATAAGGGCTATTGGATTACTGAATCACATTCGATACATACGCCTAAAACAATTTTTAATTCGTCAAACCTCAATTCGAACCACGTCCAACTAAATTAATCTTTGATTAATTTTGAAAACAAACAGATTTGCCAACTCTACAACGAAATTAATTCAATTTTGAATTTTTGAAATGTCGTTTCAGCAACTTAATAACCCATGGTATCCAATAGACGGTTATGATTATATATACTTACATTTATTGCCACAACACAGATTCAAGGGAACTCGCTTACAAATGCTTTTATGGCAAGGCTACCAAGTGTCATTGTACGAGTTGCTGTACCAAGAATATCGTCTTCAACATACTATTATCTCTACGGAACAGGAGGAGAACAAAGGAGAAGATCTGTAGGTATTCTGCAAGCCTGGTATTTGTTCGCCAGAATTTTTAGGGTATGTGAAATCCCGGACAAAATGGGTCTTAGACTTTCTCCTTCAACGATTGGATTACTATATACGGTGTACTCAGACCGTGATCGGAAACTAGGGCAGATAATATCTGATGTGACTACAAACCCCCAGGCGTTAAAGAACATTTCGACAAAAGATAATTTTTGTCGGGATTTTCTTTAATGCCAATGCGTTTGTGATCACAGTAGCTATTACCAGCCTCAGTTTCTGATCACGGTCTGAATACACCCTGTAATCACCAGTTCTATGGTCTCAAACATACATATGTACATACGTCCATTCATACACACATCCATACATACATTTAACATACACACATACTCCACTCTACGTTTGGGTAGGAGACTACCAAGCGTCAAATGCCACGGTCCAAACAACTTACTCAACTGACATCCTCTTCATGCATACACGTCGGTTTCGAGGACTCTATATCTTACCTTTTAAAAAAAACACCTATTAGGTCTTACTAAGTGCACCTAGACTGTCCTCAACCGACTTCACAAACAATTCAGCAAACATTCAACCTTTTAATGTGACCAAGCCATTTCGGCATCCCGCTTTCAATTTTAGTCACTACATCGTCTTTCAATCCACATTTTTGCGTTATTACACTATTCTTCACTCTATCTACTAATTTCACCCCACACATACTTCTCAGAACTCTCAGCTCTACTGCATAAATTTTTCTTTCATGCTTCTTCTGTCATAGGCCATGTTCACCTTCATATATTTTTTTTATGGGAGAGGAGGCAAACGAGCTACTGAGCCACCTGATGTTAAGTGGTTAACACCACCCATGAACACCCACAATACCTGAGGAATTATCGGTGCGTTGCCGGCCTTTATGGAAAATATAGGCTCTTTTCTTGAAGGCCCCTAAATTGTATTTATTTGAAAATCATCATCATCAGCCAATCGTGATCCACTGCTGTACAATGTACATAAGTCTCCTCCATTGACTTCCACCGGGATCGGTCGGAAGCCACCTGCAGCCGGCGACGTCCCGCGACCTTGACAAGGTCGTCCGACCACCTTGTCGAGGGACGTGGCATTTGGAAATACTGCTGATGAAAGCCGATTCCACATAGATGTTGTGCGGGAATGAAAAATCGCATTGTTGAAGAACGCCATTTATCAAAATTACACAAATACTAAACCTCGTAGCCTTGCCTAATTAAATGTAGTCGAGAACCCATACAAAGACGAGAAAAATATATTGTTTTCTACTACATTACATTGATTATAACATTAACACGGTAAGCTTACAAGAAACATCGATTCGAAAATATGATTATAATATTCATAGTATAATTTAATGATTATATATGTCAGAGAAAGAAATAAGTCTTTATCTACAGTCTTTTCCCTAAAGATTTTTTTAGAAATTCGAAATAAACTTTAAGCAGTAGGCTCATTAGTGTTTTAAATAATTTTGACAGGAAAAATATACACATTAAGTTATTATGTTGTATCGAAATTAAAACTGTGTAGAAGACCCAGACAAAGTCAATCGTAATCCCAAAAAAAGTAAATTAAAATGTATGAAATTGACATAACACGTGGTTTCTTACATCTTATATCAATTCCATAGATTTTAACGTACATTTTTTCCGATTACGATTGTAGAACGTGACTGTCTATGGCCTCTAAACTGTCACGTGTTTTAAATTAAGAATATTGATTTGACATCCATAACATCTCTTTAATAAATAACCATATCAGTAAAGGAGTTAAAATAAGTTAGTGAATACAGTTAGACTACAGTAAAGACACATTGAAAATATCGATAACATATTTTTTTAGATATGTATATTCTTTACGCGTAACTGATTAAGTTACCAATTATCTTATGCTTCGTTATACATAATCACGAAAACATTCTCTAAGAGAATACGCACAAAAATATGATACTTTTTTCAAACTTGTATATTTCATACAGATTTCAAAAATATTTTTTTTTTGTTTTTCGTTATTTTTTCAACACCAGACACAGAGATAGAAAATAACAATTTTAGTTTACGATTAAATACACATTAACATCGTCACATAAAACGGTGCTTAATTCTGTGTTTCATTATTTTTGCTCTTACTCTGCCACACAAAAACATTTCAAAGTAAGTCAGACAAATATTAGTCTCCGGAAACACTATCCACCTGTTTTAAAACGACCCATCTTACGTAATCTTTTGTCTCGCTTACTCTTACATAATTTCCATTTGATAGAGCAAGACAAAACAAACATAGATTTATGCAACGGTTTAATATGGGTTGATTCCTTAAAATAACACTAAATACATTGAACATTTCAAATTGCAATGATATATTGTATTCTACTGTTATATCTACTGAATAAATTGAAATCGTTGAATATTTACTACACGTATAAAGCTAGACAGGTTTTATGTAATAGATTAACAGGTTTTTTCCCTAAGGGACTATTGCTACACAAATTGCGATATAATACTGCCAACATTTAGAACGAAATTTAAACCCTTTGAAGCACATTTGCTTTTTGTAGTCGCATAATATAATGTAATCGTTGCATACAATATAAACACACTACTTGACATATTGATTCCTAATTATTGCGAATTGGTGAAAATGATATTGCGTTTATAAAAAGAATGAAAGCGTATTTGTAACCAAGAATAAAACCAACTAGCATCATTTGGATTCGCTGATTTTTTAAATTTTTACAGGGTGAATAGGTCAGTCTGGTCATAAAAAGCGTTGTATTTTCTTCATAATTTGTGTCTCCTATACTTTGGCATATATTGAAGCGTTTGAAGATGTAGCTACTAAAAAGATTTCTATTTGTACTTCTACGGTCGTCCGTAGAAGTTATTGGCCTCGTGTCCAATGATGTAAAAAGGCCTACTACCTCTACTCGTAAAGTGAACCCGTTACCAGCAGCAGTTGAATATATTTACAGACTTAATTCTTCTTATTATACTACATTGGTTATTTAATGTATTATTAGAAGTAGATTGTTTGTAAGGTATTATTGATTCGGGGGTCTACTGAGGGTACAATATCATTGATTTATATACAAGATCATAAATCGGTTTACCTTCTATTTTATTGGTAGTAACAACATGTGTCTAAGGTGCTATATCAGATGTTAAAATCTAGAATGAGTTTCAAAACTGCGGCTTACACAAGAAACTCTACAAAGCTGTTAATTTTCTTTGGGGCTGTGTTACTACCACAGTCGAGCTTAGATAATATTGAAAGCTGTGTCTCTACTACTTTATAAGCATTATTGGATTATGATAAATACTGATAAATTGAAATGCACTACATGGTATATATATTTTATTATTGCCATATTATCCCGGCCTACTAAGCGAAAAGCTAAAATGTGATCTACTTTGTTTTATAGTTTTTTTTTTTCTTTTTTATTTCTATTTTTTACGCGGAAACGGGCAGCTATTTACTACCAGCGACACAGGTGGAATAATATTTCATAGAATCAATGAGAAATTACTTTTCTCTTTCTATAGAACCTACATGTCATACGGACTCGCAATTTTGCTTGTGAAGCCTTCAAAAATCTTAAAAAGTATTTTTAAAATGTATCAGCTTAGTTCTACCGATGACAGGGATTATTTAATAGAAGTAATGTGAAACTACGTTCGACTTTTTATCAAGTCTACATGTCTTACGGACCCGCAATTTTGCTTGTAAAGCCTTCGAAAACGTTAAATCTAATTTTTCCATTATAAAACTCATGTTTTAAATTAGAGATGAAACGGATATCCGGTAACTATCCGGTATCCGGCCTATCCGGCCTTGTTTTCACTATCCGGCCGGATACCGGATAGTACCTCAGTATCCGGCCGGATACCGGATAGTAATATTCAAAAAAATCGCATTATTTTACACGAGGAAAATGATACCACATTACGTTATGGGCACGGTTTATTTTAATAATCACAGCTTAATTAATATTCAAGATTCACAAGTGGCAAATTGTGGTGAATGAATACCAAACTCTCGGCATTTGTTGGTAAGAGGCGACTCCGTTTGGCTTCGTATACTAGACCAGCTTCGGAAAATAGCCTTTCGCTGTAAACGCTACTGCCAGGTGCTGAAAGGTAAATTCTAGCAAACCTTGACAATTGTGGGTACTGATTTAAGTTAGACGACCACCAAATGTATGGGTCGTGATTGCGATTGATTCGAGGTGTCTTTAAGAAAAAGTTAATCTCGTTATCAATTGGATTTTGTTTTACTTGATCGCGACATTCACTATTATTTTCCTTTGCCACTTCATTGAAACAATCCCATGCTCTCATACGACCTAAGCCTGGAGTTCTTTGTGCAGTCTCGTTTTTGTCTTAATACTTCTTCAATGCAGAAACATGCGGAATCACCTCGGATATACAGGAAAGGCCAGAACTTGTAATTTTGGTGATTTTTTCAAATAGTTTTAAAAAATTTATGCACTGCTCCATCAGGCCCCATTGTCGTATTGTCAAATTAGTGAGTGTGTCATGTTCAACGATATAAAGTGAGATAGCCCTTTTTTGTTCCAAAAAATCCCTGGAAATACCGCTAAAAAATCCCATCTCACTTATTTACCACCTAAATCTAGGGGGAAAATCCCTAAGTTGCGAACACTGGCGATCGCCGCTCCCGTGCGAAAACAACCGAAAGCGCCCGAACATTTTCGATCTCCTTCACCGCGCCAATTTCAAATCAAACTGGTCGCGTCATGTCACGCGATGAAGGGCCGAATATCCGGCTGCCGGATATCCGGCGCTCCGGCCTCGTAGCTTGCCGAATATCCGGTATCCGGTATCCGGCCAAACCACTATCCGTTTCATCTCTATTTTAAATACAATAACGTTTCCTATCACTAAATATGTGACAACCATGACAGCTACAATTTTCAGGTGTATTTTAAACTGTTTATAACAAAGGAGGTTATAACAAAAAAACTGCACTATAAAATAGTGATGCATAAAAGTCAGTTTTAAAAGGAGTTATTCCGACAATAGGACATCGATGGATGATAAAGGTTGATTTGTAATGATGAATATATGATCGATGGTGTTGATAATGATCTTACAATTTATTTATCATTAGTGTCATTACATGTGGTAACCTATTGACGGTTTTCGTCCTACCAGACTATTTCTTGTTAAGCGTGACTCCCCTAGATGTTTCATCAAGTTTAATTTCTATTGGAAAAATTTAGAATTTACAACAGGGTTTGATTTATCTTCAAAAACAAAAATATGTAAAAGTATCCAAATTCGTGGCAACGCGAGAGTGTTACATTTTTTTAATATTTTGAAACGTTCTAAAGGTGTGATAAAAATGTCCATTTTGATGTTAAAAAAATATTAAGTTTTGTCGTCTTTATAGTGGTAAAGATTGAAAAATTGTTTTTGAATATTTCTTTTCTTTATTAAATTGTTATTTTAGTGAAAATTTTGAATTATTTTACTTGACTGTACTCCTAAAAAGGTAGTCAGCTCAAGTTCTCGACTGATTAATAACTCAAGAGACCGACAAATAACACGAGTGGAACTAAGGAATAACACAAAAATATATTTACAATTACAATTCCTCGCACAGGTTTTTATAAACCTGGGTTTAACCCAGATTTACCTGTCGAAGAGAGGCTACGACATATGTTTTTCAAATCATTTTATGTTATGTAATCATTATACAACCTATACTTCGCACGCCACACAAAATATTTGATTACATTTCCATATCTTTATTTTTGTTGGATAAAAATATACTATTTTTACGCTATGATATAGTATTTAAAATTACGGTTAACCCTAATATATACAACATGTTGCAAAAAGAGATATTTAAAACAAACTCTAATTAAATATAAGAGAATTTAATGTTGTAACAATTTTGAAAAAAAATATTACTTAATATATAAATCAATCAATATTTCATAATATAAATACAGAAAGGACTCAAATGGGAAAAATCCACTCAAATTAAATTACCATTTATATAAATAATAATAAAGTGTTAGAAGGACGGATAGACGGGACTGTGGGCCTCCGGCAATCTTACTGACCAAGCAAACGCGACAGCTAACCTGCCATTTCACTGTTTTCTGTAAGACTGTGGTACTACCCCGGTCGAGCCGGCCCATTAATGCTGCTCTCAAGGATGATTGCAGCGTGGCTCTACCACTTTGACTACCTACGACTACTGACTACTTATATACTATTTTTTGGACAAGGTTTTCTCTTTCTGCAACATACTGTATTTAGAATTAATTTACGTTATAAATTCATACATACATATTCACTCATGCTTGTATCCTACAGGGGTAGGCTTCATTAAAGATCAGTCACAACCCACGATCCTGAAAAAATCTTTTACTTCTTCAACATCCATACATCTTCTCTTACAAAAGTCGGTTAACGGTATTCCTATCTTGGTCTTTTGAAGAACAACACATATCTGATCTTAACATGGTCTCGACAGACGCCCTTATCCGACCCTTTCATTCACATTCACTCGATATGTAATTAACTTTATATTATAACTTATTATATCTTTATATTATTATATTTATAACCCACAAACACAAACAAAAACAAACCTTGAAATCTTGATTATATTTTAGAATTTCTGTGCATGTTTTAAGATATATTTCACTAATTCAATTACCTAATTACAGCCAATAGAAGAATCATTTAGTTTTTTTTATTTGACGTAATGGGCATAGTAGTAGTTCATACGACTTAATAAATGATCACGATGGTCGTGAGAAGAGTACAAAATGTAGAGGAAAACGAGATACAAGAAGGCTACAGTTATAAAATGGCTACGATGTGGCTCTACCACTTAAAATAAAAAAATATTGAATTTTAATGTCTTTATAAAAAAAATCTACCGATTCGTGTAGTACGAATCGGAACTCTCAACGACATACCAAGATATTTTTTAGTTGTTTTTTTTTTATATTTTTGTATTTATTTACTTTATTCAACTCTCTATTAGAAAAAAAATAAGTAGCAAAAACAACTTAAATTTGTTAATAAAAAGAAATTAAGGATGAATTTCAAGTCTGTTTTCGTTTGTGTCGTGGAATTGTTAAATATATTCTTATTTACAATCGGCTACGTCTTACGTAATTAAAGCCTTTAACCTCTGACAAAACACAGATTGGTAATAATAACGAGAGACGGAGATAAAGTACCTTAAACATTAGAGATAATGGAAAAACTGGGTTCCCTCCATTTAAAAAAAAAGGCATAATAGTTACAAATTAGGCTGTTCATGGGCATTCGTGGCTACTAACCATTTAGTTTATGCTCTTTTGCCAGTCCAGCTACAAAAAAAAGAAAATAGGTTGGCAGTCCCTAATGTTGTAGGTACAATACCTCCGTATCCCATCAGTCTTATCCTCTCTGTGTTGATTTATATAATCTTTATTATATTTTTTCTATTCATATAATATTTAAGGTAACAAATCGCACACCATAATGATGATAGTATCACAAAGTCTTCTAGCTAGTCATTTTTTTTAATGTTCTTATCCATGATTTTTTCTTCCTATATTGTTCCTTTTTTATGACAAAAAAGGAAATTAGAAAGATTCTTATCTTTTGGATATTTTAGAACATTTTTTTAATTTTTTTTAAATACTTACAGTATTTTCAGTATGATTTTATTTACAACATGAACAAAATTTTATTTACATGTATTGTCATGACATTAAAATTTGTTAAAAATTAAGCGATGATTATTTACAATCAACGAGAATAATTTTTACTTCTGTTGATGAATAATTATAACCTAATCTTTATACCCTGATGTTCGAATAGAAACAATAAAAAATCCACTATCAACAGATGTAATGTGCAGTGCGGCCCAAATAGTCATTAAAGGATGTTAAAAAAAATATTATTCCTCAACAGTCGACAAAATTACGCCTACCTATACTAACCGGATATACACAGGCTGATCCCGCAAAGTGACTTATCACTATACCGAGTTTTACGCCTATGTACGGTGGTCACAACCCGGGCGGATATGTATCCTACCACCTTGGGCCACCGGCAATCTCACTTACCGAACGGAACGCAACTGTGTTGCTTCACAACGGTTTTCATTGAGACAGTGGTACTACCCCGGTCGAGTCGGCCCATTTGCACCGCAATCGTATTCGACAGCAGTGTAACTCTACCACTTGAGTAGGGGATATGTTAAAATTCATCCCCGACTTTATATTAGAAACTTATGTAGCAATTTTTTTTGGATTTTTGATGCGTTTTTGTTTTTTTTTTTTTTTTTTTTTTAATTTAATGTAACAATTTATTAAGAGATAAAAGGTAACGTAGTAATTTCTAATGAGCAATCACTTACTTACGAAAAACATTGTGAGGAAAGAGCACATCTAAGATTAAGAGTCCTAGGTTTCCGTTGCAGAACCTTTTCTCTATAGAGGCAATAGATCCTATCCTACCTATAGAAATATTTTTGGAAATATAAAAAACTAGTAACAGGATATGCGTTTGTTACCTTACATGTTGTATATTATTGTCTACGAACAACATATAATTTTTGCGGCCGTGCCCTAAAACTATCCCGTATATCTGGAATTTGGCTAAATCACTAATGGTAATAAGCTCTCAAAGATTCATATAATTTATATTCTAAGCCATGATATCATGACACAAAGATAAAAAGACTACAAGCTGAAAACAAAATGCAAGCTTTGCCACGCGGTTTCTCTCGCTATATACATGTCCGTTATCCTTAGGTTACGGTGAATTTAACATAAAATCACAGATGGTGATGAAATTAGCACCAAACTTCATAATGTCACATAAAGTATATTAAGTATCAAATGGCTGACGTATACACGTTATCCTATTTTACTCATGTTGATAATGAAAAAGGCATGATGTATTTTGAAATTAACTTCATTTTTAACTAAAATTATCGCTTAAATTAAGTTACCTCTTAAATGAAAGTTTTTTTCAAATAAGGATTTATAATGTAAAGAATATAGAACTGCAATGTGATTCCTTTTGTGACGGTCGTCAGACGACATGTCAGCATCACAAAAACAAGAGGTACCCTGGTTGTTCCCGGATAAGTTCGCTCTATTGCATCTTAATCCGGGCGGATACTCTCCTGTCACCAGCAGATATACTAAATGGATCAACAGACGGCTAAAAGCCATAGCATCTATCATGCCCAATGTACCTAAAGTACTTGCCTACCTAATAATATCGCTCAACAGAGGGCGTAAGCGGCGACTACAGCAATCTACCATCGACAGTGATCCAGGGTTTTTTAAACCAAGTCTCTACTGGATGAGAAAAATTTAATAATTGACAAATGAGTCAGCCGACCGTTATATGTACATTTTCATCGCGTTGAGCAATGAAAGACGGTCTGTTCTATAAACTAGAAATTAGAACTATCTATTTCCTTACGTTTGGCTTGGCCACTATAAGGTACCTACTAGCCTGAAAACGCGCGATGTAAAAACAGAATTTCATAATATTTGACTAAACAAGCTATATGTACAGCTAACAGACCCTATAAGGGTAATTAAAAAGAATTTAAGTCATAATTATTACCTATCGCTATCCTGCCAACCTATATATTAAAACAGTAAGAAATTTCTCGAATGTCGCCCAGGAGCATAAATCAAATCTCTATTAATATAAAATTAAATAAATTAGTAAAAAAAATGTCCTGGACTGCCCTTGAGGACCGAAAAAAATAGTTTTCTGTAATCATGAACTTCAAAGAAAAATGTTATAAGTATTTTTAATTTTTTTTTCTTTTTATTATAATTTTTTAGTTTTTTTTTTGGTTTTATTTTTATACTTTTGGACGGGTAAATGAGCAACCAGATCACTTGATGGGCAGTGATCACAGCGGTAATTCGTAAACGCGCTGTCATACTTTAAAGACCGAGCCTCCGGCAATCCCACAAACCGCACGCAACAAAACTGTTACTTAACGCCGGTTTTTGTAAGACAGTGGTACCTCCCCGGGCGAGCCGGCTCGGTCTTAGGAAATAACTACGTGGCTCTACCACTTACAAAAAATACTTAATTATACGGTTAAAACTATGATAGGAATGAGTACCAGAGGATATAACTTTATTATGAGACCGAGATAACGGTAGCTTAAGTCTAAATATCAAATTAATTGAGTATTTTACAAAGGTTCTAGAATTTTAATATTCGTCATTAAAAGTTGAGTAAGGGCACGTTGATGACTATATACACTATTGTCATGGAAAACAAATATACGTTTTCTTCAAAATTGAAAAGAGATTCTCTTCTAAACCATGAAAAAACAATTTTACCATAGAATGGAATGAATGATGAATATAAATGGAAACTGAAGATAACATGAAAGATATGTTATATGGAGTTAATAAAAAAAACATTAAGAGTAAGATAGCAATAAAAAATCAGTCATCGAGAGAAATATAGGCAGTAGAGAAAAATAGAGTTCGATAAGAGAACAAAAGAAGACAAATCGTAAAATGTGATGTAGTTAGATAAAGTGGATAAAGAGAGTTAAGATAGAATTAATTTGGGATGAATAAAAAGTACGATCGTATTAGATATTATAAATTAGAATGTACTACTAGAAAAAACTCTACGTTTTATTGAAATGCGCCTGGTTGAATTTACACTAGGACTTCTATAAATACGATATTTTTGCCCTTACAATATGATGATTCATGCAATACATTGCATCTAGAATACCTCCTTTATTACTAACTTTGTCACAAATCACAATAGATATAATTCATATGTCATAATATTACGAAATTCTGTTTATATTGCGCGCGCACTAAACTTATCAATATTGGGGTTTTGGGACAAAACATCTTCCAACTTCGCATCTAAGGCTCCTAGGGGTATCTAAAGGTATCTAATTTGGGGATCTATGCTTCTAACTCCTACTTCGCAAAAAAAATATACGGGCTGCCTGATGGTGACTTTTAGTCCCACGCTGGGCGCCTAGGGTAACTACTCATTTACCCTGTGCCCCTGTGGACCCTTAAATCTAATTACAACTTAAGTTAAGGTTACCTAAACTAAAGCTGAATTATTTACACTAGATCATAGGGTTATAATACTGCGAATTTTAATGTGAATGGAGCAGAAGGTTGTAGAATATTCAACCACGTATAGAGCCTTTATGTAGATTAATTAGTTGAACTTTTTGGTAAAGATCAGGAGATCCTGCTCTATTTGATATTAAGGTTTTAGCAAGAAAATTCTCTCGACAGGAGTCCAACAAACTAAAAATAGGCTCGTCCTTGTTATGTTAGGGATAAGCATGGTCAAATGTAGCAGTAAAAATGCCCAGACCTTTGGGGATGCCAACTTGACTGGATATTTGCAAGCTTTAAAATTATGTTGGGTTGTTTTTGCTTTTTTGCGAAAGGTATTCATGTCTGCCTACTCAAATAAATCAGGATGTTTAATAACCCAAGGAAACTAAAGTGAGAGATAGCTAATGATTGCGCAATTTGAATTGATTGAAAATTATTATTGGGTTATGTTTTCAGCCTATATGTATTGGCCTGCTGTGTAAAGATTTTTGGAAGGCTTAAAAGTATGTTAGGGTTTTCCGCCATCCAACTCCGCGGAATATCTAAACATTTTGTTGAGATGGATTTGCAACTAAAATCCGAATGTACTTGGAAAGCTTAACATATCGGAGGGAAAAGTAGTAGAAAACTAGAAGTTAAGCGTCCATGTTTTTAACACGTATTACAATAGAAATATTGTTAATTAGGTGCGAAGAGTGTGTATTCAAATACACCCCATTGAAAGGAATGCTCCTATAATATTTTTTAAAAGTGATGCTCTAGGTGCGCAGGCGCACGATCGAGTCGAAAACTCGCGGATCTAACCCCCTCCTATAATTTTTCGAAGTTATTGGTGTGTTCATAATCAAATATGAATTTACTTTAACAGTGAAAGTAATAGTTATGAGGAAACAAAAACAGTTCTTGGGAGTTTCTTAGACTTGTAATCTGCCACCCGTACAGGGTCAACGTGATAGACTAAGGTCAAAACTTAGTTGAATATAGCTTTGGAGTGGGTATGTCCACAAAAATTAAAAATATTAATATTTTTGTATAAACCTATTATTAAAGTTATTTGGTTGTTTTTCTGTTACTAGTAAACTGTCTAAACCGAACCCTATACGTGGTTGAATTTAAACCATATCTGCAAAGATTGATATACCATTATGATAAAAGTTGAATGACGTAGTATATGATTTTTATAAGTAATCGATAGGCCTCTTACTAAAAGAGAGGGGGAGACACTAATATATTAAAACATACTAAAAAATAAAGATCGAGTAGACATTACAATAACCTGATTAATTCATTAATTAATTTCACTCATTAGTGATATCACCTGGAAATTGTACTGCCATTTCTTTGCCATTTAAGAGATCTTAACATTTTTTTTTAATAATACAACATGACTAACTTTATATACTAAATCGGTGGTAAAATTCGACTCTAGAAAGGTTTTTACTTCGGAAATATTGGCTTTAAATATAACATTCTACTGTTTATGGATTATTTTATTATTTTTATTAAAAAGGACTTTAATCCTAAGAAACCAACATCTCTTTCGACAGTCAATGTGTATTATACCTATTCCTAGAGTAGACTAAGACTACGAGAGAGTTATGAAGTTTAATTATTTTTTTATATTTTCCACTTTCTACGAAGAGTTCAATATTGATATGCGACCTACATGTCTTTATCTCTCTATTTTTTTATTTATTCGTTTTTTTGCAACAATGGGATATATTAATCAGAATTGTAGAACAGAAGAAAATCTCGCCGCACGATGGTCTTACCTTTTTCTTTCTTCGCTTCTGGAGCTCTCGTCTGTATCTACATCTATATATACATGTGTTACGCTAACTGTCTTAATTTAATTCTTGGAAAAATTCTAACAAAGTATGCGCTATTTCCAAAATTTTTCGTAAAACTTGTACCAGAATATTTTTATTAAATTATCGTACGCTCAGTGATAATTATCAAATTTTGAATTTATAAATGAAAATTTAATTCCTACTTCAAGTTCTGAATTTTATATTTTACGTTGAACTATTCTAAACTATTTATCCTTATGGCGGCTTCACAAGAGACCTAAAGTCAAACCAAAATTATTACCTATCACCTACCTTTGTTGACAGCTTACATGCCGTTGTTCTGCATCATATTTTTGTCCCAATTGGGATCAGTGTAGGACGAAATGTGGACTGCATTCCTATGGCGGTAAGCTTGTTGTCCGTTCGGCATTGTGTGGGTCGGCACCACGTCTCCGGTCAGCGGCTGCTGCATCATAGTCGGACGCTCGGCATAATGCTGGGAATAGTTCCATCCCTCGCCCCTCATCCCGGGATACTGCGTGATGTGCTCCCTGGTGTACTGGATCGCGAATGGATGCATCATCCTCGGCCCGGCGTTGTAGCTCATCTGCTGCTGAGGACGTTGGTACTGCAAAAAATCAAACTTTGTTAGAAATAAGTTTTTTTTTAGACCCAGGAATCTTATAAAAATTTGAGTATAATGATTAAATATTACAATGATAATTACCTGGTACTGATTGATGTGCATCCTGTTGTCGGGAACATTGGGGTTGACGTAATTAGCCTCCTCGGCCACAGCGGTGTGGTGGTGGTACTGTTCATGTTGATATGTCAACTGTGTTGGCATTTGTGGCTTTCGCTGGCCGCGCAGCTGTGGCTTCCTAGCCGCCGCAGCATGTTGGTTGGCAATACTTTGATTTTCGTTGCAAGAATAGTTTTGGTGCGGCATCGCAGGCAGCGAAACCCTACGTCTTTTGATCACGGATTTTTCTTCTTCAGCAGCGCGTTGTTCAATATTGGATCTATTTTCATCGCCGTTGAAATTGTTGTGAATTTCTCCAAGCGAGGGTCTGAGTCTCTCGACAATTTTTTGGAGGTTTTCTCCCTTGCTGCAGTTATTATCAGTGATCGCATCTACCCTCTCAGGAATGGGAAAGTTGTGGTACGCACCGGCACAAAGGGCCTGACTGTGACTCTTTAATATTTTTTTATTGAACTGGCTACATGCCATGGCCTGTTTCACACGTTCCGATTCTTCGGGCTCCTGAGGTTCATTTTTTACTACAGGGCCGTCTTCACTATCCGTACTAGTTTCGGCATCACAATAAACTCTCGACAAACGCTCAGTTATTTGCTCGACGGTAATATTATTGGTTTTTAACAAATCCAACATTTCCTTGTCTTCTTCCAAGATGAAAATTACTGAGTCAGTTTGAGTTTCAGCGTCGGTTATATGGGATCTTATAGTGATAGGACCGCGAGCAATAGACAGACCACTTCTATCCGTGACTATTTGAGCGTCAACTTGCTTAGTTTTGTACATCCGGTATTTCTCCCTTTCTGGTACAGCAGATAAAGGCAAGTTATGTTTGATACTTTGTTCGTTCATGAACATGCTCGGAGTGTTCGTAGCCCTCTCACTCACTTTCACAGTTCTAATGAAAGTACCTTGGCTGTTACTTTCTGTTACTTTATTATTTATGCCGTTACTTTTTTGGACAGACATGACGTGAGATTGGAACTGGTCGTCAGAACGTGGGCCTACCATGATCTCATGCTCATCATTTGCCACTTCATAATAAATTAAGGGCATGTCCTCAGAATCAGATTTTTCCATATATTGCACGGAAGTTAATTTCTTTTTGAATATTTTAGAACTTTTTACATCAGTATTTCCCTTATCTGCATTACGTGCATCGCGAACTAGACGATTTTTACGTGAGTAGTAACTGTAAAAAGTAATGAACTTAGTAAAAGTTTCTATATTTTTTTTAAACTTTTTTTAATTTACTTAAAAAATATATTTAATAGAATACTCACAATTCTGAAGGGATTGAGACTGGAAGGGATGCCTCCATTTCTCTATCGGGCGACTCTTCTGCAATTTGTACAATCTCGTGATGGTTTTCTTGATTCGCTTCAATATTTCTATTATTTATTTTCAAATTATGATTTTTGTCAGTCATTTTCCTCTGTGCATTTATTTTTTTCATTAACCAGTTATGATTTTTTAAGTCTCGATGTACTCTACAGTCAGCAGTGTCGTTTCCGATTTCTGTATTATAGATTGCGTGGTATACTTTAAAATGAGAGCATCGCATGTCCCGCACAACTTTATCAAAGTGAACATTGACGACACTTTGGCCAGTGTTGGTGTTCTAGCAAGTGACTGCCTGAGTTGAAATCTCGAGCGAGAGTGGAAACTTTGCCTCGCAGGAGAGGCTAGTTAGCGGCGAGCGCGCTTGGTGTGGTGTCGTCGTCGACTGCCGAGGGCAGCTCTCGTGTTGAGCTATGACAGGGCGAAGGAAGGTACGAGCGATTTTCCCGCCCAATGAGAGGGCGGTGCGCGCGCAGCTTCCCCCGTTCCCTTTGTCTAACTTTTGAGTTTACCTGGTAGTATCTGGAACCTGGACCGTTTACATAACTATAATATATTCAATTACAACGTACCTCACTGGGCTACTCGCTAATAGCGCGTCCCTGGAATATCGGGATGCAACAAATGCACTGCCGTAACAGTAATGCAACTGCGTTCAAAAATTTTTAAACAAATTATTTTTTTTTAAGTAAATGATCCATACACGAGTTAACGTCTAACTGATCCTATACTAAGTTTTATTGATGCAGTAGGTTCAGTCGTCAGGGCTACGCAATAGTAGACTTCCACGTGTCCATTCAAAGCATTATTTTTAGCATGAAATACGTAATTATTATGTCCAATTACGAATGTGAAGTCGATATTGTTTGCCTGTTAATGTGTTGAAGTCTTTTATTGCTTCTATGCTTTTTTCTTCCCCATGTCTTTCAAAGTTGCAGGAGAATATATCTCATAGAGAATTTTAATATCTTCTCATTCCTTCTTTACAAAATATTTATTTTCGAGTAGTCTTGGATACAATTCACACCGTAGAATAAACTTAAAAAATGGGTCTCAAAAGTAGTTAAGTATCTTATATCCATCGAGTCTTTTATTAAAGATTAATTTACTAAGTAATACAGAAATGCATAAGTATCGCATAGAATTAACTTTTGACAGAAGCGGTTTGTGATTTGGAATCTCATTACGTGCGACGGAGCGACCTGTTGGAGCCGGGAACTCATTCAGCCCTCTGTCAACCGTCTCGAGTAGGCTTTAAATAGTAATTTTCATCCTTTGAATTCAACTAAAAGTTGTTAAGATGAGATTAATAATTGAGATTCGAAGCAAAACAACGATAGAATTTTTTTTTGTATTGATTTTACGTAATAGTAAGTATAAACGTGTAATACCTACATTTAATTTTTAATAATATTAATTTTAAGTACTTATATAGTTTAGAAAGAAATTTATTCATAGAATACAAAACTAAGCATTAAATCTAGCTCTCGAGTATGTTTTAAGGAAAATACCTACGTTTATATTGATTATACACAATTTTCAAATTACGTACATATATTCGTGTACTTTTTAAATATTGGTTTTTATTTTTTTGTAATTCTACAATTGCTTCAATTAACTTATACGTTTCCCATTTATTTCTAGAATAAACCATTAACAATAAATACTTACCATGAAATACCTCTATTCCGTTTAAATTTTGATGCCAAAGTAGTGTGTTGTTGTGTCACAGGTCTCACTCTCAACCCGCGCGCCGACGGCAAAGTTTTCGGTCTTCATTCACGATGTTTGTCGACACCCCAACGATTTTAATAACATAACAGTGACATTAGACATATTGATGTTTAATTAACTTGATTTTAAATAAATATTTAAGTTAAAACAAAACATAATGATGTACAGGTAGGAAAGAAAAACATAAATAAGGTGTTAAGTTAATTTTTTAAATTGATTTCATTCTGGCTGATACAGAAACTTAGAAATAGGTAGTTAAGAAGTTTTTGACTGGTATAATAGGAAATCACGAATTTATTTAGGACGAATGAATACCTTAGTATTTTATACAAAATAAGTTAACATTTTACGTACATAATTTGTTTTATAATTTCAACATTTACATAAATTGTGACCACCCACTCTAACCTTCTGATCTCTCCAGCCCGTCTAACAGTTACCTGGAAGAAATTGCCGAAAGCAATAAGACCGCCATTTGAGACACTACCTTATTAAGCTGTTATTAATAACAAGGTTGTTTTTATTTATATGTCGTACAATAAAGAATAAATTAACATGGCTCGTTAACCACAGAAACATAGATTCTTACTACAATCTACAATTGCAGAAGTTGATTATGAGGCATATGCAACTTTCTTGTATTTTCATTAATATACCTCGTGCAAATGGAAACCAATAATTGAAATAGATAGAGGAATGTCTCTGCCATATTGTGGTCTGAAAACCATAAATCAAACACTTTGAGTTCAGTGTTTTAAACAGACTTAATAAGTTTCTTTGCTCCGCCGCCCAAGTATTAGCTTCATAAAGCTTAATTGCTCCAATGCTAAACCTCAGCCTTTACACACGTCATTGACCAGGATCGTCAGCTTTTTCTAACCATTCCGCATTGTGATATTCACCGTTCTATCTTCTTTTAGGACCTCTTTACACTAATCACATCTGCTCTAGCGGTTATAAACTTTGCGATATAAATATACTGTCTATCACGCCGTCAAACACAATACAAACGAGTGTATATCAGTGGCGGAACTTTCACAAAAGCCCAGTTCGCCTTAAAATTTCCAAATAATAATCATATTATTCATTTAATTAAAACTTCTTTAGTAACGCTTGACTTTAGAAGTAAGCTGGCGACTGGCGAGTGTGTTGCGAAAAAGTGTGATAGGGCTATTTTTAAAAATTGTACAATCCTTTTTTGCAGTAATAGCAACAAATAGGTTTTGTATTCGGAGGTTAAATGCTTCGTTATTTACGGAAGAGGTAATCAGTTATTTGATGCATTTGCCAGAAAATTGTTATTATGAAAAAAAAATGCGAGGAATGTGTAAAAATAATAATTTAATTTTCATTTTCATGAAATATAATTTATCTTCCTAATTACCTGTTAAATATTAATGCTTATCCCTCCCTTCGATGCGATTAAAGTTAAAGAGTTCCCCTCAAATTAAAGAACGTTTAATGTTCAACCTCTGTCGTGTATTCTCATCATCATCAGCCAAAAGACTTCCACTGCTAGACATACATAGGCCTCCACCAATGACTTCGAAAGTCGTGTGGTCTAAAGCATTTTAAATTAAGTTTTATTATTTTGACAAGATAACAAACAAATCATCAAAGGCACTGGGATTTGTAATAATAAAACGCAAAATGGTCGTTAGCTACAAAACTAAAATATGTACTATATACAACTCTGGTGAGAAATAATTTGGAATATTGTAGCACGGTTTGGCGACCTCACTTTGCTACGCATTTACTGCGTCTCGAAAGTGTACAGTAACGATTCTTTGGCATCTAGCTTCTTCGATACATAAAGCTAAGAACTACCGTCCTACAGACTACAATACTTCAAATTTATTTCTTTATCTAAACGAAGGCAAATCATTAATGCCAAGTTTGCATGCAAAATACTCCATGGCGCTCCATGTCCCTCATTACTGAAACTTTTTAACTTTCGTGTTGCATATAGAGCTATAATAATTCGCCATTGCAACTTTCCGGCGATTAGGCAATTATTCATGTGAAATTATAAGTATCTTATTCATTATTATTATTACTTAGCGCATAAGAAATTAAATTATGTGTGGTATCTGTTGATTGTTCAATATACGAACATACGGCTGATACGAATATTTTCAAAAGTCTGACAAATGACCGACGGCTCAATACTCACTTTTTACAAAGAGATCACTGCAATACTATTTTCTTTAACACTACGTTCCATATTTTAATTTATAGAGTAAGATCCCAGTGCCGCCAGACCTACGTTATTTTAGCAAAGCTGAAATTTCGATTATTTATAGTCTAGTATGTACTGAGGAGGGTATGCGTACTTACTAGCTCGAAAGCGGGGCCCTTTCATAGGAAGCGCGAACTAAAGGTGTCTGAAAACTGTACCCACCTACGTTAAAGTAGCAAGGTTCATATTTAAATATATTTTTGACAATGTTATCAAAAATAGATAATCGTTATTGCAGGACCGTTTCCGTGGGCCATTACTTCCGCCAGACGTTATAAAAACTGTTTAAAAATGAGGCAAACTACGTCATTTTAGCAAGCCTAAATTTGACATATACACCTACTTGGTACTATTTCCAGACTGTTCCTAAGCAGCCAGACCAATCCAATGGGCCAGTTATTGTCCCAGACACCTCAAAGTTTCCCCTGTGAGTGCGAGCGTGAGGGCGTTATTCGTGAATCGTGCGCTATAATTCGAGTGAGAACACTACATGGCTTTATAATACAGATAATTTAAATGATGGTTATATTATTTATTGAGCTTGTTTAAAATTTTAAATAAATATAGTTATGATCATTCACAGTTATTCAGATGAAATAAATTTAAAGCAATAGGTGTGTATTATTTATGAAATAGCACCTTTCATTGGCAATAAATTAATAAAAATTAATTTCATGCCATTCTTACATTGTCATTAACAATAAAGTTGTATCTAGTATTGATCAAAATTTATCGTGTCTACAGCATGAAGAGGCTGACACGAAAATTATTTATCATGTATGCAATATATGTAGATACTCAGGAAAACATTGCAATCCGATTTTCTGATACTGATGTAGCAGTTATAATGCTGGGTCACATGCAGCGTTTGAAAGACATGAATTCACACGTTTGGGTACTTACAGGCACCGGGAACAATCAAAGATATGTTGATTTAACCAAGATCTATGACCGTTTCTATGTAGGAGCTTAATAGGCTTTAATGCAATAACAGGATGTGACTACAATCCTGCTTTTTTTTTAAGAAAGGAAAGCAAAAACCGTTCAAAATATTGGAAAGATGCCCAGAATATCACCAAGCTTTTATGAAATTCGGTGAACTTGAATTATTCGTTAATAAAAATAAAGAAGAAGATGTATTTCATTTAATACAGAAATTTATCTGCGAGTTATACAGTATTTCAGGAATAGTTGACGTACATGCTGCTCGACTTCAACTTTTTATTATTAAATATACAGTTGTCATTGTAATTGAAGAATTCAACCGGAACAATTTAAGAAATTTTGATGCAAGTAGTTTAACACCTTGCAAAAGTGAGCTATTGCAGCAGTTTCGACGAGCAAATTATATTGCAAGTATCTGGAACAATGCTCATGAGAAGTAACCCAGCACCCTCAGCCCTGAGAACAATGGGTGGATACTGAAAGATAGTCAGTATGATTTTAATTGGTTTGATGGTGATCAATTGCTCAGTTTTGTTAGCGATTCAATACAAAATGAATCAGGTATTTTACTTTCACATTAAATTATTTTTATATGTTGATAGCTGTTCGCAACCTCATTAAATTATTTATCTTTACAGAGGAGCCAAATGACGATGACCATGGTGGTGAAGATGAATTGATTATTCAATATGAATGTGAATTTGATGAGGGAAGTAGAAACTCGAGCAAGCAAGACAATGGAGATGAATAACAATTGTAACATTTTCAATCAAAATTTTAATAAAAAATAATACACATCTATTGCTTTAAATTTATTTAATCTTAATATCTGTGAATGATCATAACTATATTTATTTAAAATTTTAAACAAGCTCAATAAATAATATAACCATCATTTAAATTATCTGTATTATAAAGCCATGTAGTGTTCTCACTCGAATTATAGCGCACGATTCACGAATAACGCCCTCACGCTCGCACTCACAGGGGAAACTTTGAGGTGTCTGGGACAATAACTGGCCCATTGGATTGGTCTGGCTGCTTAGGAACAGTCTGGAAATAGTACCAAGTAGGTGTATATGTCAAATTTAGGCTTGCTAAAATGACGTAGTTTGCCTCATTTTTAAACAGTTTTTATAACGTCTGGCGGAAGTAATGGCCCACGGAAACGGTCCTGCAATAACGATTATCTATTTTTGATAACATTGTCAAAAATATATTTAAATATGAACCTTGCTACTTTAACGTAGGTGGGTACAGTTTTCAGACACCTTTAGTTCGCGCTACCTATGAAAGGGCCCCGCTTTCGAGCTAGTAAGTACGCATACCCTCCTCAGTACATACTAGACTATAAATCATCGAAATTTCAGCTTTGCTAAAATAACGTAGGTCTGGCGGCACTGGGATCTTGGACTATAATGGTATTGTCACGCATGTGGCGAATGTAGAATCGTAGATATGAGGCAATGTAACTTAATTGTTAGTTTGGCCTTCTTAGGAACATTTTGGCCTTACAAAGAACGGACCCCTAAGAAGGCCATTATAAGTAAAAAAAAATATTTATGATATCATTGTAAAACGTAGTGGAAACTTATTTGTTATCGATATAATACTCATTGCTATACTTTCTATATAATTTCCATTAATATATCCTTAGTTTTACGATGGTGTTCAAGAAATGTTCGTTGAGTTTTTTATTGAAGATTATAATGTGTTAGGCATTTAATTTTTCATTTAAATGAAAGAGCTATTTCAGTGGTTTTAGAAAAAGCTGATATTTTGATTATTACAATTCTAGTTTTAAGTTGAAAGACTGATTTATAATATTGGCCTTGTATGGAGCTTTGTTCCTTAGAAGGCCGTTTAGAAGAGCTTTACAAAAGTTAATTTTAAGAAATAGTGATTACATCTGGAATAAAAAAAAGTATTTTAGATGATACACAATAAAACAAAGTCTTAATTAATGATTGGTTTATTTTATTTATCCGGTAAATGACGTAGTAAAAACTGTTTATTCGTTAGTGTGGCCTTTCATGGTGCACCCACCTTATATAGAGGGATAAAAAGACTGATCGAAAACTTAGAGGAGTTTCTAGGTCCAAATATTTTTATCACGCTTTTGCAACAGGAGTTCCTAATCAGCTGGAAATATGCCCGATTTAAGCAACAGGTCCCTACTTCTTGCGACGTAGAAAATATACTGGAGCCCCTCGGACTATGTGCAGACGCATGTAAGTGCATATGAACATCTATGAATCACTGACTTGGCAATTCCTTACCAACTCAAACATTTGCGTAATAAAATTATAGTGTCGAGCTACAGAAGATATTTGCTTCAGAACGGAACAACCAGCGCCATCTTTTGACGAGTAGCGGTACTATACTAATAAAAAAGGTTAGGCTTGTGAAGACAAAAAACACATACTTATAAATTCATTATTTATTGTAAAAGTAACAAAATAAATTGTAAAGCACCTTTAACCCGTGTAAATAATTAGTGACCCTTATCTAATACTATAAAAAATACAAGTTTTGATAGACAGATTTTTATCACAAATTTAGAGACTTCTAAAGCCCATTATATTTTTTCTCTTTATATTCCTGTATTCCTATTTGTCTTCCAGAACTTACCCTGACCTAATTGCACTTATCTCCAGATAGGCCTATTCTTGCGCCACAGAAAGAAGAGAGGAAAGAACTGTGTTCTTGCATGTAACTATTGAATGACTTTTATTTTGAACATAGATAGATATTTATATGGGCCACTTTTACCCCAGAAAAATGTAGTATTCCCGTGGCATGAGCCCGAAAATCTAAATTGCACTTCCTAAAGCCTGAACCCCACTTCAACTTACACAAATTTAAATATACATTAATATATGTATTAAGAATCTGTCCCTATGTTTTAAAATGACATTAAATGACACATCAAAAAAGCTTTTTTCACACTTTCATGCTTGATGCTAAATCTTAGAAGTTGCTTGTCCAGCTTTCTTGACAATTTTATTGACAATAGTGTGCGCCTCGTCGTAGTGCGGGTTGAAGTGCTGCCTGACCTTCGGCCACCACACGGCTATGTTTGAGTAATGCTGGGCTGGGTCGAAAGATGCCATTCCTGTGGGGGAAAATATAGGTTATTGAGGAAAAAGAGGTACGTTTTACGAGGGTAATTCTTGGCTATTTGAATACGATTTAAGTATCAAAATTATTTTTGTGTATTTTAAGTTGTATTTAAAACCTAATTATAGCAAAAAGTGTGGCATTAAAAATGTTGAATGGTCTATCATGCATGTTTTTGCAAGCGATGGAGAATAACAGAACTTTTATTAGTAAATGCGCTAAAAATCGGAATTAAGTACACCACTATTACGTGGCTCTATAAAAAGATCAATCAGGTGTAAAAATACACGCCCGATAAAAATCTAAGTGGGGTGACAATAAATGCAAGATGACGAGCTATAAAAAAGATCTATGTCTATCTGTAGACGTGAGAAAGACTGTTGACGACGATAATGATGGCGATGATTATGATGATGATAATTTTGATGATGATGATGATGATTATGATAATAATGATAAAAGTAGACAGGCTGGCATTATGTAGGCTCCTAATACATTTGTATACACTAGAAGACAATCTGTTTACCTTACGCCGAACTCCAGATCAAGAAAAATGACATTTATGAACTAGACTAAAAAAAAACACACTATCAGTACTTACTGGGCTGTTCTATCTCGCAAGCGGCGATCAAGTCCGCGACGGTAATAGTATCCCCGGCTATGTACTCAGTACCGCGGCCCAACCACTTGGTATCCAAATCTTCGAGGGCCGTCTGCATTCTTCGCTTGTAGTTCCCTATCGTGGCCTCATCAAGCCTCTTACCTGTCAGTATCGGGTTCATGTACTGGAAAAGAAGTTATTTAGATTAATCGATTGTAAAAACTCGATATACTTGCGGAATATGGATCTACAGTTTCCGGGTTGGATTTCCAGGGCAAAATATTATTGGGTTTTTCCTTAAGGTAATTCTTAATGTTAGCTCGGAGTCTGAAAATGTAGTAGACAAACGACAACAAGCTCGACTCCTATGAGAAATACGTACTGGCGAAATATGGGTGGAGAAACTTTAACACTTTTGTCTACACCTACGGGGACTACAACCTAGAGATAATGTAGTTATGTAGGTAATTTCCAGTAGCAACATGAAGTCGGCAATTGGGTGTAGATATGCCTCTGTCTGTTACTTCAGCTCTTCTGCTACGTAATGTAGACCGATAAAAAGATTATTTGCATCAACATAAAATAAATAGATTCAACAGGCACGCATATAGTAGTAAGATACGAATCTAGTATCTTAGGTATAAGAAACTACAAGACACTCTTCGGACTTACAACCCAGACCCGAAACAACTAACTATGTGTCACACAAACACATGTCACGGTGCGGGGATCGAACCCGCGGCCTCTTGCGAGCTGATGATAAATCAACTGCGCTACGGGACTGTTAAATATGAACAATCGACTTTTACACGAAAAAAATCAAATTGCAACGATTGTAAATAAGATTATTAGAATCGAATTACAGTCGATCTTGGTACACCATTAATCATTTTAATTAATCGCATCGCATTAATTCTCGCATTATTATTTATAACAAAGAAATAGTTAATACAAGCAACGTGAGAATTCTTAATAAAAAAAAACTATTATTATAGCTAGTTATGCAACAACGCATTCACTACGATATTTCATTTTTAATTGTAGTACCTACAAATACTATTCTGAAAGGAAATTGCCATTTGGGGGATTTTATCAGTCACCACGCTTGGCAAGCGTGGTGGTGACCGCATTTGCTGGCTGTATGAAGACTGCTCAAGACCGGAACGATTGGCGCTTACTTGTGCAAGCCTACGTTCATAGAGCAATACACACAAGACACAGATGTTTTAACTTTTCGACAATATTTGGGTATTCGTAATGTACCATCCCAATCACAAGGCATAATTGAAACTACTCCAATTTAAATCGTCGGAGATATGGACTAAGCAAGTGACACTACTCCAGCGTCATGGATTAAGAGAAAGGTAGTCGTAACCACAGATAGTTCGACGTAAATGAACTGATGACGAAAGGTAAAATGTATAAAAAAGACGTATTTACCCAAAAAGTGATTTTGGTACTAAATAAAAAACAGTTAATTGTTATTCTGAGAGTTATGTGAAGCATCTAGCGACTGCTAAGATTATTTATAATAATTCGCAAAATTTTAATTGTTGTTTTTTACATTGTTTGTAAGCAGCAAGCAACCGTGAGATTTTCACATATATATATATCATACTTCTCGCATAAAAGGATGTAAATTATCTAACACATGATCTAATGCTTTCAAAATCGAGACTTTTTAGAGGCGATTGGTCAAAGTATTACTCGGTTTTTCTAAAAGTAACTTCTCAATGTGTATGTGAATGAATTATCACGAACTTTAACGGCAAAGGAAAACATCGTGAGGAAACCTGCACACTTAAAAGTTCTTAAGAATTTCTTCGATATGTAATCCTCCAACCCGCACTAGGCTGGCGTGGTTGACTAAGGCCTAAATGCTCTCAATGGTAAGGGAGACCCTTCCCCAGCAGTGCGATGTATATAGGCTTATTCTGAAATTCTAAGTACCTAGTAAACCACACTTTTCTTATTCTGTTACTATTACATGGCAGATACATATACTTCAAATATGATACAAAGCATGAATCCGTAAAGTGTTCAAAGCAATATTATCACAGTCGCTTGAATAGGATCGATGTTTCAGAAGTAAATTATATTATGCATACATACCAATAACACTCAATCCACTATTAAACCAATGTGGTGAAGAGAGAAAGTGATTATTAATAGTAAAAATTTGCAAAGCTGCTATAGTATTTCTAAAACAATAAGTGATTGTTCGCGACAGAAGGTTATTATTAAAAGAAAATTCTAGAACTTACTTCAACCCTGAAGTACATGGCGCAGTGAAGCCTCAGCCCAACGTGATACCACTCCAAGAACTCCTCAACCCTAGCTTGTAACTTTGAGTCTTTTGGGTACAGAGAGTCTGGTATTATATTCTCCCTGGATAAATACTTCATGATGGCTACACTGGAATAGAAATTATAAATTGATCATCTTCATCATCATCACCATCGTCATCATCATTAGACTAAAAGGTTACTACCTAGAATTACTCAGTATGTATATTATTACATGATACAGTAAGATAACTGCTGTAAAATGTGATCCAATTATTACTGGTTACATTTCTATGATCATTAATCCATTGAGGTGATGATCCTCAGAACTATATTTTCTTTATCAACCCATATACGCCCACTGCTGAGCACGGGTCTCCTCTACAATTGAGAGGGTTTAGGCCATAGTCCACCACGCTGGCCTAGTGCGGGTTGGCGGACTACACACCTAAGAAATTCCTGAGAACTCTTAGGTGTGCAGGTTTTATCACGATGTTTTCCTTCACCGTTAAAGCAAGTGATAATTCAATGTGAATACACACATAACTTCGAAAAGCCAGAGGTGTGTGGCTGGGGTTCGAACCCGCGACCGCCGAGATTCTCGACCGCGCGCCCAAACCCCGAGGCCATCACTGCTATATCAGAACTATATTATATGGTGGAAACATATCTTTACCTTTCAGTTAAAATAAAGCCATTGTGATCAATAACTGGAACTTTCTGCATGCGGTTAATTTTGGTGAACTCATATGAAAAGTGCTCCGCTGTAATAATAGTAAGACAATAAAAAGCCATATTAAAATTTTCACAATACTTAAAGCAGAACAAGCTATTTTTAATTTTAATGTGTTGCTTTTAAATTTGTATGACAAAATAAATCCCTTTAATACCATAGAATTTTAAATGAATGAATATTATTCCCTATTAAAATGATACTGGCTTAAGAGATAATCAAATAATATATTGTGTGAATTTTTAAAGTATGTGTTGGTCAATTAATATTGGGGTTATAATCAAACTTTAATTTTATGATGTATATGAATTATAAATAATTTATTCAATATAATAAAACACTAAAATATTCAACCCAAGTCTATACTATGCTATAGAATCAAGGTCGAGACTATTTTCTCTGGAGTCTTCTCCATTTGCTTCTTCACTTATATTAGTTTATGATTTTTATTTATTCATATTAAAAAAAAAAAATAACAGAACCACAAGCAATTGTATAATAAACATACTATCTTAGATTAGATTACGCGGAAATTTTGTTCTTAGGCTAAATCTACTTATTTCAGGAATTACTGTCGGCGATAAAGTTATAGTTAAATTTTAAAATTAATTTAGTGTCAAAAAATCGTTTACCTTTACGTAAATTTACGTATTTATTTTCGAATTCACAATTTATACTCTTCAATAAAATATATAACGTTCTTGAGGGCTGAGACATTAAGTCATAGTATAATTTCAAAGCCATTTTAATGATTAAAAATATTATTTGTTCTCGAACTTCATAAACTTTGAAAGAATTTTTGCGCGAGTTCACAACTCGGGCGATCACAGTTCAAAGTAGAAAATTAATGACAAATGACAATTGACATAAGTTATGAGTGTTAGGCCGGTCACATACATTCGGAATTTCGACTCGAAATATCGATTCGGGATTCCGTTAATATATCACACACATATGTTTATTTCCGTTCGGAATAACAAGGCTCAGTTGAGCGACGGTAGAACTTGAGTTCAGACGTTTGGCGACGATTTTCTTATTGCGATAGCACTGTTGCTATACCTATCAAGGAAAAAGAAAATACGTCGCCGTTACTGGGTACATCCTCTGAACACCCACAGATTGCAAACAAGTCAATATTATATAAAAAGGGTCACATTGCGTGATAATCCGGATAAATTTTTCAAATACTATCGTATGTCTATAAACTCTTTCGACGAGTTATTAAATAAAAAAAAGGAAAAATCACTAAAAGAGATACACACATGAGATTAGCGTTGATGTACTGGCGTTCCGTTCGGAATTTCCGAATGTGTGATGCGACTCGTTCAAAATGTATGCAAAAGTTGCGTTCGGAACGGCTTTTTTCCGTGCGTAATTCCGAATGCATAGGCCACCATACGGAATCCCGAATCAGATTAAATTTCGAACGGAAAAAAACTGACAGTATGTGGCTGATTCATAGATATTGTATGGACTTAATGCGTTCGATATTACGAATCGATATTTCGAATCGAAATTCCAACAAGGAATTCCGAATGTATGTGACCAGCCTTAAGCATGGTGTTAACGGTAACTTAACTGTCAATGTCTGGTATCTGACGAGCTGTCAACTGTCAAATGGGCTAAAATCAGTTTAGTGATGTGAATTAGTAATCAAAAACTGGGTTTGTCATAAAATTCGCTGTAATGATAAGAAAATTTCGACTATTTTCTATAACAACCTCAGTACACTAATAATTCGGCTACATTATAATTTTTTTCAATATCCTTGATGCCTTAAAGCTTACGTCTGATACGAAAACAATACGCCATGGGTTCAATTATCCAATTGAGTAAAATAACGCAATGAGGATATCCGAATCAGTCGTGAGTGTATTTAATATGTATGTATACATAAATCTGTCGCTTAATCTTTAAAAATGTTTTGGCTACAAACGCAATATAAATACATTAATAAACATCTTCTTGTATACACATACAAAACAATTGAACTACAAAATAAAATGTTGAACACAATCATTTTCAATTATAATTTCTTCATCAACCCATATACGCCCACTGCTGAGCACGGGTCTCCTCTACCATTGAGAGGGTTTAGGCCATAGTCCACCACGCTGGCCTAGTGCGGGTTGGCGGACTACACACCTAGGAAATTCCTAAGAACTCTTAGGTGTGCAGGTTTCATCACGATGATTTCCTTCACCGTTAAAGCAAGTGAAATAACATCGTTCTTTAAAGATAGTTTATTTTAAAAATAATTAAGGGTTTAAATTAAAAGAGGTGCACAACCCTATAGTTTATCGATTGTAGACAGTTCAAAAGACAACACTCTAAAGTATTTTTGGAACGACGCTTGGGAACGTTCCGGTGGCTAAAAGAAAAATATATTCACATTGAAATCGTTTAAAACTAAAAGTATGGCTTCTTTAGATTTGTTAACGCCTCATCTACCTAAAATTAAGATACCTGGGCCGCAACAGATGATTTATAAAGACGAATGTGTTTATTCTTTTGACAATCCGGTGAGTTGCAGATTTTTTTCTAACCTTACATGTCCTTTCAGATTTGTGAATTTTACCTTTATTTTGGACAATATCTGATTATAATAGCTATGATCTTAAAATAATGCTTTGAAATTCATTACCTTCAACAAATGGCCCTTCATTCACAGCTTATCTAATTCGTATAGGATTTCCTTTCGTAAATTAATGATTTTGTCGATATTTTTGTCGCACCAAAGAGTTGTTTTTTAATATTTATAAAACAAAATAGATTGAATCGCATCCATCATGTTTTTATAAAAGTGATGCCGATAATTATAGAACAAAGGAGTAGGGATTAGCTAGAGCTGTTCAATAACAATTTTATCTAGAGATTCCTTAGTTTTGTTTATATTACAGTGATTTAGTGAGTGATTTATTTATTAACTAAAAAAAATTTGTTTAGAGAAAAAATTCTCAGGTCACAAATTGAAACACTAAAGATGATGTAAAAAAATATTTAATATATAAAAAAGTTAATTCAACTTAAAAGCTAACTTACTTTTTCCAGTTGTGTTTGAGGTCCCATATAAAAGGGGCATATTCTGTATAACTTCCTACTTAAAACACCCAATACTACTATAATAACAACATAAGACTTATTGGTTATAGATTTTTCATTATAAAAATAACAAGTAATAATAAATCACAAATTCTTTTTATATTCTCTCAAAAAGTAGTAATTTTATGCTGTGTATTTTAATCACATAAAAATAACAATAATTTTTCATGTTAAACTGGTAAAACAGTGTTAGACTTAAAATATTTTGTATTCATGAAGTTCTTTATGGCCTGATAGACATTGGCTACAACATTAAAAATTGATGTTCTCATTCCATTCATTGAATGTGAGCATAGGAGTATGGACAGGAATGTATCAAACATCACTGGAGTCCAAAACAAAATATTGTAGAGCAATTCTCTGTTCACATACATTTTTACATTATTTTTCTTCACATCCATCACATGAATTTTAGTCAAAATAACTGTTGACAATGTGATTGGAACAAAATAACTCACCACAGCTAAAACAAACATATAAAGAAGGAGATTTTTATTTTCAACATAACACACTTTCATACATTCAAGATTCTGTTTAGGTCTTCTGTACAATGTTCCACTAGTGACATTAAAATCTACATAGCTTTGATTGTTCATATTTGATATAATTTTAAAAACATTATTTACAACAGATTCAATGCCTTTTGAGTTGTTGTTTGACTCACTTTCATATACCTCTAAATAGTTAGCTGATGGCACAAAATTACGAAATTCAAGAGAATAATCAGTATTGTTTACCAATGAACAATTTTTTACTGTAGAATCCATAACTGCCATACATGAATCGTCCAAACTGCGAATATTATTTATGGTAAGCTCTTTGACATTGATTGGATACATTGATAAAGCAAGAACAACTGGAATAATCCACTGTAAACTTATTATTATGTATTTAAAATACCTTTTCCAAAATGTAAAAAATGTGTTCACCTTGCTTTGTATGTTTCTCCCTTCCTCTAGGTTAATTTCTTGAACTTCATTCTCAGTTTCATGTTTTTTCATATCAGCTAACATTCTATAATGCATGTAATTGTCAATAATTAAACTCAAAAAACTGTTTACCAATGATATAATGAGAGGTCCATAAGTCAATAAGACTGTAGAAAAATTGCAGTCCATTGGTGCTTGCTTTGAAGAGGCAGCTGTTCGTTCTTCAATATCAAATGGAAAATTCGACATACTAGCTCCATTTGTTGATCGAATGATGAACGCTATTCCAACACAAGTTAGGAGAACATTTTCGGAAAATAACACAGTTGGGAATGTAGAATTTACTTCTTTGACCAATCTTCGTAGATTTAAAAGGCTCAGAGCGAAACCACACAGTACTAGAAAAGTTCCCAAATATAAGTCAACTAAATTCAACATTATGTTGTGTTCTTACAACAGACTGTTCGCAAATGAATGCCCCCATAATATTTCCATTTCCCCTTATCGCTCATGTAAATGATAGGGGCTTTTAAAGTGTCTCTGCTTTTCACTTTGCAGTAATTATAAGGAACTTTTTTCTGTTGTACTAATCGATAAGTACATGTGCTTCGGAACCGTTTACATGTTTTAGGTAAATTTAAGAAACTTCTACCGAAATGCATATACTTATGTCAAGAAAAAAATCTTTGTTAAAAATAGACAAATAGCTTTGTGTAGCTAAATAAGTATAAGTACACCCAAGAATCACGTAAACAGTTTTGACCCACAAAACTCCCTTTTGAGTTTAAGATACCCACATCTTAAACTAAGAGAGGTTCTGAAAGTACTCAAACATCCACACGCTGAACAAATATATTAAGAATCACATTTTTCACTGCGCAGCCATCGAACCCGCACCTCTTAATTCTAGCCAACTGTTTCACGATAGCTGACAATATTGTCTACAATAATGCAATTATTTCAATACTAAAAAGGTCTTCATCGTTGCAGGAATCTGAAACAGGACTTTACGTGTCGTTGGTGTCATTCCTGGGTTTCGGCCGCAACTATGTCGAGCAGTACTTTCAGAAGACAGGCAATGCAGTTTTTCTACACATACAAAGGGAAAAGAAACCCGTAAGTCGATTGAAATTGTTAGTTATTAGCCTATAATACAAGTAAACGATGCCTCGGTACTTTATTGGACGGCTAATATTATTGTTTTGGATTTGAATTTAAGGTGAAAAAATCAAGGAGGCAAATATTGAATAGAAAGTATGTCGAAAGTATACAAAGTTTATAGATTTGTTTAAACAATATCTTCTTGAAGTTAAAGTTAAAGTTGACGAATAATAAAAATAATTACGCTATAGATATTTGCGTCATCATGGAAATCTGTATAGAAGTGTCCTAAGAGTGAGGTATTGGATGAAATATTACAATACCTGACCACAAAGTTTTTATTACAAACTCCTTAATATCCTCAGATTCCAGAGCCGGAACAGACGGGCGATGGTCCCGAGAAGAAGATTACCCGCTTGGCTATAGGCGTGGAGGGCGGGTTCAGTCCCGACTGCGGCAAACCCAAGTTTACGTACACCGACCATTACAATGTGGTACTACTTCCCGGATTCCATACTTATCCTTGGCCTAATTCGAGTCTCCCTGAGGTGGTAAGTCATATTTTAATGTACAATTCTACGGTATTTATTGGGAGATTCTTAGTAATACCTTGAGTTTTATTTGTTCATGCCTACTTCATCGGGAATATAAGTTTAAAAATTTGCTATATCAATCGATTTAAACGCTATCAACGTAATTTAAGAAATAAAAAGCCGACCCTCTTTCAGATTTATTTAAAAAATATTTTAAAAGCTCTCAATGTCAATTTTATTTATATGTTTGAAAAAAAAACGTCAAGTCAACAAAATATTTTTTTTTGTGTACAGATCAACAAGTCGGTGCAAGGTGTGATAGATGCCGAGTCACCGTTCAAAATCGCAGAAATGGCAGCTTTACAGGGCACGTGGGATGGGGAGAAGCGGGAAGTGTCTGTGTGAGTAAAGTAACTGTTTTACCTCGAAACAATCATATACTACACATTTTGAAATACAAAACCTTCCTAAACTGTTAAGAGAGGTTTGTTGTCTAGTCAGAAAGACTTTCTTATCTACTTACTTGAATAAATAAATCAACCAACCGTTTTCTACATAGCCCTGACCCTACTTACAAGTTTTGTGTCGTGGGAATCAAAAATGACGAGGGACTTTTCGGTCTCAAAATCACCCAAACCCGATACAAATATTTGTGCATCTGCAGCCTCTCGTTTCTCAATATACTGCCAAGTATTACTATACCCCACACCATCAAATTTTCCCACAACAAATCCCTTATTCATAACCATCCGACAGCCCCGTGGCGCAGTTGGCTAACCAGCTTGCGAAACGAGCGGCCGCGGGTTCGATCCTCGCACCGAGACAAATGTTTGTGTGATCCACAAATATTTGTTTCGGGTCTGGGTGTTTGTGAGACCGAAAAGTCTCTCGTAGTTTCTGATACCCACGACACAAGACTCGTATCTTAGTGTGGGGTCAGGACTATGTGTGTGACTGTTGGGTGTATTTATTTATTTATTATCATATATTTCCAGTCACGCAGTAAGCCTGAAGCAGCTGGACAACGGCGTCCGCATCCCTCCCTCCGGCTGGAAGTGCGCGCAGTGCGAGCTGACGTCGAACCTGTGGCTGAACCTCACGGACGGCGCCGTGCTGTGCGGCCGACGGTTCTTCGACGGCTCCGGCGGGAACGACCATGCCGTCAGTACTCAACATCACCCCATACGTCCCACTGCTGGGCACGGGCTTCCTCTACCATTGAGAGGGTTTAGGCCATAGTCCATGCTGGCCTTGTGCGGGTTGGCGGACTACACACCTAAGAAACTCCTAACAACTTTTAAGTGTGGAGGTTCATGGGCCTGGTCTATGGGCTTCTAGATTAGACGTAGAGGAAATTTTTTATAAGTAATTCCTGTAGATGTGAGGTTTGGGCGGTTTAAATCTTAATCTGAGAAGTTAAGTTTCTAATTTTTGTTGGTATACAAGTACAATATAAGTCCTCATGTATTGGGGTTTTATGAATTGCACTTAAATTAACTGGATAATTATCAAAATGTTAAATCCGCAATCCTCGATTGAAATTATTAAAATTAAATTGTGTTTTTTTTTTTTAATGATTATAATATTAATTAAATTTATCAATGAAATAAAATTACTGTATCCATGTTACTCCCAGGCAAAAACCTCCTTCGTGATCTTAAAAACGTATCCTGATGTATCTCAATGCACCCACTCCAGGTGGCCCACTACCGGGAGACGGGCTACCCCCTGGCGGTGAAGCTGGGCACCATCACGGCGGACGGCAAGGGGGACGTGTTCTCGTACGCTGAGGACGACATGGTGGAGGATCCCTACCTGGCCGACCATCTCAAGCACTTCGGCATCAATGTGCAGCAATTGCAGAAAGTAAGGGATTAAGAATAACTGACATTCGATATACAAAGTAGAAGTATAGGATAATGGTAATTTTTCAAGACGTTAAGGTTATTACGATGTTGTACGGCGTTGGTTTAAAATTAATTATGATATCTTGGTTATACTGATAAGGTTACGCTGGGTTCCCTTAAAAGGAATAAATCTGTCGGTTTTTACTGATGAAGTTATTAAAAAAAATAGAATTTTTGCCGCTCGGTTAATTCGTGATTCAGTGGCGCAGCTTACTTTGTTATATGTCTTGAGATTCAATACATGATGGTATTCAAATTTTACATAACAATATAATAAAAAAGGATGTTTATTGTATACCATAATGTAAAAGTAAAAGTGAATTTTCTTTCATTATATCAATAAAGAGTTAAACAATTTTTAATAGTTTTATAGAGTAAAACAATTTTTAATTTTAACCACTACTCTATAAATTTATTTCAATTATTATCACATACCCCATGACCATTTCAGACGGACAAGTCTATGGTGGAGCTGGAGCTGGAATTGAACCAGCGCTCCAACGAGTGGAACACGCTGCAAGAGTCCGGCAGCGATCTCAGGCCTCTGCACGGACCGGCGCTTACCGGATTGAATAATCTTGGCAACTCTTGCTACATCAACAGCGTTGTTCAGGTATGTAGGAGAAATTAAGTACACCAAAAAAACATATACATACATAGTTCTGAACCTACATTAATCTACTCCACAAGACTATGTTGTAGAGTAAATTTCAGAAACTAT
This sequence comes from Cephonodes hylas, assembly GCA_030295005.1. Lineage (NCBI taxonomy): Eukaryota > Metazoa > Arthropoda > Insecta > Lepidoptera > Sphingidae > Cephonodes > Cephonodes hylas. The sequence continues at coordinate 2,754,244 of AP025375.1, read as the reverse complement.
TCAAGACTTTTCGATCTCATAGACACAGACCAGAAAAGTAGAAAAAATAAAGAAAATAATATTTATGGATCACACAAAAATTTGCTAATATGTAGGATCGAATCTGCAGCCTCCTGTTTTATAGGCTAGCTAACTGCGCAGTGGTGCGGCCAAGCCAATAGTGTTTCATGCAATAAGTTCAAGTAATTTGTAAGCAATTTTAATAATCATTTACTCACAGTTTGATAACGAAGCTAATTGTATCGTTGTTGTCAGGTGATATTCCGCATGCCGGACTTCGTGCGTCGGTTCGTGGAGGGCGCGCCGGAGATTTTCGCTACCTTCCCAGACGATCCAGTCAACGACTTCAATGTGCAAACGTAAGTTTATCCATAGACAAAATTACCACAATAGAACCGTGGTCTGCAAATACTGGTCGGAATTAAGTGACCGTGAGTTCATTACACCATCATCAGCCCATAAACATCCCATTTCTGAGCATGGATTTTCCTAAAAGCCTATAGTGTAGGCACTATGCACCTTAAAAATTCCTAGGAACATTTGATCTAAACACTTGGCAAGATACGTGATAGCTGACGAAACGAGAGACATCAAGACAAAAATGTGTGTGATGTACTAATTTTTGTTTCGGATCTCGGATTTTTTAGGACAAAATCTCTCATAATTTTTTATACCCACGACACAGGAGTTGTATACCTACTGTAAGATCAGGATGTATGTGACTGTATCTATAAATTTATTTGTAAAAATACAATTATTACACAATTACTGATACATCCCAATACAACCTATGTATTCTTTTATCATGAAATTTTTATATGTATGTTCCAGCGCGAAGCTGGGCGTGGGCCTGGTGTCGGGGCGCTACTCGTCGCCGGCGGAGGAGGGCGGGCAGCGCGGCGTGTCCCCGCACATGTACCGCCACCTGGTGGGCCGCGACCACCCCGAGTTCCGCACCAAGCGCCAGCAGGACGCGCACGAGTTCTACCTGCATCTGCTCACACTCATGCAGGTACTACTTCATAACTATACAATTACATCCTTACCTATACATTATTCAGAACGCTATCGGAAACCAAGGCAGGTAATAGCAACGATAATCACAAACCCATTTGCGTTAAACAAAATTCCGACAAAAAATAAAAAAAATTGACGTTTTACATACAACCATCGATATTAGATGTTAAAACATTGTGATGAAACCTGCACACCTAAAAAGTTCTTAGGAATTCTTTAGGCGTGTTTGTGTAGTCCGCCAACCCGCACTGTAATTTAAGATCGGCTAGCGTGGTACAATAACATCAATCCTTAAACAAAATAATCATTATCTATTGAATAAACCTCCACCTTCTCATATTCAAATTTGATTTGATCTAATATTATTCTATAATTAACCTCTAGACCAAATAATAACCACCAACTAACACCTTTCCCTTTTTATTCCAGCGCCACAGCCGTCACAAGGCGAACCCGGCAGACTGCCTGAAGTTTGCAGTGGAGGAGCGTATAAAGTGCTCGGAGTCCGGTTGTGTCCGCTACACCACAAGGCCGGAGCACCACTTGCCCCTGCCTGTACCCGTTGCAGCTGCCACCAACGCTGCTCAGGTCACTGAGTATGAACAGAAGAGGGCGCTGGCTGAGGCTAGTGGGCAGAGACTGTGAGTATGAATTTGATTGTATTATTTGTATTAAACAAATCTAAATATAAGTAATGGTTTGTTTATTGCATGGTGAAAAAAAGATCTTGAAGGAAATCTGCATTGAGCATGTTGGACTAAAGCCTAATTTCCCGCGGCTGTAGAGGAAGCTCATTTCGACAGCCCCATGGCGCAGTTGTCTAGACACCAGCCTGCTAAACGAGAGGCCGCGAGTTCGATGCCCGCACAGAGAAAAATATTTGTGTGATCCACAAATATTCGTTTCGGGTCTGAGTGTTAATGAGACCGATAGGTATCTCGTAGTTTCTTATACCGACAACTCGTATCATAGTGTGGGGTCAGAGCTATGTGACTGTTTGGGTATATTTATTTATTAGTAAAACTTTTTAAAAAAAACATGCAATGGAATGTATATTTCATAATGCCTGGTTGTTTGGAAGAGATCGCTTTGAGCGATAAGACCACCAATTCTCCACTATATTATAAGTTGTTCATTTTGTCTATCTACTACTAAAGTAATATGAATGTATTGTTGTTTCCAGAGATCCCTCGCAGTTGGTGCGGCCCCACATTCCGTTCCAGGCGTGTCTCGAGAGCTTCATGAAGGAGGAGGCCATTGAGCAGTTCTTCAGCAGTGCAGTCAACAAGAAAGTCACCGCTCACAAGTAATTAGCAACAATTTTATAGTCAAGTTTTTCAAATATAGCAAGGGTTAAACAAAGGTGCATTTCTCCTCCCATATTTGTTCTTGTATAAATCCCACTTAATAGGGGTTTGAGCCTATTTTCTGTTACTACTGAGAATGTCCTAACGAAAGAAATTAATAACACTGCCCAAACCGGGAATCAAAATCTAATCCCCTCTATCACACATTTTTTTTTGTACATTACACATTATGTTTTTCAGAATAACTCGTCTGGCGACATTCCCTGACTACCTGTTGATTCAGCTGAAGAAGTTCACAATTAAAGAGGACTGGACGCCTGCCAAGCTTGATGTGGCAGTTGACATGCCGTGGGAGGTATGCTATCTTTTTATGTCTCACAGTGTTTGTTATATCATGGTCTGACAGACTGATTTCCTCACACAAATTAGGGATAATATACATTATGGCAATGTTGCAATTATAACGATGGTATATTTTAAAATATGATTAATGACTATTTGACAAAATTAATAAAATAAAATTAATAATTCTGTACTCATAAATTAATATTTATCGTTTATTATCCTATGGTGGTATTTTGAAATTCTGACCCACACTACTCTTTACAATAGGTAACACAATGTTTGCTTTGTTATGATTTAAAAAAAAAAATTGAATAAATGACACGAAATTTTAATTTTGTTCTTTTATAAGCACATATACATTCCATATTTACAACCTAGATATATAGTATTTACAACTGGCTGACTTATAATATCCAACATTTATTACGCCCTATCACCCCTTTCAAGTTCACTATTAATGCAAATACTGACATATATATATTCCACACCCAGGTGGATCTCTCCTGCCTGCGCGGCCGCGGGCTGCAGGCGGACGAGAAGGCGCTGCCCGAGCCGCCGCCGGAGACGCCCGCGCCCACGTACGACGAGGGACTGCTGGCGCAACTTGTTAGTATATACACTGCACCACAAACACATTATATCTGTCATACTTCTGGCCGTGGACCACCTCTACAACTGAGTATTAAAATAAGGATTAAGGCCGTACTCGGTCGCCTACGATGATGGTACAGTACTAGGATTAGTCACCAGAGTCATCTACCTTAGTGCGGATTGGGGGAGTACACGCCTAAGAAGTTTATAAGGACTTCTAGGTGTACAGGTTTTCTCATGATGTTTTCCTTCATGATTAAAGTACGAGTAATTTGTATGTGGTAATGCATTGTGAAAACACACATAACTTTAAAAAATCAGAAGTTTGAACCCGCAACTGCCGAGAATCTCATTTCTAATTTCAAGTAACATAAACAAATTTCTATATGATCCAAAGACAAGACATTGGTTGGAGGATAGTTTCCTAATCCATTCCTATCATCTTCACCACGAAGGAAGCAATAGTTATTATACAATATCACATATTTCCAGTTGGACATGGGTTTCCCTCTTGAGGCGTGCAAGAAGGCTTTATACTACACCAACAACTCGGGCATGGAGGCGGCCTCCAACTGGCTCATGGAACACATGACCGACTGGGACTTCGAACACAAGTTCGAACCCCCCGGCACTCCTACTGCAGGTAATTTACTCATGGTTTTATATTTAAGTTATCAATACATGGAGGCTTCATTCCAAAATAGTATACATTTTTCGTGTTATTTAATATCAAAATGGAACAAAATTTACAAATTACTGATCTAACTATAAATTTCTTTTTATATCTGTATTTAATTGATAAAAAGTTGTGTCATCATTTTCCAACTTTGGGTTTTTGTTTTGTCAGTTTGCTCTCATAGGCTAGAGTTGCCATAAAAAGACCAGAATGAAAAAGGTTAGTGCAGGTCGTTGCCACCTGGCAAACGGACACGCAAAAATGGAACAAAAAGACAATTTACGAATATAATTAAAATACTTTAATCACATCCTTTATATATATTTCGCCTCCGAAAGAACCTAAAAATAAGTGTTGTATAGTGTTTTGCTATGCCTCGATGATTGATTAAATTTCTGCATGTGTTGTATTTATCTTAGCTCACAGTACTTGTGATAATGGAGTATACATATGGGCATTTCTTGTGTTCCAGCGGTAGGCGTGGACGAAGCCAGCGTGGAGCAGATAATGGGCATGGGGTTCACGCGCGGGCAGGTGGTGCAGGCGCTGCAGGCGACTGCTGGCGACGTGGGGCGCGCGCTCGACTGGATCTTCAGCCGCGCAGACCAGCTGGACCAGCTGGATGACACCCCACAGCAGCCCCCGCAGCCAGACCGCACGCTCGGGTGCAGGGACGGGCCGGAGAGTGAGTAACTGATAGTCGTATGGAACTGGGTCTTGGAAGTCTCTGTGATGGTTGTTTAGAAACATTCATCATGATCAACAGCCCTCAGTTTGTCCACTGTTGAACATAGGCCTCTCTTATGGCGCCACTGGGCTCGATCTTGAATTACAGAAGATTAATCAACTCAATATAATATAGACGATGGACATAGCCCAAATAACTAAGTAAATTTACCATTTCACTGGCTCACTATTACAAGGTTCTATATTACAATTTTTAGCATTTGTTTAGTTATGAATACTACGAGGTTCTATGAGTTATGATTAAATTAAAATAGATATGACCAGAAAATTAGAATCTCTGTCTTGAAGAGTTTAATATCAAAGAAATGCATATATTTTTGGTATATTTAATAATGTAAATATTGTTTTCCAGAATACAAACTGATCGCATTCATCTCGCACATGGGCACGTCGACTATGGTGGGCCACTACGTGTGCCACGTGCTGCATGAAGGACGCTGGGTCATATTCAACGACAATAAGGTACATCAGATAAATAACATAGATTTCTTCAGTACTAACCACAGATATGTTTATGAATAGCAATTGTGGGATCCATATGTAAATTAACTTAATTATGATTTTGCGAGAAGTTTATGTGTCAGTGTTTACTATATATTTTGACTATATTTTTGGTTTCCTTTGTTCCAGGTTGCACTATCAGAGAATCCGCCCAAAGACCTCGGCTACCTATACTTATACGAAAGGCTGTGATGATTTAATGACGTAACATTTGTACCAAAAACTCGCCGATTTGGATGTACCATATAAGGAATTTGTGTATTAGACTGCATTTTTGTATGTTAAGAGATTTTTTAAATTAACAAATTTTAGGCGATATTTATTTTATAGAAAAGAAATTTAAAAGATTCAAATAGGTTATAAAATTTTAATATACGGCTAGTGTTCCGTAGAAGTTGTATTTTTGGTTGCATATTGTGTTTGGAATGGTGCGATGGAGATAGCGTAAGATGTTTCGAGTAGTTAAATGTAATGTATCTATAATGGACTCTGAAAGAATACTAATCTGCCTGAGCAGCTTACACTGGACGTCCATAAGCTTTGTTCCAATATGATGTATTGTTTTCTGTTAGTCAATCAATAGCTATCTATTGTATCTACATTAAGTCTGTGTTGTTTGGAGGAGAAAAACTGCATGAATGATTTATTTAATCGCCCAATGTTTCACAATACCCAACAAAATGTTATTTATTAAACTTTCATGTTACTAAAATACAATGACTTCCAAATTTGTTCGTGTTATATAATTGTTATATTTTGGGTACGGTGAAACGGGTCCTAATGCATTTTATTGTAATCTGTATGTCAGCCTGCATAGCAATAATGTTGTAATAAAAATCATCACACAACGAAACATTGGAATAAATTATACTAATAAATGTGCTCTCTTATTCTACGTTTTATTATTAGTTTACAAAACCTTTTCAATTATCTATCAATTGTGATGTCTAACAAGTATTTTTAAAGCCTTATAAAGCTTCCGGGATCGATTCCCGGGTGGGGCAATGTTCATAAAGAATTTCTTAGGAAAAGTAGCAAAGTTTGCATTTTGAAAAATTGGCATAGTTGTGGTTACAAAAATGTACACCTTTCAATCTATTTCGAGATAAAGGCTAAGTGCGTATGTATAGATCACCAATTTTTAAAGTGAGCAAAATTTGTCAAGATGTGTATGCTACAAATTTAAGTGATATAGGTTTTTCAGGTGTTAAGATTGTTCCACCTCTTAAACATTTAATTAGCAGAATAATCTCTTGATTATTTTACACTTTTTCTTTTATTCTGCATCTTCTGATAATATAAAAAGAATATAGGAAATTTATAGTTTTTTTTTATTTTATTGTATATAATTAATTGCTACTCTGTAAAAAAAATAAATACACAGATTATATTGATTCTATATTTAATAACTAAATAGTTGAAATGCTAATATTTAAAGTCGGAACTTGAAGCGGTCTGTCCACTTTGGTGTTTTCTTCATAAATATTGTCTTTTCATCAAAGTATGTGTTGAATTTCTTATAGTCATTCCTCTTGTGGGGATCTTTTTTGCAGTTTGCTGGTGTCAAGTTGATCATAAGACCTGTGAAAGGGAATATATCTGTATTCTTGGAATTGTAAACACAGCTACATAACATTATTTTGAGTGCCAATTTGCTGCAGTTACAATAAAACAATATGAGTTGTCATGCCATACCTAGTTTAAAAAAATCCTTATAAATTTATTATAAAAGACCAAGAATGCAAAAACCTAGTGCATATTAATATTTAATTGAAGTATATTGCATAAGAAATAAGCACACTCTTAATATGTACTTTTTTAGCACTTTTTCAACTTAGTATTACAATTTATGAATATACCCATAGACTGTACAACACTATCTAACAAAAGTTACAATTATTAAACCTATGTTTACTTCTAGCTTCTGCTGGGCCTTATATGCCTAAAGTGCAGGTTTAACCTTAAACCTAAACTTTATGTATTGGATAACACGAAGAGAAATGTAAAACCTTTATTAGTATGTTTGGACTTCACTAAATACTAATCTAAATTTAATAGAACTTAAACAGTTAAAAAAAATACCAACCTGCTTTCTGTGCCATGGATACCATTTTGCCAATTTTTTTCTGTTGCCGTTTGCAAAGACCAGTAATCCTCCGTGGCAACATACAGCCATCTGATCTAACGAATTGGCTGAGAATGAGCACATCCGTGTGCTTTACGTCTAATCCCAACGAACACATATAACAGGGAGGCTTTTCAGACTTTACAACACCCAATTCAGGAACATTAGATGTTGATGGTAAAGGACCTAACTTTTCCGCTCTGACGAGTAACTCAGTCCTGGGTGATGGCACATTCACTGCTTCCACTACCACATTTCCATCCTCAACCTTTTCTTTGACTGAAATTATGTAAATGATGATACATTAATTGTAAATCTCGAGAGGTTATGTCAAAGAAAAATTTGGATTTTTTTACTCACTTTGCTTAATGTTTAATTTTTGGGTAGTCGAAATCGCACGGACTGAGGTAGGAAGTATAGCATTCTTCGATACTGAAATAGCAGCTCTGACCAGAGCTGCCATGGTTATTTAAATTTAATTTCTTCAAACCTTTTCTATTTACCTCGCTGTCAAATGCAAACTGTCAAACTGCAGTAGCGGGATTTTTTTACACTGGCTATCCCTAAACCGTTTAATTTTTGCTACAATATTACATTTATATGGTAGAATTGAAAATTTGTGAGGTAACTCCAAAACCCTAGCGGTAATTTAAAATGTGTGTATTTTTATTTATTTGGTTTAAGAAAGTAGTTTTGTTAAATAAAAACGTTAATTACCTTTTCGTTAGTTTTAAATAATTTCGATTTATTCACCTTGTAAATATTTGCACAAAAGGGTTACGTTGAGGAAGCATATATCAATATAAGCAGTAGAAACAATAAAAAATTAGATTGAGTGCATTATCATATATTTCTCAGATTTATAGAAAAATATATTATAGTAACTGTACTAAGTATTAGAACAAAATATGTAGTCTAAAGTATTTTGCTGCGTGATTACATTTAAAATTAATTGGAAAATTATGTAACGTAAATAGTATTTATGTACATTTTTGGAAATTCAAATGAGTTATAAATTATATTCGTTTCATAAATGTATCTTAAAATTGATTAGACATATTATCATTTAGAAAAAGAAGATTAAAGCGTCAGTAGGGCTGGGTTAACCAGCAATTGCTATGGGCCCCGCGCAAATGGGTCTTCGCATATTCATCATCAACAGCCTTTCACGTCCACTGTTGGACATAGGCCTCTCTCATGGCACGCCACTGGGCTCGATCTTCGGCCCTCCTCATCCAACCACTGCCAGCTACCTTGCGAATATCGTCACCCCACCTAGCCGGAGGGCGTCCTACACTACGTTTGCCGAGCCGTGGTCTCCACTCCAGAACACGTTTCCCCCAACGGCCATCAGTTCTGCGACAGATGTGACCCGCCCACTGCCACTTCAGCTCACTGATCCTTTGGGCTATGTCGATGACTTTGGTTCTCTGTCGGATAGTATCATTTCTGATCCTATCCTTCAGAGAAACTCCCAACATAGCCCTTTCCATGGCTCGCTGAGCGACCTTAAATTGGTGGATTAGTCGCATCGTCAGTGTCCACGTCTCGGCTCCGTATGTCATGACAGGTAGGACGCACTCGTTAAAGACTTTTGTCTTGAGGCATTGCGGTATGGGTGACGAAAAGACTCGACGAAGTTTCTTAAATGCTGCCCAACCCAGCTGAATTCTTCTATGGGTCTCCTTCTCGAAGTTGCTCTTACCTACTTGTATTGTAGAACCAAGGTAAATGTACTCGTGAACAACTTCGAGAGTTACTCCGTCAAGCGCAATCGGTTCCGGAATAATCTGCCGGTTAAACATGACCTTGGTTTTATCCAAGTTCATCCGGAGACCGATGCGTGCTGAAGAATTAGCCAGATCAGACAGCATTTGCTGTAAATCTTCAACGGTTTCAGCCAAGATGACGATGTCGTCTGCAAATCTCAGGTGTGAGATGTACTCGCCGTTTATATTTATGCCGCGCCCTTTCCAGTTCAGCGTCTTAAACATATCTTCCAATGCATTTGTGAACAATTTCGGGGAAATAACGTCCCCTTGTCTCACTCCTCGATGCATTGGAATAGGTTCAGACTGCTGGTTTTGTACTCGGACGGTCATAGTAGCAGCGTCATACAGACATCTCAACACCTGGATGTATCGCCAATCAACTTGGCACCGTTGCAAAGATTCCAGAACAGACCAGATTTCGATAGAGTCAAAGGCCTTCTCGTAGTCCACAAAGGCAAGACACAGGGGCTGATTATACTCTTCTGTCTTCTGTATAATTTGCCGCACTGTGTGTATATGGTCTACGGTGCTATATCCTCTTCGAAACCCGGCCTGTTCGGGAGGTTGGAACTCGTCGAGTCTGCGCGCGAGACGGTTCGTGATCACCCTTGAGAACAGCTTATAGACATGGCTAAGCAAGGAGATGGGCCGATAGTTCTTCAATAAGGTTTTATCGCCTTTTTTGAAGAACAGGACGACCATACTCTTGCTCCATGCCTTTGGAGTTCTCCCCGAAAAGAGGACGGAGTTAAATATGCGCTGGAGTTGTATCAGCGTGGGAACTCCGCCAGATTTTATGAGTTCCGTTGTAATTCCATCCTCTCCGGGGGCTTTTCCATTTTTAAGCTGCCCAAGAGCGATCTCGAGTTCGTCAAGGCTGACTTCTGGCAGGTCTTCGGAAAAGTGGCGGGTCAAAATGGCTCTCGGGTCTTCACTCGCGGGTGGGGGACGGGACGCATGTGATGCGTATAACTGACCGTAAAAGTCCTGAATCTCCGCAAGAATCTCCGGTTTAGCAGTAACGACTTCTCCACTATGTTTTCGCAACATCGTCAGATGGCTTCGATTTAGGCCTTGAACAAAGACTTTTGACCCCCGATTTTGCTCAATCGCTTCTTTAATACAGCGTGTGTTCGAGCTTCGGAGGTCACGTCTTACTAGCTTCGAAATCCTTTTGTTCAAGGCCCGCCGATCTGACGGAGCGATAGTAGAGTCTTCACGTCGGTGTTGCATTAGCTGCAGAGATTCTGCAGAGAGTTCGGACCTCCCACGGGTATGTTGCGTCTGACAGAATTTCGTCCCCTCTTCCCGGAGGATACCCACCACATTTGCGAGTTCCTGGTCAATGTCAATCGTGGTTTCCAGGGCAGCGAAACGGTTTTCCAGCTTTAATTGGAACGCTTCAGATCCTAGCACGGATTGGAGCAGGTTTGGTCGGAGCGTGGACTTCGCATATTATTAAACCCCTTTAATCTCATCTCTGTTTTTATGGACTATTCAGAGCTTAACAGGGCCTTTAGTAATTAACTGTGCAGTATGTATCTTATTGTTTTAAGCTTAAAATGCACAGGAAATAAAGAATCTTTCCTTCTCTCAAATGCTGTGTCTCAAGTTTTAGTATTTGTGTCTGGAATTTATTATCAGGTGATAATTGTAAGTGTTGATTATAATAATGTGCACTTATACCAATTTAAAAAGTTGTCAAAAATAAAATATTATGCAATATTAGTGCAATTATTTAAAATAATATATATTTTGTGAATTCCAAGATTTTAGCGACGAAAAACACCAGGCACTTTAGTCGAGCAAAAGCCGGACCTGAAACAAATATTCGCTGACATGACAATCATATGAAACAAAAACACTTAGTGTGGATGGCATGTATTTATTAAACAACACACAATGATATAATTTCACTTTTTGACTTCACATAAATACACGAATAAATGACAAGTTATTCGAAAGGTATATACACAGATAAAAAAAAATCACATTTAATGGTAATCATTGAGAAAAAAACATTGTGCAAATTTAGCGAAAATGTATTGTGTCGAATTTAGGCCATGATTATAATTATATAATATACGAATACAATTTATTGCTTAAAAAATAAATATGCGCACTTTAAATCGAAATATTGCTCGTGTCAATAGTTAAGTATTTCTGAACGTAAGCTCAGTGCTAGATTGATGATTTTTTGCATATTGACATTAGCAAAAACAATTTAATTGCACGTAATTTTATCTTTTAAGCGACATATACAAAAATTGCAAAATATCATTTCATTGTATAACATACATAAAATCTTTTTCACAAAATATACTGCTAAGCAGTAATGTATGTAACATGTCATATTTTTAGGGCTTCACAAGCTTTTTATCACAATAGAACCGTTTTATTAAATGTTTATGCACTCTATTGTAGGAACATGTACTATCTGCGTGGACGGTATAAGCTAAGCATATTTTTGAAAATTGCAAAATGCATATAAATGCATTTGTGTAACTTAAGCTTAATTCTACAAATAAAAGAAATTGACATGAGATTTCTAACTTTTGTGACTTATACAAATAAATGGCCATCTTTAATTATTTCTGGCTTCGAAATAAAAGCGCACGTGTTAGTACTTATTTGTAACGGGTTTTGCAACCCGAGGGAGGAGGCGTGACACTTACAAAATAAAATAAAATTATCTATACAAATATACGAGTAGGTAATTAAAATAAAACTTATGTGTATTGTGCATTTATATAAACAAAATGATTCATGATTTTTTTGTTTGGGAACACTAACAGATTTCACATGTAAATATTTTTCATTAATAAATATAAATTTTGACCTAATAAAACACGATTTATTTAATATAAACAAAGAAAAATTGTTTTATTCTTGAGTATGACAAATTTAAATATATTTTCCGTTACCAATATTATATTTATATGAGTGACGAATTCAGACATTTTTCCTACATTGCTTACGATCGGTGGAAGCGACGTAACAACACAACACTTTATTATATTATAACAATTATAACGAAGCAAAGTGCTCGATGCAAACCCCTGATAATAAGGCAGTTAGATAGCAAAATTAACGACACTTAGCCATTTAATAAAAGAACACTAGTAATTCTGCATTATTACGGGTTGCTTCTGAATTCGTCACGGAGTATAATGTTCTGTCAGTTTCCCAAAGGAGTGTGGGTTGGTGTCTACTTGGGGAAGGTTGCGAGTCCCTTGCTCAGCAGACCGGCGGCGCCCTGCGACGCGTCGTGGGCAGCCGATGACAGGTTCGATACCAGCTGGGGGATAAAATTTTCGTTTATTAAATCATTACAATCATAAGAAGAAAGAATTGTTATTTATATAAATTATCACACGGAATATCGAATTAGCTTTAATCATTATTATCATCATCATCAGCCCATATTCCTCCCACTGTCTGGAGTTTCTTCTACGTCTGAGATGGTTTAGGCATTAGTTCAAATAACATATCAAAAGCTACGAGTATATATTTTTTCGATAGTTCCATGCCAACAAATGATGACAATACCTTTAACCTCAGTTTAACTACACCATACTTCACCATATTACAAAGAAACAAAACCCAAAGACTTACATTCTCACGCTTCTCGCTCAAGAATTTGTCAGCGTCCTTGATCTTGGCGTCGACGACCTGTCCGGCGTTCTTCAGGCCCTCATCAGCAGCAGATTCTACGCGCTTGAACGTGTTATCAACTGTGCTGCTGATGGCATTGCTCGCGTCTTCAGCTGCCTTCTCAGCCGCCTTCTTGGACTCTTCAACAGCGGTATCTGAAAAGGAGATTATAATTATGATAATTTCATATCCATGTTTCTACTAAAAAAAACCTAATAGGATAATAAAATGACACATTGGCTGCCCAAGAATTAAAGTTGGGTCTTCTGAATCGGCAGAATCTCATCTTATACCTAGACGGCCTGGCGCATGACTAGTCATGCGCTGATATCTAGATGTCAGCTTGCGAAACGAGAGACAGCAGGTTCGATCCCCGCGCCGAGACAAATATTTATGTGATGCCTTTATAGCTTATGTAAACATTTTATAGCTTTCAATAACTACTTTGATATAACAAGTTTCTATTGAATATGAATCGGTGTTAACAAGTGCCAATATTCGTCCCAATACAAAATACGGTCCATTTTGCCATTTAATCTAAAAAAAATAGTATAGAAATCTTATTGTGTTGAATTTACTTACTTGCCATCCTCTGAGCCTCTTCCTTGGCGGCTTCGGCAGCCACTCGCGCCCTCTCCTTAGCTTCTTCAGCAGCCTTCAGCGCCTGCGCTTTCGCGTCCTCCGCCGCCTTCTTCGTCGTGTCCACGGTAGTGTTTATGGTATCTGTAAAAATATCTTCACTATAATAAACATCACCAACGAACTATCCACTTAGCTAAGCTTCGTCCAAACGTTTCAGTGGCTAAAAACTCATGGCGTTAGAAAAACACGTTGTAAATTATTATTAAATTCACGCCAAACACACCGTAAGTTTGTCAAGAAGCATCTATATTATCGTAATGTTAATTTTTCTTTCCATTCCGCTAACAGCTGTGGAAAACAAACTCAAGTACCAAGGGATTCTTCGAGCGGCACTTCGTAACCTTGAAACAATGGCTGCTCTGCGTCTTTCGTTTCAAACTTGTTCGAAATAACATCTATAAATACGATTATATTGTAAATAAACATACTTCGCAATCAAGTTACCTTATGCGTAGAATTTTGTCGTTAGATGACTCAACTCGGCGAGTTACTCATGAAATGAATGCACAGATAAATATTCAATGTATTTCTAAGTTAGTTACCTTTAGCGTCTTCTATAACGTTTTTGGTATCATCTGCAACTGACTCTGTTGTTTCTTGTGTATTAAACATTGTGCTTGTTACTGTATCTATGGAAGAAGTTAGCAGAAAGTAAGGAAAAGTGTAAGATGATGATACCGCATGCACCCATATTAATTACTATATGATAGTGATCGTAATACCATGACTGTATGAAAAAATAATATTTATAAGGGTAATATCTAATGTTTACAATACCTTTGGCACTTCCTACTATTGATACACCTTTATCAAAAACAGAACTGGCTGCTGTTTTCGTTGTATCAACCGAACTTGCTACTGTATCTACAATAAATAGGTGCTTATGAATTTATGTAGCAAAGCGTGGAATAAACTTACAAGTACGAAGGATTTTAATGAATACCTTTAGCACTATCAAACAATAAAGCGCTTTTGTCTACTGCGGCGGCTGCAACAGTTTTTGTGGAATCTACTGTGTGAGCCAACGTATCTATAGCGAAAAAAATAAACTTAGTCGTCGCACGATAACGCAAAAAATATTTAAAAAGTCTTCTGTCTACCTTTAGCACTTCCTACGAATGAAACGCCCTTGTCAAAAGTAGTTGAAGCCACATTTTTGGTAGCATCTACTGTGCTGTGAACTGTGTTAGCTACAGTGTCTAAAAGTAAATAAGAAAAATGAAAACAAAAGAAAGGTAAAAAGAAACGCAACAAAAGAATGTAATTATACCTTTAGCAGCTCCGACATAAGAAAACCCTGTGTCAACGGCAGACGATGCTACTGTTTTGGTTTTATCCACCGTTTGTGCTACAGTATCTATAAGAGTTTTGGCCAATTTTAGTTTCTGTATCCATATATTTTTACATTAATTGGGTACAAAAATTACTGACAAATGTATATTAAATACCTTTAGCAGATCCTATAAAAGAGGAACCGGTCTCAACGGCTGAAGCTGCTAAATTTTTCGTCGTATCTACAGTTGATGTAACTGTGTTTGATACTGTGTCTATAAACCGGATGGAAATTATACTTTTAATCATCTTTAACGATAGAATAGCTAAAAATTAATTAAATTTAAGGTGAAAGGAGATGAATGTACCTTTAGCTGAGCCGATAATTGTTGTGCCTTTATCTACTGCGGACGCGGCTGCTGACTTAGTTGTGTCTATCAATGATGCGCCTTTCTCAACAACGGATGAAGCTACATTTTTGCTCGTGTCTACTGTCGCACTGACTGTATTTGCTACGGTATCTACACATATAGCACATAGAAATGAGTGTGATGGTTAAAGAAAGACAAAGATGATAACTTGCAAATAATAAACATAAACTACCTTTAGCCGAGCCAATAAGAGATGAACCCTTCTCTACAGCGGAAGCTGCGACATTTTTGGTCGTATCAACAGTCGTGTTCACTGTATTGGATACTGTATCTATAATAATTTAAGAATTATATAAGTGAACCTATTTTGAATGGACATGTAACCGTATATTATATCAAATTCCCACCTTTAGCAGCACCAATTAGGGATGAGCCCTTTTCAACAGCAGATGCGGCTACGTTCTTTGTTGTATCTACAGTGGCACTAACTGTGTTCGCTACTGTGTCTACAAAGGAAAAAAATGTGTGCAATATTGGTGCGATTTTGTATTATACACAAAAATAAAAAATAAGTATACCTTTGGCAGTACCAATTAGGGTTGTACCCTTTTCAACCGCGGAAGCAGCTACATTTTTGGTTGTATCTACTGTGGAATTTACTGTGTTCGCTACGGTATCTACAATAAAAAAATATTTTTGCGATATATGAGTTTCATTTAAGTGATTTTAGAAGAAGTAATTGAAAATCTTATAGAAATTATACCTTTAGCTGTACCGATCAAAGTGGTGCCCTTTTCAACAGCAGAAGCTGCTACGTTCTTAGTTGTGTCTACAGTGGCACTTACAGTGTTTGCTACAGTATCTACAAATGTAATGTGTGATTTTTAGCGTGATGTCAAAATTAAAAAATATATATGAAAACTAACTGAAATTTTACCTTTAGCTGAGCCTATTAAAGAAGTACCCTTTTCAACAGCAGAAGACGCTACATTTTTTGTGGTATCAACCGTGGTATTTACTGTGCTGGCTACTGTGTCTAAAGGATATTTAAAAAAATGTTATGAAATTGCAACGCAACATAAAATAATACTAATTAAGCGATAGATACCTTTAGCGGTGCCAATTATAGTGGTGCCTTTCTCTACAGCCGATGCTGCTACATTTTTGGTCGTATCTACTGTTGTATTAACTGTATTCGCTACAGTGTCTAGGAATTCAATTAATTTCAAATTAAAGATGTTGAAGTAATTAAATAAATTAATTATATTTCATGTATCTACCTTTAGCAGTGCCTATTAAACAAGTGCCTTTTTCTACGGCTGATGCAGCGACGTTTTTAGTCGTGTCAACTGTAGCATGGACTGTGTTTGCAACGGTATCTACAGCGAATAAGAGGATTAAAAAAATAATTTACCGATTTAAATTTAATGCAACTAAAATATGTTCTATTCTACCTTTAGCACTGCCTATGAGTGTAGTTCCTTTTTCAACTGCTGAAGCTGCAGCATTCTTAGTCGTATCTACTGTACTTACTACAGTATCTATAAATCCATGGTTATGTATTTTAATTATAGATATTTTATGAAATTCTTTAGAAATTACAATAACTTTGCAATCGGATTCTAAGCCGTTACTTTCTAAGTATAGGACGTCAATCAATAATGGAACATATTGTGCAAGTCTCATATGAACTAAACCACGACACAAAAGGAAGACGTAATCTGAGACTGCACTCAAATTGCAACACTAACTTGACCACAAACCACTCGAATTTCACTTGCATGTGTTACTACTACAAACGTACAATACTGGCAATTGTGTTGTTTTAAATAAGGATATGATTAACTTAGAAGTCTTAGATAGACATTTGCAATACTTTCGTTTATATTGAAGCTAGAACTATTTACTTTTAAAACATTCAAAATGAAATGTTTGTTATCAATAACATTTAAGACAAACAAAAGCAACACTGCATTTAAATGAGCACCTAAACGATTAATTTGACAATCTGTTTTCTCATTTTTTTTGTAGAACTAAGGCAGTCATATTTACCTTTGGCAGTATTAACATAGCTTTTTCCAGTTTCAACAGCGGAATGTGCCACATTTTTTGTTGTATCTACTGTGCTTTGTAGCGTGCTCTGAATGGTATCTATAAAATGCGATGGCAGACATAAAACACACAGAAAGCGATGTTTCTCAACTCATGTGAATCGTTCATACCTTTAGCAGAATCGACGTATGTTTTTCCAGTCTCAAATGTGGTTTGGGCTGATTTCTTTGTACTATCTACTGTGCTCGCTACTGTATCTATGATAAAAATGAAAAAAAAGTAAACATTTGCTCGAATGGAGGAACTTCTTACAAAAAAGAAGCAACATATACCTTTGGCGTTATCTAAGTATGATTTGCCGATGTCAAAGACAGAGTAAGCGGCCGACATAGACGCGTCGTATGCCGACTGTAAACTACTCTGAGCTGTATCTAAAGCATTAATTTGCAAACACACGGGGTTAGTTACATTTCACACAACGTCGACACAAGATCTAATCGAACTGTTGTACCTTTGGCACTATCAACGTAGGATTTTGCGGATTCTACAGCTGAATTGGCAGCATTTTTAGAACCCTCAACAGAGCTGTTTACTGTATTTGCCACGGTATCTACGGGTAAACAACAAAGGGGCTAAATAAAAGAAAACAATGACAAAATAAATAAAATGAAAGCAATATGGTTACCTCTAGCAGACGTAGCATACGTTTTGCCAGTATCAAGAGCCGATTGGGCTACTTTTTGTGTAGTGTCTACTGTACTATTAATAGTGCTGGATACTGAGTCTACGAGGTCAAAAAAATATAAAAGAAAAATGTAATAAAACAATTACAAACCGAAAGGAATAATTTGAAAAATAAAAATACCTTTTGCGCTAGTTGCATATGATTTGCCGGTATCGAAAGCGGATTGCGTTAATTTTGCTGTTGTATCAGCAGTACTCTGTAAACCACTAGCCAATGTGTCTACGAAAATACATAAATAATCATTAAAAAAAGAAAAAGAAAATAAAAACAATAATGATTAATTTCCACACTCGCCTTTAGCACTAGAAGCGTAAGTTTTGCCTGTATCTAAAGCAGATTGAGCAGCAGTTTTTGCACCTTCTACAGTGCCATTAATTTTATCTACGGAAAATAGGAAGATAGATTGGAAAAGTGAAAGCAAAAGAAGTAAAATTGTTTAGTATCAAGATATTGCAGAAGTAAATAAAATTTGAAACCAGATAAAATGCAGATGCAAGTATGTCTAAACAATTTAGTTTTGAATACAACGAATAATTTCGTATACTGTACTTGGTCATTCGAGTCTTTGTTTTTTACAAGCATTAACAGTAAATATTAAGAAAACATATTGCATTGCACGTAATCCAGCCTCTTAATTACCTTTAGCACTATCGACGTAAACTTTACCGGTGTCCACGGCTGACTGGGCAGCAGTCTTTGTGCTGTCTACTGTATTATTGATTGAATCTATAATATGTGCAACAAATAATTATAGACTAAGTGCGAGAGTGGCGTAGAAAAGTAGAGGAATATTATCACCTTTCGCCGTGTTGACTGCTGTTTCAGCTGCCTTCTTAGTGTTGTCTACTGTCGTCGCAAGCGTATCTAGTGCAGAAAAAAATAAAAAAGCAATAAAATAAACTACAGCAAACCAAAATAGTAGAGCTATAATGACGATCAGATTTACGATTCCTACATCAACACGATGAGTTGTGCAAAAATAGAACGGAGCAAATAAGAAACTGATTCACGAGCGAAAAAATTCAATATTTTGCTATGTACCTTTTTTATTCAAGGAACTTCGATGTTTTCTTGGCGAATTTCTTGATGAATTATGTTTATAAGAGTCTTACCTTTAGTAGTGTCGACTACTTTCTTGCCATCAGCTACTGCCTTGTTGGCTGCCTCGGCGGCTTCTCCTGCTGCAAGGGACACCTTCGAAAGTTCTTTGTCGAGGGCGTCGATTGCGGAGTGCTTGGCATCAGCGGCTATTGAGACAATTAATGTGCGTTCAACATCACAAAAATAAAAAAAAATACACATACAAAGACCATTTAACAAACCACTTCCTAAATGTGATTAGTTTAGTCTTTCTTTTAGTAAGTACTTTGTTTCGTAATACATGTTTATACTGAGTGATCTGGAAGCTCTGAATTTTTGCATGGCAATATTGAATTGCAGATGTACCTAAAAACGGTAATAGGCTCATCATAATTACGCGCGACCTAAAACAATTGGCTAAATATGGGTAAGTAGAAATACACCTTAGCTCACTGTTTTAGGGATACATATAAGTGGATATGTATGTATGGCCTTTTTTGTTATGATGACGTCAAATCCTATTTTAGTATGACTAGTTCTAGTGCCATTGCACTGGCCTGTTTAGTCTCGAGTCGACAAATCGTTGTCATCCGCTTGGGGACAATCGCATTAATTCGCACAATCAAGTTGGTTTGTTCGGAATTCATTGGGCGGACGAGAGTGATGACACTACAATAATAATATTACATAAAAACTTTCATCATCAACCCATATACGTCCCAATGCTAGGCAAGGACCCCCTCTACAAATATGATGGTTTAGGCCTTAGTCCACCACGCTGACCTAGTACGAACCATTAGGAATGAATACATAGATCTTAAAATGCTGCGGTCCAAATTTATTTCAATTTTATAAAATGAGACTCCAAATCATCATCATCAGACCATGATCGTCCAGTACTACGTACGGGCATACGAATAACAGCGATATATAGAAAATATCTAGTAATTTTATCAACTACAAAATCTCTCATCTCATCTCATCAGTCTATCGCCGTCCACTGCTGAACGTAGGCCTCCCCTAGAAAGCGCCAACCATAAAATATACAGTTAAAATATACAAAATATAAAATAAAATATACAAAATATAAAGTTTAAATTTAATTTGACTATTACAAACGATAAATGAATATTGTTGGTATGATAAGGACCGATATAACGTAATTTAATATAAAGAGTCATTGTTTTTTTTTTATCAAAATTCATTACAGCTGGATAGTGTTATTAGTACTATGTACAAATTGATTATATTTTAAGGTAAAATCAATCGAAAAATGAGGTTTATAATTGCATAAGATGTTAATTGAATCTATCTTATCTCATCGTCATATCTTAAAAGTTAATTGCTACTCATATTTTTTCTTTAAAACATTCCATTAATTAAATTCTTATCAACCTTATATGAAATTCAATTTAATTCGTATTTAATTAGATTTAAAAAAAATCTAGAGCAATCGAATCACTAATTAACATAATGGGATGAATAATATCTAAAACATATAACAAATTAAAAAATAACGATATTATACTTATAAGGTATTCGAAGAAAAAATTCTTCACGTAGCTAATCAAACGGAGCCAGTATTTATGACAAAAAGAAACATAATGTAGTCATGATAAAAATGTTATTTTCACATTTTTTTTTATTATCATGTCACCTCTAAAAAAGGTACTAATGCGGTTAAACGCTGCTTAATTTTATGCATTCACTTGTATGAGTGAAGAGGTGGTCAGCGATGCATAAAGGACACGGGTGAGTGAATTAACTCATAAACAAATTGTCTAGATTCCAAGCCTTCACCTTGACCTTTAAGCTTCTTTAAATGAGATCACAGGCAGTTTCTAAGAACAAAAACAAACGAAAATAACACCAAAAATCTTAAAGAATTTTGGATCTCTTTGCCCAATTGCTTTTGTACAAAAACATTAAACTCCAAACAACGAGACATAAGGTGCAAATCTGTTTTTAAACATAAAATATGCCACTATGTCAAAGCGGTTAATTCACTCTTACTCAATCTCATAGTCTTAACTCTCTTTACCTGTTCCAGCGGCTTCAGTAGCAGTCTTCTGGGCTCCACCAATGATTTCGCCTGCCTTCTTGACCTGGTCTTCCACCACGTGGGCAGCCTCCTGTGCCTTCTCCTGGGCAATCTGCTCAGCATCCTTCTTCTTCCTCTCGAACAGAGAGGCAGTCTTCTCTCCGATGCTTCGGAACGCGCCTGCAATTTTAAGAGCCTTATTAAATATATCCATATTTAGGAAAGTAATTTACATTGTCTAGCATGTTTGTTATGACTAAAAAAAGGCTTTCATATTCCGGTTCGATCATTACAATATTCAAATGTGAATGGATAATAAAATTTAACGTTACGATATTCTCTGAACCATCGAGTACGAATAACAGCGTTTAATAAATATGTAGAGTTTTCTATCGGAGCCCAAGATCCTAAGAACCAGAATAGTGTAAGCCTTCAAAACAACTTGGGGTTGTTTTTTAAAATAATCGAATGAATTGAGGAAATTTTATGTTTACTATATTTTCTTATCACAATTGTAAACAACACATGTAGAGTTCTAACACCATATGCCTAATTTAAGTGTGATGTCATTTTCCATGTCGCTAAATGTGTTATGAAAACTGAATCATTCAGATACATAACATCTGTAGGAATTAAAGACCCGCAAGTCATCTGGATCGCATCATATCTTTTTGTAATAATTTTGGATTAGGAATTGCTTAAGAAATTTTGTTTATAAAATAGAATGACACTGAGAATTTGCCAGTAGTGTATAATAAAACTAGGAATGGCAAGTGGTGTTAGAGCTTCTAAAACTGGACGGTGCATTTTGTATATCGTTGCGATATTTGCCAGCGAATCTGTAGGGAACTTGTATCAAAAACCCGTTTCGTCTGACCAGTTCTGTTCATAATAGGATCTAACCACATCATCTCGGGATATAGGTACGAATTTCTCGGGCGAAACACCCACTGCTGTGAAACCGCGTGGGTGCGTTGCAAAAACAAAATTCCTCGGGAAATTTCCGATTGAAATAAAATAACACCATCCTTGACGAATTTTGTAATGTATTGAAATTAGTTATTGATTATTATTCTTAATTGAGAGAAGAAACCAAAATTGCTAACATATTTGTTTTGATAGATATTAAAATGAATATCTCTTTTAATCTAATTTGAGATTTAGAAAATGATAATATTAGATAGTAATTTAAAGGGCCGTCTTGAAATAAACAAGACAAATGAATATTCGTCGAGATTGTGTTATAAATTATAATGTACGCTTGCCATCTCGTAATGGATTTGTTCTAGTTCATTCTGAAAGACATATATCCAGACATTAAAAGCAATACACTTTCGTATTACAATCTAGCTTGAACAACATCAAAACAGTTACATATTTGCTGCAAATAATTTTGAGCGCTAAACAACATTTATAGACGTTAAGCAAGGTATAATTTAGGTACTTATAGTATAATAATATAGGTATTGAAAATTATATAGATGACACAAATACTATTGGAAATATAGCTCATATAAGAAACACAGAAAATAGCACAAAAACATACCAGAAATACATTCACAAGATCTTGAATTTTTACAAGGCATTGTGTTACAATTACGAACACATAAAAATGTACATTAACCACACAATCTTGAATAACAACTAGCATTTAGAGGTCCTTACAAATATACCCACTTAAACACTCAGAGGTGCTAAATGTATGAAACACGAATTTATTTCTATTATTGTAGAACTCACCAAGGTTCTTGTCTATCGGTATGCGTGGAAATAGATATAAAATTATTCATATATTATTTGTATACACATTATATGTATCATCATGCTTAAACAATCACGGGTCTACAGTGACAATGGAGTGAGCTGTGGTTTACTCTTCGTGTCAAATTCAATGATTAAAAGTGATTCGCGTGATCCGTAAAAATATGTACTAGTGACCATGCATTCTAACTATATTGTTTATGATACCTTGATTTTACGATATAAACTCTGATGGATCTCTCTAGCCTAAATCTAAAACTGGGGAAGCAAATGTTTGAAACTTATTTAGATGTAGCTTAGTATTTAATACATGCGATCTTCTACTTCTTAACACTCTATTCTTAATTCGGATCGCTAATGGCTACATATAGTTGGAGTCGATATTTCTGCGTTCATAGAGAAGTATACGCCTAAATCACATTTCTGAATTAAAAACCATATCTTCCTATCATCGCTCGATCTGATTGACCATGATCAATGTTACGATTCTAATGGTACTAATTAATTAAAAATTTATCACTTCTCATTATTTACTGTCTTGGAGTCTTGCATAATCATTATTGGGTTTTTCATTAGAGCATTGGCATTGAAAGTTATTAAAGTCTCGCCCCATATTCCGTAGAAAAAGTAGACGAAGAGACAACTGAAGACATGTACATCCCTTAATTTTCGCTTTGCTTTATGCACTAGTAATTACAATTCCCCATAATACAGACAATAATACTCAATATTACTCGAGTATAATGTTACTGTTATGTTTCGATTCATACTCATTTATATATGGGTCGCTTTAGTGTTGCGTTCTAACTGGTCGACGTCATCGTTACCAAGAACTGTCATTTCAAAATCGATCTTTGACTTAGAGGCGTCATATTATTTTACTTAGAAGTGAAGTCATGTAGGGAAGTAAATTTGATGACCAAATTATTTACGATTTTGGTAAATCACGCATCCTAATCTGTTGATTAGATGATGCCTTGTTAGGTTATCAATTTTTTTTATTCCCTAGAAATATTCCAGAAAGTAGAGATCTTACGTATTACGCTGACTTTCAAGAACCTGAAAAGATTATCATCGAAGTTTATGCTATATATACCTAGCTAAGTTAGAAGACTATACCCGTGGTACTTTATATTTCCTTTCTCCATTTGTATACGTTTTGCAAATATCTAAAATCAGGTCTTACTAAAGGCGATAGGTTGTCTCGTCGAATATACGTCAGACTAGCTACTATGAACTTGTAATACCTACATAAATCTGAGCATTAACCTCGTTCTACCTTCGGCGCTAATTAAATATAATAAAAAAACCCAACGCTGGACAAAATCAATGCGCAATTGAGCCACTAACGTGCAATGTTCTCGTTCAATTGACCGAACTAAAATAGACCCGACAGTCGGTCAAACATCTAGGGATCATTGCTCCCTACCACTTGTTTCGCAACACTGATGATCATCGGAAATAAACCATCAGTGTACGAAGAGTTTAGGCGTGGATTAAGTGGTTACTGCTCTGGAGATTGTGGGTTTGACACCAATGTCTGAATGCTCAACGGATCAATATGAACATTGACTAGGCAAGCGTGATGGACCAAGGTATAATACTAAAAGCTGATACCTGGACACGCAGTAAGACGTAATTGGGCTTATAACAATCACAAATTAATTCTTCATCGTATATATGGTATTAAAATTTTGTAGGTTTAGGTTTTAGGCAGTTTAGGTTCGTATACCTATAAAAACTATTAAAATTAATAGAGATTAAAAATATCTCCCTAATATAGACAAGAAAGGTCGCGGGAAGCCGCTGGATGCAGGCCGCTTCCAATAGAGCGCTTTGGAAGTCTCTGGGGGAGGCCTATGTCCAGCAGTGGACGTCCTTTGGCTGATGATGATGATGATGAATATAGACAAGTATATTATAAAATAAAAAAATCGAAAGTATATGTAATTTTGTTATAGTATACCTACTACTTACATGCACATGCTAATCGGCTTTCGCATATCATGGATTAAAGCATCGAGATTACATTAGTATTTAGACATGAGCCATAGTAAAGTAGCATTAGTTGCTTTACTATAGATAAGATGACCGACATTAGAGTTTCAACGAAATTGTAAATTTTTAATAATAGACTTCATGATTTACAGAAAGATAAGGAAATATGTCCAAAAACTTGTAGTTAAGAAGCTTTCATTCCAACTTAAATGTTAAAATCACTTAAATTAAAATACACTAATTAATGGCATTTTATTTTAGATTCACAAGATTAAACAAAAATTCTATTCTTATCTTATACTTTTGAAAGATCCAGATCTAAATTTGGTTGAAACTCAATTAAGCCCTCCCAATTTTTAAATGCTTTAAGCGCCAAACGAGCCCATGACCAACAAGAGGTTACAGTTGATAACGTTGATTACCGTGAATCTTTCGTACGACGAAAATAAAGGCAATATAATAGATTTTTCTACTTGAAAAAACCGAGTCGCAATTTCGCTAAAGCTATAAAAAATAATACCCGTTCCTAAATCGAATAATTAATTCACGACTTACGGTTCCGAGAAAACCTTATAACTCCAATTACTCGCTATAAAGTTATCTAACGTTATAATCTAATCATGATCCAGCAGTTCAAAGAACTAAACAAAAACTCTAATATAACAAGCACATATAAAACGTACATTAATTCCGTAATAGGCGACATAAGACAATAAAACTGCCACGGGGTATTGATTGACCAATGCCATGCCATCTACAACCATGTCAAATGACGTAGTTTGTGATACATATATATGCCACAAGTTTCTAGGATATTTAATGCTGAAAGCATTTTTATAACTTCGTTCCATAGTGATACCGTTGGCTGTTAAATTCAGAAACCTTTTTATAGTCCCTATTCCGAGTAAATCTGGAGCGAAAAATATAGAAATTCTGTCTTCTTCTTCTTCATCAACCCATATACGTCCACTGCTGAGCACGGGTTGGCGGACTACACACCTAAGAAATTCCTAAGAACTTTTAGGCGTGCAGGTTTCATCACGATGTTTTCCTTCACGGTGAAGAAATTCTGTACCGTCATTAATTTAAGGGCATGTTTTTATACTGGATTAAAGCAACTTTAGTTCGCTCTAAGTTGAATTTCGAAAGAGTGTCTCTTATCAATCTTATAGTGCTGGACAGCTAGCGTGACTTTTTAAAGCGATTTTCACTGTATCACTCGGGCTAATGGAGAGAGCGTCACGAAGCCATAAACTCTATCGATCAGAACATAGAACTGAACTACCAAATTATAGGAAATTGAGGATAATCCAACATTTACTATTACTCTTCATTATCAGCTCAATTACGTCCTACTGCTGTGCACTAGTCTTCTTTACCATTGAGAAGGTTATTATATAAATCGTTTTTTAATAATGTTACGGTTACAAACGGCTCACCCACCTACATTTTTGACGAAACATTTTTGAATTTATCAAAAATTTAAAAGTTCTGTAATGGCTAAACAATCACACATTTCTTCTTGAATTATTTTTTAATATAACGATTAGAAATAATAACGATATTTCAAATTAATTATTAAAGGCAAAGAATTAATCTATATTTTGTCAAGGTCTTTCAGGTTATGAAAAAGCAGTAATTGTTCGATCAATACTGGCACATGTTTGCTCGCACATAAGTAATTTAGTCCACGCGAGGTTGTATCGATTTGGATAACAACGCCACGACATGTCGCCAGCCAGTCTAGGTCTCGGCCTAGAAAGCCTGAAAGTCTAGATCAAGTGTACGGTAATATATATGTATATGCGATATATATACTCTATAGGTACTTGTCGATGCCTGGGACATTTTTTTTTATATTTACCAAAAATGTATAAAACAGCCCAATAGTTTTAGACTTTAATCTTGAGTAACATAAATATGTACAAATCTAATTTATACACACAATTTAAAAATAAAAAAGGTGAAGGAATTATAAGATTTTTTAAAAATAATTTCTAAGCAACAAATTTACCTATTTTCTCTAAAGCTTCCATGGAACCTCACTGTTTAGAATTTTTTCAGGTAAAGGCAACCAAAAACTACAAACAAAATCTATATTGAGGATAATTTGAACCAATAAATTATATAAAAACATATCACAGTAGATTTTATTTGCATCCCTACATCTTAGTATTCAAGTAACATTATCCGCCTAGATTCTGGAAACGACCTAAATCCAGATATTGATCGCATACACCCAGACTGTTTTACGAGCTATGCGGCACTTCTAGTAGGACCACACCTTACCAACCGCAGAGAGGTTTTATTCAGAAGCTTTTAGTACGTTTAAAAATATGTCTATGGCTCTGTTTTTGTTTTAAAATTGGAAGCGTTGTGGATGGTTTCGCCTATTTTCGGAATTACGAAAGAGATTACAGTAACGGTAAGCACGTGCTTTACATGTTTTCAATTTAAAGAGATAGTTTGTTTTTTTTTATGGGTTTAAATGAGTTAAACCTAGTGTTGTTCATTGTTGTTGATATTTTATGTTATTATAGATTTATTAGTTACAATATTAACTACATTATTTAGAATATGCAGAAAATCTGTTACCTCTGGTTAAAAATTCAAGACTTTAATTATAGAAAATTTAAAAAGTCTGAGGTTTATGTAATATTCAGTATCCCAGATATAGGACTCTACCCACTCCACTTTCTTTTATATTTTCGTAATCTAAAAATGACAAAAGCACAACATTAAATGGTCAACATTAAGTCCATTATTTAAATGTTGAAAAAACGTTCTCTACGTCACTGAATATTTTTGTACACCATAGTAATATAATATGATAAAAGCACTTACTACATTAACAACAACGATATCAATCATTATTCAACGTTTTATCTCGTTGAAACAGATGGAGTATTTTCAACCACTAATTCGCTGTAGCCGGCAACTCCGCATAAGCTATAGGACTTCCAAATAAATATTTTATTCCCGTTTTTGGCATATATTTCATTGCTTTTCTACCTTTATTAGTTTTATTAATGATTTGATTCATTTATATATAAATATTGAATACGAAAAAGATTTGCAATTCGAATCAGTAATTCCTGAGATAAGCGGGTTCGACCAAACATACACTTCAGGTTATAAATAAAACAAAGTAGCTCTATTTACGATAACAAGAGACGCAATACTAGCAAAAAGGAATGTTCCCGTATTATCCGTACAACAAGAATTACCAAGAATCCTGTGACAGCGACCAATTGCGACGAATATCCGCCGTCGTGATTGCTATGACATCATTACGACTCATAGTGATGTCAGCGATACCGAAATACTGGTCATATTTATATTTACTTTTTAAATAATATCGTATAATAATTTCCGGGATTCATACATACAGACGCACTCGTGTCTTTGCCCATTGAGTCTCTGTCTCATGTTTCTGTCTCCATAGGGGACGATCCCAAGGCACGAGACCTAATAGGCTTGAGCCTTTTATCTCAGATAAACACAATTTCAAACGTCATGCTGCTGAGAATTTACTACAGGTATAACTTACTTAATTTTTTCTGGACACAGAAATCGAACTCAGGGCCTTTAGATCGCATTACACATAGTCAAGATCACAAGTCAAGTATTTCCCGTTAAATTTCAGATTATCTTTATAATTATAGATCATGTTACCCTTTGAAGAGTGAAGTTATTTATATTGGCATGGTGAAGGCACCACATTGTCACCAGGATTTCAAACAACTGGATTTATTGAAACCACCTAAGACTATAAATAATCAATGTACACAGACTCGTCAAGACAACATTGCATTATCACTAAAAATAAGTGTAGATACCTCATCTTTCCCCTTCGGGAAAAAAGTAAGAATTAAAATATGCATTAGTCGTGTTGGTTTATTGCAGGTTTTACTTATATCTGAAACTAGCGGCCTGAACAATTCACTTTTAATTACAGCATGAAATTGTACCTTATAGCAAGTGGAAACAGAGTTATGAGGCCTCAATGTATTGATTGAAAATTTAGGTTATTGTCTTCACTGTGGACGCAACAAACATCTGGCCGTAAGCCAGTTCCTTTTTGGATACACTCACAGGTTTACAGGATGTGTCACGTAAAATCTTGGATTGAATAGATTATGTAGCCAAATATCAAGAAAATAAGTTTCCTGGGACATTTTGGTTGAATAAAACATCGGTCTTCTGTAACCAATTTTCTTTACAATTGATTTCAGTGCCAAGGCATAAGATTACTATTTACTATACTATTTCTATACGTGCCACTGTCTATCTTGGTATAAATGCGTTGATGTGGTGGAATAATCTAACCTATCCACGGTTTTTATCTGCTTTGGACTGAGAACACTGCACTTTTCCGGG
Organism: Cephonodes hylas; assembly: GCA_030295005.1. Taxonomy (NCBI): domain Eukaryota; kingdom Metazoa; phylum Arthropoda; class Insecta; order Lepidoptera; family Sphingidae; genus Cephonodes; species Cephonodes hylas. The sequence continues at coordinate 2,725,167 of AP025375.1, read as the reverse complement.
GCAAAGTGTACCCTATGTTCTATCCCACCGTCCTATCTATCTCCATACCAAAAATCATTTTTATTGGTCCAGTGGTTTACGTGTGAAAACGTTAAAGACAGTCAGAGTTACTTTCGCATTAATATTAGTATAGATTCTCTCAAACAATGTGTTAGTAACTTTGGTCGTTTATTAATATATTTCATTACTAAACCTTTAAGGATTTGCGTAGTAGGTAAGAATGGAGGATCGAAGTACATTTCAACCGCAAATAGCATTACTTTACTTTAGATCTGAATCATAGGAGTTTAAACGAAATTCCACGGTGTAAATACCGTAAAGTTTATATTTACGTGAAGCCATGATTATACGGGTTTTGAGTGGAGGCCACGGACAATTTTGGACATCCATCAACAAGGTCGGATACCTGTTAAAGGTTGCAGGTTGTCGAAGATAATAATATATTGTAATTTAACTCCGTACTCGAATGAGAATAATTAACCTATTATAAATAATGGTAGAAATAATATTAAATTGAATAATAAAATAGTTTCTGCAACAAGTATTATAGTAAAATACTAATAAGATTCTTCTGTGGTAAATATAGATAAACAGTTAGAATGTCAATTAAGGAAGTAAAAAAGTGTGTCCGAATTTAGTGCTCTATAGTCAACGCCTATTCCTTTTGGAGACAGGGATGAGTTTATGCATATATGTATGTATGTAAATTGTCCATAATTATTTTTCTTTGACCCTCATGTGATAATTTGACAAAGTTACAATACGTTGACAGAAAACCTCTCCGAACATTGCCCCTACGCGTTCATTCCCACCGCCCGTCACTATTCCAGACTCAAAGCAAATGTTGTGGGACGGACAACGAACGAGAGTAGGAAACGAATAATTGGCATGATGACGTTTATATTGGTAATTTAATGATGTATTTTTATGAACTCTTTTCTGTAATTAAAAACAACAATTTAAAAAATAATAATATGATTATATCAACTGATTCTTTCTCTTACCAGTCGAAAATACTATTTCTTAGAATATTTTCTTATACAGGAATAGTTAAATAACAACACCCCACTTGATTGCAATAATAGTGCTGTCTAAAAAAATACAGTGGTGAAAACCTATACTGTCTAAGCATTCGGCACAAGTTGAGATAGTTCGTCAGAATAAGCTTAGAAGACCCAGGATAAGAAGTGTGAATTAGTAATTATTTGGACGAATTAATAGTTAGATCCTCCATTGACAAAAAATCCATAGAGAAAAAGATAATTCTGAATACATTTATTTATCCAGATAAATCTAGATTTTATGTAAGGCACTCAAATCTATTGAAGGTAGCAGATAAGATATCGGAAGATATTACGAGGCAGTTACACATTATATTATTATTGAGTAATAGATTATTACTCAATAATAATATAATTTATTATATCGGTGGTCGAAAATGTCGTGTAATAATACAAAAACTTGAGAATCAATTAAAATATCATCATAATTTACAAATATATGGGAGAGCAATAAAAAATTGTTAATAATTAAAAATGGATATTGTTACGCTAAATTTTTAGTAAACCTTAAGGAAGCATTGCTTCGTTTTTATTGTAATAATAAATTTAATCCCTTCTTTATCGGTTAGCACAACACTATTTTGTGCCCCCATCACTATGTATTATAGTCTATGGTTGTACTACTTTTATATTTCCTTCCTGTCGCTGAGCTCTTAATAAAATCACGTGTAATTGTACAGTTCTTATTTCTCTCTAAATAAATACAACAGGTTATGGGCCCAGTCCCACCTGTATCTTCCAAAGTTATTAGAGAGTGTAATTCAACAATAAAACATAAAGGCAAAAGTATTCTGCAGTGTCGAGCAACACTTAACCTACAAGACAACGTGACCGTGACCGTGACCGGCGTATATCGAAAGCATCTTCATCAGTAATTATGTCCTCAAACAATACAATGGCATTAATAGAAAGACTGACCGGAAGAGACAATTATCCCACATGGAGATTCGCGATGCAAACATTCCTCGAGCTAGAAGATTTATGGCATTGTGTGACACGTGAACGGGGCGTAGAAATTGATCAGAAAGATGATACCAAAGCAAAAGCGAAGATAATTTTATCAGTCGACCCTATAAACTACGTTCACATTCAGGAATCCAAAACCACAAAGGAAGTATGGGATAATTTAGCCAAAGCTTTTGATGATAAAGGACTGACTCGTCGAGTTGGTCTGTTAAGAGAGCTCATAACGACAACGTTAGATACGTGCCAAAACATTGAAGACTATGTCAACAAAATTATGTCAACTGCACACAAACTGAGGAATATTGGTTTCATAGTTAACGATGAATGGTTGGGAACCTTATTACTGGCTGGGTTACCTGACATGTATCAACCAATGATAATGGCACTAGAAAGCTCAGGTTTGGTCATAACAGCTGATGCAATCAAAACTAAATTACTTCAAGATATTAAAACACAAGATTCAGCTGCGTTATATGTTAATAGAAATAAAAACAATCCTCAGTATACCAAACAAGCTTCAGATAAATCTAATAAACCTAACAAAGGTCCGAGATGCTTTGTTTGTAATAAATATGGACACATTAGCAAGTATTGTAGAAACAAGAATAAACAAAAGAAGGCAGATGATAACTCAGGCTATGTGGCTGTATTTTCTGCATCAAAGAGTAATGACAGTGGCTGGTATGTTGACTCAGGAGCATCAATGCATCTCACAATGCACGGTGACTGGCTTTATGATCACATACCGCCCCCGGTGAATACTATCAAAGTAGCTGATGATAAGAAACTACTTGTGAAAGCATGCGGAAAAGTGAATTTAAAGGTTATAAACAAGTATAATAGAATAGATACAATAGTAGTAAAAAATGTTTTGTATGTCCCTGAATTGGCTACAAATCTACTCTCAGTAAGCCAAATGATTAAGAATAATTGCCAAGTACAATTTAACAAAGATGGTTGCAAAATATTCAACAAAGACAATCAACAAGTGGCCGATGCAAAACTCATTAATAATATGTACCGGCTGAACACACACAGTGATTCTGCATACATATCAGAAACAGTGAATGATGGTTTTATATGGCATCAGAGGATGGCACACTTGAATTTTGATGATTTAAAGAAACTTTCAGCAAGTTCAGGAATAAAAATGGAAAATAATGACAAAATTGTATGCATTTCATGCCTGGAGGGAAAGCAGTCAAGAAATCCATTTCCTTCAGAAGGTTCCAGAGCAAAAGCCTTGCTAGAACTTGTACACTCCGATGTCTGTGGTCCTATGGATATCCAGTCTCTGGGAGGAGCACGCTATTTTGTCACATTCATAGATGATTTTTCCAGGAAAGTATTTATTTATATTATCAAGAATAAATCAGATGTTTTTGAGAAATTTAAAGAATTTAAAGTACTAGTTGAAAAACAACTTAATTCATCAATACTCACTCTTCGCTCAGACAATGGTAAAGAATATCTTAGCAATGAATTTAAATTGTTCCTAAAAAAGAATGGAATTAATCATCAAACATCAACACCTTACACGCCACAGCAGAATGGGCTAGCAGAGCGAATGAATCGCACAATATTGGAAAGAGCTCGCTGTATGCTAATAAATGCTAAATTACAGAAGCAGTATTGGGCTGAAGCAGTCTCAACAGCAGCATACATTACTAACAGGTGTCCAACAAGAGTGCTGAAATTTAAATCTCCTGAAGAGATCTGGACAGGACAAAAGCCCAGTATTAGTCACTTGAAAATCTTTGGATGCGAAGCAATGGTTCATGTACCTAAACAGAAGCATAAGAAATGGGATGCAAAGGCAACAAAGATGATTTTTGTAGGATATAGTGAACAGACCAAGGGCTACAGGTTCTTTGATCCAGCAACACGGCAGGTGTTAATGAGTAGAGATGCAATATTTTTAGAAAATTCTGTGGTTAAAAGGTACAGTAGACTACCTCACTCAGAATCCTTTTCAGATAGCCAAAATGAGTCCATCAATAGTGAATCTGTGTTAGAATCATTGGAACAAAATGATTCTACTGATGTTTCTTATCACTCTGATGAGGGATCCTTATATGAACCAGATGAATCAATGGACACATCAGAGATAATGAGGAGTAATATAACTACAAGATCCAAAAATAAATTTAAAAAAGGAAATGAAACTTACTTTTGCAAGGAAATTGTTTCAGATGAGCAGGATGCCCCTCAAACATACAGTGAAGCAGTTTCTACAGATAATGTCAATGCAGAAAAATGGAAGCAGTCCATCAATGATGAGTTACTGGCACACTCAAAGAATATGACTTGGAAATTAGTGAATAAATCACCAGGAATGCGGGTAATTGGCTGCAAATGGGTTTTTAAAATAAAAGACCTACCATCTGGCCTGCTATACAAATCAAGATTATGTGCCAAAGGCTATGCACAGACACAGGGTGTGGACTACTCAGAAACTTTTGCACCAACAGTAAGGTATGACTCTCTTAGGGTTTTGCTTTCAGAGGCTGCTCAACATAATTATGAAATGGTCCAATTTGACATCAAAACAGCATTCTTATATGGAGACATAAAGGAAGACATATTTATGACACCACCAGAAGGTTTGGAAGTACTACCTAATCAGTAGACCCTCACACAACACTGGAGAAAAGTCTGGTGGGACCAGACAAGAGCATTCCATACAGAGAAGCAGTTGGCTCACTAATGCACCTGGCTATAGTAAGCAGACCCGATATTGCATATGGAATCAGTCTTGTGAGTAGATACCTTAACAGTTATGATCATACACATTGGAATGTAGTCAAGAAGATAATGAAGTACTTAAAAGAGACAAAAAGGTATGGATTGCATTATATGTCATCACAGAATAATGTACTAGAAGGTTACAGCGATGCAGACTATGCCAATGACAAAAGTACTCGGCGGTCTCTGACAGGATATACCTTCATAAAGAATGGAGCTGCAGTCACATGGGCAACACAACACCAACAGAGTGTAGCGTTATCCACCACAGAGGCTGAGTTTATGGCAGCTTGTGCAGCAACCAAAGAGGCAATGTGGTTAAAACAATTGTTAATAGACATTGGTGCATTTAATCAAGAATCAGTGACAGTACATATAGACAATCAAAGTGCGATTTGTTTAATTAAAAATGTAGACTATCATAAACGTTGTAAGCATATAGAAGTTAAATATAATTTTGTTAAAGAAAAATTTGCTAATAGAGAGATAGATTTAAAGTATGTATGTACAAATGAGCAATATGCTGATATATTTACTAAAGCAATGCCACGAGATAAATTTCAATATTTGAGAAATAAGTTGGGTATGTGTCAACCCAACTGTATGTAATGTAATGTTAATAAATATGTATTGTCTTGTTGTGAAACTTAGCTAAAAGGTAGTAATTACTTCATAATGTAAAAGAAGGGTTTCAATTTGGTGAGAGTATTGTAATAATAAATTTAATCCCTTCTTTATCGGTTAGCACAACACTATTTTGTGCCCCCATCACTATGTATTATAGTCTATGGTTGTACTACTTTTATATTTCCTTCCTGTCGCTGAGCTCTTAATAAAATCACGTGTAATTGTACAGTTCTTATTTCTCTCTAAATAAATACAACAGTTTTAAAAAGTATTCTACGACCAATTTTAGAATTCTAACTATCTTTGTATAAAAAAGTCATCGAAATCAATCATGTTCGCAATTACAATATTAGTTACAATATAGATACTTCCAAAGGTCATTATGACTCATCTTGATGATAACACTTCGTTATCTTTGTATTTCACAGTTTTCTGTGAAATTGACATGTCACCTATTCTTGACACTAATAGATCAGTGTTAGTCACGTTCTAGGAATTCCTTGTCAGAACAATAGAATGACCTTATTCCTTAATTAATTCATTTATGGCGAGATAACGAATCATAGCAATACCTACAGCATTTAATATATAAGGGGACTTCCCAACCATTGTGCTCTACTCTATTCTTTACGTACATACGGTTTAAGTATGTACATAGGAAAAAATATTATACAATCAAAACAATAAAGGATTTAAAATAAGAAGTCGGACTCATACAAAGATTTATCAAAACGCAAACCCTATTAAATTGATATTTACTCGAAAATTTGTTAGAAATCTAACCTTTTTAAATTTAGTTTCAAAGCCCAACTTGGGGCGTTATTATGAAAACTAAGCCCCTTCACAAATTGTATAAGGCTTAAATAGATTAATGTACATCATGCATATGCCCTGTATCCACGGAAAGGTAGTTAGTAATGTCCTACACCCACGTTTCGCCAGCTCTGTTTGTTCCCAACGTAATAGAGCAATTGTTGTAACCACGACTATCAAAGTGTCACATCTATGCCTGCAGTACTGCATTCATATCGAATTCCATTCACAATCACGCTGTATGACGAGAATTATTTATTTTACACTGGCTATACTTTATGGCACATATCTCTGACATTTTGTTGTGATGTGTGCCTTCAAAATACATAATTTGCGAGTGAAAACTGTAGTTTTTATTTTTAAATGCACCCACGAAACAGCAAGAGTATACGGTACACAAGTACAAAGTTTTAAAAGACTGAAGAATACCCTGAGACTTAACGAGTTGCGAAAACAACGTATTAAATCTACAATAACAGAATAATTGACAGCCCCCGTGGCGCAGTTGGCTAGACACCAGCTTGCGAAACGAGAGGCCGCGGGTTCGATCCCCGCACCGAGACAAATGTTTGTGTGAACCACAAATATTTGTTTCGGGTCTGGGTGTTTGTGAGACCGAAAAAGTCTCTCGTAGTGTCTGATACCCACGACACAGGTCTTGTAACCTAGTGTGGGGTCAGAGCTATGTATGTGACCGTTGGGTGTATTTATTTTATTTTTTTTTAATAAATAAATAATAAAGCTTTTTATTTCTGTATAAAAGTATGTTCATAATTCAAAGTATTGGTACATTTTTAAACTAAGTTAGTTTATAAATTTATAATATCTATTTATTATATAAATTGCTGCTCCTTTTACACGAACCACTTTTGGGTAAAAGCCTCCTCTAATTTACGTCCAGTTCTCTCTATTTTTCGAATCTGCAATATTTGAACTATATACCATCAAAATATTTGCCGAGTTCAGTAGAATTATCTGCAACAATGACTTTGAACACTGGACCTTGCGATCAGTTAATTGCCACACTTACGACACAATGAGCTTTTGTTTCCACACACCAGATAACCGATTGTTATATTCCTATTTATAATCGACGCTGATTCATCCGCGCTTAATTACGTCTTAGCACTTTTATACAGAGTTGAAAGATAACCTCTAGTGGCTATTAGAATCCTTTTTTACCGTTGGTTATTGATGCATTATTTTTATGCTCATTTAAAAACAAAAGTCGTAAGCATTATTTTCATTATACATTAATAAGATATAAATACACTTTGAAAATAATATCCATATTTTAAGAAAATAAGGAAAACAAAATATAATTTTATATATTTCCTTATATACCATGTGTAAACAAGGAAAAAAAACAAATAAAACAAGTGATAATCTAACAATAAAGATTCTTTAAAGAAAAGAAAAAAAAACCCTTTTTGAAATTGGAACAAAGCTTAATTAGTCCAATTGCTAGGCCGATTGTCTCCCTAAGGATTGAGTTACGCAATGTGTTTGAGGTTAAAAAGGTCGTTGACCGACATGTCTGCTAGATAAAACGTTGGAATGTATTGACACACAAAACTAACTATTCCGATAAGGTCATTTGATAAAAATATTCACTCAATAACTCTACGTTTCGACACACATGTATATGTAGATACATAAAAACTCATGCCAGTCACCAAAGGTAGACAGAAGTACTGCACCCACTTTTCGACTCCCAGTAATAAGAGACCAGCCTATTTCGACAATTTTTTTAATGATTTTCAAGACTCTGTAGATACTAAACATTTTGTGATGGAAAAGCCCTCTAATTTGCGTACCACTTGCTGTAACCCCACGAGGCATTCACTACGTCAAGATACCTTCTAAATCATCACCAGCCCATATACCTACATCATATTAGTCCCATTGCTGGGTACCATCTACCATTAAGAGGGTTTAGTCCTAAGTAGGGGTATCGATCCCGGGATCCCGAAGCCCGGGATCCCGGGATCCCGGTCATTTTTCAGTCCCGAAATTTTCGGGATTAAATTCAATAAATCCCGGGATTTTCGGGATTGACATATTTATAATAAAAATCAATAAAAATGTGCTTTCTAAGATCATTAAACAAGAAATTACTGTTTATGAGGCTAGTTTTACACGAGGCTGTAATTTGGAGAAGACCTATAAAAAATTATTGACGATCCCTCCAACTTCCATCGAGCCTGAACGCGCTTTTTACACTTCTTCATATTTGTGCCACAAATTAAGAAGTATGCTTTCGGATGAAACGTTGGATGCTTTGTTATTTCCAAGATTTTATTTTCGTGGCTTAAATAAGTAATTTATAGTTCCTATATTTATATTTTATTTAAAATATATTGATCTCTTTTGCATAGTCTTTTTTTATAGTATAATGGCGTTTCTTTGTTTAGATAAAAGGGCTTAGTTTGTTCATTTTATCAGAAGAAATTATAATTTTGTTTTATTTTTTAATATTTAAGTAAAGATTTAAAATAAAAGATTGATTTTATTACTTTACTTTACTTTCTTTTTGTTACCACTTTTTATTACTAATACAATCCCGGGACTGTCCCGGGATCCCGGGATTATCTGTTGATAATCCCGAAATCCCGGGATCACAAAAATCGACCGGGATCGAATCCCCTAGTCCTAAGTCAACCACGCTGGCCTAGTGCGATGCGGACTACACACCTAAAAAATTCTAGAACCTAAATATTTCACTTTAATTGCAAAATATTTCCAGATTAAAGCCGTTTGGATATAAACAGTCTGAGCCGCGATGATCGATCATGTGTATCTCCCGTGGCAGTAGGTAAACAAACTCGAAGGCCAGGGAAAGGTCTCATCACACTCGCTGATAGTGGACTAAGGTCAGTTCTATAAATACGTAGTATTGCGATGTACCAAGTTATATCAGGTTCAGTGACAAATCACTGAAGTCGATTTTGAGACACAAATTTCTGAGGTCAGGGAATCAATTTTCTGAGATCTTAAAAGATAATTTTGGTAGGTGCAGGCACAATAGACATGCTTTCTTGGGGTATCTTATAATAATAAAGAGCTTAATTAATGTCTATAATTGTTTATTTTCGACTGGTAAAAATGTTTATATTTTAATGTCTTATTAATCAATAATATTTATAACAAGCAGAGTTGGGCATCAATCAATTAACTTTTAATTGAACTAATCAATCGACTAAAAAATTAATTGCAATTAAATTAATTGAATTTGAATCAATTGCAATTAACCATTAATCGCGCGTTTCAATTAAATTATTTAAACTAATGCACATCAATTGCAGATCGCGATTAAATTATTGCAATTATTTTTTTCAATCGATTGATGAAAAAATTAAAACTAACAATTAAATTTTGCTATCTTTGCACGGAAGGGTGGTCCGCAAACCTTGTAGATGTTTAACGTTAATTATCTCATATACTCTTTACGACTAGGTAGGAAAACTAAACATAACAAATTAAAATCTCTCAAAATCTGGTATTTTCAAAGTTGTGGGGTGTTAAAATGGGGAATCATAACCGAATATCTCCATATATATTCTAGCGGGGTGTCAAATGAAAGAGCACGCAAAGGGAATATCTATGACTTAATCGTGAGTGAAAAATTCAAATTAGATTTTTTTTACGTTTTAAATGGAATGTAGGTTTTTCTGTCGGGGGTTTTCAATTACAAGCTTTTATTTAGTTTCGCCTGTCCCATTCTGTATCTGTAATTAAAAATTGCAAATTCAATTTGATCAACTGTCCGGTTTCCGGTTAAGTTGAAATTTTGCATGCATATGTAAATTGAATGGCAATGCAATATTATTATGATATAGAGATGATTTGATGATGGAGCTGGAAGGTGGCTATCGGAACTCCGCAATTAAACGACGCAACTCCACTGAGTTTGGGCTCATTTGATTCATTTTAACAAGTTCTATGATACCATATGGTAACCAGGGTCTGATGATGGAGCTGGAAGATGGCCATCGGAACTCCGCAATTAAACGACGCAACCCCATCGAGTTTGGGCTCATTTGATTCGTTTTAACAAATTCTATGATACCATATGGTAACCAGGGTCTGATGATGGAGCTGGAAGGTGGCCATCGGAACTTCGTAATTAAATGACGCAACTCTATCAACTTTGGACTCGTTAGATTCGTCTTGAAGAGTATCTTGGTTGCCCTGAATATGCAATTCCAGCAAATTTGGGAAAAAAGTATCTTTCCGTTTGTTATGAATGTATATTGTATTTTGTTTCATTTAAGTAAAGACATTGCCGGTAATATACCTACCAGTGCCAGTGGCCACTATATAATATTGTTAAGAACGCTGCCAAAAAAATATTATTTATTTTAAATGTCGTTGAATGTTTTCAATTTGTTTTCGTTTGTGTTATCATTACTTGTCGCGTCGTTAGTGTTGCGTTTTGCTTCTCCTTTTTAAAGAAAATAGGTCCTTTAATAAAAGTCAATATCGCAACGAAATTGTGGTGAGAAATACTTTTACATACAAAATGATATGTGTATTACAATAAAAACTAACTTAAAATAGAAAAAATACGCAGAAACTATTTTGAGAGTTTAAAAAAGTTTAAACCGAGTACCTAACGTAACGAATAACAAAACGTCAAGAAAATGTCAAACGTGCGTTACGAAGCAAAAATACGCTTAATTTCAAACATGTTTTCAACATTAATATGTCAACAACTATGACTTTTCGCAAGTTGAAATTTAAGGAGTAGACTAACATCATGGACGTAATATATAAACGTTTATATATTACGTCCATGACTCACATTAACAACTATTCAGCATACAATTTTCAACTCTCAAATTGATTGTATAGATTGTAGGTACAGCTTAGTCCTTTGTTTAAAGACAACATCACGCCAATTACAAGAAGGATGAGTAACTTCATAATAATACAAACCGGTATTAGTGCATTTAATGACACCCATATCAAACTAAAGTCACCTGGTATGTATTATAAAGTTTTGCTATTGTTGATGTAAATATTTATCTTGTACTTTTAAACTTGATGTTTTCAGGTAGCATGCAGGCTACATCAGTCAATCATACAGAAACAGAAGAGGCTACTTTGCTCTAAACATTCAAATAGTGTGTGATTCAAAATTAATGTTGCGACACACGTAGGAAATATCTTTTGACTCCTGTACTAAATCCAGAATAAAGAGTACCAGATGAACAGGATTACACAAAGAGCTGAGACCTTGTGAAAAGAGTTTCTGACATGCTTAAGGAAAAATTTTTATGTGTCCAACTTGGACTTCAAATAAAATTAAAAAATGATTTTTACCTGTGGCGTGTAGGTATAGCTCTACATAATATTCAATACTGAAAAAATGACTATGCAAGTATTCATGAGAATATAATTGAAACATCCCAGAAATCCACAATATAGTCACAAGGTGATAATGATAATTTATATGTTAGAAATAGAACAATAAATAATAATTATTTTACAGTTGAAAACTTCTTTTCATTTAATGCTAAATAATCAACAGACTCTAGGTTGATGCCAGCTTATAATACAACAGACTGTGGGATTATTCCCTGCATCAATATATATTATTCTTTCATTTCTGGGTTTTTCACTCTAAATAGTATTTATTGACACTTGTGATACAAAGCTGTACCTAAGTATTACACACATAAAGAGGTGCTGTGTATATTTAGGATATTAATTTGAAAAAAGGTTATGGTTCAATTTCCCCTATTTATTTTAATTTTTATAATGAAATTTCAAGGTGGAGTTTTTCTGTCATAAATCTTCTTTTCAATAGCGCAATGACCAATTGAGTTTTAAAATAATTTTCCTTGAGGGATTGTTTTTTGTTTTAACAGCTTTATAGTGGTAACTTTCTTCTTCTTACCTTAAATTACAAAAACAAACAATGGTTCATATGATTGAGTATTATAAAAATGACATAAAACAATTGGGTACTGTTTATTTTTTGACCTACATGAAATTTCACCAATATCAGAGGTCCTTGCTTCATATTTTCTTGTTTTCAGTTTGTTGACCTTATAAAGACTACAAGTTAATTATTATAATGTCCCAATACAACAATTTACAAGAAGTTGAGGGCTTGTAATTAACTGTTACAAGTGGCTCATGTGATATCTCAATAATTTCTATTTCATCTCCTACAAACAGGATTTTATACATGGCTATATACAAATATAATTACTTATATGAGAACAATTACATACAAGTACATGATTTAGGCTAATTCATATTCTAATTCTCTTATTAATTAAAACCAATTAATACACAACTACTTAGTTATCATTATCTGATTCTATAATTAAAATTGAGTAAAATATAAGTATGTGTTGCTTTCTGAATTAATTTAAAGATTATCATTATTTATATAATACCCTATTTCAATGTTTTTCAGTTAAGACTGAAAACGTAATAACAAAATAATTTTCTGCCTAAAAAGGGTTTCAACTTGTGGTTAGAATATTATCTAACACTTGGTGTATTTATTTTAATACAATTGAACTCATGTCAATTGCTTTCCTTTCAATATAACACCATTTGTAGCTTTATTTATAATAATATTCAGGTGCAGAAGCCGTGTAAAATGGGTATTTTTTTATTATTTAATATAAGTAAATGTAATTTCAGCAAAAACAGTACTTTTCAAAGAACATTTAATGATTATGATGCAAATTTTGATAAATTACAAGGTAATTAGCTTGTCATATTTATGCTATTTTAGGGTCATTTTGGAGGCTCAAAACCACCGGCGCGCGCGCTCGGCGCTGCACCGACACTCATCGCATTTACCTAAACCCTTAAGTAATGCAATTAGAACGCCTGCGCGTCATATTGTTGCAATGTAGCAACAAACGTCAGCGCATTGCTATGTGATTCCATACAGTTATAAACTTTACCAAAGATTCTTTCTGCCGCACCCCTTCTATAAGCTGTTCAGGAGTTCTATTTGGTACCGTAAATGTATTAAGAGGCTTAATCCGCACACGCATGTACCCAATACTTAAACTAATACTTGGTAAAAAATTAATTGTTAATTGTTAATTGTCAATTTTTTTTCCGCAAAATAACTAAAAATTGATCAATTGTTAATTGTATAAAACCACAATTAACAATTAATCAGTTGTTAGTTGCTGTCACTGCAAATACAATTAATTAATTGTTAATTTTTAATTGTTAGTTCAATTAACATTTGCCCAACACTGATAACAAGGTATACTTATGATAAAACTGAAAATAGTGGATACCTATGGAAAATAAACAAATGAGTCACTTCTTATTATGTTCACCAAAAAAAACTTCATTACTATTTTGATCTATAAAATGGATATTGAAAACAATGATTTTGAACTATATAGGTGCTACGTTATAAATTCAAACTCAAAGGTCTTGGATTTGAGCCTGCGATTGCCCAGACTTTGCCTTAATATTTCGATTTAAATTATTTTTTGTTCATTTTATTGCATAAAATCATAGCCTCAAAAGATCTGAATCACATAAGTGGTATTAAAACACCATCCAGTAATACCAAAAGTACCTCAATTAGCGCAACACATAAACATCCCAAGAATTCCTAACTGCCTCCACACGAGATGTTTTGTCTCTCTCTTATGAATGGAAAAAGAACGAGAGGCGAAATCGGCGGTTATAAATGATGGCGCGAAACGACACCAGCCGACCTTGATGATGTCATAGAGTTATGTTTTCATTCGCGGCTGAGCTGTGTGTACCAGAATCACGTCCAAATTAAGGACGAAACCATTAAAAATTATGTGATATTAATACGCAGTTCTGTAAATATAAACCCGATAAATATTCAGATAAGGCAGGCTTCCCGCCATTTCAAACTCAGAACAAATATTTGAAAACAAAAGAGTAATTCCAAAGTTGAAGCTGTGAACTTTAGTGAATCGATTCTTTTAATAATTTTTGAGTAAGTTGATTGAATCTTCATATTTTTGACAAAATATGTCACAATAAAATCTTAATAAAATTAACGTGGTCCAAGCACATCTGCTTTACAACTTCATTTGACATCCAACGTTGTTGATCCTCAAAATATTTGTAGCTAGTGACTTAACTTGTTTGTTACGTCGACTACTCGCAATTCAGTCTGCCAAACTGGTTCCTTATCGGTCTCGGATGATTGTCACGACCTCGAATCTCGGACCCCGGTGCAGATCATATTTAAAACTTTAACGTATGTTTTCTTTGTGATTTTTATAAGACGTTAAGCAAATATTATTTAATGCTCTTTCGCAGTAAACAGTATTCCATTAATGAGATTACGTTTTATTACGTTAAATAAAAATAAATATTTAAGTACGTAAACGTTAATAGTTCATAATTCTTCATTGTAAAAAAAATGTTTTATTGGTACCAAAACGACTCTAGTTTGACCATCAAAACAATTCAAAAGTCTTCCTTTTTGTTCCTTGTGAAGAAAATTACGTTTCATTTTACACAGACACAGATTAAAATAATCCCCCTCGCTGTTGTTCGAATATTCGATTCAAAACAGAGAATTTGCATTATGTTTTTGCGTTAAACACTAAATTCTAAATCGGACGGTGTGGCGCGCAAATAGAACACAATTCCGCGTGCTCGCAGTTGGTCTCGGCGAATGATTCATAAATTATTAAATACTCGCGCATCGTCCTATTGCCCGTGACCTCAGCACTAGTTCGGACACACTCGGCGATCATGCGTTGTTATGAGAAACTGCAGAACATTCACTGCGATAATTATAAATGACTGTAGAACCAGGTGTGTAAATGCATGATAAATAAATACATTAATCAGTATAAGAAACGTGTTCGAGTCGATGATGAGTAAACTGTAAACGGTATACATTTATTTGTAAAACGAGTTCTATTGGCTAGCCAAAGTAAATAAATTAGTAATTATCATAATGTATATTTATAGAAAACTTTTAGTCTGGATTAAATTGCTTGTAAATTTGTTTTGACACGGCAATGTAATAGGTGAAAAGATCTGATAACATTGAATAAGTTAAAAGCTCTAACGATTTTGTTTTTAATTATAATAGGTAAACCATTTAAAATAATAAATTTAAAATAATTTTAATAGTAATTAGACATAGATTAAAAAAAATGTAAATCCCAATTGAAACTAACAAGTAAACGAAAGCATATTTCAGTCACGACTGCTTCCAAGAAAAAAAATGTTTTGGACGTTCTCCAGAAATAGAACGATGACACGAATATAAAATGAACCGAATTACGAAACTAGCGAACTTTGGCATACATTTTTATAGGTCAATCCTGATGCATTTCCTTACATAATGCGACTGCAGGGGGACTATCGACCGCCCTGGCGTCGCAATGCCGCCATGTTACGTCATAACGAAATAGCGAATGCGAAAATTAGATAATACATCTTAATGCGAACGTTGACCTAAATCAGGACTTGTATGTAATCGTCTGCAGAACGACATTTTTTTTGTTTTACTGAGACGTTCTAGCTTAACGTTTCCTTAATTTTCTACTGGAAAATTACCATGGAATGTAATTTTTTTTTTTTATGCGAATAGCCTATTTTCTACTTCACATATTAGCATTATATGTAGTCTAGACTAAGGCACTCCCTTGGTAATTTTCACAGTTCAATGTCCGGGCAATTTCGCGAATAATGCCACTCGCCACAAATGCGTATACGAATTTACGCAGACACGAAATTCAGCGTTTGCAGCTGAGTTGTTATTAGTAATGTTTTAGCATGCACTGCCATTTAAATTTATGTGTTTGGCTTGAATGCCAAACTAATACGTGACCAATGGTGTTAAATAATTTTAAAAGCGATACGCTACTTTGTCGGATGACTAGACTCGTTATACTGCGTAGTTACGTCGGTACAACGCAGTAAATCTCGTAAATATTGGGTCTTTGATACGAACACAGTAATAAACCTTCTAGAGGCAAGTCTGTAGTATATTCTACACAGTGTTAAGTCCCAAGTTATTGGGGACGACGAATCTCGAATCTATGCTGCTTCTAAAGTTATCCTAATTGAAACCCCACTTAGACTTTGCTTGTAACCGACTAAGTAAAACAAAATATGTGAACAGGACAATATAATTACATTTCATAAACTTTTCTTATAGGCATTGACAAGCGATTCACACGTGACAAAAACATAAAACTGGCTCCGATTCAATAGTATTTTATCTACATCTAATTTAACTACATAATGAACGTATTTGTATTCTAGTGTATACACGCATAGCATTTGTCCTCAAGCAATTATTACAAATTACCCTTATGTACATATGCATGTTGGAACCATGAGTCATTTTGATCTCAAAGCATGAAATCATAAGAATGAACTTGTACAGTCGCCGTCAACAGCGGCTTATACGGTAAAAGGACTACATATCGAACACCATACTAAGAAAATTACTACTTTTTTTCTACCTGCACAATCCTACACGTGTGTTGAATATGTGAATCATATTTTGATTAATGTGAATTTGGAAGGAAAAAACATGCTGCGCCGACCCCAAATAGACTTGGGAAAAGGGCAAGTGGATGATGATTTTGATTAATGTGACGGCATTTAATCGTATTGTGATTTGATTAGCGGTATTTTATTAAAAATCCTATTGCAAACTCCATTCCAAAATATAAAATAGGTAATAAAAAATAGATAAATACACCCAATGGTCACATACATAGTTCTGACTCCGCACAAAGTCATGTATTGTGGGTATCAGACACTATGAGAGACTTTCGGACTCATAAACACTCAGAACCGAAACAGTTTTTGTGGACCATACGAAGATTCGTCTCGGTGCGGGGATCAATCCTTCGGCCTCTTGGCTTGCAAACTGCGCCACGAGGCTGTATAGTAGGTTATATTGTATAGTAGGAACGAAATAGTTTTACTAGGTTCCTTCAATAAAATAAATCAATAGCTGGTTGTACCTAAATATATCGGTAAACATATCTGTATAGTTATTAAGAATTATGAAGTGCAGAAGATTGACAACTCAATAGTCAATAAAAGAATAAGGTTGTAAAAAAAGGAAAAAGTCACTATATGTAGGTCAAAGAACAGCTGCTACGCATGTGTAAATGATCTCATAGTATTTTTCTGCCACAAGATTATGTAAGAAAAACAGGATATAACGTCTTTTTAATAAATATCCTTACTTTAAAATAACGAACTTTGAACCGTTTCGTTTCTGTATTTCGAACCGAGGTTTTATATTTTTTTATCTAATCTCTATTATCTTAGATAATTTAAATTGCTTAATTTTTAAGTAAATAAGCTACTATCCTTTTTTTAAGAGTGGAAAGCGCCTTTGCGCCTTGGCTAACCGTTCTGTAACTCGGGAGAGGCTTTCTAACTCGGCATACGGCACAATTTCCGCTTAAAATTAGGAACCATGCCTAACAGAATACCAACTATTAAACCTAAATTTAGATTAATAGTAATCCATGCTGCATGATATTCTAAAAGCATTTTCCTTGTGACGTTTTTGTAACTCATTCATATCTGTTAAAATTCTCTACAAAGAAAACTACATTGTGCTAAGATTGTGCTGCATAAATACATTGAAAGACGACTATTTATGTAATATAATTATTTATCCTTGAATTAATATTAACATAGGGAAATTTATTCCGTTGTTTTTTCTTGTTTCATTTCTCTACAAAATATCTTCTTATTTGTTTGTGTACCAGGGAATTATAGGCTGTAGGAGGGAGCCACGAACAAATTATACGACGAAAGACCATGAGAAGGCTGTTCAACTAATATATGTGTTTTTTATCTCTCAAAGTGTACGTGCTTGTTGTGCATTCCTTTGTTACGTAAATGGTCACATTAGTCCTTCGGTCTCATCATAGACTGATAGCCCTTTATCTAAAAATAATGACTTTATTCATAAAACCCATTAGAAACAAAACATCTTTATCCATGACGAAGTTTCTAGACTTTTGGCAAGGTTTACAGTTCCGCTGGACATAAAATATTAATATAATACACGTTATTAATTAATCTAATTTGAATTCCGTCTATTTTAATTCTGATTTAGGAGTTGAGTTGGAACCTGTGGTCGCATTTCAAGCGCACAAAGACAATGAAATATATTTAGACTGTTTTCATACATAATCCCTTTAGTCTTTCCTCCAGGGAAGAAATTGGCTTCTTTGGAATTATTATGTAATTTTTCCTTGGGCTTTTGCTACACCATTCATGAATGCACCTACCATTGCAATTAAACGTAGTCCTTATTATATTAATTTTAGTTTGGAGAATTCAAATTGCACTTAAACTTGGACTAGGTATTTTGATTACGTTAACAAAGACTGCCTGCCCGATTTAACGCGTAGATTTAAAGAAGTACTTCTTATGACGTTTGCATATTTTAAAACTTGATTTAAGGTATCTTAAAATGGACTTTTGTCGAACTAAATGTTCATAATTCTATAATAATTAATTCGCCTAAAACAATACTATTTTATTTGACGTAACAAGACAAAGAACTGTGTAGACGCAAGAATTATTATCTAAGGTTATGGTTCTCAATGCTGTGTAACTCGATGAAGCTACAGATAACCTGGAAAAGGTCGCATTGAGCCGGTCGATAAAGGTCATACTAGCCTACAGGTAGTGGAAAACTTTAGACGGCTAATAACATTTTAGTTGTAACATTTTTAAATCTCGTTAAAGGACTGTTTATTATTTTATCTTTTAAAAAACAGTTTTTTTAACAAATTAATTTTAGAGTAAATTTTGTTAAGTTCATTTTTATGTTTTTTTACTTTGAAATACATGTTCCGTCGTCATTCATCTTAAACTTTCAGCGTTTTATTCCATCTCCGACTTAACAGATTCTAATAAGATGTCTTAATTTATCTAACTGTTGATAGTTTTTTATAATATCTAAAAATTTTAACAAAACACTATAAATTCTACTATTTTTAAATACGCCGATACATGCAATTACGGTAATGCTAACACTAAAAGCTTACAAGCTACTTACAATAATTGAATGCCATATACTAGATCAAAATGAGTAATATTTATATTACCTAAATAAGAAATACTGAATAAATATAAAAATAAAAGCTTTTCAAAAGTAATACTTACAATTTTAAATGGAACCGTTTTTAAAGACGTCGGATAAATTTAAATTTTGAAAAATCTTACCTGCGATTCCGCTGAACATTTTTGATTTTTAATTTAACACTAGTTATTTAGACACGAATATTTTCACAATATTTTTTTGCACCGAGTTTGCACTGTGTTTAATCTGAGAACGTACTAGGAGCGCCGTTGCAGGCGGAGTGTGGCTCGATAGAAATACTTTCAAGGTTCTACTCAGCTAACATATTCGAACTCTTCATGCGGCTGTTATATGAACCGCAGTATTTTTATCGATGACGTCATTGCCGTATTGCGTTTTATTTTTGCTTCTGGGCTTGTGCAAAAACTTTTACGAGGCTTATTTTTACTCTACCTGTTCTAGTAGTGTTGTTATTTTAGTAATCCTAATATTGTTTTATAATATTATAAGATTTAAAGTCATTATGTTTGAATGCTCCACAACATAAAATTACTACCATGCATAAAAATATTTTACGTGTAGCAACACTTATACGTTTCTTTATACGTAATAAATTTCGAAAAAAAATGAAGAGGAATATATTCTATTTTATGATTCACGAGTGTTGTTTAATTTTTATATTATTTTATGATTTTATTTAGCACACGAAGTACAAGTAACGTAACTTCTTGTAACGTAACTTTAATTTTAAAAATATTAACTATGAATACTGAAACGAGGTTGTCGTTGCTAGGCAACCAGCACCATGACAATAAACAATCAGCTAAATAAATGCAATTTTCTTCCTTTACTCTTAAAGCACCTGCATTAAGTATATTACTGTAATGTGTATGAAATGTCGAAAGAAAACGCCAATTTTAGATTGCTCGGCTCCCCTGTAAACCTATCGTACCGCAACAAGAAAAAAGAGGACAGAAAGAATATTCGCAATCGGCCTCGATCTGCTGTAAATAATTCAAGTTTTAGTCAGGTAAATGTGTGCTTTTACACCATTCTACTAATTTTTCCTGTCTTTAAATCTTAGCAGATTGGTCATGGCCATATATTAGTCTATCCTTGCAGTTATCTTGTTATCTTAGAAAGTCTCGTATTAAATGTCATAAAAAAATGTATTATAATAATTAACTAAACCGAATTTCATAGCTTGACCGAGATAGTAAAACGAATATGAAATGAAATTAAATGTCGTATTTAAAGGCAGCAATAATGTTTTTATTACAGTACTGAAACAGTTATAAACTACTTTATAACTTTGGCTTAAATATTCTTAAATATTCATAGGTTGCCTAGTGCTATATAAGCAGCCTCAAATGAGGCAATGGAGACCGGAGTTGATCCACTTCACTTACCTAAAACATTCTTTAAGACCCCTATAGATCAGAACAACTATTTTTAAAAATAACTAGTTTACACAGAATTAATTCACATAATTTTACGTGGCCACGCTAATTAAATAAACCAATCAAGGAAAAAGTAAATTCCATGCGGCCACACTAATAAAATAGACTTATCCAGTCATTAAATTGACAAAGGTAATTATGGTGTATATGTATCTATCATCTATTCATTTCATTAGATAAGTATCAAACAAAGACTAGCTATTCCTCTGCATACTAATTATTATCTATCATTTCAGGATCCTCAAGAAAAATTCAAAAGACCCTTCTCAGCTGATACTAAGGAGCGTGGGCCATCAACCAGAAGTTATTTTAAGGCCTTCAGTGCTGAGCTTCTCCAATCATATAACAGTAGGTGTTGTATATTTTTACATATTTTATATTCTCAGCCTATCGCCATTCCCTGCATAAATAAGGCCTTACCAAATAAGCATTAACTACCAACTGGGATGTTATTTACATGTTATAAAATATTGTTGTGGTGCAAGTAGTGATATTGTTAGAGAGCCAATTTCTCAGGCATTGGAAATATTAAGTATAGTCATAAAAAGTTCAAAACACCACACTAAATATTGAGTAGTACTTATAATTCCATCCAGATACAGAATCAAATATGTCTCCGGCTGATATACAATTTTTATCAATTTAATTCTTTATTTAAACTATGCTTAAAACTTGCTTTTTAATCCTTATAATCCCCTTCTCCACAGATTCACCAATTAAAGTGGTGGCACCAACTCTAGAAATACTTGGAGAACCTAACATCTCTGAGAAATATATATTGGGGAAGGATAAAGAATTATGCAGCAATGCTTCTGATTATGGGTCTGAGGACACCTTCATTAGTCTTGGCACCAAGATAAAGGCTAAGGCGCAACTAAGTCCCAAACCCAAAGTAACGAACCCAAAGAACATTTTGAAGTACAGAAACATTGCTAGGAAATCTCGGAAGCCGATGGCAAATACAATCAACGAGGAATTTAAACAAGATTATGGGATGGAAGTTAAAATAACTGAAAGATCTCCGTCTCCTCCCAAACCTAAAAATAAATACGATGGCAATCTATCCTCCTGTAGTGGATACGAATCCTATTTTGTGCCTTTAGAAAACAATGGAGACTTAGGAAGGATTTCGCTGAGTACTAACATTGATACAGAAGTTGAACAAGCCATTGATAAATACTCACGTCGCTTAGCAGCCAGTAAACAACAGTTATCACTTGTTGAAGAAGAATCTACCCAAGATGTAGACAGTGGTCCCTCACAGAACCTTTCGAGCCTATCTCCGGAAAACTCTTTAGAAGGTCAAAAGAATAATGGGGATATTGATGATTTAACTGGAAGAAAAACTTATGTGGTCGATGATATTAAAATTGATTATGGTACAACGAAAACTGCCATACGTGAACCTCGGACATACACTCATTTTTACGATGATTTCCAAACAGATCCATACAAATGTAAACTATCTAGTACCATAATACACACAGATTCATCTTCTAAAGATTCTGGCTATCCAGATAGTGGGCCGAATGATGAAAAGTTTTATAGACAAAATTATTCCCTCCCAACGACATCTTTACTGAAGAAAACAAATGTGAACAAGACAGAAGACCAACCAAAAAGCTTAGATAGTATTTCTACAAATAGCAGTGACAAAATCTATCGTAACATAAGCAATTTGGATCAAGATAAGCAATGGGCAGAACCATTAAACCATAGTCGTTTACTTTACAAGGATTTCTTTTTAAAAAAGGAAGGGCACCTTGCAGTGCCGCCGCAGAATTCTCCAAGTAAAAGTGAAGATATTAATGCCCCTGGGAGAAGTGGAGACGCTGATACCAAAGTCGATAACATAAGTGATGATTCTGATTATCCGTCTTACCTAGTCAACAGTACTACAAAAGCGTACACTTCAAAAGTTATAGAAGATTACAAACGAGAACTGGAAACAATAAATAACTTACATGAGCTTACTCTAAAAGATATAAAAACCGATGCAATATCACCAACACCTTTGAATATTGATAAGATGTTTGACGACCATTCAATAACTGATGGTAAGCAAGAAGAGACTTTGCTTTCAAACCATGAATCAAAAAGCGATGATAGAAATAAGAACTCGTTGGACGCAAAAAAGAGAGACGTGTCTAAAATTTCTACCAAGGAATTGATTCAAAATTATTTTAAAGTGAAAGAGGGTGAGTTTAAAGGACAATTAACTAAAAATACAAGGAAGAAAACTAGCAACACTAACTCGAAAGATGACATGACTACGTTTAAGCAGGAATGGAATAATAAAACAAAAATGAACTCGCCCAAAAACATACCAGTTATTAGAAACCAAACTCAGAAAAACGTATTCACCATTCGGACTCCCCTAAGTGCAAGAATAGAAAGTGTACAAAATGACAAAGATATTGATTCCTGGATGTCACTTTCTGCTCCATCGCCCTCTATGTTAGATCTTGAAGAACCATCTATCCCTAAAGTAGAAGCAATGAAGACTGATATTGATATTATGGAAGAAAAGTTTGAAGAGAATCCATCATCTTCCCCACCTTCAATTCATTCTACAGAGAGCGACACGAAAAAAGTTAAGGAACTAAATAATAAATCGACTGTTTTTGATATATACTCAATGTTAAAAGAAATTGAAAGTTTCGGCGATAATCCAGTTACGTCAGTAGCACAAGTAGAAACTGCAAATGACAAAGTTGTTGCAGAAGAAAGATCACCTACGCCCAAAGACAATTTCATGTAAGGAATGTGTTTTAGTTATTTTTAATAATTCTGTAAATTTCATAAGTACCTACGGTATACATAAATTATAAAGTAAATTTCGTGAAAGGACATAGTATGTAACTTTCCAATTCTAAAAGAAAAGGATTTTTAGTGTTGCTTATTACTGACTCGTTAGACTTTAATTAGAGCACATGTATATTTTTTATGTTAATCATGCACATTCTAAAAAATATGAAATTTAACAGATTAATATAGAAGTCAATATGGCGACGGTTCATTTTCTATCCCTTTTCAGGGAAATATTCGAATTTTTGGAAAAAGTAGAGCAAAGCGCCAACGATGCGTTGTCGGTCGTCACGAATACAACACCTCAGACGATTCCCAAGTAAGTAATCTCTTACATAAAACATCTATTTTGAAAACGAAAACTGAACGAAGTGATACAAAACTTGTAAAATATACCCAATATTGAAAAATTTGAATACAGTTTTAAAGAATATTAATTTAACTATAAATTCTGACAGCATCTGTAAAGTTTTTGGCTAGACAATAGCTAGTGGAACGGGAACCGCGGGCTCGATCTCAACACCGAGACATGTTTGTGGCTACAAACTTTTGTTTCGTTCTGGGTGTGATCTCACAAACGCGAAAAGTTTTTTCGAAAATTCTCGTACCTTGAACAAAAGACTCGTATGTTACTGTGACTTTAAGCCTATATGGGACTGTTTGGATATTTATGTACTAAATATTGTAGGCTGGAAGGGTTGTTGAAGCTCCCACAGACGGAGCTAGCTCAGCGGCTGGTGACGGCGTCACTACAACTGGAAGAGAGATCTTGCTGCATTGCTTTACTGCAGGAGAGTCTCGCCAATCACAAGGAACAGGTGATTAAGCAATTTTAAATTATATCAGGATGCTTTAAAATTGTAATGTAATCATAAATATATTACTCATATTTAGCTCCATTACTTCTAACAATTACTATTATTAAAATATGTTTAATGTTTGTAGTCTGAGATGTTATAATAAGAAAGGAAGTCTTTTTAATGGAAAATAAATAAATAATTAAAGTGTATGTTAAAAGAAAAATATTTAACGTACATTTCCAGATGATACAAAAAGTAAGCAACCTAGAAAAGCAGTCTCAAAGAAATGTAACAAAAGTGAAGCAGGAATGTGAAGAGGCGATTAAGCGGCATCAAAGTTTCATTGACCAGGTAAATAATAAATTTGTGCTAAATCATTTCAGAGACAGCTTTTTGAAGTAAGATTTGTGTCTAAAGCTGATGAGACCACCGCGACAAAAGTTTGTGTCAACCAGTAAACAGTGAATTCTGAGTGAAAATAGATCTAGAATCTAGTAAGTCATAGACCCATTAGTGGGCGTCTTGTGTCTCATAATTTTTCTTTATAAAAGACAGAATATTAACACTCAATGAATAATCTTGAAGCTCACAATAAGAACTTTGTTTTTCTAGTTGATAAACGACAAAAAGACCCTAAACCATCGCATAGAGCAGTTGGTGGACGAGCGAAGAAGCGCCGAAGAGCGTTGGAAGCGTTCGGCACAAGTGTTAGAGGACAGATACAAGTTAGAGCTTCGTAATCAGCACGATAAAATGGTTGCTTCCCAACAGGTAATATGGTTTCGCCTAGTTTAATGTTATGTCTCTGACTGGGAAGTCGATAATTCCTTATTTTCAACTCCTCTTTTATATTTTATTCTGATTAAACTTCGTTGTGATAAATTAGGTTTCCCCAAAATTCGATGAGCGTCAGTGCTCGGTGTGAATACTGTGCGTGCCGCTGTTGATCCTGGAATACAGGAGTTAAAGCAGTTGGTGTGTTAAAATACAATGGATGTTAATGTTAAAAAAAATAAGGAGTTTGAGATTGTAATTTGTGTGTCACCGAAAACTTTGCATATACAATTTAAAATTCCTAACGTTACAAATATTAATTACAGGTAGCAAGACAACGGTGGGTGAGACAGAAGGCTGAAAAAATAAAAGTAAGTCATCCACCATTGATTAAGTAGGTACATACACTCATGCCTGTTCCTGAAGAGCTAGGGAGCGGTGCACTTCTGCATCCGTATTTGGCCAATTTTGATTCCGCCCCACGTAATAAATGGCGAACCTATTTCCCTTTTTCAGACACATTTCCAGACTTTAAACTTTTACTAAGAATTTATTAAAAGCAATAAAGCCTCACAAAATTTTATTCGACTTGAAATTGAATCCGAAACCTCTAGATAACACGACCCATTAATATTTCAGGAGCTCACAGTGAAAGGCTTAGAAGGAGAACTCCGTGAGATGGCGGACCGTCAGCAGAAAGAGATATCGGACCTGAAGATGCACCACGCAGAGCAGATGGGCAAGAGCCAAGCGAAGCACGCGCAAGAGTTGGAGGAATTGAGGCGACAGCTGGAGGAAGAGAGAGAAGTGGCACTCGTAAAAGAGAGACAGCTGGGAAGCTCGAGGTTGGTTTACAAAATTGTTTCATTTAGTATTTGGGATTCAAATTGTGTTGGCACATTTGGTGCACCGTAAAAAATACATTATTACGGAAGTTGGAGGATGATATTCTAGGACAATCTCAAAGAATTAGAGCTTACTTGATCTGTGTTTAAGTAGACTGTTTCGTAAGTCACGAAGTACAATCGTGAGCTGAAAGTCGAGTCAGATTTTCAAATCGGGCAAATCACAATGAGTACAATAATGCCTAGGCCAGAAATGTTCGCCATTATTCGCATTAAGCTCAACCTTTATTACGTTGACAAAACTTGCACAGATAAGAATTCACCACAAGGAATTGCAAATGCAAATGAAGATATATAAGGTATACAGGGTAAAAAAAAGACTAAAAATTAAAATTTTGACATTCTCCTAACAACCACATGCATTTAATAGCTATAGTTTTTAGGAAAACGTCAAAATATTATTTTTTTTCGTTTTTTTTTACCACTACAGGTCACCGTGGCTATTACTATCCTGTATGTGTATTTCCCGTCTATTTCAGGCTAGAGAAACAAATCTTAGAGTTGGAAGTGACGTACCAGGAGCAGAGGACGCGGCTGATTGCAGAAATGCGCGCGGAAAACGAACGCGTCGCCACCGAACTTGCCGAGAAGGAGAAAGTGCAGAAGGAAGAATTCGGTAAGAGAAATAAAATCTCTATGCATGAAAATCGTTGATAAAGTATTTACAAAAGGATAATATTGTATCCAAAGTCAAGATTGACTCGTGGTCTTATAGTAACGCTTGATTCTCGGGTCGGGCAAAGTATTATTAAATGTCTAGCCGTCAATAATATGCCCCGAATTTATTAAGATTGTTCCTTTAACAAATATTTTCAGAAACATGGAAAAAAGAACAGGAGAAATTGCTTGAAGAATCAAGGTCGCAATTGGATCAAGACATTGCGAAGGAGAAAGAAAAGCTAGAGGTGAGCAAATTTTATGCATTTTATCATTTACTCACGGCTTAGCTGGCATAAACATGAATTAGTCTGAAAATTGAAACCTTACGTTGCGCAGTTATTTAGGACTTTTAATACTAGAAGCTGAAAATTCTATTGAAACAGATGCTTGTTTTATCCACAAATATGTATTATCAGCGATTGTGGAAGCGAATAATCTCAAGTAGTTTCCTACACGACGCAGGACATGTTTCACAGTATCTTAGTTTATTTATTTTTATTTGCCCTAAACCCTCTCAATGGTAAAGGAGGCCCGGGCCCAGCAGACAGGACTTTCGTTGACGATGACTTAAAAACAGGACTTTTTAATTTTTCATAAATTTACATGAATTTTGTCTCCGACATGGAAGGATAAGAAAATAATCCTCCTGTAGCAAACTTACGTGGGTAAGCCGCTACTGACAAAATTTAAAAATGATTGAAGTAATACTTTCTTAGTGGTAGCCAGTGCCCAGCAATGAGACGTATATGGACTGATAATGATGATGATTGAAATGATAATCTATACAGGACCAAATGAAGCAAAAACAGAAGGACTTAGAACAGCAATTCGAGCAGTACAAGAAAGAGTACGAGGCTGAACAACAGGCGATACTGAAGAAGAAAGTGACGGAGATATCGACGCACCACAAGCAAGAGCGAGACAAAGAGATAGAACGCGCGATAGAGAGCATGGAGGCAGAGGCGCAGGCAGGGAGAAAGGAACTGCAAGAAGCTATCAGGTAAGTAAACTGGAATGAAATGAGATATAAAATTACCGGTAATTAGGAATGGTAGGTATCCTTTGCGAAGGGATTGGGAAAGGTTTTATTCTGCAACCATATGTGGCCATGTATCAGTCCCACGTAATAGGGGGCGAGCCTATTCTGTTTTTCGGTAAAAAAATACAAATTTATTACAGTTTTATGTAAGCTATCCATAGATCCGAGTTTCGATACTCACATCGGGCAGTAGTACTGAATTTTGGTTTACGAAAATTCTCAATAGCATCACAGTGTTTAAAAATATGCCAGGAAATCAACAGTTGTCTCGTCTAATAGTACCTGGGACGTGAAATCCACCTTTACCTACCCCTAAAGAGATTTTCGAATATAAATGCTCATTATGATTGTGTGACTGTATGTATAAATTAATATTCCAGAAGAAACAAGGAGCAATATGAGTTGGAGCTGAAAGAGTTGGCGGAGACGGAGCAGGCCACGTTGCGTCGGTATCAAGAGGCGCAGGCCAGGGTCCGACAAACAGAAGATAGATGTAAGTCTTAAACTAGCACATAAGTCGACAAAATTGTGTCGGCACAATTTTTATATAATATACATTTATATTTATGTTTTTACAATATTTAATTATATATGTATAATGTATATGGATTTATATTTTTAATGTAATATATATTAAACACAGGCTGATGCTATTGTAATTTTTCATCGCAGGTGCAGAATTAGAAGTAACTATATCACAACTCGAAACCCGAAACAGGCTTCTAACGGAGGTTGGTACATAATTTCCATCTGTAATTTTAAGAACTCTTAAACAGTAATATACATTTTCTCTCTGTATAAATTTAATTTGAAAATTTCCTGGCACCTTTGTACAAGTTTTACTTTGTTAAGCAAGGTTCACTAGGTCCTTTTGAGACCGCAAAGTCTCGTTCGACGCCTAATACAAGATTTATATGTTAGTTTTAGATAACTAAATAATATTTTATTTAATGTCTAGAAAAACACGCAACTCGAATCCCGTGCTGTTGAAATACGGGCGGAATGCGAGCAAACATGGCGGACGAACGTAGACAACCTCAAGAAGGAGATGGAAGACATGAAGAAAGTTCATGAGGAGCAGATGCATCAGTTGTATGCCAAGTGAGTAGTCATACCGCGGTACTAGTACTGACTTGTTCATGCTGCAAATGTGCGTTAAGATTGTGTATCGTAATACCACCTTATTTTCGATTATGCCACATACAATAAATATTCTATCTATGTTCATATTTTCGGATCTAGTTAAAAAATTGTCAATGAAAATTATGACTTGAGAGTTGAGAAGTCATTTACAAAGTTTGTAAGTCATTGTCATTTATTTACATTGGTAAAAAACAAAAGTGATAAAATAAAAAAACTCGCATCAAAAGAATTACTACTCCCACAACGCTAGCGTGGTGGACTACGGCCTAAACACTCAGTTGTAGAAGTGGCATGACCCAACAGTGGGACGTGTATGTGCTGACGATGATATCGTAGCCGCTTCTATAATTTCTTCTTCCGACCCCTGCTTAGTTTGTAAATATGCAAATGTCATAAACAATAACACGTAACCTCTTATTGACAGAGTAAAAGTAGCTGTGGCTCGCAAGGATTCCGCGATACAAGCCCTCACACGAGAATCAGCCAAGTACCAAGAGAAGGTTACTATACTAGAGCAGAAATTACAGCAGCAAAGAAAAGACTTCCTCAAACAGAAATAATTGCCAATAACATAAATAATAGTAGTAGATATAGTAACACTAACAATGTGTCACTTTTTGAATTAACGGCTTAAAATTCAAAATAAGTTTTTTGCTGTTCTGTAAGAAGCAAAGCAGTTTTCGTACGATTCGAAAGGATTAGGAATATGAATAAGAAACTTGAGCCAAAGAAGAGTGACAAAAAAGAAGCCATCACCATTCAGATATTTGAAATAATAATTTAGGTAATAGACATTCATGTGAACTTGAGGAATTTGGTTTACCTTTTTTTGGCTTATTTCCATAAAAAAGATTTTTATGTCATACTAAAAACAATGCTACATAGGAATTCGAGTATGTAAGTCGCGCAAAATTAACTGGAGCCAATTATTAAGGGTACTTTAAATTAAATGTTATTCATCGTGATATTTAAATCCGTCCAATTGTATGATTACCTATTTATTTTTAGGAAATATGGTTAGTATTTTGATCTCAAATCGTGTAGTTTTTTTCCATTTAGTTACTTATTATTGTTTATTCCCTATTTGGGAGGAATCTGTGAAATTAGAAGATCTATTGATTTTGTAATAGTAACAGTTAAAAGGAAATAATATGTAGTGGAGTGGTTTTACTGTTGCTTGCCAATAAAGTATTATTAATAATATTGGTGTTTCCTTAAATATTATAGAATTTGTAGTTGGTAAATATAATTACATGGGTTATACGACGACTATTGATTACATTTACTGAACCAATAAAACAATTATGTTCGTTTTCGAAAAATGGAAACTGTATAGTTAATATTTAATAAATCTCACTTTCCATATAAATTAAGGATACGAATGGAAATAAAATAACCAAAAAGTTTGTAATTCTAATATATATCATAATAAATGTCATATACCCAGAGGTACGTTTCTAAAGCTATAAAATCTCATATAATTAGATTTCTTATCTCTAAATATCACCAAGGGCGCCACATCTCCGTACTGCTAGATGTCCCTTGTTCGGGAGACCTCGAACTTGTGTCTGCTTCTATTCTTATTTGTACGTTGTCTATTACAGGTGCTATTCTAGGTACTGGTGGTACTTTTGGGTCCTTTTCTTGTTCTTTCGTAAGAGTAGATTGCGCTAAAGACTCTGCTGTGTGACTTATCACAGTTCTTGGTACCACAAATCTTTCAGGGTTCTCACAAACAGCCGGTATGCTTTCGGGTAATGTAAGCTTCCTTTCAGCCGCAAGAACCCTCTCAGGCACTCTTCTGAACGCCGATATTTTCTCAGGCGTGGCATCATGTGGCTTTTTCTCTGGTACAGTCTTTTCTGTGTCCAGTCTTATTAGTTTTGGTGGCGGTCCGGTCAGGTCTACTACTGGTCTTTTGAGCTTGTGTCTTATCGAGTAATCTACTGCTCTTTTAGGTGAAGCATCGATACCTATTTTGTAGTTTTCAACGTCTATCACTATTGATAAGGGTTCCATAAATTTCTTATTTCGTAAAGCTTCCTGTTTTAAAGTCTCCGGCGATATAGTTGTTGAAGAAACAGTGGCTTTTTGGGTTTCAGGACTCGAGTCTTGATCGGACGCCGATCTGCTCGGAGGAGTTGGGAATGGGAAGTTTTGGACGGGTCGTGGTGGCGTTTCTAATTCAGTAGACGAATCGCAGGCAGAATCACAGGACAATGGGCTTAAGGGCGGACTCGTCGGCTTCATAGACTTGACTAGCTGAAAAGCGCTGTGTCTCTCGTCGTCCAAACGTAACGGATCTGGGACTAGAGGCAAATAATCTGCTGGGGTATGCAGTCTGTCGATCCCAGATATACAAGAGGTCAAATGGTTGCCAAGTCGGTTTCTAAGGCCAGTGGGGACGCTAGCTAGTCTTGAGAGGTATCTTCTCACTTCTACAGCGCAATCTCCGAAGCCGGATTTGAATCGCTGCAGCACGGCGGGATCAGCTGCAATAGCTGCAGCTAATTGTTGCCGTTGTAACGTTTGTAGGTGCTTGACGGTCAGCTCGAGGATGTCAGCCTTTTCCAACTTGGAGTGACGGGCTGGCTGTAATTAAAATATTGTGGTTAATACACGACATTCTTATTGGAATCTGATTAGATTTATAGAAAGGACTACGTAAATTAGATTTTATGATACATTCCATTATTCTACTATTAAAATTGATAGTTCTAATCTCTTGCCTTTGTGATAAAATCACTGTTAAATTCTTTTACTTGATTATTTTTATAATACGTTTATTAATAAAAATGTGATACAGTATTTTACAGTTATTTATTAGAATTAAACCATCACTGCACAGTCACTTGTGAAAATGAAATATACTTTTATTTATATAAATAAATTAATTAATTTCACTTACGTCTTTGTCCGCATCCATAAGAAGGTCCTTAAGTTCGTTGAGGCAGCGATTAATACGCGCTCGTCGCTTTTTCTCCATTATCGGTTTATTTGTCTGGAAAACGAAGATATTGTTTAATTAGATTTTTTATTAACCTTTTATATCACTATTATTTTTAAATCCCGTTTCCAAAATGCTCTCCAAGTACAAAAAAGGGAACAATTGCTTGAGGAAGTTTAAACAAAATATTTTTTCATAGATTACATTCAAATTATTTAAATTTATGATGTCTTGAATAGACACTTAATTCCAAAAGATTCTATAAAATGCTATTAAACAAATATTGATCAACCAAAATTTTATATAACACTGCGACCAAAAAATTAACAAAACACTACACTTTTCAGGCACTTTAATCACATCACGAAATAATCACCTTTCTGAGTTCCGCT
Source organism: Cephonodes hylas (assembly GCA_030295005.1). Lineage (NCBI taxonomy): Eukaryota > Metazoa > Arthropoda > Insecta > Lepidoptera > Sphingidae > Cephonodes > Cephonodes hylas. The sequence continues at coordinate 2,692,961 of AP025375.1, read as the reverse complement.
TTCGACATCCCTTGGGTCGGCTCCGCAAATCCAGTTTGGGAGTCATCATCTTCACTGCAAGGCATTTCTGTAGTGTTCCTCACTTAATCCACACGTCCGCACTTTACGGCGTCTGAGCACGTTATGAGAGTAGCGGAGTCGGGAGCCCATTAAAATTGTGCCGTTTCGGGTCATCCTGTTTATGAGACGTACTGACAGAATATTGCTATCTCTTTCACTCCCGCGGGGATGTGCGCTGGGAACTGTGTCGGAATGTTTTGTTTTCGTTCCGTCTCACTCTACTAGGGAACCTGTTGTGAATGAACTGTATGGCTTGGTGGTTAGTAGGTGGAAGTAGGTTTGGGTTCAATTTTCCAGATATGTCAGTTAAAGTTGATGCTAAGTATATAGTACATGTAATTTTATTATGATTCATCACACAGACGTTAAACAAAAAATATGAAGCAAAATTAAATGTAAGAACTATAATAATTACTGTCATAATTTTATTATTTAGTTTATTACATACGAATAATTACCATTTCAAATCTTGACGATGTCACCTTTTTTAGGTATGTATTTTTTTTCTACATTAATGGTTTTTCGATTTTCTTTATAAATCTGTAAATATTGTTAACATTTTTGCAATTTCAAATCACTCTCGAAATTAAAATAAAATTTCCGTGACCATTTCAAATCGTCAAAAAAGATGTGCCAATATTAATAATTATTAATTTGCGTCGCGTAAAGCTACGTCGGCCGCCCCTTATCCTGTGTAGTATGGGAATGCAACACCGAACGCACGCACATCAACTACCGTATTAACTTTTTTCCCACCCCGCATAAACAAACCCCGTACTTTATGAATGGGCATGAAGTACCGAGTTCCCCTTCACACGCACCTTGACGAATAAACGCGTAACTTTATAGACGTCGTAGCGTAAAGGGAAGGTGGTCATAAAGTTGTGGGTTTTTTGTACTGGATTAGTTGACACTAAAACTCGGTACTTTATACGGTGGGGTGAAGTTCAGTTCTCACGGTGTGTGGGAATGCATAAAGGTGCAAAGGGTTCTGTTGTTAGTATGATACAGTGACTCTGTACCTATACGTTTCGTTTTACGCAAAAATTGCGCGATGTTTTTGATAATGTACTTTTAAATTTAATAAAATTATTTTTTGATAGATTTTAAGTGAATAATATTGCAAAATGTTTAGTTATGTAATACCAATATTTGGCTAATAAATTTTAACAATTTTGCCTATGTTGTCGGATGGTTAGGCAGTATTATATTTATTATTTACATACCCATAAATAGCAAATACCACTTCCTTCTTTCGCAGCTCTATTGTGAATTCCCTAATTGAAGAAAAACATTAATTAGCTCAGGAATCGAACCCGGGACCTCTTTAGCTCATAATAATTTTCGTTTAATGAACAGACCTTATAAGTAAAAATGGAAGTAAATTTTATTATTTGAATAAATATAAAACAACTTAATAATACTATCATAAACATTCATTATAATATCATTGAAACTATACCAAAAGCTTTTTATTCTTACTCAATGTCTAAATGAACACGATATAAACATTAAAGCGAAATAAAAACTTTATCCGACATGGCGACCTTATCCAACGGCCTTACTATGAGAAAAAAGAAAAAAACAACTAAGTCAATATAAATAGGTCATCGACACATCCAGGTGTCCTTACATACCTTCGCTTTTAATATTCAATTAGTATAACGCTTTCTCCCACGGTATCGGGCAGTTTGGACAACTTTACTCATTCACTCGAATCGTCTAAACAGCCTTCTATAAACACACATTTTGTACTACACCCTTATTTTTGTAATCGCAAAATAAACTTTGTCGAAAATTTCTTACCAAGTTATAATTGCATTCTTATAGACCTTATCTTTTCTACATAAGGTTGTAATTAGAATATAAGAGCTGTAAATAAAATGTGTGTGTAGTTAATAAAAACTCAAAAATGTACCGGAGTGTGACGATATGCCACGCAATCGCGTGAGAGCTAATGAATGATGAATAATTGGTCATATGTTGATGAGTTAACAGGGGCTGGACAGTGGGAACGAATATTTTCATACCACGTATGGTTCTGTCATTAATTTTGCCTCTGGGGCCCTCCTAATTGTTTATTCAAGCTAAAACAATACTGCTGTCCACAATTTATCTATTTTATAGCCGTGATGGCATGGGAAATGTTAAATAAACATATTACTTAAAGCTTATACCAAGAACATTAAGCTTAAGAGTTAAGTTTGTTTATTGGCTTCAACGCGCTAATCTCAGGAACTACTTGGTCTGATTTTAAAAATAATTTTAGTGTTAGACAGCCATTTATTTGTTTCGGGTCTGGGTGTTTGTGAGACCGAAAAGTCTCTCGTAGTTTCTGATACCCACGACACAAGACTCGTGTCTTAGTGTGGGGTCAGGACTATGTATGTGACTGTTGGGTGTATTTTGTTATTTGATATTTATGGAGGAAGGTTTTACTTTATATAGGTATGTATTATGACGCTACGACCAATAGGAGCAGAGCCGCAATGAAAAATTAAGTATAAAGTGTAATATCTCTCTTAAATTTCACTTCATCATTTGCTGTATGAAGTCGCTATACTTTACTAAAGGATCAGAATTTGCAAGAGCCATTGCTGTGCATCGCCATAATAAACTCGTCACTATACTGTTACCTTTTCAAAAACACGTCAAAGGTTGCACATAAGAAAGTCTTGCGACCATAACAGGGCCATCCCAAGCCATTGCTTTACAAAAAGACAATATCCATGAAATTTCCCATAGCATTTAACGCTTGACGTGTCGTGTGAACTTTTAAATGTTACAATATAAATGGCATGGACCCGTTTCCTTCCCGTCGAGATGAATGCTTACAAAAAGGAATGGGGTCGGCTTCGAAGCGCCCCTCGATTGTAAGAAATGTACCGTTTATGATTAGGTCAGTCTATTTTTTTGTAATCACGACGGAAGAGTTTAGATTAAAATCTAATATCCGCTGGGAAGTAAGGGGTTGTTATTTCTAAATATAGCTATTTTTTAAGATAACTTTTGAGGGTTTTTAAAACTATATAAAACTAGATTTTTTTAGTAAAGTTAAGTGGATTCAATATAATATTGCACGCAGTGAAAACGAATTAAAATTAATGTTTTTAAGCAATGGTTACGTTATGGATGAATGACAGAAAGTTTTACAAGATTTTTGTCCATTGTAAAAAATTTATGAAGTATGGTTGTGAACCGAGAAAAAATGGATCTATGTCACCTATAAGCGGTTCGAATGCAGTTCCTGAGGTATCCGTATGTGGTCATTAGTCTTGTGGGCGGATGTCCAATGCGGTTGTCGGTTGGACATAGGTAGTACTCTTAAAGATAAGCGCGCTAAAAATCAGTGAATTAGGAAATTAGCAAAACTAACGCCTACTAACAAAATTTCCCGGGTAAATATTTACAAACAAAAAAATTGCAACTATAAACGAAACGTGAGAAAACCTGCACACCTAAAAAGTTCTAAGGAATTTCTTAGGTGCTAGGCCACCGACCCGCACTAAGCCAGTGTGGCGGTCTAGGGCTAAAATCTCTGAGTTGCAGAGGAGTTACATTCCGAATTGTAGGACGTGTAGGGGCTGAGGAGTATGAAAAACGAAGCGTCATTCATAAGTAATCTCTTACGCTATAAAATCTGGACAATTTTTTGTACGTCCCACACGAGTTCCCACAGGAACAGGTGCTTACAAAAACAACTCCCTTTGACTATATCAACTCGTTTTTATTTAGTTGAGATGAAAAAGCCATATCCGGGGCTGGGTTTCCGGGTCGCGGCGGACGCGGGCCAAAAAAACTACTCGGATTGATGGGTAAAAATTTTAGATGTGTTTTACGTGAGAATATGGGGATAATTAGATTTTTTTAATAAGGGATTGATGCAAATTAAAAAAGTATGACTTTTGATATGAGAAGATTCACCTCCCGCGTAGACTTTTTTTAGTTCGTTATTGTTTTTGTGTAACAGGCTGATGTAGATAATTAAAGTTATTTTTTTAAATGAGATGTAAATTTTCCAAGCGAAAGGGGGGAGATGTTCTCATTGTAAAACTTGACGAAGGACTTAAAATTTTGTATGCTCGAAATATAACTAATAAAAAGTTGTAATTAAATAATAATCTTAATAGCGAACTATGAAACCTGAATAAAAAAATATGGATTTTTAGACTATGGCATGGACATAAAAACCATGAGGTCCTAACTTGTGATAGAGATTGCGGCCTGTTCAGAATTGCATCAACTTTACAGCTATTTTTCTTTCTTTTATTTGCAAAAAATCAAATAATTATGCCTATCCTTATCTCACTACAATCCTATTGATTGGTACTGTTTAAGGTAAGTATACTCGTAATAGCATAGCAAAGATGCAAGAATTACAGATATTTTACGATTCAAGGGCAAACTAGGTGTAAATATTGTAAACATCATAGATAACTTGTGATGCAGCTGTCATTTTACGCAGTAATTTTAGTCAGAAAAGGAAGGAAGCGTTTGTGTTATTGTCCGGTAGGGCAAGGGGCTTACTTGATAAAATAATACTTGAATAAATACTTGAATAAATACTGGAATAAATACTTGCATCCCAAGGTATTTAATTCGGACTCCCACACAAATATACGAGTGTCTCGTGGATATCAGAAACAACAAAAGACATTTTGGTCTCCCAAATACTTGTTCTCGCAAAATGCAAATAATCTATTATCCCGCTTCCTCTACTTTAATAATCTGGTATCTTAGACAAATTACGCTGATTAATGTGTTTATTATAAAAAAGAGCACTATCGGTCTATTGAAGATTTTTTTTTTCATTTGGGACTCATTTATAACAAAAGCATCACTTGCTATTTGTAAATTGTAGAGCATAAACTATTGGTTTATGATTCACATAGCTTCCTATTTTTTGGTTGTTTTGCTTGACGAAAATGGAATGTAATTTGAACAACAAGCACAACATTCAAAAAAATCGCGGGCTTTAATATTTCATTTATTATTATAAAATTCATAAAAATATTGGGCACGAAAAATTGAAAAACTTGACCGGATGGTAAAAGCACTGTTGTCCAAATAGTGCCCATTAGCGATATATGTACCACTTAAATAATCCTTCCAAACAAAACAAATACACCGAGTTAAAATTTCTACCACGCTAAGGTAAGTTTTTGACGTTGTTTGCAACAAACAATCCATATCTTTATACGAAAAACGATGTGCAAAATCCATTCATAAGAAATTGGGTGAAGTTAAACGGTGTGAAAACTTTAACCGCAGAATAATGAATCATAAAAATATCCTGCTTGGCATTCCCACGGTGCGGTGACAGGTGTCCGTCCTGCACCCCTACTTCCTGCACAGACGATTTTATACTTTAGTACGTCGTGTTAAAATATTTATTCTAATATGTGCGTTTTATCTAATCTGTTTACATGTAATTGATACTATTTAACTTGAGCAAATAAAACCGGAAAATTCATTTTTCATTGTGTGATTCTTTTGGAATTTTAACACATTGTCTTGGGCCATTTAGTTAAACCATATAAATACGCTTTTTTATCGATAACCTGATTCTAATATTATGCATTGAAAAACGAAAAGAGAATCTGAAGAGAAATTCGTGATGATTGGTTATAATGAAGTATGAAAATACCTTTGAAAAAGCAAAAAAAGACCAAGGTTAAATTTCAACGCCATTGAAATATCATCATAATTGAAAAAAAACTGGGACATCTTCTGCCTACGACATTTTATTCGCAACAAACATTAAACTACACTGAAAGTAGTAATAAAAATACCATAAAGTCCAAAAGCCCGAACATAATTAATCTCCGATACTGACCCTGCATAAAAAAAGCATCTTGTGGGAAATATTAGCGAAGGCATTTCTCAGTTCGCGACCAAAATCCCCCCGTAGGCGCGCACCTTGTCGGCCATCTTTTGTTGCGAGCACAAAAGGCAAGATTACCGGTCCTTTTGTTGATAAATACCACTCGAAATCATTGTGGGAGGCATTGATTTTGATACGTAAAGTTTACAGCTGATTGGATTGTTTAAAAAATTTCATCATTGTAGTAAAATTGTGTCCAAAAAATGATAAAATGACTAGGTACTAGAAGACCAATCTTCCGATTCTTTCGAATGTTTAGATTTAGATGTAGAAATCGTAACGACTGGAATAAATGAGGAGGACTGTATAAGGCGTGCGACCGGGCACATACGGTCCAGGGTTCGGTAGTCGGCACCCGAGACGGTCAAGCGACACGGGGTCTGATAACGTTCCCGAAATCGGTAACAGGTTCTCGCAAATGACGTAAATAGGGTGCCAAAATTCAGGTTAACCTACCTCCTCGAGGAAATAGACGTGATTCAGTTTATCTACTTGTAATATTATCATAAATTTATTCACAGCAGAACAAAATAAATTTGGATTTAATTTAGGATATACTTAGCTTCTTCTTCCTCGTTCCCTCACTGCTTAGGAATCACGACAGTATTACTTTGGATATCGTAGATTCTGGTTCAAAAAATAAGACCGTATTAAAAAAATAATGTTTTATAAGGAGTGTAAGTAGGTATCAGACACAACGAACGTTTGTAGTCTCACGAACATCTGAATGCCTAAAAATATATTTGTAGAACAGACAAAGTTTTATATAGAAGCTTTTCTCTCATCTCACTGAGAAGACTGAATCTATGATCTGATGTCTCCGATGTCTTTCTCGGTTGTCTAAAGATACCAATGTGATTTGGGTTTCAAAGGAATAAAGCCGATTAACAGTCTATAAGATATCGGAGGCCGTCGCTGAGGCCGCCTTTGCGAGCACTAGCCCCAAGTAAAGCTGTCTGCAAGTATCAATAACAATAATCTAATAGGAAACTATCGATGATTTTTTTTAAATAAATGCTAAAGTTGTCTTTATTCTATTGTTACGAAAGATATAGTGCATAAATAGATGTGTTATGTATGCACTCATAAAACGAACTACGCTGGCCTACTATAAGTTGGAGGACTTCACAATTTTTTTTTTCTAATAAAGAATTATGTATGCAGGTTTCCTCTCTATACTTCTATCCGACGTCAAACGCCACTGTGATGTTGATTCAGTACACCGCGTGTGTTAGTGGCCATCACGGACACAAGAGTATGTCTCATCTCAGACTGCAAGTTAAGTACTTGAAAAAAATTCACGCGTCTACCAGCAGCGGATTTACCAATATGTTTATTAGGCTCCAGCCTAGAGCGGCAAATTCGCTTTAATTTTGTCATTATTTTCATAACATATAGATGAGTAAAAAAAAAGGATTTTTAAGCCTAAAGTGGCGGAAGATTTGAATATCCTTTTAGCGGCAAATGTGTTATTCCGCCACTGATATGTAGTATGTACTAATATGTTTTTATAAGCACTTCTATAATAACCTGGGCTACTGCTACCATATTTTCTTCCCACTAAAGGAAATAATAAAATAAACCAACATTTTATTGAAGTATCAAATTTATTTGACTAACCATAAGCGATACATGTTTGAAAATTACGGACTAATCGGGCGTTTCAACGCGCAAAACAATCGATATTTCACTATATTTTTATTTGTGTACATTGTTAGACATTTCAAACTAAAATAACATAAATGCATCGACAAATGCTAAGTTGAATTGTTTTATACACTTTAATAAAAATGGTTTAGATATTTACAATAAGACAACATTAAGACTTTTTCAAAGTAATCATGTTTTAAAGTTGATTTAGTTGTGTACTTCAAATTGTTAAAAACTATTAATTTTATTGGAATACCACAATTTTTAATATTTTTCTGATATAATTGAAAACTAAACATCCCATGCTGTATATTTAAATTTCAAAATCAACTTTATACTAAAATCTTAAATTTATTGTATAAGAAAAAATGCAGCTGCCTTGTTTTATTAAATTTATAATATTAAGTAGAAAGAAAATCTTAAACATTTTTGGTAAAATTTCAATACACATTCGAAAAGATTTAATACTTATTCACCAAAAGTTGTTTTCGTTAGTCTTAATCCTGTTAAATGCTATATACCTAACATACTTCACTGGCACTAGTCTATCACAGAATTGTTTTATAGGCGCACGATAAAACACTTTAGGAAGAAGGATAAAATTAGTCAACTTTCACAAAAAATGTTGCTAAAAAGTTTTAACAGGAAAAAATTAAAACTTTTTTACGTATACATGAAACCTCCATAGAACTTTTGTATGAGTCCTTAGGGTTTATAAAAAAACATTAAAATTAGTTAAGTGACACCATTTAAAGACAACATTAAACGGTCAAGATATATTAAATTAATAAGATGGTTATGTACGCCTGTTAATAAAATATATTTCAATAAAGGCACACATTACAATAACATTCAACCAAATATCTGCAGATACAGAATATAAAATTACAGAACAAAAACATTACATTTACAAACGAGAACGCGAAATAGTTTTAAGATAAGTAGTATTTAACGAAAACATATGTAAATCTGTTGAAGGAAGAAACATGATTATGCCTTAGAGTCAGTCTATGGTTTGTTGATGGCTGTTTTGGCGGGAAAGCTATTACTAAATGCAAGTATTTGTACATACATACATAAATCTATTACACAAACTCTAGATTTTAAATATAAGTTTTGTTGTGGATGTAAGATGTTTTTAGACATCAGGATCGTGACACCCAGGCCCGAAGCATATAATTGTAGATCAATAGTCATTTATCTGGGTGTAATTACAGCTTGCGGTACTTTAATTTTGTGGTCAATTCTTGTTTTAAAATATTCAAACTTGGTGACATAACGCGTTACTTCCTTCAACAACTCATTGAAACTTTTTAAAAGAAAAATTAAATTATCATAGAGAAAAGAAAAAATAAATATAGATTCTGTAATGGCTTATATGTCCATCAAAATACTTTAAATTATTTTGGGTTAGCTTTAATACAACACGAAAATATAAAAGGTTTAAATCACTAATTTATAAGCAAATAAATTGTGTTAATTAAAATGCTTTTTAAATGCTTAAATGTGACTTAATACTAATCATATAATACAAAATTTTGATACCTAACTTCTCAAATAGACGAACTATTTAAAAATTCAGATCACTAGAGATTTCTAATCATAAATATTCAGTAAGTAGCCATACTTAAAAAATTGTTTTCCATAAAGGACTACTCCACCCACATATAAAATGGTAACATTACCATTACAAAAAAATTACATGATGTAGACTTTAACTTAAAATTTTTTTCTTATCTTTCATAAGTCAAAGAAATTGCTGATGAAAACTCACAAAAATTGTTAGTTGTTAAACTTGTTGCTTAGCTTGGTATAATAAAAATTTAAAAATATGAGTGGATAATGGAAAAGGATTAATTAGTAAGGTTTTTGAACTACAAAATATTATCTCAAATTGTTAATATTCTTAAATAAATGTTTTTTCACATGAATTACTCAATGTTAGTAATTATTGGGTGGAGATAATTTTATAAAACATTAAATCTAAAATCTAATTTCGACACTTTGGTTGTAGCCCACAGCCACATAAACAACCATATAATTAAATGTCATGGCTACTTAATATTAGTGAAATAATTATTTAAGTCACAATATTTGTTAATTTTAATGCCATTATATGAACTTTGTTATACCTAAGGTGTTATGATTGTTAATAACTTTGATGAAAAGCACCTCTTTATATCTGTACATTTTGAACAGTCTGGCATAATTTGTTGGTTGGAGCAAAATTAAAGTTTGCTCCCCAATTTTTTGGCTTGTACTGTCCTTACAATCAGGAGCCAGTGTAATCACTTACTGAGGTTGTATAAAAAATGTAACTAAACAAAGTTTATGTTACTAAAAAAGGTTATTATATCAATTGTTTGACAATAATAATGTTTATTACGATGAACAATATTGTATTAATGTCTCATGTATTTCGATTTTTTTTTATGTTCTATGTGTTATATTTTCCTTTTATACCTTACATTTGGAAGGTGTCACAACTGAGATATTTACCCAATACAGACTTTTTGTACTTGACAGTCATTAACTTTCAAAGAATTTGGAATAGTCTCTTCAATGGTTTTAAATCCAGTGCATTTAGGCAAACATTGTCTTGTGCAGTCAGTCATGGGATTCTAGACCATTTGAGACTTCTATTGTCATTTTAAAATGAAGGTTAAGTCAGCTTTTGAGTTCATTTAGGATGTGTCAAAACATCTGCCTGAATTATGACTAGACTCAAATTTGAGCCTCTTTTAACACAGAATAGTATCACTGAGGTTATTGTGTTTTTTAATAAAGGTGTATAACCTGCTTGTTGATAAGTATCATTACCATAGACAATTGTCACTTAAGTTGATGAATTTTTCATATTGAACCAGTCATCAAATTCAAAGTTATTTTACCTTTATGTTGCCAGAATTTTTCACCAACTTATATCAAACAATTAACCACAAATATTTGATTGATCACTGGGAAATTTCTATCTTTTATAAGTTCACACTACAGTTCACTATAATCACATGAGTTCACTGATTGTTGACACTGTATTATATTTCACATGGGCACGTCTGCCACGTACTCGATCCTGAAGAGTACGTCCATGAGGTCCTGTGCGTGCAGCCAGCGCCAGGGCAGGGCGCGGGGGCACGACCCCCCGGCCCCCAGCCCCACGCGGCGGGACACCGAGTACAGCACGCACACGGCGCACGCGAAACACACCACCGCGAATATTTGGAACAGACACTTCACTGAGTCCCTGCAATCAGATACTGAGACACATAAGGAGATATTTCAGAGGTAGATTCTTAGGAGGATTCGTTTTTGGAGATGATGAATGGCGTAGTGATAAAATAATAATAAAGGTAAATTTCTTAGGTGTGTAGTTCGCTAAACAGCATTAGGCCAGCGTGGTGGATAAGAGCTAAACTCTCCAAGTTGTAGAAGATGCCCGCGTCCAGCAATGGGACGTATGAAGACGTTGATGATGATTAACATGATAAACAAAAAGAAATAAAGCTTTTTATTATATTGGCAGGTCAATTGATGTGGATGAAATAAAGTTGTCGATGATTTTGAGTATCGACTAAACAAGGGAACAGTTTTGTGTTTAAATCAAACGTCATAACAATTACTTTGTTTAAAATTAAAAATTACCTACTACCCAGAGACGCATTGTCGTACTTGTACATAAAAATTGAGTTATATTATACGACTAGAAAAAATGGTCCAATTAATTGGTATTTACAGACATAATTTAACTATGCTATAAATATAAAAACCAGGAGTTTTTAAAAGAGACCTCTTAATAATAAAATAGATACTGACCAGAAGAACTTCCTGAGTGATCGTTGCGGTATCAGCGCGTCGCGTTGTGCACATTCGAAGCACGGCGTCTCCGCTTGCGTACCCACTGATACTTGATCTGGAAACCGAATTGTTATTATCAGTTAATTTATATATTCATTATTTTTGAATCAGCTTTTTCAGAGGTATGTCCTGTTTAATATAAGCTGGGGATCTTTTATACAAGATTTTTTAAATAATGTTTTTAAAGAAAACATGCGACATTTCCAATAAAAGACTTCTAAATTAACCATAATTTTTAGATGATTAAATGCATTGATAATTTATTCATTGAAAAAAAAAACACTAAATATAGTAAAAGTTTTATTAAGATGTGGTACTATCCCTTATTATTAATTGAATCCCTCTTACCGTGTTATAGTAATGAAGACTGATCAAATATTCATATGTTTTATTATAATTCCATTGCATTTTTACAAATCTATATGACTAGAAAACATGAAATACTAATTACCTAACAGCCTTCCTTTAACCCCAAAATATAAGGACTGTCCTAAAAAAATCATCTTCTATTAACCATACCTAAACATTGTAACTACATCTAAAATACACGGACAACACAACTAACTACAAACTAACCTACACTAACTCCTCACATTTACCGTCACCATACAAAATCTATAGACAAATTCCAAAGACAATTTACCACACTCCGTCTGACATTCAGTCGAGAATGTCTCACAGATCATATCGTCAATCATTTTCTTTTGTTTCGCACAAGACTCCTCTAAAACATCGATTTTAGAGTGCAATCCATCCACATAAGTTTGTAACATGTTATTCCTATCGTTTCCGTCTTGAACGAATCTTTGCAAAACGTCCAAATTCTCTTCATATCTTTGCAATTCAGATTCCATGTCTTGTAACGTTCGTCGAGATTGTTTTACGTCCTTTTCTAAGCTCGCTGTGTATTTATTAGTCTTTTCACACTCGAGACACGTCGAACTATCGTGGACGTTGTTGTTATTGTAATAAGGTTCAAAATCTGTCTGCATTGACTTTGATGTATCACTTTTGTGTGTAACTTCAAAATCGTCAGTTTGCACGCCGACAGCCACGAATGAAGTATCGATATCGGATTTTGTTTCGTTCTTTTTATCGATAAAACTAGTGATGTTTTGGCGTGATATATTACAGAAACTGAGGCGTATTTCGTCAAATAAAGACATGTTTGTGGCGCGTCCGTGGTCCTCTTTCAGTGCGTTTACGAATGACTCTTCGTCTAATATTTGGTTATCTAAAGGAATAAAACATAGCTAGAAGAACAAGCTGCTAAGGACATAACAAACGAACATGGAATATAACATTTAACGCGATGATAATAAGAACTACCATTGAATTTAAAAGTCGATAACTGTTACGATATTTTCCCATCACTAGCGATGATTATGACCTTCGAATTTTTTTACAGTTTTCATAGAGAACCTTGTGGTCAGTATTGTACTGATGTGATCAAACAATATAATAATATTTCATGAAATATTATAACTCTCATTTAGGTCCTAAAGACATCTTATCGACTCCTTCACATAGCAATAGATCCAAAGTTTTCCCTATTTATTTTTGATGTATTTTTGAATATTTGCTAGCTACCGTTAGAGAATCTGCTGTCTGCATTGAGGCTGTCGAGTGCGCTGAGCATTTGGTCCTCCGTGTAGCTGATGTCGATGGAACGGTCCATTCGCAGCTGCGTCTGGTTAGATTTGTTTAACACGTCTTTTAGCTCCATTTCTAAAAGCACCTGTGAAGGAGTATAAAGTCATGTTAGTGGTATTCGATGTTGTTAATTTATAATATATTGAAGTCCACCAACCAAAGCCAAAAACCTCCTTGTTGTAGAGAAGACCTATGCCCAGCAATAGGACTTATATGGGCTGGTAATGATGCTTTTTTTTTATCACGAGAGGAAAGCGCCTTAAGCTCCCCTGTTCGGTACCTCGGGGGAGGCCGTAAGGGGTATGTCGGGGTCACTGGCTACGCCAGCATACCGACTAAAACCTCTCGGTGACCATCACACGCATTTAGGGCGGTTTTGCGGCATCTCAGGGCCAGAAGTGCCCTAAATGGTCCGCTGCCGCCCAGCGCACCGTCCAATTTTGGACCCCTCCAAATTGGGAGGGCTTGGTATGCCCTCCACTTAATCTATTTGGACGTTCGCCTTTCGGGAACGTCCGCGACAGTTAAGATGTCACGTCCTCTGCCGCCAATCTCGGGGTTGCTATGATAGGGTACCGCCCCCGCAGTACGCCCTGCTACCCCAGTACCCCTGTTAGTCGCCTCTTACGACAGGTAGGGGATACCGTGGCGGAATTCTTACACCCCCAATCCACAGGGCGGGGACGCCAGATCAGCCGAACTCGGTCACCCGGCGTCTCCCTCTTTGCTGGTAATGATGCTGTGGTTATCCCGATTGCCACAAAGCCAATGTCTTATTGAAAGCTATCGTTCTGCGGTTTTATTACAAAACACATATTTATTACAATGAACAATGGTGAATGATTTTAAGTATTAGATACATAAGACACTTATAAAGTATATAACCAGCACTAGGTCAGCATCGTATACTGACAACATTAAAAGAACCCCCGGCCTATACCCTGATAGACAACAAACAAACCTTCTCCTTAATCATCTGCTGCATGAATTCCTCTTGGTCCTGTAGTCGTGACGTCAGATCCGCGTGTTCTGTCTTGAGGTTCTCGTTCTCTTCCAGCAGCGCGGACTGGCGAGACGCGTACATCTCGTTGATGCGGTGGCACTCATTCTTGGACTTGCTTAGGAGTTCTTGTAGGGTGAGTTTCTGTAATTACAAAAGATCATCATCAGTCTCTCTCTGCATGGGCCTCTTTTACTGTTCAGAAGGTTTAGGCAACAGTCCACTACTAGTTTAGTTCGGGTTGGCGGACTACACGTTAGAAAATTTTAGATTTTTTTTTAACATAAGATATTTGTGAATAATTCAATAGTCTTCTTCTTCTTCTTCATCAACCCATATAGGCCCACTGCTGAGCACGGGTCTCCTCTACCATTAATTCAATAGTATCTTAATTCAATTGTTTTTATTTATGTCCTTTTTACACTATTCATGACATACTATTTATCATCATTATTTTAAAGAGACGTTTCGAATACAAAATATTAATTATCCCACAAAAATCCGCGTGCTCTCGTTTTTGCAGGCTATACCAACTGCGTTACTGAGGAGTAATTCTTCGGATTCGGTCCCGCATGAATTCGATTTTTTGTGATCCGCAAATATTTTTGTGTGATTATCATCAAAAAACGGGCATCCACTAGCATTGAGAGTTGTATGAATCAGTATGATCAATTAAGATTGTTTGTGTGATCCACAAATATTTGTTTCAAGTCTCGGTTACGTGAGACCAAAAAGTCTTTCATAGTTTCTGATACCCACGACACGAGTATCTGAATATGTATGTGCCTGCTAGCTGCTAGATCTATATACTTACATCAGTTTCCAGCGAGGTGACCTGGTCTTGCAGCAGCCTGGCCTTGCGTTTGAGCCCGTCCAGGTCTCGCCTGGCGTCCTGCAGCGCGTGGTCGCTGCTACACAGGCGGTCGCAAGCCTCCTCGTAGTCCCGACGCACGTGGACTAATGTCATGTTCTCATCGCGAAGCCTTGGGGAAAATCTTTAATAATTAACATGCTGGGAATTTTTAAAAATGCTTGTTAATTTTAACTAGCAAATGGTGAAAAGAGAGCACTGTGTAGTATGGTGATCATACTATGGTCCAAAGAAGGATCGAGTGATAAGACAATCGACTTATTGTAACAATCTACGACTAGAGACATCTAGTCGTAGAGCCATGGGCGACAGCCCATGGCTAAGTTTGCAATAAGATTTTTGCCAATAAAAAAAATATCACGCACTTTATGTGGAGTAGTGAAGTCCCGCGTTTGATACCGGAGTCAGCTAAGCATAATCGACGATTTTTTTAGCCACAGCGCAAAATTTAAAACTATGTAACTACCTACTCGTTTAAATAAATAAATTATGTATGTTTTATTTCTGTATAGGTGTACGACAACGCATATTAAAATAAACCTTTCTTGACATATTCAATACGTACATATTAAGGTGGGCTCTCAGTGAGTCTCTCTCTGCAGTGAGCGTGGCCAGCGCCTCTTCATGTTGTTTGTCTGTGAAGTCTAGCTGACTGCGCAGTTGGGCCGCCATGTGAGCCTTCTCGCGCAGTTCGCACTGCAACTCTTCAAGAAGCTGGAATCCTGGTACATTGTGGGGGTAACTGAAATATTAATCTTCCGAACCTATACCTAACGTAGCCCTGCTATTGCGTTATATATGTATATCCGACTAAATGTGTCTTACTGCTGGCCACGGGCCTCTTTTACTACAAAGTCGGGTTAGGTCTTAGTCCACCTCGTTGGCCTAGTGTGGGTTGTCTATCAATGACATGGTGAGGACTATGTTTATCATAAGTATGTATCATAAGTATGGTCTTAATGTTGTGTGTAAGACGTTTTTCGAGAAAAGTTATTCTATGACTAGCGCGAGAATCTACGCCTAACTTAATTTGAAAATTATACATAAGTTATCTATGGAGAACACCTAAACACAAAACGTTTTAACAATACACTTGCAATCACTTGTAAATCTTGGTTTGCCAAGATTTGAAAGAAATTGGTCGCTACTATTGTTTTAAGTTTTGGCACTGAATATAAGCAAATAATATCATAGAAAGAGTAATTTATTGTTTTCTAAATACATATGCAAAAAAAAGAAAAAAGGTTGCAGAGTACAAAAACTATACCTTTCATTTCAAAGCGTAGTCTTAAACAAACTTGACCAAGGAGGTTTCAAAATAATTATCCACTTATGTTCCACCACTCAACATTCTAATCTGAATGCAACTAAAATATTCAAACCTATCTATATTTACGACTAAGCAGTGAAGTCATACTTTGATAAAGATCTAGATTGTACTAACACGACTATCAGGAAAACTAGGTACAAGATAAATGCCTCTTGAAATCTAGATAATTAGGTTTTAAGAGCACTCGGCACAGATGTAGTATCGTTGTATGTAAATTTGCAAAGCGCAATGACTTACCATCTGTTGATATCCCCGAGTCGGAATCTTGCGGCGTCTGGCCCGTTTTCAGGTTAAAACTGGAAAAATAGTCATGCATATAGTTTCAACGTTTCTACAGATAGTCCCAATCCCACAAGACAGATTTGACATGCCAGAAACGGTATCGTTTGAATCTCAAGGAATGGCTTGTACTTTTGTACTGTTATGACAAATTGACAATACCTCGTGAGTAAAAATGTTTACCAGTTACTAATATTGTAGGGATTTCATAAAAGTTTCGTTGGAGACGAATTTTGAGCTCTTGATTAAACATATTTTCATCTCTGTGCCCATATAAGCACAGAACACCCTGTCTGTCGACAGCCTTTCACGGACTGCGCCATAACTTGCAGACGTGTTTATTTTGGTCAACTTATAATTAAACAGAGACCAGATTGGTGGACGGAGAAAATTTATATTTTTCCCATACGTAAACAACTCTACATTTCAACAACCAGACAGTTATAGAACGTAAGCGCATTTTTAGCATTCTAATATTGATGGAAACATGGAGAGCAACAAGTTTGGCATTATAAGAAGTATCCTAAAGTGATGCTTGCAGTGCATTCTAAACATAACTATGTTAAGAAACTGTTCGTTAACAAACGTTCTAAATATTTGTTCGAAATATTGAAGGTAAGAAAGTATCGAAATCGTGTATAAACATTAGTGCACATATTTTTTATCTGTCCTGGTTAATTAATTTATAGTCAAAAATTTGGAACACATTTGCTTACATAACCACTAACCAGGACCCCCCCTCAAGTCGGCAAAAATAAACAAAGCAAAGATCCCTTCTCCTCCCTTTAGTGTTTACGTTATACTTAAATAGCCCCAAGGAGAAGTGTAAAATGCAAATACCCCACCTGAATCCTTATCGCGCAGTGCTAACACATGACCTACTTGTATAAATGCATTTTACATCAACGTACAGGACGCAAGCTGAACAAACATACATTTTATATGTTTATATTAGTATCGCAAACATGACAAACGTTTACATTGACGAGTTAAAAAATATTACGGAAAAGTTTATCCTTATTGCAAGGAAAAAAAAACGAAAAAGCTAGCTTTTGGACACCCAGGAAACTTTGTTATAATATATCGCCTACGTCCCTTCATAAAGTTCTGATTGTATCCATACCAAAAAACTTTCAAATCAATTCAGAAATTTATTCATTAAAATATTAGCAAAAGTTATAAGATCGTTAGAAGTTGTTCGAACTCTAATATTTATCCGGAAATCACCAAATGAGACGTCCATAATTCTCGCCTTATTACGGATCATTATTCTATAAGACAACCGTAACCGACACAGAACAGTATATCCCGGTTAAAGCTAGTTTATTGGCACCGTAATCCTTCTTCATCAACCCATATACGCCCACTGCTGGGTACGGGTCTCCTCTACCATTGAGAGGGTTTTAGGCCATAGTCCACCACGCTGGCCTAGTGCGGGTTGGCGGACTACACACCTAAGAAATTCCTAAGAACTTTTAGGTGTGCAGGTTTCATCACGATGTTTCCTTCACCGTTAAAGCAAGTGATAATTCAATGTGAATACACACATAACTTCGAAAAGTCAGAGGTGTGTGCCTGGGGTTCGAACCCGCGACCGCAGAGATTCTCGACCGCGCGCCTAAACCTCGAGGCCATCACTGCTTTTTTGCGTAATCCTATTATTCCTAATTAGAGTTAAGCTCTTAAGCAGCCTAAGTAGCACAACAGGAGTGACGTGTTCGTATTCCTACCTATAATTATGCTGCGTGGCCCTAACGCATGGATACGAAACATTTAAAACTCTATATACTCTTGACTGCCTCGATGCTCGCGGTACAAGCATGTGCCGTGCGATCTAAAAGTCCTGGGTTCGATTCCCGGGTTCAGAAGTGTTATTGCGTTTTTCCATAAGGAAATTCTCAGTAGGAGCATGTAGTCTGGAAATGTGCCCAAAAACGGCAATCGGCTCGCTCCCTATTACGTGGGACTGATACATACCTAGCGAAATGTGGGAGCAGAAATGCACCTCTGCCAACCCCTTTGGGGAATATAGGCCTGAGTTTATGTGTATGTATTGTATATGTGTATACTGTATGTATATTAACGCTCTGTACTTACCTCTCTTCTAAATCCACCTTCGTCTTCTGACTCTCGCTGTATTTGTGCAAAGCTTTAGCCAGTTTCGTCACGTTTATCTCAGGATTGCTCTGCTCCGGGTCCAATAATGTTCTCAGAAATGTATATTCTGACCTGTTGGACAAAGTTGAGTACGTTTTTAACAAAAAATGATTACGAATGCGGAAACAAAACGACAAAAAACGTAAATGATATTTCAAGGACAAGTTTTTTGTAATGAAAAATATATACTTTGTCTTGGTGTTGATTGTTAATATTTGGAAGCAATAGTGTCTCCTGATGCATTCAATATAATAAAATAATATTTAACTATAATAGATATATTGTTTCACTTCTTTTAACTCTTTTACAAGGCAAACATATTTCAGTTAATTTTAGTTCTTAACGTCTACAAAGTTGATATTTATGCTTAAAAAAATTCATTAAACACAAAAAAACTATTCCGAATTTATTGTTTTACATGAAATTAAAATGTTTCATCCATCATGATACATTTGTCAGTTGTATTAATTACAAAAATAGGACAACGTTGATACGCTTTACTAGTATATATGAAATGATAAAGCGAGTTTTTATTAAAAGATTAATTAAAAGAGAACCGGCGTTCATTGAACACAAAAGGGCATGTCTACGTTACGGAACAAAAATAATAGGGTCAGTGACTCCATAGGGAAAGACGATTCGTGTATATTTTCCGGGTATGGCCACTGTATAAGCTTATTATTCTTCGTAAACTATCTATGTTTTAACAGACTGCTTTGAAAATGTTTGGGGAGATGTATATAGATGTATATTCAGCAGTGGGCGTGTTTCGACAGATTATGTTGATGATAATTCTTCGTTACACTTACGACTGCAAAATTTCTAGTTTATCAATTTCATATAACTCGCCATAACTGTATCGTTCTATACAAATAAGCAAAACAAAACACTATAGACGCAAAGCAGGTAATATATTATGTAAATTTTAATTATATATTATACAGCAATAATGAGTACTCTTCAACTGGTCGATTCATAATAATGCATTCCACAATAACACTTTTCAGAATTGATAAGTACAATTTGAATCATAATGTGTTTACAATTCTTGAAAAGAGCTTGACTTTAATAAATACATTTACGAACAACTCATGCCTTGCTTTTAAACCCTAATTTAATGAGCCAGGCATCTGTTATAACAGTCTGCCGGAAAATTAACGACAATCCGTGTTTTTACTGAGAATCCGTCAAATATCACTTATCCGGTTCCGGGAATCTAAACCAGGATTGATAGACAAATCGCTCTGCAGAACCAAAGTTACAGAATCTACAGTCTTTTCAACAAATGCTAATAGAATAGATGTAGACATTTATATTTCAACATTCAACGCTTTAAGAGACTTAAAGCCTTTGACAACACTTGATACTCCAAGAAAAAAGGTGCATTTTTCTAGTGGCTTGGGTAGACTAGTGTGGTACATACACTTACAATACAAATACTTGTGTAAAACATTAAAAATTTGTTACGTCCAATAATTAAAAAACTCAAATTACGTTCCACAATTCCTGCATCCAGAAAACATCAAAACTATAAATAGTTTGATCATAAATGAACTGTTTACATTGGAACAAGGATGTTAAAACTATTATGTTACGTACGCCGTCTTTACAACTTTGGCTAGTTTTAATCTCTTTTTCTACGAGCACTAAACATTTTTCTTAGTTACTTTGACTGTATTTTCTAAGGGGTTGACAGAGATTTATTTATGAGTCCACTTTCTGCCAACTGTATTAGGATTTTTAGTGCATATTTACAGTCTGTTATTTCTAATTTTTTATCAAAACTCGGACTAGCCTAGAAATATCTAATTGGTGCGTGTCGATCATATTGTTTAAATTTCTTATATGCTGTCTAATAATATCCTTACACTGCGATTTATATATCATAAAACATAAATTATAATAATTTCTTAGGTGTGTAGTCGGCCAACCCGCACTAGGCCAGCATGGTGGACTATGGCCTAAACCCTCTCAATGGTTGAGGAGACCCGTGCTTAGCAATGGGCGTATATGGGTTGATGAAGAAGAAGAAATTATAATAACATTTTAGAAACAAATATTGTGTTGTGTCAAGAAAACTAGATAAAACTAGGACCTTTCTACTCAGAAGCATCTTCCAAGACACACAGAAAATTGTTTTTGAGACATTGTATTAATAAATGCTTCTTAAAACTGCCTTACAGACACAAACATATTGTTCTATTTGAAAACCAACATTTAAAGTCATACAACATTGTTTTGGATTAAATAACTGATTAAAATGATCAGAGGTGCAGATGGAAACCAGATGTTATTGAATCAACTTGTTTATATTCATACATTTGCAGTCAGACATGTCTTATTTCGATATGGATTTATTCAAGGCAAATGTTGTAATAAATAGATGCATTTGAGTGATACACAAAAAAGCTATAGATTGGATGGATTTTTACCATTTCTTGCATATGATTCTCTTTTTTGATGCCCACTATACATTTCAGAAACATACAGTATTAGCTTTTTATAAATGAATAGACAAAACAGACACATACATAGTTCTGAGCCCACACTAGTACACAACTCTTGTGTGATGAGAATTAGAACATACAAGAGACATTTCGTTATTACAAACATCCGAGCTAAAAGCATTTTTTTTTGTGAATCACACAGACATTTTTCTTAGTGTGGAGATCAAAAATTTGAGTTCTCTTCTCGAATAATGGACTGAATATCGTAAAGTGAATCTTTTCTACACTATTACCCTAAAGAGTGATAGAGATGCATTCCTTTAACTAGTTTTCACTCACAATTTTTAAATGTTTATGTTATATAAACATTAAATTCATGGATAAAATATTACAGTAATAATGGATTCATTTCATGTCATATTAAAAATATGACACTCAAACTTAGTTCCATGCTAGTATCACTAAAATTATGGCAGATAAACCCCAAATAACAAAAGCCTAATATCACTGTTTCCTTTTGGGTGTGGAAGCATAGTATATATAACACAATACCACTTACACATAATCTCCTAAAATTACAGTAAGTAACAAAAATGATTACTTAATTGTAACCGTTAAAAGGTCAAGTTAGATAAGAGAGGTCATTTTCATAAGCCCTATCAACGCTATTCTAATTCCAAATGAAAAAACAATAAATTTTTAATTATTTGTCCTGTTTATAAGCAGACATTCAGTTTCTAGTCCATTTATATGGCATTTACTATGTCCCAAATGCCGGTGCACTTTTCTAATAGAGGATAAAGTTTTATAACACTTTATTTTTGGATCAAGCTTACAGGATCCCTCAGCTAAGCTTGTGTCTGTCTTGTATAGACTATAGAAATGTGTAGACTTTATGCCAAAGACATTCTCTTTTAAGTTTCAGTAATCCTGCACTAGGCCAGATTTATAGACTTAAATTATAAGGAATTAACTTATTTGGAGTTTAGCTGCTATGTGTTATTTTGTAAGTACAAATCGATGGCTCCAATGAACACTCCTCTAACTCAAAATTCGGAAAATGTTCATTGGAGCCATCGAAATAATTTTTGATATTTTTTACACATCTTTACCCTACAAAAAAATGACCATTAAATATAATTACTATTCCAGACACGTTATAGCCTACCTTCCAAGTATGTGTTATGGCTTTTTCAATGTCATTTTAGATTTTACACAGCATACTAATAGAATTTAGATGTTTTGAGAACTGGTAAATGAATTAGACACACTTCATAGTAGATTAGTGGAGATAATTATAGATATATAAATATACCATGAGTAATAAAAACGATGAACAGTTACTATCATGGTATTAAAAAACTATTAGACGAAAAAAGTATGAAGGAAATATTTCAATATTAAAATTGTGTACACAAAAAAATTCAAGCTTTGAACAGTAACCAAGAAAAGCCGGCTACTTTTAAACAATATTAAATATTTGTTTATTTCAAAATACAGATACATATCGGCACTTACTTGTTAGTTTTGACGAAAGGCGAAAATTTATCCATTAATGCTTCAACGCGTAGCGCGCCGGTACTTTGTGCACCACAATAATCAAATATTTGGAGTGCCGTCACGTAGTACTCTGGAAAACAACTCTATAATTAGTTAAAATTGAAATATGTAGCACACCAACGCGGCGTTGTAATAATAACTTTGTAAATACCATCAGTGCTTTCAGACTCCCTGGACAAATTCATCGTCACCACTTGAAACTCACTTCACAATTAATATTAACTGTTTTAAGCCTATTACGCGTGTATTATATCATGCATGTGCGTTAACCGTCACAACTGTTTGTTTTTAACAAGCTAAATAAATTCGTTAGTCGTTACGCTAGAGCGGAATACATAAATAGTCGGCCAATAAAACCGTTTCAACGGAGTTAGGGTTTGACTACCGCTCTATCCAACTTGGATATCGATTGTTAATCTATCATCGATATCATTGTGACACTGTCAGAAAAATAACAAAAAATAAAAATAAATAATTTTTAGACACAGAAATTAATCGTAAAAAAAATCTTTGTGATAACACCTTATAAAACTAAACTTCTAATTTTGAAAAATATTTTATCTCTATAACTATAGCATTAATAAAATGTTCCGGAAAGTGAATGGATTATCATCAAGGTGTTTAATGATTATATATTTAATAGAATGTCTTATTTTTATAAAACGTGATATGTTTTTCATGAAGTAATTTTATTTATAAATTAAAACAGAAAATCGCAACATTAGCATTACTTTAATAAGTAACTGGTTTCTAAATTTGTGAAATAAAATATCGAAAAAAACACAAATCGATATAATTAATCAAATTTCAATCATAATTCCATCCCTAACAAAAAATAACTAGCTCAAATGAACCCAAATACTTATGAGTTGGGGATTCTTGATTCATTTACTTTCATATTTATTTTTATGATTAAATGTGAATTGTAAAAAATGATATCGATATAATTGATGCTGCATTTACGGACAACACTATAGTAACAGTTAGTGCACTTGGATGTTTCTTCAAAAAAGCGTTCGGATACTCACTGTGCTTGAAAAAGCCAAAAAAGAAATATTGATTTTACGAATAGTTGTTATTGCAGTATTTTTTTGATTGAAATATGGCTAAGAATCTAAATTTCCTATTAATATATTTTGAATAATTATTGTTTATTCTTATTTAGGAGTTTTTGGGTAAAAACAAGTTTATTATAATTTACAAATCATACTTTATTGTAAACAAGACTAACAAAATACAATTCTTAATATAACTATTACAAATTAAATACAGCCGATCATCGTTCTCTTAGGACATCCAGAATTTCCCTCAGTCCACTGTGCACCTTCAATACTGCTAATTTAGTTTCCAGCATTGTGAAGTCGCTCAACTCAATCTGAAATTAACACGAACTCATTTTAAACAGAAATCTTAGAAATGGAACAAGGCGGAGGTTTAAATGTCAAATCATAATCTCAGCCACAGCTGTAAACTTGTCGTGTTATATCGGTTTAAAAAAAAAGTATTTCTAAAATTAAAATATCTAAATATTTGCAGATACCTTACCCCATCAGGAGGATCTCTTTCCCTCGGAGGAAATCTTCCGTACATTCTTTCGCATATTGCACAGAGCCCACACCATGTACGAAATTTTATAGTGTCAGCTATGATCTGAGAACAAAAGAAAAGCCTTTCATTATACAGCGAAACATTTGTTCAGAATTAAAAGATTTAATAAGTTCAGTAAATATTAATAGACAAGAAATCATCATAGTCTTTCCCCTTGTTAAAGGCGATTTAAAGAGGTATTCGAGATTATTGGTCTTACTTCTATGGTCGAAAATTGTATGCCAAAATGATTTCAAGGTTTTAAGGTGATATTCCGCCTTATTTTCATTAATATTTGCCATTTTATATAAACTTCATGCCTGCCACCGTGGAGTCTGGACAGTGAATATGATAAAAATGAACTACAAAAAATTGCCACATATTTTAAAAATTGACTGCGTCGTGGTCTCAGGTTCCTTTATAGGGCTAAGTTTTAATGGGTTTTCCGTTATAGAATTATCAGTAGCAATTAATACGTCATTGTGCCTTAATAACGGCTAAAGTCCCAACCTCTATTACGAAAACAACATTGGCAAAATTATAATCAGTAGATACTTTTTCGAGGAATACCAACGTGATTTCGTATGTATGTATGTATGTACGTACGATGTATGAATGTGTGTATATTTTAACAATTTGTACCATTACCTCTCGACCATCACCACTTTCAGATATTGAGTTTTTTGTACATCCGTAGTCTATTAGAGTCAACTTGATTTCGTCAGGAATATTCTCTTCTTCTTCGTACCTGTCCCACTCCATAGTATCTTTGAATTGGTTCGCTTGCTCATTGGAAAGAATGCCACCCATCATCAAAGATAAGCCTTCTTGTATGTCCTTTAAATGTATTTCACAAAGTTAGCCAAGAACAGGAAATATATTGAAGCGCTAGTAAAACTACTATTTTATATAAAGTTTATCCTAGCCGTAAAATTGTGAATAGGCCCCCCTAAGTAGGCGCTAATAATTAATCCAACTCTTGAGCAGCCATCATCCTTCCATTACCCGCCATCTTTCTCAAGTCGTCGGACCATCGTGCTGCAGGCCGTCCCACACTCCGGTCTCTACCAACTACAATACTTTTCTGCTCCAAATACTGGTTGATTAAAAAAATAAGACGATCTATGAAATAGTTACTTACTCATAATTAAATCTAGAATATATACTCAGCCTATTGCCGTCCACTGCTGAACGTAGGCCTCCCCAAGTAAGCGCCAACCATCCCGGTCCTGAGCGGCCCTCATCCATCCAATCTAGAATGGCCTACCTTTATTGGCATTCGGTAGCCATCCGGGCAGAATTTTCGCAGCACTGTGAGATATAGCAACTGTTTAGATTTCTTGATGGTGACAAATCGTGCCGCGTAATTCATTGGTGTCAACGCTGTAAAAATAAAAGAATATTTAATGGATACAATAAAACTCACGCTCGCATGGCTAAGATAGTAAGTAGAAGAGCGATGAAAAATAAAATAAACATGTAGTTAAAAAAGTAAAAACAAAATTCTACTAACTACTACTACTAAAAACTATTAAAATTCACAATTTCTCCGGTTAATTTTCCTAAATATTCCTTAGCGACCACATCTATCCAAGAACTGAATTAGGTTCACCCCATATTATGGGTATATTAAGCTTTCTTTTAATATAAACCTTTTCCACGTCTACTTTTACTATGTTAGAATATGCATCTGGTCCCTATTATGGGTTTATTAAGCTTTTTTTTAATATAAACCTCTACCACTTCTATTCTTACTATAAAAGAATACCCAACACTTTGGCCCAGATAAACTCACTCTCCAAGGCATTGGAGTCGATCGGCAGCGAGAACTGCGCGTTTTGCCTGGAGAAAACCCTGGGCACGTGCAGCCAGTCGCCCAGGCTCACCGCGGGAACCTTTAGCTCTTTCATCAGGGCCTGCATCTCTTGTCCGTATGGACGCGCGGGCCGAGTTCGTAACGCCTCTTCTAGGACATAGCGGCGCTGAAAATTTTATGTAGATTTGTTGTGGAATCTTTATAATATTGCAAATGAATATACTTAGTTTTGAGTCAACAAATAATAATATGTCAGTGCCCAGTGGAGCATATTATAAAGTTGACAATACTTTATATAAATAAATAAATACCACAGAATTGTTTTTGAAGTTATGCGTGCATCAGAATAGTATACATGTATACCTGTTGAAGACAAAGTATTGAAAGATTTCTTTATGAACTTAGAGTTTGAGATAAACATAAAATAATTGCGTAGATGTTTATTATCACATGTCATTGATAAATAATTACTAATTAATTATTACTACTTTTTACCTTTACATCAAATTCGGTTTCAATAGCTTCCTCATCAACTTCTCTATGTAAATATTTCAAAATGTCATCGTCTAGGAAAGAATCAGTCTTCTTGGCTACTCCGGATTTTATCACCGGTAGAACTACTATGTCGTCGTCTGCCGGAGGCGCGATAGACCCCCGAGAACTTGGATTTTGGGAGTCCGTTCCAATACCTGCAATCTGAAATAAAAGAAGGGAATCTCAGGACTTGATGTTCTTTTATAATCATCATCATCATTATCAGCCAATAGTGGTCCACTGCTGGACATAGGCCTCCCCCAATGACTTCCACTGGGAACGGTCGGAAGCTTTTTTTATTTCATAATATTTTTATAAAATTATTCTATTTGGCGAAGGCATCGTTGGTTTGGCGACATTAATAATTTATTAGAGAATGTCATGCTAGGTATTAAGTCCACCTATACAAACTTTGTATGAAGTGTAAATAAATATAATTATTGTGCCGCATGCTTTCAAGATCTTAAAATGGATTGATTAACAAACTGATTGGGGGCTTGAGGAGATTACTCAGTACAAATATACTATGAAAATTCGCCAGTAAACGGAATTCGTGAAAATACTACACCGATAGTCGCAGTTTCAGATCAAATGCTCTTAACTCTTATTAATGAATCGTTGTACATTTAAAACAGTGAAAAAGCATAACGTAAGGAACCTTTTTGGAGTTCTACGTACTTGCGTTTCTGGATCCTGTTGTGTTTGCGCTGCCAGGCCTGCCGATGTAAGCCTATCACTTCCACCCTGACGGCCCTTGCGTCTTCGCTTACCGCGCCTTCTGATCTCGCCTCCTGTTATGTAAGAAAATACTAAATTTCTGACTAAACTTCTTTCAAAGGTATTTAGTGTGGCAGTGAACTGCGAGGTGTAATCTTCTTGTAGTAATACATCTACTACTTTAAAGATGAAATTATAAGTACTAGGATAGTATGTGTGTATAATTTTGATATTAAATATTACTTGTGTCGAACCATAAGTTTTACCTACTACTAACTTACCTTCATCTCCTCCACCACGTCCAGTCTCATTACCATCGTCTTTGTCTCCTTTTGAACGCTGTGATACCGAAGTGTCCCCTTTGGTCTTAGGTTTGGGCGGTTTACCAAGATTCAGCGCTTTCAGCTGATTCTGTAAGGGCAAAATACAAAAATTAAGCATATATTTTTTCATTTAACAACGGCTTAAGAAGAATATAAAAGTTCTGTAATAAATATAAACGGGTTAGAGTACATAAATATTCCCTAAACCTAAAAATGTATTAACCGGCCAATTCGATTAAATAAATCAATATAGAATGAATAAATGTTATCATACCTATTAAAATAAGACCTCATTTCTCTTCCTAGACGTTATTCAAGACCGTAAGAAAATTTGTTACAAACTACATCAAACAAAAACCCGACCATGGGAAACAAAAAACAAAGGAAGCAATTTTATTACAAAATAAAAATATGAAGGTTACCCAACAATACCTCAAGTGTTTTGAAAAACTCATCGCAATTATAGAATAACGGCTTTTCAAGTTTTGTGAATTTTCCTGCGACTATTCCGCTCGGTAGTTTCATTCGTTTCCTTTGCCCTACAGCGCCCCAAGCTGTCATCGAGAATACAATATTGGAGCCGCTCCTTTTCCTTTTTTTCGGTGAATAATTAATGACGATTTTAGTCAAATGCATCAATTCACAGTCGCAATTAGAGGAAGGTACTACTGGCGAGAGTTTTAACGGCCTTCGCTTCATTCTCTTCGGTTTTATCGTGATTAAATTATCAACAGTTTTAAAAACACTTTTTTCTTTCGCTTTCTTATCAAAAACGCCATCTTTTTTCATTGGCAATAATTTAGTTTTCGATATTATGAACGGCAGCATGCTTCGGTACTAACACCGATACTGGTCCAAAGCTAATTGAGAAATATGTCCTATGCTTTTAATTCCACGGGGTAACGTTATCGAAGTAACGTCAGCATAACTATCGATTTTGCTTGCGATAAGTGAAATTGATGATGTTTTAATGCGTGAGTAATTTTTCGAGATGGAAAAATACTATAAATTATGATAAAAGCCGCAACTTTTATCATTAAAACACGGTTAATTTATGTTCAACTTGATCCAGCAAAAGCCATTATTTCATACCTTTAGTAATAATGCAGACCTAAGTACTTTTTTTATTGTCTATACAAAACTCAATACGTACCACTGGTGTGCATTGGTTCTATTTATTATATCGAAATCCCTTAAAAGTTATTAGTAAGTTAAGTACGATTTGATGGACTTCAGAATAATAAAATTAGATAGATTGAGGAACCTATCGTATTAAATTCTTTCGTTCGTTAATGATTTTTTCTAGAGAAAAGTTGAGAAAATCTGTAGTCTTAACACGAGCTCACCTTTCTTGCAGTCCTTACACTAGGTGACTCCTTCATCGGTAAAGTTCTCTTCGACAGCACTAAAGGGGAGGCCAATGGAGGCAACTGTTCACATTGGCCCGTCGCAAGTCGGTTGTGAGCTCCGTCCGAGAGGTTCAAAGAGGGTAGTGTCGATCTATCGTTGATGGGACTCGTGTTGACACCTCCTGTCGTTTCTGAGGTGGAGTATCCGTGGTAGTATAATGTTTCCTGCAATATCAAATTGAAAGATTATTTTTATATATTAGATATGTTGTGGTAGGATTAAATGCAGCCTCATCAGTAATTCATCTAGGAACCAATTTAAAAGGAACCAAGTTGGTTTCTTACTATGCTATCCTTGTTTGTCTAGACTCTAGACAAACAAAGATAGCGTTATATTTGTTAAAATCAAGTGACCTTAGATTCTCGGCGTCATGAAGATACATTTTTAAGTGTGGTAAGTCAAAATTCTGGAGTGTAAATCTCTTTAGATAAAAACATTACCTGACTGTGACTCCTTCTTAAATCTAAAACGATGGCGGTCCTCTGATGAGGCTGATCGGGAGTGAGACATCTCCTGGAGCCTCTAGATTTGCCACTTGCTAGCGTTGGCGCTGGAGTCAGCGGTCGGGAATCTGTTTCCGTGTACCTGGAATATTAAATTATTATTTACTAGCTGTCAGTCGCTTTTTCACGCGCATTAATTTAGGATAGTAATTACATCCATGCGATATCTTGTGAATCAAAGGTCAAGATGTAAAATAATAAGTCATTACTTACATAGATATCAATATTGAGATTTATGTTATCCACAAGAGTTTATTTAAATGAAAGGTGATATAATGAGAACGAACCCCTAGTTTATTATCATCTGCATTATCATTGTCATCATCAGGGCACAAACGTTCCTCAACTGAGCACGATGTTCCTCTTCAACTGGGAGAGCTTAGCTTTAGGCCAAAATTTACCTAAATTAGAACCTAGTGGGACAACACACCTAAGAATTTCCTACGAACTTCTAAGCTTGTAGGTTTCCTGAAGATGTTTTCCTTCACAGAAAAATATGAGATAATTCATACGAATCATAACCCGTGACCGCTAAGATTTTAACTCAACCACACCTCATAAACCTCGAGGCCATAACGGCTTATAATAAAACAAACAGTATATAAAAATACCTTCTAAACATTTCCTCTGTGACAATATCATGCGGTGTCCTTATCTTTTCTTTGTCAGGGCCATTCAATTCTTGGAACTTCGACAAATCCTCTTGGAAGTAGTGACCTCTGCCTTCTAGCATCTGGAATGAATTTCTATAATCAATCATTGTATAAAACTTTATATTCCTAAAAGGGTTGGCATAGCATAGCATAGCCATAGCATATCTGCATCCACATTTCATCTATATTTTTTATAAAAGGTATAAAAACTTTAGCTATTGACGTTTATCAGTCATACTTCTAGAGTTACTTTCATTTCCCAACGGAGAAACCGATAACCTTTTACCCGACCCGAGAATAAAACCGTGGCCATACAATCAAGACAATGTAGTCTAGGAGTCTAGGAGCCTTATCAGTGTATTTTTATTAGATTGTTGAGCAATTCATTGATAAAAATTCTATGAATTAGTCATGATATAGTATGGTTAATAAGAGAAATAAATAAGTGTAACTGACAATCTGTGGTCTTTTGTCTTCAAAAATTACAAGAGCCTATTCGGTCACAGTAACACCCGATTTTTTTTTAAATCACACGAACATTGTCTCAATATAGGAATCGAACCCGCGAGCTCTCGATCAGTAGGGTCATTTCTAACCAACTGCGGAGACGAACCACAAATAACGAAACATTTTAATGTCGTCACTGCGATTATAAAATAAGAAAATAAAAAACAGATCGTATGCGGTACGTGTCTCCACTAATGTTCCATTCAATTATGCTATTAAATTTGAGTGAATAAATTATACTCTTATATTCGTGCCAAAAACAATTACTCACTGCACATTTGTAATACGAACGGTATAAATTAATTGAGTTAAATAGCATATTATTGTCAACAAGAACATTATAATGAGTGGACATGTGAGCTCAATATTTTAGTGACACGAATAAAGTTAGTTGTTTTGATATTTTCTTAAAACGTAATGTTGGCTGATATTGTTTGATAATATGGAGAAAACATAAATAGCTTTCAGCTGATACAAAGATTGAAAACGATTATAGTGAATAGAAAATGTCATAAAAAAAACTCAACAGTGACGTCTTTATATCATCACATTATAACCAATAGAACCTGATTAGTAATTTAAAACGTAGCTTTAATGCGAAAATAATTCATTATTTATTTATTTTACTTCAATATACACGGTTTACACCACTTACATACATTGAAGAACTCTATAAAATCTACATTATATATAAATTTAAAATAAAATAAAAAATATCGCACAAAAACAAACAAAACAAACTATAGTAAAACAGAAACAAACATAAAATCGTAAAAACCTAAGTAACACTTTCACAATATTTTAGACAAGTGTATGTTATTCATGATGCATCCTACATAGCGGGCAGCAAATAGTCTGTTTTACAAGTTTTTTATAAATATCACAATCTCACCCAGTTATCTTTGACACGTTTCACGTATTCCTTAGCCTCGGTATCTGCCGGGTGGTTGCAAAGAACTGAACAGCCATGTGGAAACGGATTGTACAGTCCAGCGTAAGGTCGCAGCATAAACGGAGCTGGTGTGACGTCGCATCGCAGTTCCAAGTTGCTCTGAAACAATTTAACCATTTAGACATGACATTCAATACGATTTAAAGAGTAGGTATAATTCAGTCTTTTTCAAACCTTTCAAGGAAGAATCGTGCTTCTAAGACGTTAAATTATCTACAGAGATCGTTTTGCTGTCATCAGCCTATTTAAGACACACTGCTGGGTACGACCCTCCTTTATCATTGAGAGGGTTTAGGCCTTAGTCCCCCATGCTGGCCTAGTGCGGGTTGGTGGACCTCGACAGTTTCTGGTCTCCGAGTTATGTATCTAGCACATTGTGATTAATGGACTATTCTAGTAAGCTCAGTGTTTTAGGTATTTATATCTGACTTAGAATTTTGTCTTATTGATTTGTATTACATGTCTGCTAAAAGAACATAACAAATACTAGTAGACAAACTTACAAAGAAAGACGGTAGCTCAATCGCTTCTTATTAGTCACTCTAGAAGATTTTAGAAAGTATAAGGTCCAACGAATAAAAAATTTTGAAGGTGATGTTGGAATAAAAGTTTCAAATAAAGATCTCTTTTTCATCTGAATTATTTTTTTTTATTTCCTAAGGCTATCTTAGAAATTACAGAAACTAAAGTGTGTAGAAAGTTTGTTTATCTACCAACCTTTTGCACTGTTAAAAGAGGTTTTGGAGAAACACTTGCTAACAACCCAGTGTTGCTGGTCAGACCCATTTTTATCCGAGTTTATTATTCTCTCGTCTTCTGACAGTATTAAAGTATTATCCGCTTTATTGATCAATCTGTCGCTTAGTGACTCACGTTTGTAAATATCAACATAATAAACCAATGTAAACATACTCTTCTAAACACATTCAACTTCTTAATGAACCATTATGATTGTCAATCAGTTTTTAGGAATTAAAAAGAAGAAGTAACTACAGAGGAGGTTGTATAGGTAGTAAGCACCTATAAATTTAGTATTGTTTTTTGTTCAACTGAACTGAAATAAAAATCTTGTTTGGTGCCCATGTTTAAAAAAGTACCAGAGACTTTTTGGCCTCGTAAAACCCCTTATCGAAAGCAAATATTTATGGATCACACATTTTTCTTGAAGCGTGGATCGAACTGGCGAGATTAAATTTGAGAATACCTGGAACATTAAAAAAGGAATCGGTAGAAGATAAGTGTAAGACTGTGATGACTTCAATGACTTAGTTTACATCTCTCCCTCCTTGTATGAATGAACATGGGAAGGTTCACAGCTTTTCTCTTTTTTTAAATCGTATGGTCGACTGCATGCGTAGGTACACAGTTTACAGTTAATGGTGTTATTCAGTTTTCTTTCAAACAATTGGGCGACTATAGTATTACTTTTAGTTAACCTGTTTCTCTCGATTGTACGCCGCAAAAGTAAACCACGAAACCATCATGACAGTCGAACGGCATCGGACTTTCAATTGTATTATCATGTTCTTAGTAATTTTTTTTTGCATCAATAACAACAGAACAATGATAGTTAAATATGCAAAAAGTGAGGGAAAAATATAAATTTTGTATTTTACTGTTAGCATATGAATTTGCAGATTAGTTTAGTGATGTTATTAAGAGGCAGTAATCAACTTATTAATATAAACATATCCGCCTATTTGTGAAATAGCATATCGATGACAGGTAGAACTAAACTCATAAGTTAATTGTGTAAAATTATTTGTGTCTCAATATGTCTTAAATATCTCTTAAAATGGAGTTTACATTAATTATATTAATTTGAATTTTATCGTTGGTTTAAGTCCTGATGGCCCTATTTCTCCGGCTTCATCTTTCAAGAAGTTGTATTATTTTATAGCGACTTATGTATGTTTATAGCAAATTTTCCAAAATAATTGGTTCTTAGCGGTAACACAGAAATTAATTTCCTATTAATATTATTACGTTATGAATGGTTATTATGTTACGTTATGAATGGCTATATGTTAGTTTGTGGCACTTAATGTTTATTTGACAACTTCCTCGTAGATGTGAATATTTTATGAGCTTGACACTGACCTCAGCGTAGCCGCGATTAGATTACTTCAAGTACTTGAAAATAATGTTAATATTTGATAATTAAATAAATAATTATACATCCACTTCAATGACTACATTGTTGTAGGATATATTTTTTTGTTGACAAACAGAAGTCAGTGACCGTATTAAAGTCTCGTGGTACAAATATATGCCACGGGATGTAGAGATCTCAGGTTCGATCCCGGTTCATAAAATATTTTGCAGGTTTTTAAACATCTACTATAAGATTTGTCTATATTTATCAGTGTAAAAAGTTTTCACATTAAGAAATAAATAGCTGTGGGAATTGGAGATTAAAATCCATGACCTTGAACAAAAACAAAAAAGGTGATTTTTTCACATATATTATTCAAAAAAATTTACACAAAAGCACTAAGACATCCATTTAACCTTATTGTCTAAATAAATGAAGTTTTTAATCGACACGCAACCTCTTAATTAAGATATAATTTGTCTCTAAAAATAATACTCATTTTCTCTTTTCTTTAGATATCAGAAAGTAACTATGGCATTACCAACATAAGACCCTACCAAGCGACACTGTGGATTACTCTAGAATAATCTATAACCTCTTTTAAATCGACTCTAACTGTCTATTTCTTACAAAAGGATTTTATATTACATTATAGTGCAATAGAATCATGAATGTGTACATTTGGGCAAAATTACAACTCTTACATTTTACAAGAATATTTTAACCGTTATTATTACAGAATTAATTTCAAATGTATACAACGTCTCTGTATAGATTTATTTATTGACAATATTTCTTTTAATCTCACGTGCCCCTTCTGCCATCTTGGCCTCTTACAGACAATAATAATTAAGAATTATCATTCCATTTCAAATACGGCAGTAATCCTTGCCCATAAAGTTTTTTTAAGCGTCCAATCATATGAGCTGTTTCAAAGGAAGTCTGATTGTAGCCTGTATTACTTGACTGTATGAGGCCAAACCATGCTTTGTACAAAACAAATATAAACTTATTAGAGAGACCAAACGATTTTGTGAGCTAATTTACATGGCAGCAGATAGGCTTTTAATTAATCTGTACATAATTTATAACACTATAAATTAAATACGAAACCGCATCGGCAATAGCCACTGCCGATTGGTTCCTGAATATTTGAACACTTCATAACTTGCAAGTTGGACTCCACGAAGCCATTGAAACTACACTATTAATGGAAGTCGTTAATGAAGCATTCGTCTAAGTTACAACTGCTTTACGCGTAGTTTTCAATGAGATAGCAAGGCTATAGTCGAAACCATTTAAAAATAAATTTAAATTTATAACCTTTACATCTTAAACACATCTAGAGTAACTGTAATAAAACAAAAGCCAGATAAACATCGTATGTGGCATAATGTCGGCCATTCGAGCCGCGCGCTTCGTCATCGCTGTGTTTATTTTCGCTCATTACATAAAACTCCCATTATTTTCTCAAAGCGTATTATTAGCAGTCATAACTTAGAACGGACGCCGTACAATCAAATAAAGACTAACAAAACTGCAGTCAATAAAATCCTATTACGTTTCAACATACGACCAATTTAATAATTCTCAACTATAATTGTACAAATACGTGCAATTAAATAATTATTAGTATTGAAAATTATTGCATTTTGCCAATATCAACATTCAAAGGCAACATATCAATTTGTTAGAATAAATCGCACGCAGAAACAATCTCATAATTGATATGCAAGTGTAAAATTACATACAATGACTGCGTAACATAGAATTAGTGACAATTAAATCTCCACGTAAATTCTCTATGAGAACAAAAATATAATTTGAAAAATATATAATACTCATGTTGGTGTCATAAGCGTTAAGAAAAATAACACTTTCTTATTTAATTACAGAGTGAAAGTCACTACGGGACAATACGAAAAAGGCAAGTCGGTCAGAAAGGCAAGTCACAGTCCCTACTCTGTCTTATAATTAAAAATCTCTTATAATATTTTATATATAATTTATGAACATAAAAAAGCAATGTAGTTTACATTGAACGTAATTACCGCAGTAATATGGTCCATTCACGTGAATGCTAACCAGCACCCTTTTATTTACCATAATTTCAATTCACCTTTTATGCCATTGACATCTCACTAAGGAAGAGGCGAAGTTTCACGCTCAAGTACAAATTATTTCGACACCATTTAATCTGTGAGACGTCTGCGGCCGCTGAATACAACTTTTCTTTCAAATGAAATTGTATAAATTAATGAAAATCTGCAGTCGACGTAAATGTCGCGACCCAACTTCCTCCCTCACAAATAATTTTAATTATGACTAGTAGGTAAGAAATAAAATTTGAGCATGGAGAGTAAGCGTACTATTTGACCATGCAACTGCAAAAGATATAGTAGAAACTAAACACAATTAAGTTAGAATTGTATCATAAATATTATAAATTACATCATTGTCACGTAAAAAACGCTCGGTCCGAGTTCCCGGGATCACTACAACGTCTCCCCGGCACTTCAGTCGACGAGTATGACGTCGCGGTCGCGGTGGCACTAGGGTCGCGAGGCGCGCGCCGCCTCCTCGAGCGCGCGCACCTTGAGCTCCCGCTCGCGCTGCTGCCGCAGGAAGTCCTCGTGGTGCGCCGGGTGGATGAACCCGCGCTCGCGCTCCAGCAGCAACTGCCGCTGCAGCTGCTCGTGCGCGGCCGCCTGGTGCGCCAGCTGCTCGGCGTACGGCCGGCCCAGCAGGTCGGGGTGCGGCAGCGGCCGGTACGGGCCCAGCCCCAGCGCCTCCTGCTGCGCCGCCGCCGCCGCCTGCTGCCCGGGGTGCAGGTGCAGGTGTGTGTGCGAGTGCGCGTGCGTGTGTGCGTGCGTGTGCGCGTGGTACTCCGGGTTGATGCCGGCCATCTGCAGCCGCACCATGGGGTCGGCCGCGAGCGCGAGTCTCTCGGCGGCCTCGAGCTGCGCGGCCGCCACGGGGTGGGGGTGGTGCGCGTGGTGCGGCGGCGCCCCGCCCGGCGCGTTGGGCCCTCCCGGCGCTGCAGGCGGAATGCCCAGACGCTCGAGTCGTTCTCGCTCCAACTGAGACAGGGCACCTGGCGCATGCCCACCCGGATACAATCCAAATTGCACTGGAATCGCTCCTTGGGGCGGCGGTGGCGGCATGCCGTACCGCCGGTGCATCTCGAGCCAATGTGGGTCTAGGGCGCGAGGTCCAACATTGTTTTTGAGTAATTCCTCTTTAAGTCGGTCGTTAAGCTCTCGTTCTCGCAGTTCCCGAATCTCCCGGTCTCTCTTTTCTCTTTCCAAATGTTCGAGTTCGAGTCGTTCGCGGGCGCCAGGTGCGTACATTGAACTCAACTGGTATTGCAACATAGGGTCTATGCAGTGGCGAGGCAGGTTGCCGGGGCTGAACCCGGAATGCGGTCGGGCGTAATCCGTGAGTTGACGCAATGAAGGCGATTCGGGATAGCCCGGCGGCCGCGGAAATCTATCATATGGGGAGGATATTGTCTCGATTGCCCCCCTCGAAGGTGGCTTAGTCTCCGGTTTCTCCGGTGTCGCTATTTTTCTATGCGCCTGTTGTGCTATCTTTTCCCTTTCTTCTCTATCCCGCTCTGCCTGTTTTCGAAGTCGTTCCTCTCGTTTACGAGCGAGTTTTGATTCTGGCACCGGTTTAAAGATAAGATCCGTTCGCGTGCAGGAATTGTAGTCTCCACGGTTCCAGTGTCTTAAGAATATAGCAGACTGTGATCTGTGACATTCTGTGTCTTCAATTTTCGGCTCAGGACTAGGGCCGTGCGGTATGTGTGCAGGACTGGGTATTTCTTCTTCTTCCGGTTGTGACTGAGTTTCTAGTTTCAATTCAGGATTTTCTTCAGGTATAGGTCGAGGTGGCCCCCGGAGATGTGGATGGCCATGCGGAATTTGATGTGGTGATCCCGGTCTAGGGTGTGGCGCTTGTAGTCCCACTGCAGCTTGAGCATGCAACCGGAGGCTCTCTATGGAATTTGGCCCAGGACCCGGCGGCAAACCTAGTCCCATAGGGTGACCCATCGAAGGCGGCTGTATCATTAAGTGATTTGGATTTCCAGGAAGCATCTTGGGATGATGTCTAAGTAGCATCGAGTCGGCAGGAGAGAGCCTTTCTGGATGATGGGCCAGGTGATGTGAATGATGATGCGTGTGATTATTAGTCACGTTGACACTGGATGATGAACTCGTAGTTTGTGACACGCTTGCCGATAGGTGGTGCGGAGAACTGGAATGTGCACTCGTCTTCTGCTGAGTGTTGATTTTATGCTGTATCGATTGGGACGAACTGCTTGATGTTGAATGCGATATGGACAGAGTATGATTTGTGCCTCCACCCGCGTGACTCGGTTGTTTTTCAGTACTCGTATGGACCGCACTGTGATGGCTTGTCGAATGGTGGTGTGTCATTGTCGTTTCATGAAGTTGATGTCTTTCGGTCGTTGCGTTCGGATTTCGCGGATCTTCACTGCTCTCAGATATTTCTCTTAGTGATCTTGTGGTGACTGATGAACTGGTACTGTGGTGAGAGCTAAGCATCGTCGTCGATTCTATCGTAGATGGTTTCACTGGGTCGTGTCTTCCGGGAGTACTAACTGCCGGGTGCATTGGTGGTATAGGATGGGGTTGAGGAAGAGGGCCATAGGGGTAAGGATAAGGCATCGAATATCCAGGGTGAGGATGAGAATAATATGGGTGCATTGCATGCGCAGCAGCTGCCGCAGATAATTGAAATATCGATGGATGGTGTAATAGAGGATGATGTGGGTGGTGGAGGGGTGATGCAAACGGATGGGGAGGTGGTGGCCCCGGCTGCTGTCCTGAATGCATTACAGGGCCAGGAATTGTTGCCGGTATAGATATAGGCGTAGGATTCATTAAATTGAGTGCTGAATGGGACACTGGTATGTTAGGCTGGACTGGTGAAGCAGACACCTGCCGTTGTTGTGAAGGGCTTGTAAGATGTCTTGAGAAAGGAGAGGTTGTAGATGAAGGATGTGGACCATGGCCTGGAGTTCCATTATGACTTGGTTGACTTTTGATGGGAGTGGGAGTGTGTGGGCTTTTAACAGGCGGAGCAGCACTTGAAGAGTCTGAACTACTGCCTTGTGCTGTTGTCACTGGCGCTATACTATGATGTTGATGTAAGAAATCAGGTTCTTTTTTGATGCTTTCTATTCTGGGTCCTAAGAAAGCACTTGGCATATTTGTATTTTCATTAGTAGGTTGGCTTGGCGGTCTACTATTATTTTCCACACTTGATATGGACTCTCTATCTCTCTCTGTGTTTAAATGTTGTGCAATGGCACTTCCAATAGGATATCCAGGCACTTTCACTTCTTTTAGAGATTGTAAAGGATCAGAGACATTCTGGGTAGAAAGATTAGCAGGCATATTGTCTGGTACTTCCTGCTTGATCTTCAAGTCTTGTGGCATAGACGGGTCATTCTGATTTGATGGTGGAGGTATCAAATTAGCTCCAGGAAGACCATGTGTTGATGGAACTTGCTGCATCAAAGATGGTATTGACCCTGGTTTATCAAGCCCTGGGTGACCAGGATGACCGTAAAGAGGTGATGGCATAAATCCATAAGGCCCAACATTTGAGCCACTTCCCACTGATATAAGAGGCCCCGGAGGCAATAAACCAGTAATTGATGGCTGGCTTAAAGGTGGTGGAGGCATATTTTGTCCAGAAACTGATGTAACAGGTGGCTCTGATGATCTGATTCCAAGATTTTCTGGTCTTACTGGATGAGAGAATGAAGGTGGTCTCAAACTATTATTTTGACTGTCAAGTTTTGTGATAGGTTGTGTCTTTAAGTCTGTTGGTTGCTTATCATCTACATCAGATTCTTTATTGTCTTGAGAATTTGCTGGGGAAATTGGCTCTGTATTTGCAGTTGTAGGATGTTCCATTGGAGGTGGTGATGAGCCTCTGGTATTAGTGGGCGATGGACTAATTCTTTGTAAAGAATCAAGTCTTGGTGCATTAGGTGAATCAACTTTATTAGATGTTGATATTGTTGCAGTGAATA
The DNA here is from genome assembly GCA_030295005.1 of Cephonodes hylas. Taxonomy (NCBI): domain Eukaryota; kingdom Metazoa; phylum Arthropoda; class Insecta; order Lepidoptera; family Sphingidae; genus Cephonodes; species Cephonodes hylas. The sequence continues at coordinate 2,653,048 of AP025375.1, read as the reverse complement.
TTTCGGGTGTATTTTGATTTTTAATCTCATTAGTTTCATCTCTTGGTTCCAATTTGATCACAGTTTTTAATGGATTGATATGTGGATTATGTTTATTGGGATCATTACCAAAGTTAAGATTTGCTGGATAAGAAAATGGTGGCATACCTGGAGGATATTCTTTGGAATTTCTCATCATTGAGCTATCTTTAGTAATATTCACTGGATTGAAAATATTAGGCACACCTTCAATTTTAATACTATGTCCCAATTTAGGATTGTATATGTGACTATCCTTAACAAAGAAGTTTGTGTTCTCCAAATTAAGAGGCTTGTTCGGTTGACTAACAGGATGACCAGGAAAATTATGTGTCAAAGGATCTTTTTGGAAATCATCCTTTTGCAAATTTAAAGATTGTTCCTCAGTATCAATTTCTTCTTTTATCTTTATTTTCTCTATTGCCTCAGTTGACATCGGGGTAACCTTAGGTATGATAAGTTCTGTTTTAGGATAAAGTGTGTTTGATATATTGAGTGGTCTGGGTTCAATATTTTCTGTACTTTTCGGTGCATTTGAGTCTGTTTTCAGATCTAAAACATTCCTGTCATCTTTTTCTGATGCCACTTTGAACAGAGGAGGCAAAGGATCCTTTTCTGTTTTAATGACTGGTTCTGAATTATTTTCCATTTTGACATGGCTTTCAGATAATTTATTTGGTGCTTGTTGTGATTGTTGCTGTTCAGATTCACCTTCTTTATTTTGTTCTGTGTTATCTTTGTCAGGTTTGTTAAAACTAAAATCACATGCTTCAGGTTCAGGCTCTGCTGTCTCACTTTCATCCATAGCTGGAAAACTATCGTTAGTAAGGCTTTCAGAAGGACTTTCCGGAGGGTCACCAGCTCTCTTTTTCTTCATTTGTACATCACCATCCATTATACCATCTGGCTTTGTATCATCTGGAAGACGTTTCTTAACTTTTGACACATCTACTTTGCCATTTGCTACCTTTTTCTTAGGATCTTTACTAAGAGGTGAAGACACTTTTTCTGTAACATTGTTATTTGTACTTTGAATATTAGATTTGTTTGATTTTGTTTTACTCTTTGAGTCATTATCACTCTCATCCTGCCCTTTCTTTCCATTTGGTGTTGATTGTTCTTTTGATTTATTCCGAGTCCTCATCCTGCTCGGTGAATCTTCAGGGCTCTCTGTTCTACCATTATCAACTTTAGCTAAATCGCCAGCATCTCTAGAATCACTATCTTCTTCCGAATTTTCATCTTCTGTGACAGAACTCACCTCACCTGCTTCTTTTGGATTAGGTGATGGTCTTGAACCATTTGTTTCTTGTGCTGCAGGTGTAGCTTCAGGTGTTTGTTCTTTAGGCGTGCCTGCCCTTGAATTCCTAGTGTTTCTTACTCGTCTTAACGATGCCTGTCTTCTTCGTCTGTGGGGCCTATTACTACTAGCACCAGGTGTCTTTTTCCACAGATAGTAAAACTCAACTAGCTCTGCAGTATCCTTGTGAGGTAATAAATCCTTTTTGATTTTAAAGAAATTTTTACCAAATTGACGGATACCTTTTACAAAACGTTTTGTCTCCTCTTCTGTCCACTTTTTCTCTATTCCTTTGGGCACTGGACACTTAACAAGGGCTTGTAGGGCTCGGCCCGGGTCGTAGCCTGAATCGTGGAGGACATCAAGAGCATTTATTGTTGTGTCGTCACGACTTGCAGCAACACAACCGTCATCAGGAGATCCACCATCGCACATGCCAGCAAACGCAGCCATAGAGCGCGCCGCCCGTAAGTACATTACCAGATCCCTGTCAGTAGCTTGAGCAGGTAGCCATCGTAATTCTTCGCCCCCCGGACACGGTTCGTCAGGTCCCAAAGGGCCATTGGTTCGCATGTCCGGCAAACAGGCATATATGTCTTTATCCTTTACAGGTTGGTTCGGGGTGCCCACTTGAACCTCCCCCTGATTTTGGGCCATGGTTCACTCTATGAATATTTACACTGCACACTTTTTCACGTTCACATAGCAAACACGTTCAACAGTTTGTATATTGTTCAGTAACAACATTGGACGAGCATTTCTGCATTTCCATCACACGTACATTTGTTGGTTTGTAATGAAGTAAGTATGCCAATATACATAATTATTGCTTTTAATGGCCACCATTACACGACGCATTGTGCTTCATTTTAAGATCTTGTATGATACACAGGCATTATAACTTGTTAATTCACTTAAGTTTATCATAAAAATAAGTCTTTATTGTTAGTAATTAAGCATATTTTACTTATAATTTAGTAAATGTTATCTACATGCTACCCTTTTGTTTAGCTTCGCCTTTCTTTGGTTCCCACCATAGACAAGTTTTTAATCTATAAAATGGCTGCCACGACAGTATATTCTTAATTTCATTCCATTACACTCTAGTATAAATTATCAAGTTGAAGTAAAAATGCCAGTAAAAAAATGAACTTTGTATGAAAATTAATAACTTACTAGTATAGTGGTCATTGATGAAAGTTTTTCTTTAATTAATTGTTAAATATTTTGTTTGACAAAAATCTAGCCACGGAATGTCTATTGCGAATTAAAAACTAAATGCAACAAACGAAACGTCAAGAAAGTCGTAAATAAAGTCCGTCTTGTCTATGCTTAGTTCCAATCATGTTTAAACACATTTTAATATAAGACACAATACAGATATATCTAATAGAGAATCAAGTTATATCAATTCAATAAAATATTTAGCGAGTATTTAATGAAAATGTCTTTAACTAATAATCTTTATAATTTACTTTTATAGCATACTTACATATCTATCACATTCTATCGTTGGATGTTAGAAGGAGATAAAAACTTTAGATATGTGTCTTTACATGTCACTAATTCACATCAAATGTCAATAACGCATACAAGAGGTCTTGGTTGGCGTGTGTTTGTTTAGCAAAATAAATTGTATTTGTGGGAAAGTATTGTATAAAATTCTACAAAATGACTTCAGACGAATCCGACGATGAACCACTAGCAGTATTAGCAGCGAATAAAAAATTAAATCCAGAGAAATTTGCCGGAATAGTTTTACCAAAAGACATTGTAATAGAGCCCAAGAGGAAGAAAAAGAAGAAATTATTGACTCCAAAAGGATTAGCGCTCACTATAAGCTTTCAGAACAAACTTAAAAAGGCTCCACCGGTTGTCGAGCGGCCCGCGGATGTGTGGCTGTATTTAAAAGATCTTAATCCGAATGGTCCTTACAGTTGCCTACTTTGCTCGGATTGGTTTGTCAACAGATCTAAAATTATTATTCACTATGTTCTTAATCACAAGAAGGACTTTTGCGGGATTTGCCGGTAAGTTACAGCTCAAAAGTATTTGTCTAATATAATAAAAGAATGTTACATAGGCTTTGTAAAAAACAATGTTGGCATATTGAGAGTTCTAATTTTAAAAATAATTTCCTTGTACAGCTTATCAAGGTTACATTTTGTGGCTATTTATAAATAAGCTAAGTTATTAAAGTTAAATAATTTTTTAAATAACATCACTTTTTGTATCTTAATAAAAGTTTTATATTGAACTATTGCTTCTGAAAAAAGTGCAGGCATATATATTACTTATAGACACCATAATGTATATAAATAACTCATAAACATACTGCTTACTTCAGAAATAGAGTGGGAAGTTGATGTTAAGAAGTGACATGGGTAAAACTAAGCTGGTCACTGTTACTAGTCATAAATCCCCTTTTATTGTTGGCTGATACTGGAGCCTTCTTTGCGCAGTTGGCTAGGTGCCAGATGTTGAAGTAGGAGGTTTGATTCTCCCAGGAATACAATAGTTAATTTAAACATTTGATATTTGTTTTTGCTTTGAGTACTTGTAAAAAAATTTCTTTAGAATTTTGTTGCCCACACACATAACTTTTTATTTTATTTTCCATTGGACAGCAGGCTTTTATTAGTAGTAATTCATGAAAATATATACTTATACTTGTACAACAAAAAGCTCTTGAGAATATCTTAGGAGTGTAGTCTGTCAATCTGCAACAGGCCAGTGTAGTAAAGCCTTACCTCTTTCAGTTTAAGAGAAAGCCTACGTCCTAAATAAATAAAGCCTATGTGTCTTAGATACAGGCTAATGGAGTAACCCAGCACTATTTAAAAAAAAAAAAAACTACTTCTAATATGTAACATTTATAATTTCTTCACTAAGAGCTTAAATAATGAAATTTCAAAAATAACAGCCTATGAATATTTTAAGAAATGAAACTGCAATTTTTACACAATTCAATTCTCAAGTATCAGCCTATATTTACATATTTATTGCTTATTTTTTAGATATTTCGTACCTGACAGAGAAGCCTGGTGGGAACACATGAAATTCCACACACCATGGCCATGTTCTCAGTGTGTTGAGAATTTCCATTCTGAGAATGCACTTCGACAGCATTTAAGTGCTGCACATATCCTGGTCCATTGCCGTCTCTGCCACTTCCGAGTTTCAGATGACGATCAGTACAATACTCATCTCTTCCAGAAGCACAATGTCACAAATGTGAATGCCAAAGACGACGATAACCTTTGGGAAATAGAATATGACGGTTGTGCAAAATTCCAATGCTTCCTGTGCTCAAAGACGATTATGACTCGCATGTTCTTCAACCATTATATGGGCTATCACCATTTCACATTGAAATGCTTTACGAGAATCATATCTGGAAGAGATTCTCCCTTTATGGTGTGCGGTGCAGACGTCAGTGCTGAGTTTGTTGAAAATCAACTTAAGTCACAATCTAGATGTGGTTACCTCGATATCGAGAGTACAAACCAAACCAGAGACACTGGTCAAGCTATCAAAAATGAGAATCCAGTTGTACCTGCAGTTAAAGAGGAAGTGATAACTGAACCTCTGAATGTGATAAAATGTGATGTGGAAGTTAAATGTACTGGTGATGATGACGACGACATATCTAAAACTTACCACGGCGATGAAGATTTCGACGTGACTCTTATGGAGATGGTGATGATACAGAAATGCTATTTTGATTACGTAAACTCGTTACTTAACGAAATTAATATGAATATAGTACCTAAACTTTCCAATATCGGCTACGAGAAGTCTCAGATAGAAGGTCCCTTGAATGCGGAATGTGCTCTGTGTAAAACTAGTTTAGAAACTCCTCAGGAATACACGTCGCACATGACAAAGATGCATAGTGTGAAATGTCTGCCTATATATTCGTGTAGAGTCTGTTCTTCAACTTTTGACAGTCAGAATGACCTCGACAGTCATACTGCGCAAGAATTGGGTGATTTTGAAGATCTATGGTTATGTCAGTTCTGTGATAAAGAGTTCGATGACCGGGAAGGCGCCAGAATTCATTTGACCGACCATTGGGAGATGATACAAGTAGACAACTGCTTCAGCCCTCACTTAGGTTTCAAGTGTCGGTATTGTCCGACATTATTCTGGAATGAGACTGACAGGGAATCGCATCAAGTTAAAGTGCATTTCAATAAGTATAAAGAAGAGTTTTACAAGTGTGAAGGTTGCAATGAAACTTATAGTGATAAGGTAATTCATGTTAATGATTGATGATATTTATTATGTAGAAGAAGGTTATTGTCTATTCCCTCCCGCGTAGTACATCTCAGCTTTTCAACCAAGTGAGATCCAAATCCGCGACTGTTTAAATTTTGTATCGACAGTCATTATCTTATTTGAATTTTTCCTTTCCAGATCTGGTACATCCACCACTATTTCGCCCAGCACAAGAAGTCCGAAGAATCCTTACCCACATACATATTTAAGTGCACCCTATGCTGCCTGGTGCAGTGGGACATCCACCAGATGCGCACCCACTTCGACCACACCCACCCTGAGGCGAGGAAGGTCTTCTGCTCCCTGGACCCTTGCAAGTACAAGCCGCTGAGCCAGAGGAAGTCTTTCAAGATACATTTGAAGGTACTGTGGTTTGTTAGACTGATGTTAGCTTATTTGGTTTGGTGACACTTGTGGGCAATTTAGAGGTTCGAGGTTGGATTAGTGTATTGGACGTAATGTGAAAAGGTGGTGGGGTAGAAGGATAATAAGCACTGTACAGAATTGTAAAAAATCTTGGTTGTTCAAGTATGTGTGCTCTGTTTTGAGAGTCTACACATTGTGTTACATAAATGCGTTTATGCGTTTGGGCTTCTATAGAAGTACCACTGTCTGTAATATGTACCTATATAGCTGTACCCACGTTTTCATAATATGTTACCATCAATGACATTTTTTTAAAGAAGTCTCTCCCCTTAGAAGTATCTCCTTTTTTTTTACCTCGGGGATACCGAATACCATACTAGGCAGCACCAGCACTGTGGACTAAGGCCTAAACCCTCTCAATGGTAGAGGAAGCCCGTGTCCAGCCGTGGGATGTTTATGGGCTGATGATGATGATTCTGAACATGGACCAATGTCACCTGAAATTTTCCTCTAATTTCAGACTATCCACAAGCCGTCAGCCCGCGTGGTGGGTGCAGTGAACTGCCCCATCTGCACCCGCGAGTTCCGCAGCTCGAGGGCGCTCAGCGCGCACATGGCGCAGGTTCACGGTCCGGGCAAGTTCAAATGCAAGATATGCAGAGAGGCGTTGAATACTGCTGATGAAAGGTATGAAAGTTTTTAGACCTGTGATTTTGTATTTGAATTAATGAGCTACTTTAATTCGAAAATAGTTGTCTTAGTTTCAATATAGTAAACTATTTCTTAATTGAATGAGAGTCCTAGAGATGGCTACTTTCTGAACTGAGTGTGAAAATTTGTAGACTGAACTGAACGCTTATGTTTAAATTTTAGAGATTCAAATAAGTAATATTTTATTATTTTCATTATATTTTGTTTGTCATAATATTAGTATAAATTACTTAAAAATAAACCAAAAACATCCCTAACATCATTTATCAGTACAAAACATTGAAATCCACTACATCCCGATGTTTTCCATCACCAGGAAGCTGCACTACCTGATCCGGCACCCGGGCCAGCACCCGTTCGAGTGCAGCGAGTGCGGCAAGTCCTTCCAGTACAAATCCTCGCTCTACATGCACAAGCAAGAGCACTTGCCCAACAAACAGAGCTACACTTGCAACTTCTGCAATAAAGTGTTTGCGGTATGACAATTTGGTTTTACAGATAGGATTCGATGGAGGTTTTCGTTTAGATTTTTAGTGAAGGAAGGTCAGGAATTTCGGTAAATTAAAATTTTGTTGTTCTCTGGCATAGAATATAATTGAAAAAAAATTAATACAGAATGAACCTCTCCCTTGAAGGAAGTAGTTTAAGTTATAAATAAGTTATAAATTTGTAATTTAAGTTATAAAAAACAAAATTTTGCTTTTTATTAATCAGCATTTATAAATCGTTTCCTTTTTAAATCGACCTAAACCTAACCACTAACAACGATTTGATTATTATGATTCCTTAACCACTGCGAAGTAAGGGACCATCCATAAATTACGTCACATAATAAGAAGCTTTTAAAATGTGACGTCATGATATATGTCCCCTCCTTGTCACACAATGTCACTCGACCTCCCCACTGCCCCCTTAAGATATGACGTAATTTATGCAAGGTCCCTTATCGTGTGACGTAATTTAAGGATGACCCCTAACCTAAAAAAACTACCCTTACAGAAGAAAGACTCATTCCGCGAGCACTTGCTGATCCACGAGGGTCCCCGGCACGCGTGCTCGTACTGCCCCATGCGGTTCGTGCAGCGCTCCAACATGCTGCGCCACGAGCGGCGCCACACCGGCGAGCGGCCCTACGCCTGCCCCCACTGTGAGCGGACCTTCGCCGACAAGGGCGCTTGCACTTCACACGCCAGGTATTTATTCATCATCATCATCATCATCAGCCCAAATACGTCGTCTACATAATAATGAGAGGGTTAAGACTTTAGTCCATTACTCATTATCAGCTCGTATATGTTCCACTGCTAGGTATGGTTCTCTAACATTGAGAGAGTTGAGGCCTAAGTCCACCACACTGTCCTCTTCACACGCTAGGTACTAGGGAATGCAATCCCGATCCCGCGGGATCCCGATCTCGCGGGATCTCGAGTAATTTTTCGGGATCAATCCCGACGCATCATATGACGAGATCCCGTTAGAGATTGACGGGATTGGGCGGCAGTAGTCAGGATTTATTTGAGTATGGAGGAAAAAGGGGGCGATTTTTGCAGTTGCATATAATTGCTTCGCCACGCTATTGCCAACCAGTGTTGAGTCGGAGAGGGCATTCTCAGCAGCGCGTTACATTGCAAAGGACATTAGAAGTCTAGTCAACAAGTGCTTTTTTAGTCAAAACTTTTTAAAAGTGTCGGAAAAATATGGTTGAGGGCTCATTCGATTCGGGATTGCATCTAGAAAGTTTTTGAAAAAATTCAAGACCCGTTCGAAAAAATTGCAAAAGTTATTAACAAATTAGTAAACAAAAAAAGGGTTTAGTTTTTTGGGTATATCTCGAAAACTATTTTACAATTTAATTTTGAAAAAAGATTCAAAAAGGAGGAAATTTCCTTGCGGGTCGGAAGCGGGTCTTGAATTCTTTCAAAAACTTCCTAGACGCAATCCCGAATCAAATGAACCATCAACCATATTTTTCCGAGACTTTTAAAAAGTTTTGACTAAAAAAGCACTTGTTGACTAGACTATAGATACCGTTTAGCAGATGATAGATACTATTAATACCCTTTGTTTTTTAAAGAGTCATTTTCAAAATCACTCGTCTTACGTAACTACTTCCTAATTCCTTTGAACTATGTTTATTATTTTGATTACCTAATTTACCTATGTAAATTTCCTTAAAACCTGATAATTATTTTTGGCTGGTAAGATTATAGAATAAAGGTTTTGATTTTCTTTTGAGTAATATGTTATTTTACTTAACCTCACTATCACAAACAAGCAGTTATTAGCTTTTTTAGTCATCCAAATTTATTATTTTTTTTAACTAGACGGGATCCCGAAAATTCCGGGATCCCGCGGGATTGAAATTTCTAATCCCGCGGGATCTCGAATTTGCAATCTCGAGTCGGGATTGCATTCCCTACTAGGTACTTCATCAGCACATATGCATCCTACTGCTGGACATGGACCTCCTCTACCATTGAGAAGATTAATAACTGGCCTAGTGCGAGTTGGCGGACTCCACGCCTAAGAAATTTACCTTTATTATTATTTTTATATCACAGTGGCATTCATCGCTATCCTTCAGTACTAAGCTTCCAAAGAACATACCTTTAAAATTTACGCCTTAGTCCACCACGCTGACCTAGTGCAGGTTAGCGGAAACTACTTATGTATGTTCATATTTACATTTATGATTACTTTTCAGAACTCATTCGAAGACGCAGTCTTATGGGTGTATGTATTGCGGCCAAACATTTGTGCAGAAATCGAAACTAACTTACCACATCAGAAAGCACACAGGAGAAAGTAAGTGAAAAAAAATCTATTTCATTTCATTAGTTACAATGCTTTATTGTACACCACAAAAACATAGCTTAGATAAACTAAGATATTATTTTAAAATTTTAAGTTATGTTTATTATATTTGTTTTGTCCATCTTCCTAAAATATTAAACTCATTTATTTAAAATAAGTCAACAATTACAAAATAATAAAATTAACACTTAAGAAATTAATTAAACATTACCAATGGCTGATGGTACCAATGCTAATATTACTATTTTGTAGCCATTTATGAAGTAATGCAAGATCCTCACCACATTTGTGACTTGTATAAACATGGATGTCTTTCCTTTCAGACTTGGAAACCTGTACTGTGTGCTCGAAGATATTCACTAGCGCTTGTTCTCTGCGAGAGCATATGAAGATTCACACCTTGAACAAACAGTCTGTCAAGTGTCCTCTATGTGGTAAGTTATTCTTATTACTATTTTCTTTATCTTATGGGTGTTACTATATTTCTATCGTGGTCTTCGGGTAGTAAAATCAGGTCAACATGATATTTATATGATAATTGTTCGCATCTTTCATCAGCCTAAATACATCCCTCTGTTGAGCATGGGCCTCCTCTGCTATTAAGAAAGTTAAGACCTTAGTCTAAATGAATTAGTTCAAATCATCAATATTACATTATTAATTTTGTATGACAAATAATTCAAAAATATCAAATCAATATTCCAAGAGGACGTAGTAGTGCATTGCATTCCAGTCCTTATTATACATACTTAAATTCTTGGTCCATCTTGTGGGTGGATGTCCAACGCTGAGTTACCGGTACGGTTTTTCTGTCCCAGCGGTAGTCGGTTCGACAATTTGTTCAAAACTTTAGAAGTCTGTGGCGGAAGCCTATGTCCAGCAGTGAATGTCTTTAGGCTGATGATAATAATAATTAATACCTACCTATTTCTTCTTCTTCTTCATCAACCCATATACGCCCACTGCTGAGCACGGGTCTCCTCTACCATTGAGAGGGTTTAGGCCATAGTCCACCACGCTGGCCTAGTGCGGGTTGGCGGACTACACACCTAAGAAATTCCTAAGAACTCTTAGGTGTGCAGGTTTTATCACGATGTTTTCCTTCACCGTTAAAGCAAGTGATAATTCAATGTGAATACACACATAACTTCGAAAAGTCAGAGGTGTGTGCCTGGGGTTCGAACCCGCGACCGTCGGATTCTCGACCGCGCGCCCAAACCTATTTACCCAAATAATAATCAATAATTTAACCAAAAATCCCTTTTTCCAACAGACCGCAAGTATCAAGACGAGCGCTACATGCTACGCCATCTCCGCACGTCACACACACAAGGCCACTTCACGTGCCCTATCTGTCGCAAGTCGCTGACAAGTGCAGTGGGATTAAGACACCATGTCATCACACATAGTTCACTCAAGACTTATAAGGTGAGGAATTTGTATGTAGACTTAGTGATATTAAAATAAAGTATCAATTGAAGGGTCCACTGCAAAAATGATGAATGTCCAAAAAAATTTCATTCTTAACTAATAATGCCATTGAGTTTTATTACACCGTTTATACATTTAAAACTCAATTATTTAAAAAAGAAATAAAAAGGACATTCATCATTATTGCAGTGGACCCTTCAATTATATGAATGAAGTTCTGTCGAAGTAAAGGAATGAAGTTAGATGCAGGTTGTCGTGCCAATTTCTGTCATGGCTTCAATGCTTAATGTAACTGTTAATATTAATATTATTTTTTTAAATTATTTGTTAATCTTTAATCAGTATTAAATATCGTAAGTCTAAAATATTTATTTAATAATGACTGCGTTTTGCCAATCTTTCGTGGCCTTATCTTTGTCAAAAGGTATGGTGTTTTCCAGGAACATTGTATATTATTGATTATTTAAATAACCTCTTTCATTTTCAGTGTCAGATATGTCCAAAAGGCTATTCAGCGCGGAAGTCGATTGTCAAGCATCTACGCAGGCGTCACGGTCTTAAAGGTAACGAGATCAACATCAGGGACTTCTATAACCGCTTGGACCCAAGAGAATGTGAGCTAGGCCTGGATGAAGAACTCATGACCAGCATCTTTGGACCCCCCAAGAAGATCATGAAGCAAATCCTATTCCGCAACATAGTCACATTGACCGAAGGCCTTGATTTGTCCAAGAAACAGGAACAAACTCTACCAGAGAAACCGCCTGAACCTGGACCATCTGAAGAAAATTCAGAAGACAGTGAAAGCAATGAGGACATAAAGAAAATTGAAATACCCATCAAACAAGAATATATTGAGGAAAATGAAGAGACAGACGAATTGGAGCCAACGGACTTTGTCAGTGTTAAAATTGAACCGATGGATGATGAGAGCTCAGAATATATTATATAACATAGGCTTAGAAGTCTGGTAGGGGATAGATAAAGTAATATATGTTTTAATATAAGCCTATGTATCATTCAAAGTCAAATATTCAGCTCAGCTTAGGAAGATTTGGATATAGTTTAGGTATGGGGGATGCATTCTCTAGCCACCGCTCCAGGCTTTGTCTTGAACAAGTTAGGACTCTTAGCATAAAATTGACAGGATATTTAAAAAAATACTACATTTGTATGTGTAGTCAATGTAAACGGAGTGTGTTACCAATTTAGCTCTGAGTCCTGTCACTTTGTAGGTATTTCTAATTGCAGTTTTATTTGACATTAAATAGACTGTTAGTGTAATATAGTTATTGTGTATATTTTAATATGATTAAGTTGTTTTGTATTCAGATAGTCTGTCCAGTAATGGACAGTTTTATTTCAGAGTATTTGGTACCTGGTATATTGTGCTTGAAGCCTGTGTCTTGTCTCTTAGTATTTTCGAGTAATTATTGGCTTATTTTTTTTAAATGGAACATTGGAAATGTATGTATAATGTCATGTAGTTAAAATTTCCCGTGAAAGACATTATATTTAAGTTGTTTTTGAAAATTAAAAATACATAGATAGCATATTTGTCTTAGGGGGTCGAATTTTGCAACCCTCTAAATAAAAGTAAGAATATAAATAATAAAAAGTTTAACCATATTAAATACAATGGATTTATATTGGAATGAGAAAAGTGTGAGAGAAAAGATTGGATTATGTCAATACAGATTTTAGTTATTAATCGGCGTTGATAATACGAAGGTAATATTGCGTTGTTAATGACTGCACTGGTGCTTGCGGGGTGATAACAAATGTACGTGGAGGGGGGAGGGGTTATTCGTTACACCTAACTCGCCTCGCAAGTTAATATTGTTAAATAAATTCGACTGTAATTATAGTACCAGCTACCTCAGTATATCAGATTCAGGGCCTTATACGTTAGTTATACAGAGCTACTTAGTTACGATTACGCTTGAAGTAGTTAAAAGTTTAGATAAAGTTTTTATAGGTTTGTTATACAGGGGTTAATTTAGAAATGGGTTGGAATATGATCCTGTTAATTAATTAGGCCCTGTTCAACTAAGCAGATGATTTTTAATATAAAGTATGTGTACATTTTGTTTGCTACTCAAGCATATACATTTTTTGTTACTAGATATAAGTTAAAGTTTAATAAATATGAAATGTTGATGTAAGTAATTTGTACTTGTTTTTTTTTTTATCATATTCATTATATTTTACATATCACTACCGTATTGCGCCAACCCCGTTATTAGTGACAAAAAGATATTTTGAGAAGGCAACCTCATTAAGATATGGGATATAGCTGGATGTCGATCAAGGAAGTACGGATTACGACGTGTTTGGAAAAGGTAAAGTGTATTGTAGAAAAACTGTAACAAATTCTAATGCTTAAAATTCATACATTGTCACTGGAACGCCATATAAGTCAGCTGTGAAATGTCAAATCCATATTGACATTCGAACGAAATGTTGTAGACTTTGGACTTAAGATTTTTATCAAATTATAAATTAACTACGCTTTAAAAATTATTCCAATGGCTAGAAATCACTAATACGTGTAATTTTCGGGTTAACTGTGATATTTTTTCGTTAAGTTCACAATGTATAACCCAGCTGTGACGGTCCGAAGGATCGATGTTTTGATTCGTATTTTGGGTAATCGTACGGCAATTTTGACTGCTAATCCAGTGAGAGGATACTCTAGTGAAGATAAAGTGACTATAGGAGACGTCAGTAAGGAGATTAAGAACCCCAAAAAGGTTGAATATGTGCCTAGAAAGTACCGTGAGTAACCTGTGTTGATCACATGTGATCGATTTGTATTGTTGCCAAATATTGGTTGCTAAGTGTTTATGTTTGCCTAAGTATGAATGTATCACACGATGGAATATTTGATTGTCGACAATTTAAAATATTTTAAAAAGTACTTATTTGAAGTAAATTAATTTATACACAATGTTTGGTATTATAAACATGACATTTTTATTATTTTAGTGACTATAGAGAGTTCAGAAATAAAATCGTTATCTCAGAACACTTTAAGGAATTTGAGATGGATGATGCAAAAAGATTTACTTGGCCAAGATATGTTTTTACTTGGCAGACCTGGACCTAGTAGGTATGTAAGATTCATATCACATTTCTTAATACATAACTCTTAAAAAATTGTAATAGGATTATTATTAATAATAGTATTGATTTTTGTTATTTTTACAAGAGGCTGTATATTAAATTTATAAGTTAATTTCAAATTAATTCAAATTAATAATACTATTTGATTGCTTATTCTTCTCAATTATTTTTTTAGATCAAAATTCAGATATTAAAAACAGTTTCATCAGATATGGCACAAATTACATTGTTTCTAACTCTTGCACCCTGACCACTTTTTACCTAAATCTCTATGTTTAAAAATGTAAAAAAGGTACATTAATAAAACTATTTCATTTAAATTTTTGAAAAAAAATCTGACTGAGATAAGTATGTGGTTATCCATGATTTGACCGCAATAACTTTTTGGATAAAATTATTCTTTTTATTTTTTTAGGAGAAAAGTTGCATTTCAGTATTTGGAGTTGACACAGAGAGAGCTAGAGTATGTTGCACTGTCTAGGGACACAACAGAAGCAGATTTAAAGCAGAGGAGAGAGATCATATCTTCTACTGCCAAGTATTTTGATCAGGTATATAAATACTTTAGTAAATTTACTGACCTAAGTATTCTAAAATTACAAGAACTTGTATTCAAATATTTTATTACAAACGATTAAGAAACTTTTAATAAAACACTGATATTACTATTTATTAGTCTACATTGTAAGGATTTAGTAATAAATCATAAAAACACCAACATCTTTAGCAATCACCTTCAGAACCAATAACTGTTTTACTTACAAAAAAAATGCATTTATTTAATTTTGTTTTTAGAGTGCAGTGAGGGCAGCTGTTGAAGGTCGAGTATTGGTTCTAGAGGGCATTGAGAAGGCAGAAAGGAATGTGTTGCCAGTGTTAAATAACTTGTTGGAGAATAGAGAAATGCATCTAGAAGATGGAAGGTTTTTAGTCCCAGCTTCAAGATATGACAAGCTGCTAGAGGTAAAAATAATAGAGCTAACGTTATTTTTATTTTAAATTTGATATAAGTAAAGTACAAGCTCCGTTTTACACATAGACATAGCAATTTATTATAATTTTGTTATAACTAAAAAGTTCGTCACGAAAGTTTTTATACATATAGAATTCTAACTTTAGGAACATGGTGCCGAAGAAGTAGCAAGATGGCGGCTCGTTCGCGTTGACGAAAATTTCAGGGTGATAGCCCTAGGATTGCCAGTGCCGAGGTACGCCGGCCAACCACTCGACCCGCCGCTGCGATCCCGCTTCCAGGCGAGAGATGTCGCTACTATCGGATATGGAGTAAGTATTACATTTAGATTGATGTGTCGTAAGAAAGTTATCTTTGTTGTGAGATAGATGTCGTTTTCTGACTTAAAAATATGATGGAGGGCGGGAGCATTTCTATGTGGTGTACAGAAACAAGGTACGATATAATCACCAGTCTCCGAAATACTCGTAGTTGGCGAATTCCCTATTTCTACAATTATTTTTCTTATTCTTTATTTAAAGCCCAATCTAGGTAAGCTTCTATCGACTTTTTCGGTCACTTTCCTAGACTCTGCGCAGCTAATGAGGATTTTCTAATGTACAAAACCCCTATTTTATAAATAAAAAAAGGGTGTTATAAGCTGATTACATTAAAATTAAATTGATAAAAATGGTTTAATTTTTTTAAAGCATTTATAATTATAAAAAGATTATATTTAGTTTTATTGTTTCAAACATTTTGTTGAAGCCTGTGAGAGCAGACTTTCTGTCCTGCTAGTGACGTCATTTGGATTCTTCTTAGGCAGCTCGGGCATAAATATATGCACCTGTCTTTTAGCATTCTTGCTCACATCCGGTATTAATTTCTTACTCACTAGTTCCGCGTATTGCTTCTCTACCGCATTTCTTTCATTCACCATCTTCTGTCTAGTCTCCATAACATTGGCTTTCAAATCTTTCAATTTATTTTTCTCTTTCGCTTTCGGCGTGTTCTCATTCCGTGACGTGATTTTTACGTTACGTGACTGCCGCGCGTAGTTCTCTATCGTGTTGTTAGAAGTCGGCACATAAAAATCGTGACGATCGATATTAGTTTGTTGCGCTTTTGGACTTTCAACGCCTTTTGGTGAGTTCACTTTGCCACGTATCTCTACGGCAGTTTTCGACTTAGTCAAATTGTAACCCCTTCTTTGTAGTTCGGGACAGCTGTGTCTCGGTTGCGCCATTCTTTCAGCATTTTCTGGCGCTAATAAGTCTACTTTTCCCGCTAAATCAAGCCATTGGAGAACACGATCTGATAAGTCTGTGTTCTCTTTTACTTCAATGCGAGCGGTTTTATTAGGCCGTATATTTTTCATGTTAAATTCAGCAACGTTGTTTTCCCTCCCAGTATTTTCGTACAGCGGTTGCGGGCTAGCTTTTAGTACTAACTCGTCGTCTGATTCCGGTTCAAGTCCTTTTAAATCCAGCTTCTCAACGGCCTCGTGTGGGGTGAAACGGTTGTTGAAGCTGTTAGATTTTGCGCTGGTGATGACGTAGTTGAATTTTCTCATGCAGTCATCTAGGTCTGTGCGTTGGCTGAGGCGTGAGCTTCTGGTTTGTTCTTTGGGGTAGTTAGTCGAAGAGAAAGGCCTCCTTCGTTTGACCTTTGTGAAGTAAGGATCGTCGTGGGACAGTATGGCGTGTCGAAATCCGTCTATCCAGACTGTTCTCACGTACATAGGCCTCTGGGAAGATTGCCACAGCACGGGCATGTTACAGACCACTCCAAGTTCACTTAACGGGGGCGGTCACGCGATCGTTTCCATTAGTGCGTGCAAAAGTTCTCTTTGTGTTCATAATTGATACATATCATCAATCGTGAGGGGTGAAATCCGCAAGTCTGAAAGCAAACATTAAATATAGCTTTGTTTATGTTGTTTATTATATCAAGGTGATGTGTTCTACTTTTATATTTTACTCAACACCTATGTTTAACTTTTACATGAATATAAAAATTCTTGTTTAGAAAGATCAAATGAAATCATGCCTTGAATTAACTATCGAAAATTTTGTCTACGTTTAAATTACTTTTGCTCTTTACCATCGTAATAGTTCTATTAATAAAAAAATGAAACATAACAGCAAATCAATCACAGAAGGAAGTAGTCTGTAAGGTTGTATCAGTTGTAAAATTTACAATTGAATGGAACAAATAGGTCAATGTACTTTGGCAGAAGCGTACGTTGGGTTAAGCATGTTGTTTATGATTATCTTGTTTACAAAATGAACTTCAAAGTTTATAGGTTATTCTTTATTACATAGTTGTTGTATACATAGCTTCTCCATGGATTTATTTAATGCGCAGATTGAAAGTTCAACTGGCTAAAAGTCCTCCATTTCAAATATAAAATTATGCCAATCTTAGTAAAAAAATCGGTTGTCTTGCTGGCGACAAAAGTAATAAAAAACAAATGCTGCTAGTAATAAGCAAGTACAAAGAAATAAGTCATTAACAAATATATAATTTGACTTTTGAAATGAATTCCCCTAAGTAGGTACGTTGCAAAAAAAAGAATGACTTTTGAAAGATCTTAGAAAATCCATGTTGTACAGAAACTAGTAGTGGTAATGATGATAACATGATATAAAACAGGGGTGCAATATAAGGAAATGTAATACATTCCACAACAAGGTTGATACAAAGGGAGTTACACGCTAAATGCCTTCAAAGAATATGGCTGTATCATGCTTGCACTATTAAATTCAATTAATCATTGCGCTGTGGGAAGCTACAGGCGTTAATCACTCGAGCAACAGGCAGACTAATACCCCGTAGAGATTGGGGTAATTTGGGGTTAATTTAGCAGGTTTATTAGAATAATGTTTTTTTAATTAATTCATAAGTATGGTAAGTTTTTATAAATGAATTAGTAAAGCACTATTTTAATTAACCTAGCTATGTTTACCCCAAAATCCCCCATTTTTCTATGGGGTATTAGTCAGCCGTAGTGATGTGTTAATTTTTGATCCTCAATTAATGGTTTAGGATATTTACTGATGTCGTCAATTTTCAAGGTCTTCTTTAAAATAAACTGTTCTAAATCATTGTTTTTGAATTGGTTTTCATGTTTCTGTTTTATAGTAATGGTGTATTTCAAATCCTGATATAGCACATTTCCCGTTTGTAAGCTTTAGGTATTTTGTATCGCAAGCGGTTTATTGAATTTAAGATTTCACTTACTTTTTAATGAAAATCCGTATCTACCAAACAACGTTGTGGGTTGTTACTACGAAGTAATAAACACGGCAACCACTACAATATTTATAAAACACAATTCTCATTGTACTTTCAATGAAAGGTCAAAATTACTCAATGAAACTACTAAACAATACGAGGTTTTTTTTAGTATTTCGTGGTAAACATTAGTTATAAGAAAACGATGATGAAAAACAACGCTTTTTAAAGTATTCGATAGCGGTCTTAGCGTATTTCCTTGTGGCGAGTGACTGGCGGTTGTTCGGGCGTAGCGCGCGGTTTTGTCGTCGACTAAAGGTTGTTGCACACGCAACGGCATTACCGTTTCGGAATTACAATCCGTGGTTTAACGTACAACCCTTACATACATTTGTGTACGGGTAATGTGATCGCGCGGGTTGAAATTTGTATTGTGAATGCCTATGCTCCTCTTTCGATATTTGCAGATTGTCACATTTATTTTTAGAATTTGTAATGTTTATAATTTTCAAATGAATTTTTAGAATTTCTAAGATTCGACTAATAAGGTCTGGTAAGGCTGCAATATTATTTTAAATAAGATGAGTTAAATCTACACAGTTCTTCGCCTACTTAATGAAGCCTTCATAGCCCTGACTATTTTTATCCTCGATCTTAAAGCCTCGATCTACGACAAGAGAAAATTTGTCTCACTTCAACAAACAGTTAACGTACATAATTGTCTGTTTTATGGGATTATTTCTCACTAGGCATTTGCGGAGCATAATATGTGAAGATCCATGTGTTGTAGACTATTTTATATGCCACAAAGTACTTTATATGTATAAATATGAATGCTTTAATGTAAACGAACTATTATAATGCATTTTTGCTTGTTTGTCACCACTGCATAAAGTAAAAACTTTTGTAATATAACTTGGAACTAGCTTCTGCTGTGGCATGGTAAGGTACTATTCCTGTTTTAAATTTACAGATTTATTTAGCAAACACGCTAACTTTTAGTGATTTATAATTAAACATGCGGATAACTATAAATTCCAATGAAATTTATTGTTTTTTTTAGCCGTGTAATTGAAACAAAAAATGTTTAATGTCGTAATTAAAGCTTTTTGTGTCGCTTAGAAGATTGCTTGCAAGGCACGTAAAATATGTTGTGGATATTTATGAATGTAAAGATTATCGTCGTTATGTAGTCTGTTTACTCGTTTGTTAAGATATGAAATATGGAACATAGTGATTATAAAAAGAAAAATATATGTGGCATAAAACTTTCAGTTAGATAAAGCACATAAAGTGAATATGTTAAAAAGTAGGAAATGATAAATTATAATGTTAAGATTGAACCATACTTCAGAGGCTTTCTATTGTGACAGACACTACAACCCGCGACAAGTGGAAATATACAAATGCCCAAAGTAATATTAACACGAGCAAAACCATGGACAAAACTAAGTAACGATTGAATACTAGTTTAAATATAAATCAGCCAGGGACGAAATTTGCAAGTAGTTTCTCACGAAAACGTAATAGAACAGAACTAACCCCATTCAAATGATAATAAGTCATTAAAATTTACAAATTCACAGAACATTGTAAATTTCGTAATAGTTTTGCATAAATTTGCCCATAGAAACTGTTTCGTCTCACGGAACATTAGCGTTTTGCGACTGCAAATCGGTTTGTGTGAAAATAGGAACGGTGAAGTTTTTAATGGGCAATCCCGATGGTATCCATGTTTAATTTAAAGTGAAGGAAACTAGTTTTAAGTCGTAGTTACCTGACAAAAAACAAAATTGGGTTTAGAATTTTTATGTATTTATTTTATTTACAATTGACTTTCGGTCTCGCGGATTATGTATGTATGTGCCATTCGATCCACAAGACGCGGGTCAAATACCGAAATTTTTTTGCAGTTTTCCTTGCGATGTTTTCCTTCATCATTAAAGTACGCGATAACTCATTGTGAATGCACACAGCAAATCGGAAAGATTAAAATATTTGCCACTTTACATAGATTTTGCCTCAACCACGCTCGCACTCAAAATCCTCCCATAGAAATATGCACAGAACATTCTCGTGACTCGTAAACTTCGGCAAGTGCAATTTGTCAAGTCGGAATAGTTTCACGGATCGTGTAAACTAGAAATAGTTCGCTAAGTCGACTGTATGCAAATGTTATTTACAATCAGATAGTGGCGACTCAAGGATGGAATTTTATGTTCGCAGCGATGCCCTGACTTGAATTGTCACATATGTTGCAATACTTTATTGTTGTTTTGAATTATCGGGGTTTTAAAAACGATGGGGTATTCTTGAAGGACTAAAGAAACCTGCAGTAGGGATTTGTTGAAGACTTATTTATATGACGAGGTGAAGTGACTACAGGTATGTATATAGTATTCAATCAGATCTTTTATCAGAACTTCTGGTCCCACGTTAAGATAACAAAACAGATCGAAAAACACCGAGGTGCTTGTGTTACAATTCTGCCCTTGTATCAAATATTTGTGGGTTTCTCTACATCAGAGAGAAGTTAGTACTTAATACATTTAGGTACGTCGGTTATTCCTTAATGGTTTTGTTCACCTTTAAAACCGATAATTCGTTACTAGAGTGAGAATCCCCACAGATCGAGATTTTATTTTCAAAGTTCTAAGTTTACTAAATTCAAAAATACCCCAACCCGACAAACGTGCTAGCAAGCTCTAACTAGTCTCAAATATTCGTTTATGACGAGAGCTAAGTGAATTGTAGCGAAATTAACGTCCATTATTCAGCCGGGCTAACAACGTTGTGTTGTGAACGTGCTGTCAGAATTAATAGGCGGTTGGTTGGATTAATTGCGGGCGAATTGTTTACGTGCTGTGTCGACGCGGCGGGCTAATGGGACGCCGACATGCACGCTGCACACACTTAACCAGTTTCGGGGTAATTTTGAATAAAGAATGGGGTATTTGTTGCAGAGTTTAATTGTTTGGGGTAATTTTGAAAATGGAACGATGGGTACTGATTTTTTAGAATTAGTTATTACTAGGTTGTCCTGTCTATCTAGCACTACTCATGATCAACAATATATCAATTTAAGCGTTGAAGCTTATTAAACAAACTGATTTTCTACTTTATCATTATCATCATCATCATCAGTCTTACCATGTCCAGTGTTGAACATACGCCTCCCATATACACCCCCTAGTCTTTTTCTATGTGTAACATTAAAACAATGTACCCGTAACCTTATTCAAAACCTTACTTGCCAAAATTTAGCACTATTTCCATAATTTATAGATTATCAAAAGAGGAATGGCCGGAAAAGCTGCTTAGTGCTATCGGTGAAATAATTTATGGCGGATTCTGGGGACGTGGTTAGGAAGTCTAAATCTTGATAGATTGCCTAGCTTTGTGGCCACAGAGATTGTATAGATTCCTCTGGTTCAATTACTTATCATAAAATGTCTATTTAGGGTAAGTAGACTTTATGCTAGGCATTATGTCCACCTGTAAAAACTTTGTATGAAGTGTGAATAAATAAATAAATAATTAGCTAGACCGTCTGATTGAATATCATTTTATTCACATAGCTATTAGTTAGCTATGTAATTTTGAAAAAAAATGGTAACAAAAAATCCGTTTCGTTAACTTAGCATTTAAGTGGCACGAGTGTCTATTTTACAGACATCAGAAATACGATAGAGTTTATGATCCTTTATTATTTCTCATAATCCCATCTTATTTTTAGCCGACTTGAAAAATGGAGGAGGTTAGCAATTCGTCCATATTTTTTTATGCTTGTTACTCAGAACTTTTTGCTCGTATTTAGTCAGGGGTAGCAAAAACAGCAAGACGGTATCAAAACACTACGGTTGCGTACGAAATATTTCTCCACTATTAATAATTCCTATGTCGCAGATACGATATTAATTCCTCAAATTCGTGATGCTCAACCGTGGCTTAATGTTGTAAATTAAGTATAAATTCCATGATTTATTAAGACCATAATTTTGGATTTACAATATTCGTGCCGTCTGCAATTAAATTTTGGTTAGATTTTGCGATCAAATACAGTTTATATTTTACTATGCCGTAACATTGGCACAAGTCATGCTCGAATCAAATTTGAATTTGTGTTCTACTTCGCGTACTATTATATTGGAATACCGGAATTTAAAAAATAATTGCAAATAAAAATTATCAAGAAAAAGGTACAGATTGTAAACAGCCGTATCTATTGAATAATCGAAAAAGTCTTCAGCCTCTTCAAAATCAGTGATCTATTTTCATAGTTAATTTTTTCTATGCAAATTCTACTTGTGCCTTCAGATATCCTGATTTACTTCGCGTATCGATTTCAGCCTCGTTCTGTCCTCCATTTTACCTAAAAATACCATATGTGAGCATTTACCAATAAATTAGGTAACCTCATGGTATCAGATATGTTCAGGGATACCCGTCGGCAATAAATTAAAAGTGACATTACCTTCACAATTGTCATGCGATTGTGTGACTACAGACTAGGTATGAACATTCTATAAGTGATATGATTCAGATTGAGGTACAACTCGGTTTCTTCATTATAAAAGTATTCATGGGTATGTTTATAACCAAAAGTGAACATTCACTTCAACTGCAAGAAGCATTTGAAAAAAAAAATTATGCTTTGATTTTCACTACGAATTTCGCATGTCATAGCTAAAAAAATATACTATTATAGAGCAAGAAAAACGCGGCAGTAGAACGCTTCTAAGATATGTGGGTAGGTGGAAGAAAGTAACTGCCCAAGAGTAAAGAAATATTTCAATTACCACCTAAGGATCAATTTCACCGAATAATTCCTTTTGTTTCAGGAACATCTGAGCGTGTTGAAAGAAGAGGCTCCTAAAGTGGACCCTGTGAAGTTGGAGCAGCTTCTATCCGCTGCGTATGCTCTCATCAGTCCTGAACTGCAGCAAGTCAGTCTACCTGACTTCCCAGTTGATAGTCTACATTATGCGGCTCTCGTTCTGGTAAGCCTTCTTAAATATGTTCTTGGCCCAAGATATATACATGACTTTTCGGCTTTCGATCTAGAATATTTGTTGTTTTAAAA
Source organism: Cephonodes hylas (assembly GCA_030295005.1). NCBI lineage: Eukaryota > Metazoa > Arthropoda > Insecta > Lepidoptera > Sphingidae > Cephonodes > Cephonodes hylas. The sequence goes on along the minus strand of AP025375.1, from coordinate 2,629,729 downwards.
AAAGTAACTATCACTTCTTAATTGGGCGTTGTGAAAAGTTTTACACGTTAATTCAGTGGTGGTACTTCCAAACAAGCCAAAAAGCGTTACACGAATTACGTAAGTCGCTGCCGGAGGACTCAAAAAAAAACGAAATTAATCTATAACTAATTTATTATATATAAAATTACAATTAAGACTTAAGCCTAGTGACCCGATCGATGGTAGATCAAAAAGTGGACGTTTCGGCGATCACGTAGACTGGAGCTCGTGGCTGATGGTGCGAAGTCAGCATTGCATCATTGATTGGAAATTGGTTCGTTGTCCATGCGTTGCCTGCGTGATCCGGTGTCAGCACTTTTGGTATAGGGCAGATGTGTAACACCTCCCCCCTTAGATCAGCGACTATTTTTGTCGTTTAGAGAAAATATCGCTGGGAAACTGCAGATTCTGCTGCGGCTGCTGGCGAGATGTTTCTGGTTTTGCATAGACATTTTGGTTTTCAGGTGTAATGTCTACGCCCTTGGATCGATGGAAGTATACTCGATATATGACGGCACTAACAAGTGCAAGCGTACCAATTATAAGGCAGTATAGTGGGATTGTGGTGTGATAAATAGTTTCAGTTTGCCTTATTTGCGCTGGCTCTTGTAGATTTATCTTGTCCTGTATACTATGCAGTTTTTCTAAGTTGATGGAGTTGATTTTCAAGGGTGGATATGATGGACTGGATTTCACTTCTGTTCCCGATGAGAGGTTTGCTATTCTTATTGGCTGTCCTTTTATCTGGTTGTTAGTATTAACTATGGTGAATTCATCTGTCCGTAATATACAGTTCTGTGGTATGATGGCCAAGTAACTTCCAGTTAGCTTCATGAAGTCGTCACGATCGCAGGTAAGCCGTACTTGAGTTGGTCTAGGAAATACTACAGCGTAGTGGTGGTCGTCTAGTTTCTCGGTGGCTGGTCTGGTCAGGCCGATGATGGTTCTGTTGCAACTTTCATCCGTCGTCCGTCCTTTTATTATATCACAAATGCAGTCCGGGTGACGTTTCAGTTGATGGTTAAACGTTTCTTCACAAAGATACACGCTGTCTACCTTCGGGCATTCTGCCTCAATGTACACATGAATAAATTCAGTGATTGCGAGGAAAGGTACAGGAGGGATAATGGCTTGCTTAAGTCTATTGGGTACTATTACTAATTTATATAGCGAAAAGCTAAGTGGTGAAACTATTGGAAATTTATATAAAAATACTATCCTATCTTCGCTAAAATATGACGCAGGTTTGATGACGTCATAGTATTCTCTATATTGTAAATCTAATAATTCATCCTTATTATATACTGATCTTAACGTAACTAGCATACTATTCATAACTTTTAGGCTTAACATAGAATGGTGAGTACGTGACTGACCACAAAATGCTAACGCGTTTTCTAGCCTATTCATTTCGTTTGCTAAGCTATCTATGTTGTCGCTAACGATAGCTAAAATTTGTGCAAATTTCGCAAACTTTAATAGTGTGTATTGAGCGAATGCTTCGGTGTCAAGTAAAATATGCATTGTTTCATTTAATTGGATTTGATTCTCTACAAGTTTCGAAATTATTTTTGTTTGTTCGTTCATCAATTCCTGACTAATACTAATATGCTGGTTTTGCTCGTTAATTATTTTATCTTGGTTATCTTTTAAAATATTTAGTGCATTATTATATTTGACAGCATCCGAATAATCTAAATTTCCGGTTATACTCTTAATCACGGATCCGAGACCGTCTATAAGACCTCTTTTGAAACGATTCGGTTCTAGAGATTTTAATTGAGATGAAACTTTGTCTAATTTACTAGTTAAGTGATCTACCTGGAATTCATACAATGAATATGTATAATTATCTAGTTTGGATTTAACTTGCGTTAATTGCTCTGCTACAAGTTTAATATTGTCGTCAATATCCGACAATTGTATGTACTGTAAAAATGTATGGTGAGTAGTCGTTAGCTTCATAGCTCCTAAATTAAACGGTAAGATCCCTGGTCCATCTTCAAGGGATTCCAGTTTTATCTCGGTCGCCCGTGTGAGTCCGAGAAACAGCATCAGCAGTGTTCTGCAACAACTTTGCTGTATTAGGGACACGTTTTAACCTAGCTTTGGCAATAGGGCCTTTTTTCTTAGATGTATATATATGAATAGGTAAGTCTGCTAACACGGTGTCCTGAGTATATCTTGGAGCTAATTTCGACCGACTGGCACAAGGATTACTAATAAATATCTGTTGTTCAGGTTGGTATTCTTGTTCTGGTTCACGAGTTTTATTCCGGTTGTCTATTAGAGCAGTTCTATTTTCGAGAGATGTTTCGTTAATCAAGCTATAAACCTTTTTCATGCGGTCTCTATGCGTTTCGGTGTACTGTTGCAAAAGATGTTGCGTGAGGTCTATGTCAGTTGGATCGCGAGGGTCAGTATGTCCTAGAATGAGATCATATGGTCTACATTTTGTAAAGCTATGCACTGAGCTGTTATAAGCAATTATGGCATATGACATGAGGTTAGTAACTGGTTCGTCTCGATGTTTTAATTTAAGAATGCGGAGGTGTTCTAGTAATGTTGAGTGAAACCTCTCAATATTACCATTCGCGTTCGGTGAATGTGCTAGGGTTTGATGATGCATAATTTTGTGAATTTTACAAAACTCGGAAAATAACTGATTGGTGAATTCAGTACCCTGATCTGTAATAATGGTGAGTGGTAACCCATGATGCGTGCTGAATGTTAGTAAAGCTTGGATTACGCTTACAGCGGTGCCATCTCTAAGGAGGTATGCTTGTCCGTACTTAGAAAATACATCTATGAAAGTAACGTATTTTTCATTTTGGGCAGTGAAGCTGTCCATGTGGACAATTTCAAATGGTCGCGTGGCTGGTGGTACAATATTAAATTTTGGCCTAATAGGGTTGCGATCATACTTTGCCTGGCCACATATAGTGCATTCATTAATGAACTTACTTATATGTTCCTTCATTTTTGGCCAAAAATATCTGTTAGATAACGCAAGATAACATTCGTTAATTCCACGGTGGTTTGTTTTACCTTCATGGTAATGACGGATGATATCTTGTTGTCTTAAATATTCCTTAACATTTTCAATTTCTTTTTTCGCAAGGACTAAGTTCATAGATGAGCTTCTAAATTTGTTCTGAATTATTGGTATAATTTGGTACATAGCAAGAGGAGGAGTAATTAAAAGAGCAGTTTTAATCTTTGGGTTTACGTATTCCTTAATAGCTGAGATGAGATCTTCTTCTAAGTTAGATTGGGATAGTTGGACAGATGTACGTACATGCGTGTCGAAGGGCTTAGTAGCTGTGGTTCTTTTCTTAATGTCTCCTACAACGGTTAAACAAAGCTGACGATGAAATTTATTTAAAGGGTCATCAGTAATCGGGATATCAAGTATGGGGTTCTCGTTAGATGTGTGTGCGGTTAGAGTATCTGAGTTGTTCGCGGAGAGTGGCATCTCTGACGCATTTGCAATCATAGAGCACGTGTCCTCGTTATAAATTTCTATACGAGAGAGGGCATCGGCATTCGTGTTACTTTTACCCTTTTTATAAACTATTGTAAAATCGTACTCACTTAGCTTCAGACGCCATCTCGTAAGACGTGAGTTTGGGTCTTTAAGACTCATGACCCACTGAAGGGGCTTATGGTCAGTTAAGATTTTAAATTTACGGCCAAAAAGGTAAGGGCGGAAGTATTTTGTTGCCCACACGATTGCCAAAAGTTCCTTTTCAATCGTGCTATAATTAACTTCGCTATCGTTTAGTGTGCGCGAAGCATAGGCTATTGGCTTGTCTGAGCCTATGGGGCCTTGCGATAGTATCGCTCCGATTGCAAAATTAGACGCGTCTGTGGTTAAAATGAACTCTTTTTCAAAATCTGGATATTTTAAAATAGGGTCGTTAGTTAAAAGGGTTTTGCATTTTGCAAAAGAGTCAATATATTCTGAGTCAAAGGTAATCTTCTTTCCTTTCTTAAGACAATTTGTAAGAGGCTTGGTTACTCGCGCAAAATCAGGTATGAATTTACGATAGTACCCAAGTAGTCCTAAAAATTGCTTTATCTCTTTTGGGGTCTTAGGCATGGGGTAATTTTTTATGGCGGATATTTTATCGGGGTTGGGCTTTATGCCATCTCTGGTAATGACATGACCGAGATAAGCAGTCTCTAGCTTTAAAAACTCAGATTTATCCATCTGAATCTTAAAGTTAGACTCTCGCAACCTTTGGAAAACTTTTTCGAGATTAATCATGTGTTCCTGAAGGGATGTACTGAACACTATGATATCATCGAGGTAAACCAAGCATATTTCGTTCTGAAGACCTCTCAAGACGTTGTCCATAACTCGTTGGAACGTGGACGGCGAGTTCTTTAGACCCATAGGCATTCTAAGAAATTCAAAATGCCCATGTTCGACATTAAATGCAGTTTTCTCAATGTCTTGAGGGTCCATCTCGACTTGGTAAAACCCACTTGCCAAGTCGAGTGTCGTGAAATATTGGCATTTTCCAAGCTTATCGAGCACGTCTGTAATGTTAGGGATGGGGTATCTGTCATCTAGTGTCTTTTCGTTGACCTTACGAAAATCAACTACGATGCGCCATTTCTGTTTTCCGGAGGCATCTACCTTTTTCGGCACTACCCAAATAGGAGAGCTCCAAGCGGAAGCAGATGGACGTATTATACCCTGCTCTAACATTTTTTCGATTTGATCTCTAACTTCCTGGCGGTGCACAAACGGGTATCGATAACTCTTAGTGTGCACTGGCACTTCATCGGTTGTTCTAATCCGATGTTTGATCTTATTGGTGAAAGTTAGAGATTCGCCTTCGATATAAAACACATCCGAATAACGAGAGCAAAGAGCAATAAGGTTGGCCTTTTCCTCTTCGTTTAAATGATCTACTCGTAATCGTGTAATTATATCTTTGGCGCGTGCCGATGTTTGTGGCGTACGGTTGCACTCGATATTGGATACGATCGCTCGCGTGGCACGGTCTAATGACAAAATAATATCATTTTTCGTTGGGTTTGCGACTTCCACTATCCCACGGTTATTTTTAACTATGGTGAGGCATTCCAAAATCACACAATTACATATGGTTTGTTCGGGGATTAAGACTTCGCCATCTAGGGAATTAATGGGTATTCTAATTAATTTTGAACTATTAGCCGGTATTATTTCTTCGTATAAATTTAGATTTCGCGAGTTATAAATTTGGATAGGATTTACAGCAAATTTAGTCGTAAGGGTAAGCGCTTTAAGATCTAATTTCGCTTCCCATTCGGTAAGTAAGTCCATACCTATCAATCCGTCGAAGTGGTCATGAAATTTATACACAAAAAGTTTTATAATTTTTGAATCATTAAATTCATTAAAGCATGGTAAATTGATGGAATAGTTGTTGCGGGTGGTAGCATGCACGTTAGTAACCTCAAAAGGATCATAGTTTAATGGGGTATGTGAAAAGAAATTCTGTACTGCGTCTGGACTAATAAATGATTGATTAGCGCCTGTGTCAATTAGAAAATTCAATGGGGGGTTAGAAATATGTATATACGGTAATTGTCGTTGACTATGCAGATTTAACTCTATCCTAATTTTTCTGATTTGGGATCCTTTGGAAAATCCTCGGCTACAGGCTGTGCCATTTTATCGTCGGGTAATTGTCTAGGGATAAATTCGGTATCACCTGTTGTATCAAAGCTATGAGGCATGTCATATGATCCGTTATAATTATTATAGTCTACATCGTAATACTCGTCGCGATAATAAGGCTCGTAATACGAGTACACGTAGTCCGGATGGTTATAACTGTCATCGTAATTTGAACACTCATTAATATTAACATCACGTGTTTTAAAATAATTCGAGGGCGGTGGGTTTCCCTGCTTCGCCCAGTTCCAAGGAGTTGATGATATTTGTCTCGGCACAAAATGGCTCACACCGCTCATAGGCTTAGGGCCATGATCTACCGGTCGCGGCGGTATTTTAAATACTGCGCTACGCTGATTATATCCCGGTGGTGGTGCGGCAAACATTTGCTGAGTGCGCGTTGGCATGCGCGGTTGGGGCTGTCTAATTTCATGTTGGGGACGACTAGGACCGGGCATGGCAAAATTAAATTGCTTAGGTGATGGTGGTTTTTGCATATGTATGGGTGTAGGGTTAGTCATTTTAAAGCTAGGGATTAATTGATTGGTAGGTGCGGGTCTCCTATCTGGGAGATGATCATTCCTACTTTGCAAATATATTGTATTCATCTCTTCATGCACAAATTCTAATGCCTTCTCTATAGTCTCTGGTCGCATACACCTAATCCTAGATCCGAGAGGATCTTTAAGCCCGCGCAGAAATGCTTGTAAGGTTAATTTTTTGTACAGATCTCTCTTTGAATCTACGGTAGTTTGCAAGCTGTCGTGCAATGAAACGTATGTCATGATCGTACTGAATAGGTTTTGACAACGTTCATAAAACTCTTGTGGAGTACCAGAACCTTGAGTTAATAGTGCCAAGTCATTGTATAGTGCGGTTTCGTCTCTCTGATCAGCGAAGTTATTAATGAGAGCATTACGGATACCTAACCAATCGTTGGGGATACCATTAGCATTTATTAAGCGAGCTGCTGGCCCAATGACTTTATTTAATATACCATTTTGTAATGCTAATTGGCCTAGCTCGTCAGCACTTTGTCCGTATCTTACAACTAATTGGTCGCAAAGCTTAATGAATCTAGGTAATATGTTAGGGTTCCCGTCGAATTCTGGGAGTAGACGGAGGGCTTTATAAATGTTATCTAGGTCTGCCATTTCCTCAATAGGACTATCTAAATTACGTCTAGAGTCTAAAAATAATTGTCTACGATTATCTAACCTAGGTTTCCTAGATTTCGATTTTGGAAAAATCTTTGAAAACTGATTAGGACTTAGGATAAAAGGAAAGGTAAGCAACCACTAAATGATTCAGTGTACTTACATGCACATGACGATTTTCTTTGAGCGGTATCGAAGTTCAGATCTCCGGCGCGGCCACGTGGTTCAGGACTCCCGGTGCAACGTTGAAAGTTTATCGGAGCGCGACGACAGGATGCGATTTTAGCGATGCGCGACCCGACCCGAGAATCCTACCGACTGCGCCAATTACGTAAGTCGCTGCCGGAGGACTCAAAAAAAAACGAAATTAATCTATAACTAATTTATTATATATAAAATTACAATTAAGACTTAAGCCTAGTGACCCGATCGATGGTAGATCAAAAAGTGGACGTTTCGGCGATCACGTAGACTGGAGCTCGTGGCTGATGGTGCGAAGTCAGCATTGCATCATTGATTGGAAATTGGTTCGTTGTCCATGCGTTGCCTGCGTGATCCGGTGTCAGCACTTTTGGTATAGGGCAGATGTGTAACACCTCCCCCCTTAGATCAGCGACTATTTTTGTCGTTTAGAGAAAATATCGCTGGGAAACTGCAGATTCTGCTGCGGCTGCTGGCGAGATGTTTCTGGTTTTGCATAGACATTTTGGTTTTCAGGTGTAATGTCTACGCCCTTGGATCGATGGAAGTATACTCGATATATGACGGCACTAACAAGTGCAAGCGTACCAATTATAAGGCAGTATAGTGGGATTGTGGTGTGATAAATAGTTTCAGTTTGCCTTATTTGCGCTGGCTCTTGTAGATTTATCTTGTCCTGTATACTATGCAGTTTTTCTAAGTTGATGGAGTTGATTTTCAAGGGTGGATATGATGGACTGGATTTCACTTCTGTTCCCGATGAGAGGTTTGCTATTCTTATTGGCTGTCCTTTTATCTGGTTGTTAGTATTAACTATGGTGAATTCATCTGTCCGTAATATACAGTTCTGTGGTATGATGGCCAAGTAACTTCCAGTTAGCTTCATGAAGTCGTCACGATCGCAGGTAAGCCGTACTTGAGTTGGTCTAGGAAATACTACAGCGTAGTGGTGGTCGTCTAGTTTCTCGGTGGCTGGTCTGGTCAGGCCGATGATGGTTCTGTTGCAACTTTCATCCGTCGTCCGTCCTTTTATTATATCACAAATGCAGTCCGGGTGACGTTTCAGTTGATGGTTAAACGTTTCTTCACAAAGATACACGCTGTCTACCTTCGGGCATTCTGCCTCAATGTACACATGAATAAATTCAGTGATTGCGAGGAAAGGTACAGGAGGGATAATGGCTTGCTTATGTCTATTGGGTACTATTACTAATTTATATAGTGAAAAGCTAAGTGGTGAAACTATTGGAAATTTATATAAAAATACTATCCTATCTTCGCTAAAATATGACGCAGGTTTGATGACGTCATAGTATTCTCTATATTGTAAATCTAATAATTCATCTTTATTATATACTGATCTTAACGTAACTAGCATACTATTCATAACTTTTAGGCTTAACATAGAATGGTGAGTACGTGACTGACCACAAAATGCTAACGCGTTTTCTAGCCTATTCATTTCGTTTGCTAAGCTATCTATGTTGTCGCTAACGATAGCTAAAATTTGTGCAAATTTCGCAAACTTTAATAGTGTGTATTGAGCGAATGCTTCGGTGTCAAGTAAAATATGCATTGTTTCATTTAATTGGATTTGATTCTCTACAAGTTTCGAAATTATTTTTGTTTGTTCGTTCATCAATTCCTGACTAATACTAATATGCTGGTTTTGCTCGTTAATTATTTTATCTTGGTTATCTTTTAAAATATTTAGTGCATTATAATATTTGACAGCATCCGAATAATCTAAATTTCCGGTTATACTCTTAATCACGGATCCGAGACCGTCTATAAGACCTCTTTTGAAACGATTCGGTTCTAGAGATTTTAATTGAGATGAAACTTTGTCTAATTTACTAGTTAAGTGATCTACCTGGAATTCATACAATGAATATGTATAATTATCTAGTTTGGATTTAACTTGCGTTAATTGCTCTGCTACAAGTTTAATATTGTCGTCAATATCCGACAATTGTATGTACTGTAAAAATGTATGGTGAGTAGTCGTTAGCTTCATAGCTCCTAAATTAAACGGTAAGATCCCTGGTCCATCTTCAAGGGATTCCAGTTTTATCTCGGTCGCCCGTGTGAGTCCGAGAAACAGCATCAGCAGTGTTCTGCAACAACTTTGCTGTATTAGGGACACGTTTTAACCTAGATTTGGCAATAGGGCCTTTTTTCTTAGATGTATATATATGAATAGGTAAGTCTGCTAACACGGTGTCCTGAGTATATCTTGGAGCTAATTTCGACCGACTGGCACAAGGGTTACTAATAAATATCTGTTGTTCGGGTTGGTATTCTTGTTCTGGTTCACGAGTTTTATTCCGGTTGTCTATTAGAGCAGTTCTATTTTCGAGAGATGTTTCGTTAATCAAGCTATAAACCTTTTTCATGCGGTCTCTATGCGTTTCGGTGTACTGTTGCAAAAGATGTTGCGTGAGGTCTATGTCAGTTGGATCGCGAGGGTCAGTATGTCCTAGAATGAGATCATATGGTCTACATTTTGTAAAGCTATGCACTGAGCTGTTATAAGCAATTATGGCATATGACATGAGGTTAGTAACCGGTTCGTCTCGATGTTTTAATTTAAGAATCCGGAGGTGTTCTAGTAATGTCGAGTGAAACCTCTCAATATTACCATTCGCGTTCGGTGAATGTGCTAGGGTTTGATGATGCATAATTTTGTGGATTTTACAAAACTCAGAAAATAACTGATTGGTGAATTCAGTACCCTGATCTGTAATAATGGTAAGTGGTAACCCATGATGCGTGCTGAATGTTAGTAAAGCTTGGATTACGCTTACAGCGGTGCCATCTCTAAGGAGGTATGCTTGTCCGTACTTAGAAAATACATCTATGAAAGTAACGTATTTTTCATTTTGGGCAGTGAAGCTGTCCATGTGGACAATTTCAAATGGTCGCGTGGCCGGTGGTACAATATTAAATTTTGGCCTAATAGGGTTGCGATCATACTTTGCTTGGCCACATATAGTGCATTCATTAATGAACTTACTTATATGTTCCTTCATTTTTGGCCAAAAATATCTGTTAGATAACGCAAGATAACATTCGTTAATTCCACGGTGGTTTGTTTTACCTTCATGGTAATGACGGATGATATCTTGTTGTCTTAAATATTCCTTAACATTTTCAATTTCTTTTTTCGCAAGGACTAAGTTCATAGATGAGCTTCTAAATTTGTTCTGAATTATTGGTATAATTTGGTACATAGCAAGAGGAGGAGTAATTAAAAGAGCAGTTTTAATCTTTGGGTTTACGTATTCCTTAATAGCTGAGATGAGATCTTCTTCTAAGTTAGATTGGGATAGTTGGACAGATGTACGTACATGCGTGTCGAAGGGCTTAGTAGCTGTGGTTCTTTTCTTAATGTCTCCTACAACGGTTAAACAAAGCTGACGATGAAATTTATTTAAAGGGTCATCAGTAATCGGGATATCAAGTATGGGGTTCTCGTTAGATGTGTGTGCGGTTAGAGTATCTGAGTTGTTCGCGGAGAGTGGCATCTCTGACGCATTTGCAATCACAGAGCACGTGTCCTCGTTATAAATTTCTATACGAGAGAGGGCATCGGCATTCGTGTTACTTTTACCCTTTTTATAAACTACTGTAAAATCGTACTCACTTAGCTTCAGACGCCATCTCGTAAGACGTGAGTTTGGGTCTTTAAGACTCATGACCCACTGAAGGGGCTTATGGTCAGTTAAGATTTTAAATTTACGGCCAAAAAGGTAAGGGCGGAAGTATTTTGTTGCCCACACGATTGCCAAAAGTTCCTTTTCAATCGTGCTATAATTAACTTCGCTATCGTTTAGTGTGCGCGAAGCATAGGCTATTGGCTTGTCTGAGCCTATGGGGCCTTGCGAAAGTATCGCACCGATTGCGAAATTAGACGCGTCTGTGGTTAAAATGAATTCTTTTTCAAAATCCGGATATTTTAAAATGGGGTCGTTAGTTAAAAGGGTTTTGCATTTTGCAAAAGAGTCAATATATTCTGAGTCGAAGGTAATTTTCTTTCCTTTCTTAAGACAATTTGTAAGAGGCTTGGTTACTCGCGCAAAATCAGGTATGAATTTACGATAGTACCCAAGTAATCCTAAAAATTGCTTTATCTCTTTAGGGGTCTTAGGCATGGGGTAATTTTTTATGGCGGATATTTTATCGGGGTTGGGCTTTATGCCATCTCTGGTAATGACATGACCGAGATAAGCAGTCTCTAGCTTTAAAAACTCAGATTTATCCATCTGAATCTTAAAGTTAGACTCTCGCAACCTTTGGAAAACTTTTTCGAGATTAATCATGTGTTCCTGAAGGGATGTACTGAACACTATGATATCATCGAGGTAAACCAAGCATATTTCGTTCTGAAGACCTCTCAAGACGTTGTCCATAACTCGTTGGAACGTGGACGGCGAGTTCTTTAGACCCATAGGCATTCTAAGAAATTCAAAATGCCCATGTTCGACATTAAATGCAGTTTTCTCAATGTCTTGAGAGTCCATCTCGACTTGGTAAAACCCACTTGCCAAGTCGAGTGTCGTGAAATATTGGCATTTTCCAAGCTTATCGAGCACGTCTGTAATGTTAGGGATGGGGTATCTGTCATCTAGTGTCTTTTCGTTAACCTTACGAAAATCAACTACGATGCGCCATTTCTGTTTTCCGGAGGCATCTACCTTTTTCGGCACTACCCAAATAGGAGAGCTCCAAGCGGAAGCAGATGGACGTATTATACCCTGCTCTAACATTTTTTCGATTTGATCTCTAACTTCCTGGCGGTGCACAAACGGGTATCGATAACTCTTAGTGTGCACTGGCACTTCATCGGTTGTTCTAATCCGATGTTTGATCTTATTGGTGAAAGTTAGAGATTCGCCTTCGATATAAAACACATCCGAATAACGAGAGCAAAGAGCAATAAGGTTGGCCTTTTCCTCTTCGTTTAAATGATCTACTCGTAATCGTGTAATTATATCTTTGGCGCGTGCCGATGTTTGTGGCGTACGGTTGCACTCGATATTGGATACGATCGCTCGCGTGGCGCGGTCTAATGACAAAATAATATCATTTTTCGTTGGGTTTGCGACTTCCACTATCCCACGGTTATTTTTAACTATGGTGAGGCATTCCAAAATCACACAATTACATATGGTTTGTTCGGGGATTAAGACTTCGCCATCTAGGGAATTAATGGGTATTCTAATTAATTTTGAACTATTAGCCGGTATTATTTCTTCGTATAAATTTAGATTTCGCGAATTATAAATTTGGATAGGATTTACAGCAAATTTAGTCGTAAGGGTAAGCGCTTTAAGATCTAATTTCGCTTCCCATTCGGTAAGTAAGTCCATACCTATCAATCCGTCGAAGTGGTCATGAAATTTATACACAAAAAGTTTTATAATTTTTGAATCATTAAATTCATTAAAGCATGGTAAATTGATGGAATAGTTGTTGCGGGTGGTAGCATGCACGTTAGTAACCTCAAAAGGATCATAGTTTAATGGGGTATGTGAAAAAAAATTATGTACTGCGTCTGGACTAATAAATGATTGATTAGCGCCTGTGTCAATTAGAAAATTCAATGGGGGGTTAGAAATATGTATATACGGTAATTGTCGTTGACTATGCAAATTTAACTCTATCCTAATTTTTCTGATTTGGGATCCTTTGGAAAATCCTCGGCTACAGGCTGTGCCATTTTATCGTCGGGTAATTGTCTAGGGATAAATTCGGTATCACCTGTTGTATCAAAGCTATGAGGCATGTCATATGATCCGTTATAATTATTATAGTCTACATCGTAATACTCGTCGCGATAATAAGGCTCGTAATACGAGTACACGTAGTCCGGATGGTTATAACTATCATCGTAATTTGAACACTCATTAATATTAACATCACGTGTTTTAAAATAATTCGAGGGCGGTGGGTTTCCCTGCTTCGCCCAGTTCCAAGGAGTTGATGATATTTGTCTCGGCACAAAATGGCTCACACCGCTCATAGGCTTAGGGCCATGATCTACCGGTCGCGGCGGTATTTTAAATACTGCGCTACGCTGATTATATCCCGGTGGTGGTGCGGCAAACATTTGCTGAGTGCGCGTTGGCATGCGCGGTTGGGGCTGTCTAACTTCATGTTGGGGACGACTAGGACCGGGCATGGCAAAATTAAATTGCTTAGGTGATGGTGGTTTTTGCATATGTATGGGTGTAGGGTTAGTCATTTTAAAGCTAGGGATTAATTGATTGGTAGGTGCGGGTCTCCTATCTGGGAGATGATCATTCCTACTTTGCAAATATATTGTATTCATCTCTTCATGCACAAATTCTAATGCCTTCTCTATAGTCTCTGGTCGCATACACCTAATCCTAGATCCGAGAGGATCTTTAAGCCCGCGCAGAAATGCTTGTAAGGTTAATTTTTTGTACAGATCTCTCTTTGAATCTACGGTAGTTTGCAAGCTGTCGTGCAATGAAACGTATGTCATGATCGTACTGAATAGGTTTTGACAACGTTCATAAAACTCTTGTGGAGTACCAGAACCTTGAGTTAATAGTGCCAAGTCATTGTATAGTGCGGTTTCGTCTCTCTGATCAGCGAAGTTATTAATGAGAGCATTACGGATACCTAACCAATCGTTGGGGATACCGTTAGCATTTATTAAGCGAGCTGCAGGCCCAATAACTTTATTTAATATACCATTTTGTAATGCTAATTGGCCTAGCTCGTCAGCACTTTGTCCGTATCTTACAACTAATTGGTCGCAAAGCTTAATGAATCTAGGTAATATGTTAGGGTTCCCGTCGAATTCTGGGAGTAGACGGAGGGCTTTATAAATGTTATCTAGGTCTGCCATTTCCTCAATAGGACTATCTAAATTACGTCTAGAGTCTAAAAATAATTGTCTACGATTATCTAACCTAGGTTTCCTAGATTTCGATTTTGGAAAAATCTTTGAAAACTGATTAGGACTTAGGATAAAAGGAAAGGTAAGCAACCACTAAATGATTCAGTGTACTTACATGCACATGACGATTTTCTTTGAGCGGTATCGAAGTTCAGATCTCCGGCGCGGCCACGTGGTTCAGGACTCCCGGTGCAACGTTGAAAGTTTATCGGAGCGCGACGACAGGATGCGATTTTAGCGATGCGCGACCCGACCCGAGAATCCTACCGACTGCGCCAATTACGTAAGTCGCTGCCGGAGGACTCAAAAAAAACGAAATTAATCTATAACTAATTTATTATATATAAAATTACAATTAAGACTTAAGCCTAGTGACCCGATCGATGGTAGATCAAAAAGTGGACGTTTCGGCGATCACGTAGACTGGAGCTCGTGGCTGATGGTGCGAAGTCAGCATTGCATCATTGATTGGAAATTGGTTCGTTGTCCATGCGTTGCCTGCGTGATCCGGTGTCAGCACTTTTGGTATAGGGCAGATGTGTAACACCTCCCCCCTTAGATCAGCGACTATTTTTGTCGTTTAGAGAAAATATCGCTGGGAAACTGCAGATTCTGCTGCGGCTGCTGGCGAGATGTTTCTGGTTTTGCATAGACATTTTGGTTTTCAGGTGTAATGTCTACGCCCTTGGATCGATGGAAGTATACTCGATATATGACGGCACTAACAAGTGCAAGCGTACCAATTATAAGGCAGTATAGTGGGATTGTGGTGTGATAAATAGTTTCAGTTTGCCTTATTTGCGCTGGCTCTTGTAGATTTATCTTGTCCTGTATACTATGCAGTTTTTCTAAGTTGATGGAGTTGATTTTCAAGGGTGGATATGATGGACTGGATTTCACTTCTGTTCCCGATGAGAGGTTTGCTATTCTTATTGGCTGTCCTTTTATCTGGTTGTTAGTATTAACTATGGTGAATTCATCTGTCCGTAATATACAGTTCTGTGGTATGATGGCCAAGTAACTTCCAGTTAGCTTCATGAAGTCGTCACGATCGCAGGTAAGCCGTACTTGAGTTGGTCTAGGAAATACTACAGCGTAGTGGTGGTCGTCTAGTTTCTCGGTGGCTGGTCTGGTCAGGCCGATGATGGTTCTGTTGCAACTTTCATCCGTCGTCCGTCCTTTTATTATATCACAAATGCAGTCCGGGTGACGTTTCAGTTGATGGTTAAACGTTTCTTCACAAAGATACACGCTGTCTACCTTCGGGCATTCTGCCTCAATGTACACATGAATAAATTCAGTGATTGCGAGGAAAGGTACAGGAGGGATAATGGCTTGCTTAAGTCTATTGGGTACTATTACTAATTTATATAGCGAAAAGCTAAGTGGTGAAACTATTGGAAATTTATATAAAAATACTATCCTATCTTCGCTAAAATATGACGCAGGTTTGATGACGTCATAGTATTCTCTATATTGTAAATCTAATAATTCATCCTTATTATATACTGATCTTAACGTAACTAGCATACTATTCATAAC
This sequence comes from Cephonodes hylas, assembly GCA_030295005.1. Lineage (NCBI taxonomy): Eukaryota > Metazoa > Arthropoda > Insecta > Lepidoptera > Sphingidae > Cephonodes > Cephonodes hylas. The sequence goes on along the minus strand of AP025375.1, from coordinate 2,614,203 downwards.
TTTTAGGCTTAACATAGAATGGTGAGTACGTGACTGACCACAAAATGCTAACGCGTTTTCTAGCCTATTCATTTCGTTTGCTAAGCTATCTATGTTGTCGCTAACGATAGCTAAAATTTGTGCAAATTTCGCAAACTTTAATAGTGTGTATTGAGCGAATGCTTCGGTGTCAAGTAAAATATGCATTGTTTCATTTAATTGGATTTGATTCTCTACAAGTTTCGAAATTATTTTTGTTTGTTCGTTCATCAATTCCTGACTAATACTAATATGCTGGTTTTGCTCGTTAATTATTTTATCTTGGTTATCTTTTAAAATATTTAGTGCATTATTATATTTGACAGCATCCGAATAATCTAAATTTCCGGTTATACTCTTAATCACGGATCCGAGACCGTCTATAAGACCTCTTTTGAAACGATTCGGTTCTAGAGATTTTAATTGAGATGAAACTTTGTCTAATTTACTAGTTAAGTGATCTACCTGGAATTCATACAATGAATATGTATAATTATCTAGTTTGGATTTAACTTGCGTTAATTGCTCTGCTACAAGTTTAATATTGTCGTCAATATCCGACAATTGTATGTACTGTAAAAATGTATGGTGAGTAGTCGTTAGCTTCATAGCTCCTAAATTAAACGGTAAGATCCCTGGTCCATCTTCAAGGGATTCCAGTTTTATCTCGGTCGCCCGTGTGAGTCCGAGAAACAGCATCAGCAGTGTTCTGCAACAACTTTGCTGTATTAGGGACACGTTTTAACCTAGCTTTGGCAATAGGGCCTTTTTTCTTAGATGTATATATATGAATAGGTAAGTCTGCTAACACGGTGTCCTGAGTATATCTTGGAGCTAATTTCGACCGACTGGCACAAGGATTACTAATAAATATCTGTTGTTCAGGTTGGTATTCTTGTTCTGGTTCACGAGTTTTATTCCGGTTGTCTATTAGAGCAGTTCTATTTTCGAGAGATGTTTCGTTAATCAAGCTATAAACCTTTTTCATGCGGTCTCTATGCGTTTCGGTGTACTGTTGCAAAAGATGTTGCGTGAGGTCTATGTCAGTTGGATCGCGAGGGTCAGTATGTCCTAGAATGAGATCATATGGTCTACATTTTGTAAAGCTATGCACTGAGCTGTTATAAGCAATTATGGCATATGACATGAGGTTAGTAACTGGTTCGTCTCGATGTTTTAATTTAAGAATGCGGAGGTGTTCTAGTAATGTTGAGTGAAACCTCTCAATATTACCATTCGCGTTCGGTGAATGTGCTAGGGTTTGATGATGCATAATTTTGTGAATTTTACAAAACTCGGAAAATAACTGATTGGTGAATTCAGTACCCTGATCTGTAATAATGGTGAGTGGTAACCCATGATGCGTGCTGAATGTTAGTAAAGCTTGGATTACGCTTACAGCGGTGCCATCTCTAAGGAGGTATGCTTGTCCGTACTTAGAAAATACATCTATGAAAGTAACGTATTTTTCATTTTGGGCAGTGAAGCTGTCCATGTGGACAATTTCAAATGGTCGCGTGGCTGGTGGTACAATATTAAATTTTGGCCTAATAGGGTTGCGATCATACTTTGCCTGGCCACATATAGTGCATTCATTAATGAACTTACTTATATGTTCCTTCATTTTTGGCCAAAAATATCTGTTAGATAACGCAAGATAACATTCGTTAATTCCACGGTGGTTTGTTTTACCTTCATGGTAATGACGGATGATATCTTGTTGTCTTAAATATTCCTTAACATTTTCAATTTCTTTTTTCGCAAGGACTAAGTTCATAGATGAGCTTCTAAATTTGTTCTGAATTATTGGTATAATTTGGTACATAGCAAGAGGAGGAGTAATTAAAAGAGCAGTTTTAATCTTTGGGTTTACGTATTCCTTAATAGCTGAGATGAGATCTTCTTCTAAGTTAGATTGGGATAGTTGGACAGATGTACGTACATGCGTGTCGAAGGGCTTAGTAGCTGTGGTTCTTTTCTTAATGTCTCCTACAACGGTTAAACAAAGCTGACGATGAAATTTATTTAAAGGGTCATCAGTAATCGGGATATCAAGTATGGGGTTCTCGTTAGATGTGTGTGCGGTTAGAGTATCTGAGTTGTTCGCGGAGAGTGGCATCTCTGACGCATTTGCAATCATAGAGCACGTGTCCTCGTTATAAATTTCTATACGAGAGAGGGCATCGGCATTCGTGTTACTTTTACCCTTTTTATAAACTATTGTAAAATCGTACTCACTTAGCTTCAGACGCCATCTCGTAAGACGTGAGTTTGGGTCTTTAAGACTCATGACCCACTGAAGGGGCTTATGGTCAGTTAAGATTTTAAATTTACGGCCAAAAAGGTAAGGGCGGAAGTATTTTGTTGCCCACACGATTGCCAAAAGTTCCTTTTCAATCGTGCTATAATTAACTTCGCTATCGTTTAGTGTGCGCGAAGCATAGGCTATTGGCTTGTCTGAGCCTATGGGGCCTTGCGATAGTATCGCTCCGATTGCAAAATTAGACGCGTCTGTGGTTAAAATGAACTCTTTTTCAAAATCTGGATATTTTTGTTCTGTGTTAGTTTTAGTCAAGCAATTAAAATAAATATTTTTTTTTAAATCTAGGAATGTATTAATTGCGCCTGCGTTGAAGATTTATAAAAGTTAGTTTTGAAGGGAAGTCACGCCATTTAAAGATTCTTGTATTTCTTTCATGTATCTACTATTTTTGTATTACAGGAAAAAAACCCAAACATGCCAATCCATAAACTGATATACCTTCTCTATCCCTACAACACTTTCCTTTCAAGAGACCACGTGAAGAATGTAGAAATTGTTCTCAAAAATTTGAAGATAGACATCAATCCGAATTACCAAGTGTCCATGCAAGGGGTAGAGTTCAAAGGAAATCAGGCCTTAGTGAGTTTGAATGTGAATGGAAATAAGACTCAGTTTGCCGTTACCTGTGGTGGGAGAAAGACTGGAATTGAGAATAAGGGGATTGTGAAGACGGAGTACCAGAGCCAATTGCTCAATGAGTTACTCTTGAGTCATAGTGTTGGCGATTTTTGTATTGTTGGTGAGTATTTTTCTCTTTATTATGTGGTTAAAAAAGTTTAAAAAAGTCATTATTATTGTTGTACGCATTTTTTTCTTAAGTTTTTTTTACCGGATAGATAATATTCTACTTCTAGTTTGATCATTCTACTCTAGTTTTAATAGCGCAGTTTGATTGCAACAATGTTATAGCATTGGAAAATAAAAATATGATACTGATCATTAACATTAGTTATATCATTGTTATAATTCATCGCTTACAGGACCAAAAGGCTGCGGCAAAAGTCTTCTGGTAGCCCAACTGGCCAATCTCCTAGGATATACCATAGAGCCTATTGTCCTATACCAGGACATGACTGCCAGAGACCTGGTGCAGCAGCGCACCACCCTGGACAACGGAGATACTGTGTGGAGGAATTCCGCCCTTGTGGAAGCTGCCTTGAAAGGTCGCATGGCTGTGCTGGATGGCTTGCACAGAATCCATGCTAGCACTCTCGCTGTGTTGCATAGGTAGGTTTTGACACAGTGGCAAGGTTAGTATACAATATTTGGACATTAAGTAGGCTTGTTGGAGAACGTGGTGTCGACTAAGAAGACTAAAAACCACACATGACAAGGCACATCCTGTGAAGTGAAAGAGGTATATAGAAGTGGGATCGAGCATAGCCTAGAAAGGCTATAATCATCATCAGTATGTCCCAGTGCTGGCCACAGGCTTCTCTTACTGTCGAGAAGGGTTTGGCCTTAATCTACCACGCTGGCCTAATGCGGGTTGGTGGGCTACTCACTCAGACATTTTTAAGAATTATAAATTTTATGAAAAATTTTATGAGTGTAGGTTATCTCATGATGTTTTTCTTCACCTTAAAGTACACGATAATTCATTATGAATACACACATAACTGATGTCATAAAAGATGTCTGCTTGAGGTTTGAACCCGCGACCACAGAGAACCTAACTCATTTAGGGATATTTGTGTGCTAAGGACACAAATGGAATATTTTTTTTTATTAGTAATGATAAACGGCAATGGAAATACTTAATGTATATCCTATTTATTACAGGTTAGTCCACGACAGGGAGATACAGTTACACGACGGGACGAGACTGCTGCGACACGATAGATACGACGAGCTTCTCAATTCGGGGCTCACTGAACAACAGCTGGAAGAAAGCGGCGTTAGAAGAATACATCCGGCGTTCAGGTAAATTCACTTTCCGAGAGGATCTTTTGCATTGACATTATTCGTGACAAAATGAAATGCACTTTTATGATGTGTTTTGAAATTCACCAATAGATGGCGCTTTTAATAAAAACATGGTTCAAGATTTTTTCTCGTCACATGATTCGAAGGCATTTTAAGCCAGTGTCGTGGGACAATATTAAATAACTTACTAAAGTGTGGCATGTACAATACAAACCATATTTCTACCTCCTTCTATTGTGGTGGAAGTTTATTGATATTCTACAAATACAGTCTACAATACTCTAGAACATAATAATTAATAATTATGCTATTCATTTCAGGATCGTAGCGTTGGCCGAACCGCCGGTAATAGGACGTGGGCAGCAGTGGTTGTCGCCAGAGATACTGAGCTTGTTCATTTTCCACGAGATGAGGAACTTGAGCAAGAGTGAAGAGATGTTTATCATCAATAGCTTGGTGAGTGTCATTTTATGACTCTTTTCAGTAATAGGGGATTATATGACCCATGAGTTTTTGTGTAAACTGTTATAGTGATTTATAGAAAAGACTTGCTATGAGAAAAAATAATATGAAATTTTTAATAACGATAGATAATATATATTTCATTTTCAAGCTTAAAAAATGCAATTTTCTGACTACATTAATTCTTATGTCTATTTCATTGATTAAGAATCTTAATTGGCATTATATATTTTTTCAGTATGGCAACATATCAGCACCAATGCAATCTATAATCGATCTAGCAGATGAGCTAAGAAAATCCGAAGACAGTACCCTCAAGAACCTCTCGTCATCGCTATCCACACGACAGCTGCTCAGGATAGCCAGCAGAATGTCCAAATACCCAACAGACTCCGCTTACGAAACAGTCCAACGCACTTTCCTGGCAAAATTCTTGCCAAACTTAGCCAGGAGAGCATTAGACAGTGCCAGCCAAAAACTGGGAATAGATCCCCCCCGAAGATTTGGCATCTTTGGCAACGATCCCAAGGAAACCAAAGTCTCATGCAGCGTCAACAACAACATCCTTACAATCGGCAACACAAGTACTGAAATATTCAAAACTGATGCCCTTACTAAAGTGCCAGATATTCTGTTCTACGATGTACCCCAGCACATGAGACTTTTGGAGTGGTTGCTCCAAGATTTCCTCCTCGGAAACCATTTACTGCTAGTCGGCAATCAGGGTGTGGGGAAGAATAAAATAGCAGACAGACTTCTCCAACTCCTGAATCGACCTAGAGAATACATCCAGCTACACAGAGATACCACGGTTCAATCTCTAACTGTACAACCGACAGTTAAAGATGGTATAGTTGTCTATGAAGATTCTCCACTTGTGAAGGCTGTTAAATTTGGCCACGTTTTAGTGGTCGATGAAGCAGATAAGGCTCCAACTCACGTCACATGTATATTGAAAACACTGGTTGAGAATGGAGAGATGGTTCTGAGTGATGGTAGAAGAATTGTGCCGAAGAACATGCTAGAAAGTTCTGGAGGAGATGTGTCTTCTTTCATTCCAGTTCACGATGATTTCAAGATGATAGTGCTGGCTAATCGACCTGGTTTCCCATTCTTGGGCAACGACTTCTTTGCTTCATTAGGTAATATTTTTTTAACAAAAATTTAATAGAGTTCTTGCAAATGTTTGTCCTTATAAATTGATAGAAAATATTATTATTATTATGTCCGATTCACAAATATTTGTTTCTTGTCTGGTCGCTTGTGATATAGAAAAGTGTCTCGTTTCTGATACTATTTGATTGTTGGGTATATTTATTTTAAAGCGTCTGCAACATCAATCATTACGAAACTTAATCTATCTATGCTTGCTTTACTTCTATGCTATAGTGGTACATATTTTCTACTGGACTTGCTATGAAATATCTTACAATCTATCTTAATTTTTATTTCAGGTGATCTCTTCTCATGCCACGCCGTAGACAATCCTTCCATAGACTCTGAGATGGAGCTGCTAAGGTCTTATGGTCCAGACGTGCCCCAAGAAATTATGAAGAAGCTAGTTCAAGCCTTCGCAGTACTCAGAGACAAGGCGGACCAGGGTCAACTGACCTACCCTTATTCCACCAGGGAATTGGTCAATATCGTCAAACATTTGCAGGTAGGTTTTTAGTATAATATTGTGTAAACATTTTTCAGGATAGTTTTAAAAGCAAGCTAAGTGAAGGTAGTTTTGTTTCTGGGGTATTAATGGTGCGATTGGGAGATCTCAGTATCGATTTCAGGGACTAAAAAGGTTAAAAATTAATGACGTCACGCAAAATCACTTTATCAACAATCATCATCATCATCATCAACAGCCAATCGTGGTCCACTGCTGGACTGCCTCCCCCAATACCTTCCACCGGGAACGGTTGGAAGCCGCCTGCAGCCAGCGACAATACCACAATAATATTTCTTCTACTTACTGCGATTTTGGTTCAGATAGAATCAATCACTTCAATAACCTCAAAAGCCAACCCATTAGCCCAGAGAGCAGTCTTTTAGCTTTATCCTTTGAAATATCAATATATCTACTTCTTTCATGTTCTAGAAATATCCAGAAGAAGACCTAGCTACAGCGATCGGCAACGTGTTCGACTTCGACCGATACAGCAAAGACATGGCAGATACTCTGCTAGAAGTATTACATGCAAGTGGATTGCCCACTGAAGGGGTACTAGAAGGAAGGTCTCAAGCTTTGAAGAAGTTGCAGATGACCATCGAGAGGAACAGTGGGTATGTACCTTTAGTAGTTACCTTTAGTAAGCACCCATTGCAACCGCAATTTCATAAAAAAAGAGAATTGTAGTACTAAAATTCCTTTAACTTAAATGACTTAAAGTATGATGATGATGTTATACATAATTTATTTAAAAAAAAAAACTAATATATTATTTTTATGACTAAACTTTCTGGATTAATCTGATCAGGTTGTTGACCAGAAAATATATCCCCATTTAATACTAATTTTATTGTTACATTTATTCTTCTCCAACTTATGTCGTCAACAAGATGGCGTAAAATATATAATTACGTCATCCTAAACCTATATTCCTCTCCCAGTAAAGACGTGTCATCTCCCAAGCACGGGAAGGAAGACCCGGACAACCAGCCGCACGTGGGGGGCAACACGTGGGCGGGGGGCACGGGGGGCCGCGACACCGCCGGCCTGGGGGGCAAGGGCGGGCCCTACCGGCTGGACAAGGGACATGACGTGCATCAGGTAATGTGGTGGTTGTTAAAAAGAAAGAAGAATATTTTATTTATTTAGATGTTAGCTAAAAAAAAACAAAAATAAGTAGAACGTGATTTCCTACATTCAGCGACATACTTCATACAGTTGACATACAGGCACATAAGAAAAAGATAAAAAACTTATATCTTTGCTTCATACTATTTCGTAGAAGGAGAAGGGCTTATTAAAAGTCAATTTTTGGGGCACATGAGTAACCAATGCTACTGAATGAATCACAATGCCTATATTATTTTATAACATTTTTATAGCTGTTGCTAGCTTCCACTAACAATAATGAGATGGATTAGCTTTGTTTACCAAGCTGCCTATGTCAATAATTATCATCAACAGCCCTTAATTCGTCCACAAAGCATTGATGTAGGTCTAAGAGAGGCCTGTGTCAATGCTTTGTGGAAACTTATATGTGTTCGATTGTTTTTACATCTTAAAAAATCTACAGAATTTTTCGTTGTAATAATTACATACGTCAGCAATAGTTACTGAAAACCTCTTAGTTTACCTCCCCTGCGCATGAATCGCTTTTTTATGTAAATTCGATATTTTAGGTACACAAATGTTTAAGGATATTCAATAAAAATAAAACAATAAAGCATTAAGCATTGATGTAATATATAAATTGATATTTTTCTAGCTCTCAGACGCAGAAAAGGATAGCGTTCCAGAGCATGTTAAAAAAGCAGCTCGCGAGATGAACAGGAAAGCCTTCGAAGAACGACTCAAAGAAATCAATATGAGCGAGTTTGATGCCAAGTTGTATGGACAGTTCTACAGGGCTGTGCAGCCACAGGTAACTGTTATTTTCATCTAGGTGACAACCCTGAACAAAATAAAAATTTAAATTATCCCTTTCTTAGGCTAAAATCCTTTAAAGGGTTAACCCAATAGGCATATACATATATAGTTCTGAAACCACACTAAAATAAGAGTCTTGTGTCGTGAGTATCAAAAGCTACCAAAAACCCAAAGGTAACACTTGTAGATCATACAAACATTTGTCTAGGATCAGGGTTCGAACAAGTAGCTTCTCGATATGCCTGCTGGTATCTAGTCAATTAGGAGATGAGTTTATGAAAATGGTAGGTAGTTGAAAAAAAAATTGACATAAACCAATGAAGGTCAACAATTTTCTTTAAAATTTTTGCTTATTTCAAACTGCTACTTCATTTTATAGAAAACTGATAGGTGGCGAAAAGACATTGTCGAAAAATTTTCAAAGGAAAGTAAACTAATGGTTCTATGGTATCTACTACATTTTCGTTAGATCGGTGCACTGCGCGGAGTGTTGGCAGAATTGCAAGCGAAGACCAAAGAGAGACAGTGGAGTCGCCACCAAACCAGCGGCGAGTTAGACGATGGCAAGATTATTGAAGGTAAGGTCTCAAGGACTAATGAATTTAAGTTTAGGTCTATTGAAGTGTTAGGATTCTGGGCGGTTTCAGTCCCAGGCTTTTGGCATTTAAGTTATTGGACATAGTCTCTAAAATAAAAAAGAATAATTTTTTTTTTGAACTTGTGTGTATTTACAATGAAATACTTTAATGGTGAAGGAACATATCGAGATGTGTGTGCTCCACCAACTAGCACTAGGCTAGCGTGGATATCTTAGGTCTAAAACTTCATAGTTGTACGAAAGACCCGTGCCCAGCAGTTTAAAGTATATGGGCTGATGATGATAATGCTGCTACTGATGATGTGGGTCCTGATGCTGCTGCTGAAGTTAATGATGATGGCGACCACGACGATGTATATGCTGCTGATAATAATAATGATTAGAATGATAATAATACCAATAATTTATGACGCAAATTAAATTTAGCCTCAAACCCACGTCTTTGCTTTTATTTCATCAGGTCTAACAGGCGAGCGGTCGATATACCGGCGCCGTACGGAGCAGGAGCCCCCGCCGGGCGCGCCGCCAGACAAGCCCAAGAGGCTGCGGCTCGTTCTAGATGTTTCTGGAAGCATGTACAGGTAGGTAGACTGGAGACTACTGCTGGCCATAGATATTGAGCGTACTCTTGAGATTCTTAGTCTAGAGTCTGTATAGACTTAGATGTAAGGATTCAAATTGATATTTTTTACTAGCTGTGACAACAGTTACCTACCGTTTTTTTAATACATTTTTAATATTAAAAATAAATAAGAAAATTTCTACAATAATTGTAGCCTAAGTTTCTACTTTTACATCAGATATCTTCTTATGCTTTCGTTGCTAGTTAGTGGTTGCTAAGAATATACGGTTTTTGCTTTTTAGCGATTATAAATGATGCCTTAGTAACATGTGCTAAATACTTACAGTATCTAGTAAAAGTATATATGAATAAATATTTTTCTTTTTAATTTCTAATCTGCCACTCGATTATACACTCAAAACCCACTGACCCAAAGTCGTAAACCCCCCAACAGGTTCAACTCGTACGACGGCCGTCTAGAACGTTCCATGGAGGCTGTGGTACTCCTAACAGAGGCTCTGAAGGGGTACGAGTCCCGCATCCGGTACGACATGTACGCACACTCCGGCGAGGAACATGCATTGGAACTTGTGAGGGTAGACAGACCACCTGAGAACGAGAAGCAGAGGTTACAGGTGAGAGGGAGATAGAGTTATATGCTAGAGAGGGACAGATATAGTTTTTTTTCAAATTGGTGAATACCGTTTGTGTATAGGGTAATCGAAATGTTTGAATAGATGAAAGCTCAAAAAATATACTATGATAAATGATAAGTTAAGTACCAAGATGTATCGGTCCCACTTTTGACTTTCTTTTTTTAAAGTGTCACATATATTTTTTTTATATAAAATACTTAAATATCAAAATTTCTTCTAACAGTTATCTATACTATTCAAAAGTAATTGCGACCGAATAAAGAGCTGATGATAGTAAACATAAGTAATTTCTCATCAGCTCGTATGCGTCCCACTTTTAGGCACGGACCTTGAGTTTAGGCCTTAGTCCACCACGCTGGCCTAGTGCGGGTTGGCAACATAAGTAATAATAATTATTATTGTCTATCAGATAATCCGCACGATGCATGCGCACGCGCAGTTCTGTTGGTCGGGCGACAACACACTGCCGGCCGCGCAGCACGCCATCTCCTCGCTCGCTAACGAAGACGCTGATGAAGCCATCGTTCTCATACTTTCTGACGCTAATCTCAGGCGGTAAGCTGGTTCTACCCTTCTTTGTTAACTTAAAAGACTTTTTAAAAGAGAGGAATGCCTTTTAAGTCCGGTTCCTCAAAGAAGGCAGTAGCTTACATCGGTGCCACACTGGATTCAATGTCAAAATTGAAGTCTCTGTGGCTGCGACGGACATTTCGTCTGGTGTAAGTTATCATACTAGTAGAGGCGTCCCAAATTAGTTATTATTGTCGCCTATCGCATTGCCTACAAACCTTTCTTATCTGCCTATTTCTCCTTATTTGCCTGTTTCCCCTCAAAGTCGCTCATTGGACTGAACAAGACCAAAAGACTTTCACTTCCATCATCAGCTAAAAAACGTCCACTGCTGGACATAAGCCTCCCTCAAAAACTTACAAAGCGCTCTGTTGGAAGCATCCAGCGGCTTCGTAGATGGACGTCCAACATCTTTTTACTTTATATAAACCTATAATCAATAGAAGTAACTCATAAATTAACCAATAGACCCATAATAACTTGTTTCACAGGTACGGAATTCAACCGGAAGAGCTCGGCAGTATAATAACGTCGGACCACAGAGTGCAAGCGCACGTCATCTTCATCGGCAGCTTGGGCGATGAAGCTAACTCGTGAGTAGATTTTGTCCCCGCATAAATAATTATTAACTAGTTTATAAATGTTACAGTAGCTTTGTCTGTCTGTATGATTTTTTATATAGAGATGGATGGGCCTTGAAAAGAAAGAGGAGCCTGTCTTATATAACTATAATTCCTATTCGAAATTTTGTGTGACGCCATCTCTCGAATATTTTGTGAGACTGCTCCATGTATACAGATTTGAAAATATGTTTTTAATTTACTGGAATATATTGAGTGCGTTCAAGTCGCCAGTTGTTCGCACACATGATAATAAGTAATGAACCGTGTTGCCAGTTTAAACGAGGTGAAAAATTCTTCGTGACAACTGAAATACAGCAATTTGATCCCTAACACGTAAGCCCTAAAAAACAAAACCAATTGTGGCGTTTGTAATGGATCTATGTCTTTCTTTAGGTTGCTCCGTCGTCTGCCCGTGGGTCATGCCCATGTATGCATGGACGTGGCCTCGTTACCCCACATCATGCAGCAGATCTTCGCTTCATCTCTTATGCAGAACTCATGATCCTGAGAATAACTTGGTAAAGTATACGTGACAGGTTATACAGGGTGTATTTAGACCGTGATCGAAAACTGAGGCAGGTAATAGCGATAGTGATTACAAACCCCCTGGCATTAAAGAAAATCCCGACAAACAATAAAAATTTTGAGGTTATCCATACAAACCACATACTTTTAGCACTGATGGTTGTATGGAAAACGTCAAAATTTTTATTTTTTGTCGCAATTTTTAATATCGCCACAGGGTTTGTGATCACCCTCGCTATTACCTGCCTCAGTTTTCGATCACGGTCTAAATACACCCTGTATAAGATAATGTAAATCCGTAGTACTTTTGGATCAGAATTGTACTGTGGGACGATCAGGGGCCTAAAGTAAGTTTAATAAAAATAGTAATGTATAAACTTAAAAATTAGTTGGCACATTCCCGATATAGTGTATTTCAACCCAAATAATTTTGTTTTCATTTAAATGTCTTTAGTAAGTGTATTTTGTAAAATGCACAAGTGGTTATTATAGCAAATGAGATTGTTTTATTTATCTTATTCCGAATGTCATAAATCTCTTTTGTTACATTATTAAATTAAAAATAATTTGTGGTTTAGACTTTACTGCCATGTTATTTAAGCACAAAATTGATTAACTATGTTTCATTTAGTAGATGATTTCATTCAGAAGGTAACACTTGTACATCTTTAGTACCGAATAGCCAGATTAAAAATCTTATCATTATACTTAAATAAAGCTTAGGAGATTGGAATCAATCCTAGAAACTGCCAATTGGACTAGAAAAATATATTTGTGTGTTCTAGCTTTATTAAGTTGATCACTAAGACTTTTAGAATGGGAAATATACTCTACAAAGAGCATATTATGTCGATTTCCATAAAAAATAAAGAAATTGTACTCAAGAGATGCTACGACGAATTATTAGCAAAGTAATAATGATAGTGCAGTAGTAAGTTAAATGATTACGTTTTAAAATATATGCACGAAAATAGTTGAATGAATTTTTATAATTTAAGATAAATCTACTATCAAGGTGATAAAAAATGAGGACTAGGCAATGCCATAAAAATTTTAAAAAATGTTGTCATAAAGAACAAAGTTCTTTGCAAAAATATAATTTTAATGTTGTAGATGTAAGTGGTTATAGATTTTTTTTGTTGTAGTTAAATCTTGAAAATTTGGTATTTTTTTATATAAATTATACTGTTATGTATTCTACCTCGTTATATTTATGTATATTGTGATATAAAACCAAAACTAACATAAGTACAGGTGTATTTTTATTGAAATTTGAAATAAATGTATTGAAAATAAAAAATGTTTAACTTATCATCTTTGCGTGTGGTAAATAAATAAATTATCTTATTTATAAAATTATATAAAATAAAACAATAGATTCCAGGTAAGCATAAACTCCTACCTTTTTATTATGTTTGTTTTTATTCGCTTAAACTAAACGGAAAAATGCTCTCTGACTTAAATTCGTTATGGTCATGTGCCCGATCCGGAAATTGACCCTAGGACCTCTAGAACATACAGCACACACCTGTACCGTGAGACCACAAAGCAGTAACAGGCGATCTATGATTTCATTACGATAAAAAAAATACGGGTCGAACCCACCACCTTACATTTCATAGCTCTTAATCGAGCCTACAACGCCACGGGCACGAATAAATTAATGAAGCTATTTAATGGCCCATCACATATCACGAACATTATTAGAAGTTGGATACATTATCAGAGTTCTTTATTAGCGCCATACAGAGTAACTTTAATGAATAAACTTTCTTATCCTTTTTATAGCCTCGTCCCGTAAGCCTTCTCTAATTAAAAATGTCTTTTACTATGCTTTTATACGGTTTATTATTTTTGTGATTTAGGCTTATGGAATTTACACATACATACATATAATCACGACTGTCTCGTAGAGGGTTGAGTAGATGTATTTCTACATCAAGGATTTGTTATTGTTAAGTTAAGGAGTCTATCTTTATGGCACATTTCATTATTATCTCTTCTTATATTAACTGCAACCAAATACATACCATAACAAATCCAAATCATATAACTAAAAAGAATAATTTACATGAATTAAAAATCCTTTAAGACATTTTACACAAAACCCGTGTTGGAGCTAAATCTCTGTAAGATGGTCCCAAGCCGGCTATTACTGCTTGTTGATGTCTAAAACGCTGTCGTTATCATAAAGCGAGTGTTATGCAGCGTCTAATGAAAACGGAGGGATCAAGTGTCCCCAGATTTAGTGGCTTCAAGACAAGCTTTGGGGTGTAGCGATGAAGGTTGTGCATATATAATTATCTAAGTCAGTGTGTCTCAACCTTTTTAGCTCATGCCCCAAGTTTTCTAAAGTTTTTATGCTCCCCATATAAAATTTGAACCTTTAAACATTGAACCCGCGACCGCCGAGATTCTCGACCGTGCCCCTAAAGGGTGAAGGAAAACATCGTGATGGAACCTGCACCCCTGAAAGCTCTTAGGAATTTCTTAGGTGTGTAGTCCACCAACCCGTACTAGGCCAGCGTGGTAGGCCTAAGGCCTTTCTATGCTTAGAAAGGCCAGTGACCAGGTATGGAACGTATATTGGCTAATGATGATGACGATAAATTCCTCATATCATGCCATAAAAACCTACACACATAAGGATACAAGCGGAATATAATATCAATATTGTAAGACTCCAGTAACGATCGACGAAGATACATCTTACAAGATATACGGTAGCTCTAGGCTCCGGTTAGCGTGTCGCTTTACGTCTATAAACTCTGTTTTATGAGTACGACCGCCCACGCGGCTCAGGTAGAAACATCTGCCCGACACAGACTTAGGGTTATCGGGCACGAAATACGTTTCTTTTTTGTTTTTTGTCTCCTAGAGAACTTGGGCTACAGTATGAAGAGACTGAAAAATTTCAATATATAATGTAGTCGACGCTTGGACCTGTTGACCGAAGTAATTGGTACAGTTGGCTAAGTAATGAGAGAGGCCGTGAGTTTTACGCACCGAGATAAACGTTTGTTTGATCCACGAATATTAATTTCGGGTCCGGATGTTTGTGAGACCGAAAATTCTCTCGTATTTTCTGATACTCTTGTCACAGGACTTGCTTCCGACTAAGTACATATATGACTGTTGGGTGTTAAATAATAATATTTCCCTATTTTTATTATCACTTTCTTACGAGACTGTACAATACGTTCGCACGAGAATATTTGCTTGTACATTTTTTCTTGCGAATTTGTAAGATGCCTCATGCGTTACCCTACATTTTTTCTTTTATCTGGGCCTCATATTTAAGCCTATGTTAGGGTCACTAGTCTCCTCAATTTCCCCCAATAATGTTATATATTTGTTTACAAGAAATTTTTGTCAGAAGATTGTAAATTCCTCCAAAATAAAGGATGTAAATCGTGTTAAACGAATTCTAGGATGAAGGCTAACGTGAAATGCTGGCATATTGTAATACACAAGTTATATAAGAAACTTACTGACTGTTTATTTGATTATTTATTTTTGATTCTGATATTTATTTGATTACCGCATCGGACAAAACGTAATTTAGTTTATATTCTTATTCTGCAATCCTCAGTAAAACCATAAAATATATTAAAACGTGCCTGACAATGGTAAAAATATCGATTCTTATGCACGTATTCCCGAACAGGATATTATTTTTTTCATTTCGTTACTTGTGTTTTTTTGACCCAAGCTAAAACGGAATACAGCCGTCTTTAGGGCACATTTAAAGACTCCGCACTTACTGAGAATATCTTTATGGAAAAACAATAGGTAATAATTGTACACCACCTGACTGGACTCGCCACACACAAACATCCTCACACACCACACTACCTTAACATATGATACACAAACTGGCAAGGAACAGGCTTTCGTATCCAATAGCGAGGCCTCGTTTCCTTGCCAGCACACAATCACATACACCACGACACTGAACAGTGAGACATGCATAACCCCTACAGAGAAACACGGGAAAAAAAAATAGGTAACGCTTTACGAGAGATATCTAGAGAGGTCTAGATAACACCTAAATACTTGTGCCAAAAGTCGATGAGGTAAGCAATAGATTGACATGTTTGGAAATAAACTCTGGTTGTAAACTACATTCGGAATGTATTTTAAGTCGAATATATTTGTTTCAGAATTAAGGATGGAGACATAAAACTTATTTTATGGTTATGTTATGTTCCATACCTAGATCGTTACGATGTTTGCGGTATGAATTTTCATTTTACCGACTATCTGTAGGTATGTTTGTTTGTCGACTGTTATGTTTGAACGAAGTAATGTGATTACGAAATTCCTTAAAACTTTAAAACTGAGAGACCGAGAGACTCTTCGGTCCCGAAACAAAGATTAGTGGATCACACAAACATTTGTCTCATTGGTCGAAGCTGAGGCCTCTCGTTTCGTAAGTTGGTATCCAGCCGACTGCGCCACGGGACTGTCAACGCTGGTATAGCACACTTTTTTTTTAATGGGAAAGAAGGCAAACGAGCAAGCGAGCCACCTGATGTTAAGTGGTCAACATTGCACATGAACACTGGAATAATTGGTGCGTTGCCGGCCTTAAAATATGAGTTCTTTGACAGCCCCGTAGAACAGTTTATTAGGCATCAGCTTGCGTAACGACCAGCCGCGGGTTCGATCGCCGCACTGAGACAAATGTATGTGTGATCCACAAATATTTGCTACGGGTCAGGGTGTTTGTGAGACCGCAAAGTCTCTTGTAGTTTCTGATAACCACAACACAAGTCTCGTATCTTATTGTGGGGTCAGGACTAAGTGTGTGACTGTTGGGTGTATTTATTTATTTCAATAGCATTGGCTTTGTGTTAATTTTCAACAACGCAATAGTGGAATTGTCTTTACCATTTCCTCACTCCCGAAGCGCTCTCATCCACTTACAGGTATTGCAAAGTTACCGTACAAAGGGTCCCTTGGGGTTCAGCCATTGATTATTCCGCGAGACAATGCTTTTGCAATGTTGAAATTGCTTGCTTGTTGTGCAATTGTTCTGTTTTTCTGCCTTTAATACTAAAGCGGTTGGTGCCGAGCGTAATTTTATAAAAAAGTTTATGTTTATTTCTCACGTGTTGTCGAATATCATAAAGAATTTTATCAGTTTCTTAGGTGTGTAGTCCGATATATTTAAGTGGGGCTCCCATACAACCGATATGATTTTTTTTGCTGTTTCTATAAATGAAAGCCCGAGTTGCATTTTACTTTTTTAGGTTGACATTTGACGCATAGATGTGTCGTTTCGTCGTTGCTATTCGACATTTTGAATCGCTATACACTTGACAGGAATGATTTTGCTGTATAATCATAAAACAAACACCTACAGAATAAATACTAAAAGTGTAAGCGAAATTGTTGATGAATGCTATAAATTGTACAACAATTTAAACAGCAATCAAGCTTGTAGATTGATTTGCAATTTCTAAATTCTTACATCATTCGCACTGACTTGTTTCCGAATTCCAACTCAAACTGAGCTGAACCAATCAAAACTTTTATTGGGAAATGTTAAACCGAGCAAATTTTATTACTTGTACATTCTGTAAGTTTCGTATTTCTGCCAAGTTTTGATTGGGGAACATGTTTGTGATTACAGATATTGTAATTAACAAGTTTGGTGAGCTGAACTCCGTCCTCGATGTTGGCTGGAGAAATTCATCGTGTTTTAAGTTGGAATAGGTTTTTGAATACGACATTAATTGCTTTTTGATATAAGAACATAGCCTTACGTATTGGAGGTGCATTTATGCACCCACATTTCGCTAGGTATAGGGGGCGAACCTATTGCCGTTTTTCGGACATATATATTTCCAGGCTCCATGCCGCTACTTTTAATTTCCTAATGGAAAACTTACAGCTCTTTGCATGACCCTGGCATTGAACCAAGGACCTCTAGATACCCCTACAGCAAATACTCGTGCTACGAGACCACGAGACAATCTGATTTTTTAGTCATACAAACAGTACGTTTATAGGCATACCTTTCGATAAGTTAAGGAATGGAAATCTAATAAGTAGATACTGCTGTATCCCATTAGCACTAATTTCACAGCGAGAATCGAATTCATATAGTTCCAAATTTACACGGCGATTTGTTTGTTTTAATAAAACAAAAAAACAATGGGTTTACGAAGTAAGACTTTTGCGTCACCAGCAGATTGGTACTAAAAGCATAAATATACGAACTCAGTACTCACACATACAAAACATATTTTTAGCTTCAAAGCTCTTACCAGGACAAATACCTAAAGACAAAATGATTTTAGTTCCAAAATGTATTCGGCTATATTAAGTTTTACGACAAATGTTTGTGTCAAAGTATACGTCAGGATGGCATTACTCCGTCGCAATTTAGCCCCGTTCTCCTCTGATTTAATTTCAGCTAAGCCACCTATTTATATTGGGGTAAGTCTGCTTGTCGCGCGTAATCAAGGGGAGGTTGGGGTATACAGTCCTTAACTTCTATTTTATTGTCATTAATGGAAATGTCTAATTTGATGATTAAATTTGACTTTAAGTAAATGTCATGACATGATTTTTATTAAAAGGGTATAAATACTAACAACAAATAAAATATTATACTTGTTGATTTATTCAGTTTTTTTATTTGAGCTTTTGCACTTAATATTTCTTGTTTGTCTGTATTGCCTTGTGCGAAAAGACCGCTGTTTTTACTAATTTAATCTACTATACTCCATAGTCCTTACCTTATGTAAAAAATAAAGATGTAATCAAATTTCCCAAAAACAGGCAAGAATAGTTGTAAAAAGCGGTAATAAATAAATATTGGTTGAAATATAACTAAAATCATGTATATTGTACATATGTCCCCGTTCTCCTACAAATAAGGCGGGATTTCTGCGCCACAGTCGGATTTAGTGCTCGCGTTGCAAAGAATTCAATTATTCAAAGGCTAGTGATTCGTCTCGGAGTTTCATGTGTGCCTCAGCTCATTTCCTTTGCGGTGTATTTGGGTAACGATCAGTACATGAGAAAATCGAATTTTGTGAAAGAGAATTTGTTATATGTTCTTCTATACATACACATCACCAGCCTTTCACGTCCACTGCTGGACATAAGCCTCTTCTATGGCACGCCACTGGGCTCGATCTTCGGCCCTTCTCATCCAACCGCTGGCAGCGGTTGGTCTTTTATGATTTTTGATTTTAATTGAAAAGTTTTTCTAGAACTTAGGTTTTCTTAATATATTACAAAACATAATTACGAGCTAAGTGGAATAGTTTTTAACAACAGAATTAAAATTAAAATTTATTTTGATGTAAATTATCTATTTATTTATACTTTTATACATTATCTTACAATCGACATTTGAGTGAGGCAAATCATTGCAAAATATTATAATTATGCATTAATAGTTTATATGAGAATAACATAAATAACGATTCCTTCGTTAATTTCGTAGCATAAATAGTGAAATAGAAATCCCGAGTTTGATTTCCGGTTCAGGCACAAAAGCACCAAAGTTTTATCTTTCTACGAAGATCGAACCAGCTGGCTACCCACTGGCAGTATTCAACCATTACACCAGTTTTGTAAGTATCGATGTGTAACAGCATCACAGACTCCTGAGCAAGATAAGGCTGGGTGTTAAGTGAACAATTTAGGAAGTACGTGCTTCGACAGCGGAAGCGGCGAAGGCTATAAATCTTCAATTTGGTCGGGCTAACCTCAACCTACTTTTATGGGTCAGTGGTTTTATGTTTTTAGTGGCAATTTTTTTGTATTATAATTATCATCATCAGTCCACATACGTCCCACTGTTGGGCACCTTTACAAGTGAGAGGGTTTAAGCATTAGTCTACCACTCTCGCCATTCAGGTTGGCGGACTACATACGTAAGAAATTCCAAAGTACTTTTAAATGTGGCGGGTTCATCACGATATTTTCCCCTACTCCACTCATACACACATATCTTTAAATTTATTATGTGCCTGGGTTTAAATCCGCGACCGCCTACATTCTCAATCACGCCATACCAAACCTCAAGGCTATCACAAGAATCATCAAAAATTCCTTTAATATTACTTCTAGCACACAGCTCGATTAATTCAATTAGATAAAAGCAAACCATTTTTTACATAAGAGCTCTGAGCGATGCAGGCATTCAAGAAATGCGTGCTATTACTCCCAGCCTTGGCCTTGTGGCGGGGGAGGTAGGGGAAGGAGTACGGAGGGGTGCACAGCGCCTCCTACGATACCACGTTATAGCCTCAGATAAAAAGAACGGAGCTTCTCATGTTCGTATTATATTGGCAGTGAATTTTTATTCAGATGTTCTTAGATGATAAAGTTCGAAAATGTAATGCACTTTTTATATAGTAAGGATAAGGTAATGGTATGAATGTTTGTTTTGAAGGATATGACTAGCTGCCTTGCGTAGAGGCTTGTTATAATATAAAACATGATTTCAGTATCGAATAGTTTGCGTTAATTGCTTTTCTCACGTTAATAGATATTATTTAAAAAATATATCGCGACCATATTTTTTTACCAAATGGTACCCAATATCTATATAATAATCATGGTTATATGTTTGGTAGTAAAACAATATATAATAAATAAAAAATATTTGTAAAAATATCTCCCCGAAATTCACAAGTCCAAGCCATCATTCACTCTTAAGCAACATAAATTTCATTATAGTAAAAGCGAAGATAATTAAAATTTATGTATTCCGGGAAAGTGGTAAAAGCGCATTAACTCACTTGCCAGTGACGTCGTGTTTCAAAACGGTTGAAGTGAAATGAAAAGAAATAATTTGGCGTAGTGCCAGATTCCACATCCTGGTTATATATGCGATCGTCAACTGTGCATCCGAGATAGCGCGCTCAAGGCGACGCTGCTGAAACATCGGAATTTTCCGTTCGGTACTTCTAACCCGTTCATTTAAATAAATAATAATAAATAAATACACCCAACAGTCACATATACATAGTCTTGACCCCACATTAAGATACGAGTCTTGTGTCGTGGGTATCAGAAACTACGAGAGACTTTTCGGTCTCACAAACACCCAGACCCGAAACAAATATTTGTGGATCACACAAACATTTGTCTCGGTGCGGGGATCGAACCCGCGGCCGCTCGTTTCGCAAGCTGGTGTCTAGTCTCTCTAGCCAACTGCGCTACGGGGCTGTTAAATTTAGATTAGAAGGAATGATCCTGTCAAAAAAAAACACATTGAATTAAGACAAAATTATAATGGATTAAAGCTTAAACTTTCTTAGTTGTAGAGGAGGCTCTGTGCGTCAGTAGGATGGATATGGTCTGCTGATGAAGACAAATTGATGTGTATTCTATCTTGTAGGTCTAGTCGTTTGAGAGGAGCACTAAAGCGAGTAAAACAGAGTGGGGCGAATGGGAATACGTAATTTAAATTAATACACCGAACAGCCATATAAAAAGTCCTAACCCCACATAAAGATACAGGTCTTGTGTCGTCGTTATCAGAAACAACGGGAGTCATATCGGTCATAATTTCGGTTTCACAAACATCCAGACCAAAAAATCCGATCATTTAACCAACATCGCAACATATTTGACTCCAGCAGATTTGTACTCACCAGTATTATAGTATTCTTTGAATTCAAATTTAAACAGGTCTGTAATCCAGACGCATTGACTCAAGCAAAATTAGGACTCACTAGTAATACACACTATTATTTTCATCCAAATTCAAACAGGCATCAAATTCAATTAACCTGCATGATCCGCGAGGAACATACACAGGTCATAACAAACGCTAAGAGCAGCGAGATGGCACGTAGGAGCTGAGATGTGGCTTCAATTTAATATGACGGTCACGCGCCGCCCACGAACAATGTGGAAGCGTCCTTGCCCTTGCCCCGGATTCCACATTATCCTTGCGTCGTAAATATGGATCTGGTGGGCTAGTTCTATTTATTTTTATGGAATTGTTGCGTTGATGGTTTATATGTTTTTTATGTTTATCAATTGTTAAGGGTTATCATTATGTCGAGGATAAAAGACGTGGTAGAGACTCTTAGTGGCTGCGGGTTCAAACTTCAGGCACACATCTCTGACTTTTTGAAGTGATCTATGTATTCACAATTACAATTAATTATCACGAACTTTAACGGCGGGGGAAACTACGACGAAGGAAGATAAGTCCTGGCCTCCAACACCAAGAGAGACCATTTAGGCCTGTCTTGTGCTATTTCATGCCTTGGGATACCGCAAAGGTTGCACAAGTCTTTCTGGAATTCTAGAATTATCAGTATTTACATAAGATAGACTTTTAAAGTCTACAAAGACGATAGTGCAAGGTTCAATCTAGTTTCTTTAGACAAAAAAATACTCGTATGTAATTAGTAATATCTATAAGTATCTATAAGCAGTGATGGCCTCGAGGTTTGGGCGCACGGTCGAGAATCTCGGCGGTCGCGGGTTCGAACCCCAGGCACACACCTCTGACTTTTCGAAGTTATGTGTGTATTCACATTGAATTATCACTTGCTATAACGGTGAAGGAAAACATCGTGATGAAACCTGCACACCCAAGAGTTCTTAGGAATTTCTTAGGCGTGTAGTCCGCCAACCCGCACTAGGCCAGCGTGGTGGACTATGGCCTAAACCCTCTCAATGGTAGAGGAGACCCGTGCTCAGCAGTGGGCGTATATGGGTTGATGAAGAATTAGTAATATAACTGATAATTTAAGGTAAAAAGCATATTTAATCAGGATATATAGTAGTGACTAGTGATAAATTCTCTGGCTCGTGGTAAAGAGCTGTCGTTTTCGTCTCAGTACTTGACAACCGGGACGTCCTCGCTTAGAGACGTCTATTCAATTCTAATAGAACGATTATTGGTTATGATTTATTTAACGATGGCAGTATTTGATATCTGTTTAGATTTAAATCATAGTATTAAATTTTGTTAGATTCTTTTTACGAATTTCTTAGTCCGCCGACCCGTACTAGGCCAGTGTGGTGGACTAAAGCCTAAAACCCTCTCAATAGTAGAGGTGGCCCGTGCCCAGCAGTGGGAGGTACCTATATGGGCTAATGAGATCAAATTGTGTTTAATTTTGGTTGGGATATCAGTTTGTGGCGATGTAGTAGAGGTCAGTTTTTTGTTCCGTATTTTTTTCTTATTTTTCCCCTCACAAATACGAAGGATTTATAAAAAAATCATGAATATTTATTTTAAGATTACAATAAATAGATAGGATTCACTAGACGACCATAATAATATTCTCATTACAAAATCGAATTAAGCCGTCTAGCTATTCGCCAACATCGATAACAAATTTCAAATGTAAGTGTTGGCGAGGTTGACGAGCTGGTTCGATCAATAGCAGCTCGGAATGGCAAATTGAATTGTGTATAAGTGTAACTTGTTGATGTATTTGTGTTGTGGGACGCGTGATGTATCGCGGCTCCGATTCTAATGAAGACAAATGGACGTGTTATCAAATGGGGTTTTTCACACATTTGCACTATCGGTTTACTTTTACGATCATGATTGATGTGGTGTCGAAAGTAGGTATTGGGTTTCAGTGTAAAAAGAGTTTATATGCCGTGACGGGAAATGGCATGATGCTATTATGCCATATCCAGTTTATATTTATGTTTTGTGGAATAAAACGCGTAAGTAAGATCCTTAATGTGCGCTATAGTTAAAGTTGTAAAATAAATACAACTAACCACAAACAAGATTTAAAAGTACATATAACTAAGGAAATATCTTGGCAAACCTTTTCATAGCATGTGTGATACGGTAGAGCATTTAATTATAATTAAAATATAGCACACTTTACCCGATCCGGGAATCAAACCTGAAACCTGTAGATTTCACGGCCTATACTTCCCGCCACGACGCAGACAAAAAATCTTATAATGTACTTCATATTTTCATGTAATAGTCCGCCTTTGTGCTACAACAGAAAATGAAAATGATCCCAGCATAAACAGCAACTCTATCAGAGCAAACATCAAGAAAAGTACATTTTCTTTTTCCTCAAAGCATTTTAATTCAATTTATGCTCCAAACGACCTTCATAAACTAGAAACACAGAGGCCACTAATGGCGGGGTTGTGGGAATTCGCGTCGATAGCTTATTTAAATTAAAACGGTGTTAATAAAGCAAATGGACCACGCGCCCAGCGGTGACTTCATGGTTTATACGGAGTGCTTCGTTTTATATTGATCGGATACAAGTTTTTGATATACATCGAAATAAAATGGCAAAAGAAAAAATATTTTAAAATTTCAAAATGTTGATTCATTCGCAAGGATCACGCCTGGGCCCCCTAAAGGTTAGATAGTGTGGAGTCAGTATAACTGTCAGCATTGTCATCGAACCTAATCTAGGTCAGATTTTAATATAAATATGAATAAACATTACTGTACACAAGGAGTCACGCAGAGTCACCCATGAGCACGCACTAAGACAAGTCGTTTTATTTACCTCGTCGCTACCTCATCACATTCTCCCACACTTGTACCATAGCTGCACCAGTATCGGTACACAACGTAACGCTGTCTACTTACATTGGTGACCCCGACGATTGAAAGCAGCCTTCGCAGAGAAAATTACCCGACGTGATAGCAACCTTCCAGAGAAGAAAAACCGACGTACTAAAGCAACTCTCACGATGAAGATTACCCGACGTCCGAATCCCAGCGTGGTCAACGAAACGGTGACACCGAAGAAAAAGAAAAAAGCTCCACAAAATAGTGACTCCAAGAAATCAAACAACATTTAAGAAGCCATCCCAAGAAAACAAATACTGCCCGTCTGCCCAGAAAATTCTCCAACATCCACTTTAAGAAATAATCCAGTACTTCACCGTCGTTTTAAAAGAAATCCAAGTCAATAATTCAGCAAGCAAGATTCAAAACACGTGGCAACGCCTAGAAGAGGAATAATTTACAAAGATAACGCACACAAAATACACGCTGCAAACAAAACGTCTATACAAACACATGGTGTAAAAACGCTGACTCTGAATTAGAATATGACACGACCGTGCAGACAGGTGCATGGAATTTCATCGTTGCTGACATTACGCAACCAATTCAAGCCGCCGATTTATTTTTTATAAAAAAACATAATACTTCGCTGGACCTTCTATCCAAACTGTTACAAGATGGCAAGACTCGACTTCAGGAAAATGCAAAATTTATGAAGTCAAGCACGCCCACGCTCAGGACGATCAAATCAATCGGAAACTATGAGGAAATTCCGATACCTCTCGATACTTTAGTCCTGCCGAAATATGACGTACACTACACGTCACTGCAAAGGAAGCGACTTTCGATTATGCGGCAATCAGAGAAACCTAAATGGAATCACGGTACCCAAACAACGTACAACAAGCAGCAACCCATCAAGCAGCGACACATCAGCTGGTTCACCTCAGAAAAACGACAAACTGAGAAGTGAAATCCAATGGACTCCCGAAGCATTAGAAGAATTCGATCAATGTGAAGCAAGTCTAAACGACGCCCTTACATTGACGTCATCAACAACACACTCCCCGCTGTCGCGCATGACACACGCGCCCCAAACATGCGCTGGCGCTGTTCTTCAACAGTATGAAAGTTTCATGTGGATAAAGGACCTTACAATCCAAACCCCAGCACAAATGGAGATCCGACCAGCATAAATCTGGAGCAAATATCCGTTTATCTGGAATGTAAATCGAGCCGAAAAAGCAAAATACATCACCAGAAATATTTACACGGATTCTACAAAGGACAATGGCCAATCAAAGCCCGTAGTAACACGCATTATTGGTCGAAGTTCGAATAATCAAAAATGCGACTTTCGGAAACATGTGCAACTGGGACGGAAAAGGCGAACGAACCTTTAACGCAATTACAAGGCAGCAGCAGCAGCGACGTCAACAACCGTAAGAGTGCTGAGCTCGCAGACAGCAAGTCCACGCTGACGACAACGCGATCGGGCCGCGTCATACGCCCGCTAGTACGTTTCGCAATAGAACGGAGCAAATCAAGAAAATATTTTTTGAATGTTATTATGTGTACGATATTTAATTATGTATTTATTTATTTTTCAAAAAAAAAGGGGGAACTAATGTGGAGTCAGTATAACTGTCAGCATTGTCATCGAACCTAATCTAGGTCAGATTTTAGTATAAATATTCAATAAAGATTATTGCAAATGAGGAATCACGCAGAGTCACCCATTAGCACGCACCAAGACCAGTCGTTTTATTTATCTCGTCGCTCCTCATCACTTAACCTCACACGTGATCACTTACAATAGAAATACGTTTCTGCGCTGACGATTTGCTTACTGTTTCTATTTCCACATTATTTATATTTTTCAAATTTACGGACAGAGAGCATAGTATCTAAACTAGTCTCTCTTCTCCGCGTGTCTTGAGCAGGGCATCTTCCCGTCGCGTTGGAAGACTGGGAAGATGGTCCTGCTGAGAAAAAATGAGCGTCCCGCAGAGTCACCATCGGCCTACCGGCCCATAGTGCTGCTTGACGAGGTCGCCAAGCTCTTTGAGCGTATCATTCATGCGCGCCTCGTCGAGCATCTGGAGAGGGTCGGTCCGGACCTGGCATCGTGCCAATACGGGTTTCGGAAAGGCCGATCAACTGTGACCGCAATTCTGCGAGTGAAGACGCACGCGGAGGAGGCAGTAGCCCAGGGCAAATGCGTGGTGGCGGTGTCACTCGACATCGCCAACGCTTTTAACACATTGCCCTGGCCCTGCATAAATGAAGCTCTTCGGTACCACGTAGTGCCGCCCTATCTCCGGCGCCTGGTGCACTCATACCTTTCCAACAGGGACGTAGTGTATCCGGGCGCCGATGGGTGGCACCGTAGAGCAATGTCGTGCGGTGTCCCACAGGGGTCGGTCTTAGGACCGCTCCTGTGGAACATTTATTTATTTATTTATTTACACTTCATACATTAAGTATAGGTGGACTTAATGCCAATGGCATTCTCTTACAGTCGAACCTAGGGTGATGCAGAGATGAAGTTAGGCAGGTGTGTAAATATAATTACGGTGTAACTAGATACAAAATACACTTACATATAAAACAATAAATACTTCATTGATAAACAAACATAAATACATACAAAATACATAAATATACATATAAATATAAATATATATTAGAAATACGGTAATTTACTGTTCTGAAGATTCTGCATTTTCATTAGCTAGCAGCTCCCGAACCTTGTGCTTAAATGTACAGCGATTCGAGCACATCCTGATCTCTAAAGGGAGCGCATTCCAAAGACGTATTGCTTGGACTGAGAAAGAGGCATCAATAAAGCCAGATTTGTGGGATGGGCAAAGAAGGAGAAAATTATTAGTAGAGCGAAGAGATCTCTCGTGGTTAGAGTGTAAGAATTGAAAATAGGGCGTTAAGTAAGAAGGTGGAGAGGTAGACTTGAGAATAGAAAAAAGAGTAGTAAGTGCACGTAGATTACGACGCTGGCGAATTGTTAACCACTTAAGTTGAGATCGAAAGATAGATACGTGGTCGTATTTGCGGAGGTTGAATACGAATCGAATGCAGTTATTAAGAAGTCGGTCGAGTTTATTGAGCAAATCTGCATTCAGGTCAAAATAGCACACATCACCATAGTCAATTATGGGAAAGATTAAAGTTTGCACAAGCATTGTCTTGGTCCTGGAGGGGAGGAAGTTCTTCAGGCGATACAGAACGCGGAGAACGTCGGTCACTTTTTGGCACACGTAGGTGACTTGTGGTCGCCAACTTAAAGTGCTATCAATGGTCAGTCCAAGGTCCTTTACATTAGGACATAAAGGAATCGCTGAGCCATTAAATACAATTGGGGGAATCACCGCAGTATCTAGACTTCCCACTTGCCGATGACTGCCCACAATTATCGCTTGACACTTGGAAGGGTTGACTGCTAGGCCGAAATTCTCTGACCATCTTCTGATGAAATCGAGGTCCTTGTTAATTTTATCTATGGCAACAGAGATGGAGTCAACCCTGGCCTGAGCATACAATTGCAGGTCATCGGCGTAAAGATGATACGAACACTGAAGACCTTGGGTTATGAGATTAATAAAAATTGAAAACAATAGAGGAGAGAGTATACCACCTTGAGGGACGCCAGAGTCAATGCTGGTCCACTTAGATGAAGCATCATCGAGGCGCACCGACTGCTGACGTCCGCGAAGATAAGTTGAGAACCATTTCAGTGCTTCCGATGAGATCATAAAGTAGGAGAGGATAGATAAAAGGATATCGTGATTGACGGTAGTGAAGGCGTTCGAGAAGTCAACCAAAGCCAGAACGGTGACTTTGGTATCCTCCATGCCCGCCCTCACATCACCAGTCACTTTAAGGAGGGCGGAGACTGTGCTATGGCCAGGTCTAAAACCGGATTGGTAGCAACTTATAAGGTTGTTTTGGTAAACAAACTGCGACAGTTGCTTGTGTACACAAGCCTCGAGCACTTTGGAAACAAACGGGAGTATGGATATGGGACGAAAATGTTTGGCGCTCGATGGGTTTGGGACTTTTGGAAGAGGAATAATAATGGCATTTTTCCAGGCAGCAGGAAAAATGCCAGTGGTGAGAGAAAAATTTACGATATGAGTGAGAGGAGAGAGGATATGACTAAGGATTGCCACAATCATGCGACGACTAATGTTGTCACATCCTGTGGCATTTGATTTTATGGAAAGGATTACCTTTTTGATCTCATGCGGGGCAACTGAAGAAAAGAAGAATGGGGGAATATTGGGACGGGGAAGCCTTGCTAAGTATGCCATAGTTTGGTGTTTGATTTGGCTAGCCATAGGCATACTGGTAGCAAAATGATTGTTAATTTCGTCTAAACCAATTGTTTTTTCGAAGGTCGTGCTTTTTTTCCTGCCGATACCTAGAGATCCAAGGAATTTCCAGATGTCGGCAGGCGTAGAGGAAGAGATATTACTGAGAATGTGGTGGCGTTTAGCGTTACGTACCATCTGATTACACCGATTCCTAGCAATTCTATACAGGTTCCAGTTATTGTCTGAGCGATTTCTTCTATACTTACCGTATGCTCGGTCCCGCCGCCGCATCGCCATCCGAACCTCACTCGTCATCCAGGGAGCAGGAGGACGTTTCACTTTAACCTTTGCAATGGGAGCATGGGTGTCAAAAAGGCTTATAATAGTGTCGTTAAAAATGCGGACTTTTTCATCAACCGATGCTGCATTGATCAGATGCTCCCATTTAAGATTGGCAGCATCTGAACTCAGTTTATCTTCATCAATGCGTCCAAAACAACGCATGTGCAAAACTTTAATGGACTGTTTGGGAGGTTTTAGGGAGTAGGATAAATAGACGAGGTCATGGTGTGAAAAACCCGGAGCAAAAAATTGTCCATGACTGGACACAAGGGTGGGATTGGAGGTCAGCATAAGGTCCAGCCACGTATCCTCTCCATCAAAATTGTGATGCGTCGGCTGCAATGGGAGTATATGTAGACTAGAAGACTGAAAAATGTTAAGGATTTTACGGGAACGAGAGGAATGGGGATCAAGGATATTGGTGTTAAAATCTCCCATGATGATATGATGTGCATATTGAGACCCTAAAGATTCCAGAATCGACTCGAGACTGGAGAAGTAGTCTATAGAGGGAGGGCAATAAACAACACCAAGAACTAATCTAGCTCCCTTGACGCAAACCTCAAGAAAGAGATATTCCGCGGTGTTAGTATCGACAGGAGAAGAGGTCGCTAAGATCTTATAGTTTAAATCGGAGTGAAGATAGATAGCAACACCCCCTCCTCTTCTGCCAACACGGTCATTACGGATTAGGGAAAAACTCGGCAGTGGGTAACTGGTGGAGAGTAGTTGAGGTTTGAGCCAAGTTTCAGAGATCAGGATGGCGTGTACATTAGCATCTGCAAAAGTTTCAGACAGTTCGCTATAGTGGCTCACTACGCTTTGCGCATTGATGTGACAAACGTTTAAAAGTTTGCTATTGGGTTTGTTAAAATTTTGGCGAACCAAATCACCTAGCGCATCAGCCACAGAACAAAAACTGCCCTCATCGCATGAAGAATCGTAACCACTAGCAGAATAAAAAGAATCATCCTCAGAAATCATTATCACCAATAAATATATAATATAATAATAAAAATAAGACTTTAAAACAATATAAAATAAAATATAGAAAAATATAATAATATTAATTGAATTAAAAAATAATAATAATAATAAACGTACCAACAATTGCTTTCTTGTATCTCTGCACCACCCGCCAGCCTTTACACTTAAGCATACAATAACATCGGGTACGACTGGGTGCTCCGTGGTGCCAATCTCCGGGGTGTCGGCGTAGTTTGTTACGCCGACGACACGCTGGTGACAGCATGTGCCGGGACCTTTCCAGAGGCCGTCAACCTTGCCACGTTAGGCACTAGCCACGTGGTGAGGAGGATCCGGCGGCTCGGCCTCGCGGTGGCTCTTCAGAAGTCCGAGGCTATGTGCTTCCACGGGCCTCGAAAAAAGCCACCTGCAGGGGCCAGTCTGACGGTGGAGGGCGTAGAAATCCCCATCGGCTCCACGATGAAATATCTTGGTGTCGTATTAGACAGCCGGTGGAATTTCTGCGCCCATTTTGGCAGACTAAGGCCGAAATTAATTAGGGCAGCAGGTGCCTTGTCTACTCTGCTGCCCAATCTCGAAGGTCCCGGCGTCCCTTGCCGAAGATTGTTCGCGGGAGTCGTGCGGTCAATGGCCCTATACGGTTGCCCCGTTTGGGCCGAGTCCCTGAACAAACGCTGTGTGACCCTTCTGCGGCAACCGCAGCGGGTAGTTGCGCAGCGTATGATTAGGGGCTACCGCACGATTTCCCACGAGGCGGCCTGTGTGTTGGCCGGTTTCCTTCCCTGGGATCTTGACGCCAGGGCCCTCTCATCAGTTTACCACTGGCGAGAGGAGGCGTCTCGACGAGGGGAACGACCGGCCCCAAGAGAGTTGGAGGCCACAAGGGCCTCCCTACGCTTGGCCGCCGTGGAGGAGTGGCGTTCTCGGCTGGTCAGTCCGAGTGCTGGGGTGTGGACCGTCGCGGCAGTGCGCCCTGTCCTCAACCAGTGGTTGGACAGGCGCCACGGCGTGATGACGTTCCGCCTGTCACAGGTTCTGTCGGGACATGGTTGTTTTGGCTGGTTCCTGTGGCGGGTGGCCAAAAAAGAAGAGACCGCCAAGTGTCACCACTGTGACAACTGTCCGGAGGATACAGCCCAGCACACTCTATCGGACTGTCCAGCCTGGGACGAAGAACGAAGCGCACTCCACGCAGCCATTGGAGTGGACCTCTCACTGTCGGCCGTGATTCCCTCCATGGTCGAGAGTCAGAGGTCGTGGCAGGCGATGCTCTCCTTTTGTGAGACCGTAATGTCTCAAAAGGAGAGCGCGGGGCGGGTTCGTGAGCAGAACGATCCCGCCCGCCGCCGCCGCCAGCAAAGAAGGAGACGCCGGGTGACCGAGTTCGGCTGATCCGGCGTCCCCACCCTGTGGATTGGGGGTGTAAGAATTCCGCCACGGTATCCCCTACCTGTCGTAAGAGGCGACTAACAGGGGAAACTGGGGTTGCTGGGCGTACTGCGGGGGCGGTACCCTATGATAGCAACCCCGAGATTGGCGGCAGAGGGCGTGGCCTCTGCTGGCACACGTTCACAAAAGGTGAACGTCCAAATCGAGTAAGTGGAGGGCATACCAAGCCCTCCCAATTTGGAGGGGTCCATAACTGGACGGTGCGCTGGGCGGCAGCGGATCATTTAGGGCACCTCTGCCCTGAGATGCCGTAAAACCGCCCTAAATGCGCGTGATGGTCACCGAGAGGTTTTAGTCGGTATGCTGGCGTAGCCAGAGACCCCGACGTACCCCTCAGGGCCTCCCCCGAGGTACCGAACAGGGGAGCTTAAGGTGCTTTCCTCTCGTAAAAAAAAAAATAAAAAAAAAAAGATTTATTAGCTAAAATTAATAATTATATAAATATGCTTAACAGTCACATCCAAAACTCTACCGAAGCTTTATGTCGTGGGTTATTAATACAGGGTCGAACCTGCGGTCTCTCTTTTCGCAAATTGATAGCAAAATAATTCACCATGGGGCTGTAAAATATTGAACTAAGATCTAATATATTTCTTTTGTGCTCAACAATAGGACTTATACATTTATAAGTGAAGTTATCAGAATTGTGGAACATAAGAGTTTTTAAAATCAGCCTGTATTAAGTATCTTAGTAGCCGTTATAAGAACGACCTTAAAGATCCGAGATCAAATGGTAAAGTATAATACAGGCTTTTACTACATTTATGACTAAAGTGCTGTCCTTTCTAATTTGCTCTTGAAGACCTCGGCCAATTATTATAAAATTAGATATGGAGGTCTCTAGATTTAAACACAGGCTATTTTTCCTCTGATTTAACGTGTTAAAACCAGGCATAATGAGCGTTAAATATGTTTTATCCCATTACTAACACTTGAAATAACTGTAAAATAAAAAATAAGTGAAAATTTGCGTGAAAGTATGCCGTTAATTTATGAATCCGTAGCGTCAAGTTTGGAGTTTATTTTCGAATTTTTCACGGCAATTAATAACATTTTATCGTTGTAATAAATCTGTGTAACATATTGTCACAGTTTCAAGGGCCGTATGGGTTTTCGGTTTTGTTTGTAATTCCTCAGACGCTAATTGCTGGATGGCGTGAAGAAAGTGTTAGAAATAGTCGATACATACTTTTTGGTTTTTAATTTTAACAATAGCGTCATGTGGAATGGAACGCACTGAATAATTAGGGGTGTTCCTTATATTTTTAAAGTTCCAGTTAATTGTTCATACATACACACATACATAATCTCACAGCTGTATACCCCGTAAGTAAGTAGAGGTATTTCAGCGCCCACATTTCGCCAAAGTCGTGGTCTTGTCGCACAATACGTACCGTGCCGTCTAAAGTTCACTTGTACAATTCCCAGTTCGGGAGTGTTATTTGGTTTCATGTTACGTGGAAGTAATCCCTGTTGAAATGTGGATGCAGAAATGCACCTCTGGCCAGCTCTTTGGAGAATACAGGCGTGAGGCTATGATGTATGAATAAATAAAAGTGTTTCGGTCTGACGTGGCATACGTCTTGACGCTTTTAAACTGAGACAAGTGACAATTTGATACTGTTAGCTATTAACACTTCCGCCCTGTGGATTGGGGGTGTAAGAATTCCGCCACGGTATCCTCTACCTGTCGTAAGAGGCGACTAACAGGGGTACGTTCACGAAAGGCGAACGTCCAAATAGATTAAGTGGAGGGCATACCAAGCCCCTTCCAATTTGCAGGGGTCCATAATTGGACGGTGTGCTGGGCGGCAGCGGACCATTTAGGGCACTTCTGGCCCTGAGATGCCGCAAAACCGCCCTAAATGCGCGTGATGGTCACCGAGAGGTTTTAGTCGGTATGCTGGCGTAGCCAGTGACCCCGACATACCCCTTACGGCCTCCCCCGAGGTATCGAACAGGGGAGCTTAAGGCGCTTTCCTCTAGTGATAAAAAAAAAGCTATTGACACTTAAACATCAACCTGTATACAGAAAAGATTATTAACGACGTGTGACAGTGATAAAGCAACGTATTAATTAAAATAAAATTTATAACGTATTAAATTCAATTTCCAAATTACCTGTAACTGTGCTTAGCCCTATTCTCAAAGCGCACATCGTTTATTCATTTTGGTTGATAAATGACAATGAATTAATATCACATATTTTCAGATATAATTATAGAAATAAATAAATACACCCAACAGTCACATACATAGCTCTGACCCCACACTAGGTTACAAGACCTGTGTCGTGGGTATCAGACACTACGAGAGACTTTTTCGGTCTCACAAACACCCAGACCCGAGACAAATATTTGTGGTTCACACAAACATTTGTCTCGGTGCGGGATCGAACCCGCTGCCTCTCGTTTCGCAAGCTGGTGTCTAGCCAACTGCGCCACGGGGGCTGTCAAGATGTAAGACATATTTGTTAATCATAAATAGCAAATTAAAAGTAATATTAAAAGTACTTTTAGTAACAACTGGGATTCATATGAAGAAAAAAAAAATTCTTGGCTAGATGCAAGTTTACGAAACTGATCAACAAATATTTGTTTCTGGTCTGGGTGACTGTGTAACTGTTAAGTCTCTCGTAATTTCGGATACTTACAACACAGGAATTGTATTCTATTGTGGCAAACTAGATATGTGGTTGTTGGGTGATTTTTGAAAGTAATTACTCCCTGCGAGCATTTACATACGTGTATGCAACATCATAGACGACATAACTCTTTATTTAAAGAAATATCTATACAAACTAAACATCAGCTCTGAAAATTAGTACACTTCTAGAACCAGCCTAAAATCAGATACGAGCTGTATTATTGCAAGAACGGTGCTGGCATATAAAGTGCGCAGGTTCATTGGAGATCGCCAACACAAATAGATTACGTGGTACGCATTCGGACCCTCCTCTCTCGTGACAGCCTCATTTCGGCCGGCTACGTGTGCCACCGCATTGAAAACTTCATTTCATGTTAAACTTGTAAGTATGGAAAGGTGTAGTACAGCAAGTGACTTTTGGCAGATAGTTTTGTGGGAGAAGGTTTTAGGATTAGTTTAGGAGTGACGTGAAGTTTTGAAAAGCTCTTGAAAGAGACTATATTGTCGCTATTTGTATTTATTTGTTAATGCAAGCTTGAGCAGCGATGGCTACGAGGTTTAGGCGCGCGGTCGAGAATCTCGGCGATCGCTGGTTCAAAGGCAGGCACATACCACTGACTTTTCACAATTATTTGTGTACTCATAATAAATAATCATTTAATTTAACAGTGAAGGATAGCATCGTGATGAAATCTGCACACTTAAAAATTTTTAGAAAATTTCTTAGGTGTGTAGTCCGCCAACCCGCAATAGACCAGCGTGGTGGAGTTAGGCCTAAAGCCCTTTTAGTTGCCGAGGAGGCCGTAAAGTTAGGTTATTTTAGGTGACGAGGCACCTTACTGTTCCCTATTTATGTTACGAGTCGTAATGTGTTTATGCATAGCAGTTATGTCTATGTTAGTGAAAGCGATAAAGTCACTTGATTTCGACCATTACCGTAGAGACAGTAGTGTATGTTTTTGATATTAATAAACTTTTTGTTTCTCACACCACAATAAAACAAGAACATAAGCACAAAGAAAACATAAATAAAATTAGACGTTATAAATTGGCAGTCGTATCACAAACCAGAAATAAATATAAATTAGCTTGATTTAAAAAAATATATGTCGAAAAACATAAAAAATAACTGATAATAAATGGACTTCAAAGGTTTTTTAGATTTAAAAAATGTATTTTAATTGACTGGTGGAACGGAAAAAAGGTGATGAATATGAAAGTGGATGGATGGGCGAGCCGAGGAAGGCCAAAGAAGAGATGGATGGAGTGCGTGACTGAAGATATGAAAAAGAAAGGGGTGAATGAAGACATGACGGCTGACAGGGATGTGTGGAGGGAGAAAACATACTGCGCCGACCCCACGGAATAAATTGGGACCAAGGCAGGGGAATGATGATGGTGGAACGTTGTCACTCATGTATTAAATATATTTATCTGGCAAGCGAGCAAAGTACTTATTGTTACCTTATCACTGCAGGCCGAAAACACCCATACCACCTGTAGATCGGTTTCTTTGTCGGAGCTGTGCCAGAAAACAATCCAAATCTATGTAGGTGAAATAGTTACGTCGATATAGACATATCGAAGCCTGCACAGGGAAAGCTCGCATAAAGCTCACTTTAACTGAGCAATAAAAAAAGTTCCTGCTTTTTCTAATTGTTCGCAATTGCTTTTGTATTTACTTCGGGTTGTACGATATGTTTTTGCGGCTATTTATACAAATTTATGATTATTACGATTAAATATATTTTTGGATAAATGTCGTAATGGCCTCGAGCTTTAGACACGCGGTCGGGAATCTCAGCGGTTGCGCTTTCAATCCCCAGGTACACACCTCTAACTTTTGGAAGTTATGTGATCATTCACAATGAACTATCACGTACTTTAAAAATGAAAACAACATTGCCATGAAACCTGAACACATAAAAATTCTTAGGATTTTTTAAGGCTTAATTTTATAGTACAATACAATTTTTTAAGTAGTAATAGGGTTAAATAACAATATCTGATGTTTATCAGCCATTAGGTGTAATAAATAATTTTATTCTAAAATCAGATGCAATAATGTTTGATGAGATGAGAGATGAGATGGTTGTAGTCGTTTCCCGACACTTAATTTGAACCAGCTGCAATCGAAGTAAATCCATTGTTAGTTCATGATAACTCTGAACCTTTTTATCATCAATAAGCTCTCATAAAACGAGGTTAGACGATCAAAATTATATTTCACGAACTAAAACGTAAAGTTTCTATAACCATTGCCGTTGCTACGAAACTCGTAGCATATACTACGCCGTAGAAGCTACGAGTTGCGAACGTAGCAAACAATTACTGCTTGCGTAGATAATATAAATGTATGGACAGATTGATTTATGGTTTGCGAGTGACGCATTTAGATACAAACGTATTGGCTTTAAAAAAGGCATATTGTTATGTATGGAAAAAATATTTAATTGTATTTTCCGATTGAAATAATTCACTTTTAGGTGCTAGGGCTGTTATTTTGTTCCTAATTTGATAATTGTCTATTACGAAGGTATAGATGTAACACTGATTTATTTTATACTGCCATTTAAATTTTATAGATTCTTCTGGATGTGATGTGTATTCCAAGATAACAGCCTGTATTACATGTAGCTTATCCCTTTAGCTGGTAAGGTTTGAAAGCGTAACGAAAATATACTCACTTTTGCATTAATGATTTAAGGATTATGATAACAAACGTATGAAAATGTAACTTTTATCTTGACACGTCTTTCAGAAAAAACTACTAACTTTAATACTTTACGTTATCTAATACAAGAGCGGAAAAACACGCTGGCCAACTTAATATTACTTGAGTAAAATTCCAACGGAGATTTTCTTCGAATTTTCCGTGACGCATTCAATATGCAGTTCTATCCTTGGAATAGCAATATTTCCCGGACAATGTTATGAATAGGTATTTTTGTTTCGTAAACAAAGCTATCTCATTTCGAGTTTGTTCTGAAATTTTGTTTTGGCATTGTGACAAAAAATAGTAATTAACTGAATTCAAAAATGACGCATAACTCCGCAGTTGTGGGACCGCTTTTCAAAAACATGCTGAATATTAAATTTTGTCGCGAGAGGGAAAAGTTATGAATAAAATTAAATTTCATTGTTTCCATTTGGGATGCAAAATAGTGTAGTTTTCTTTCTATGTTGAACAGGTTTGTGTAGGCCGCTAAATTAATTACTATTTATTGTATTTTATTTGAGTGGAATTAAATTTTATTGCTTTTATTTTGGCTGCAAAATGTTTTATTATTTTCTCAATGCTGTACTACATTGTGTCGACTGACAAATTAATGAGTTTTTATTGTATTTTAAATTCTCAACAAGTTTGTGTTGACTGCTAAATTGAAGAATTTTTATTATATATTATTTTGTAAATATGTTATGGAATTGTTTAACTCGACTCAGGCAGCATGTTCAAAAAATATGCCACGTACAAATTCAATTTAAGCGAATGGTAATATAAATCAACATATTTTACTAAGTATGCCATTTCAATTTATATTAAGGCCTAACCCTTAAAAAATAAAGGTGCTATCAGGATGCATAAAACTCCTATACAAAAAACTATAAAAGCTAACTTGCGAGTCACAGCTTCCCAAACTCAAAGTTTGTAATATTCTTCGACTTTCACTTAACAAGAGCACAAGAGTGTCTTGGTAAATTCAATGAAAAACTTCTCTTAATTTGCGAAAAAGACAATTACAAAGACCATATCAATCTTGGCACACTCTGATTTAATTTCCATCGAAAATTCCAATACGGTACTCTCGTCTAGTCACTAACGCAATTATGTACTTACTATCGACTTTGAGCGAAAGGGTAGCTCGAAATAGCCTGTGAGAACTTGCAGTCATTCTCATACAGTACTATTTTAAGAATTTATTCACTCTGTTTCATTCAGCAGATTGGCTCTTTGGTTGCAGGTCAGACATAGCGTTATCGGTTTTCCATTGTTAAATTCACTGTTTGGTATTCAGGAGCACTTTTCATAGAAATGTGAACATACAGCCAACGTTGAATGTACGTAAACCCTTGAATTTTGCCATACGTCTCTACCTACACTAATGGAGACGCAGGGATGAAAAAATACTATCTTTTATGAAACCAACAATTTTCTATCCGCTGAAACTCTTCCAATGCTGCCTTTTCTACTCTTAACATCTGTAAGTTAAAGAAAGTAATACCACAAGATAGAGCAAAATAAAACGCTGACTTCCACGACTATTGCATTTCATGAATAAATAAACGTTCCAATGCGCTCTGATTATAGAGGTCCATTGATGATTGTTTGTCATCAAACGCATTGGAACAAAATGAACGGAAAATCGTCGGGGAAATAAATCGAAGCTGTGTGTACGTGGTGAGAGTATAAATTGAATTCATCCTGTATCTGTGTTCCGTCCAACCAGACGAAAGTGAGAGCGGGATGCACAGAGGGATCCTTCAAAACTTTTCATTATCCCCCACAGGATATTGAGTCTTATCACCTGAGCGATAGGATAGAAAACCGCCGCACAGCGTAGGCATATACGCTGTTACGTTAATGTGTTATCAGTGTGTCCTTTTCACCCTGTTTCCACCACGGCGCGAGTAATCAGTCGCGAATACACCGTCCGGAGCGCAGCCCGCTTCAACTGACCTGACAACAAAAATAAAATATACATATATAGTAACTCTGGTCATATATTTTGTAGTATATATTTAGTATCGTACTGCTGTCCATATAAGTAGTATATCTGCATTCAGATTTACGAACGCATGTCCTTGAAATCAGCCAGTGTTTAAGTGTAGTGATTTCACAAAACTGTTGAGCTGAACGTGTATTTTTTTAAGTGTTTCGGATATTAAAAAAAAATAAACATGAAAACTTCGTCGTTCTCTCTGCGGGTTATGCGAAGGGTGAGTAGTATTTATATATTGTAGGTGTTTTTTTTTTTTTGAAGTAACAGGTTGCCAGCTGGGGGCGCAGGTGGCGGCTCCACAGGTTGTGCGGAGTCCGGTATTGATGCCAAATCGAGGCCACACCCTGGGCCACGGGACTTTTCCTGTAATACGCGTTAAATGTGAAAGGTCCCAAAATTCGCTTCGCAAAAATGAAAATCTACTATTAATGTCTTTTTACGCAAGAAGGTTTTCTAGTCTAGTCTAGATGTTCTAGTTCTAGTTTAGAAGTATTAAAACTTTAGATGACGTTGAATATTTTTGTTAAGTTACTGACCTTTGCCAACTTTAAAACGAAGATGGTACGAAATAACTATGAATTTCTTTCCGCTAGAAAATATTGATTGCAAATAATATATGAAATGATTGTTTTTCCAACTTGAAAAAGTATTATTTTTTTATGATATTACCTGCGTTTTTAATTGTATAACATCTGTGAGAGATGGTTTCCATTTGGTCTAATAAAACTGTTATCTCGACTTTTAACGGCAGGCTCTGCTTAAATAAGTAAATTGCTAAGCAATCAGAATAGTTATAACCAATAGAAGCAGAAAGTGTATACAACCGGCACCATATGTTTAATGACATCATTATGAACAATATTCATGCTAAGAGTACGTACATTAACAAAATGTGAAATTTAAAGAAGATTTTCATTTATTATGTCACATATTCTACGAAGTACAGTCCAGTCAAATTGCCATTTATGAAATAGACGAATAAGTTGCTATTCGTATACAACTAAAAAATATAAAGTAAAATCTGTATAGGACGTTGCTAGCAGCTGATATGTCGTCACGTTTCAGAGACATGTTTCTACAAATTTTACATTTACTATGGTTGTCGGCGTACGTTGTTAAATTTTCAGCAAAAACGTTTTAAGGAATTTACAACATTACCTACTCTTAGGAGTTTCTAAGGTGTGTAGTCCACTAACCCGCAGTAAACAAGCATAGGAGACAAAGGCCTAAAATTGAATTGTATAGAAGTCGCGTGTCCAGCAGTGGGAAGTAAATGGGCTGATGATAGTGAGTTCGAATTAATGTGTCTTATGCCCCGATACTATCATACCAAAATCGTATCGGAGACATCGGTATCACGTTTGTCGTGTCGGTGTCGTATTGGTATCGTACTGATATCGCTAACTACGATTTCATTTTCGACAAAAGGGTTGTTCATCGAAAATCAATGATGCCTGCTCTTCCCTAATAGGTATTCTAGTTTACAATATTTTTTTAATTACAGATATCCTTTATAAAGTTTAGCTACTATCGTTTGAGCATAATTAATAACTCTTGTATCTAAAACTGCCTCATGGTCTCGCGGCATAAGTACATATAGTTCTTTCTACGTCACCGGTTTGATTTCCAGATCAGGGTTAGAGTATCTTTCCATTAATTGTCTTTCTAAACGATTTTTTGTTCGTCCCCATTTAGCTGGGATTGTGAATGTGGCTGCTGAAATGAAACTCTGCCTACGCCTTAGGGGAATATGAGCGTATGATTATGTACATTACTCATCTGTTTTCTAAATTTTAGTATTAATAACAACACCTTTGTAATTAATGTATCTCATCAAATTAATGCATTTCACCTATACAGAATTATTGATGAAAACTCTCCCAATAGTTTGACATTCGGAAATTCGATGTGCAAATGTAGTCTTGTTGGTATTTGTGGCGTCATTAATAGTGTTTAATGAGGGCCTCGCAAGCCTCGTGAGTTTAATGAGAGACCCGAAACTCGCTTGTGGTCGTGCAACTAATGTGGTTACGTGGGGTTGCGTTCACGACTTGTGTTTATGTGGGTAGTCGACGTTACGAAAACAGGAATGTCAATGTATTTTTTGGTCTTCCCTGTTGTATCTTGCTTTTCTTTGTTTGTGTAAATAATAAAAACTTTTGTGTCGTGAAATGGCATGACGCTCTTATGCCATCATGGCTCTTAGTCAAGTAATCATGCCAGATAGTAAGATCTACACATTTAGTTGCATATATTTTTCTAAAGGTATGATAGTAGGA
This sequence comes from Cephonodes hylas, assembly GCA_030295005.1. Classification (NCBI taxonomy): domain Eukaryota; kingdom Metazoa; phylum Arthropoda; class Insecta; order Lepidoptera; family Sphingidae; genus Cephonodes; species Cephonodes hylas. The sequence continues at coordinate 2,573,097 of AP025375.1, read as the reverse complement.
GCTTAAAGCTTTATTAATTTTTTATTAATTTAAAAAAAGCATTATATAGCTATTTAGCTTTAAGCAATGGTACTCAGTACTGGGTAATTACCATTACTTGAAGAGAAAGTGGAAGTTATTCAATTATGCGGGAATGCATGATTTATTAATTACTGAAAGGGAGGGTGGTAAATGATGGAATTATATGCAGTTAGAAAAAACTGTGAACGCAAGTGGGGTAGGGAAAGGATTCTTATAAAACACTATTACCTGTTATTATTTTATTTAGCTCTATATATTTTACAGCTTAGACGAAGTTGTGGATTAGCTTATTAACTAATGTTTTCTTCTGAAAAATCTTAAAATTTTAAGCTCTTGAGAACTAGTTAGTACTGAGTCGGGTATAGTAGAATAAGTAGTGATGGCCTCGGGGATTGCGGTCGCGGGTTCAATCCCAGACAAATCTCTTACTTTTCGAAGTTGTGGTTGTATTAACAATGAATTATGTAATCATTTAACAATCGAGGAAAACATGGTTTTATTACTGAAAATGACAATATTTTATGTGCCGAAAAATCTTTCAGAATTTAGTCATTTACACTAACTTTAGCCTTCGTTATAAAGCCATATTTAAAAAGTGCTCAAGACCTCGTTACTCATAGTAATTCAACAAGCTAGGTCGGGCGATGCGTCTCATGTAATGCTAGAAATAATTGCGCATAAATAACCTGCCTATTTGCATATCTTACGTCGGGCATAAGGTGTGCATTTAAAACTTCTTGCAGTTGTGTTTTTCTAATACCTAGTTTACATTCTATGTTTAGAAATGGACGTGATTTATTGCCGAATAAAAACGGTTTATTAAAAGGCTAAAAAGGATAGAATGAAAAGTGACTTAAATAAACTAGGAGGTAGAGAGTTCGAATTTCAGGGACACACAAATGACTTTTTGTATTTAACATGTATTTTTAATGAATTATTAAGATCATATTGTAGCGGTTATTTGTGTCAAAAATTGGGTTAAATATATGTCGAACTACTAATGCACTACCCTGCACTGACAGCCTCGTACATGTGAGTTAAATCTACTAATATTTTTAAGTGTTATTTTGTTTATACCACTGTCACCTTTTAGGTGATAAGAGGCATATATTGTAATAACAGATAAGTATGTATGACAAAAGCAAATTTAGTGCGCGACCTTTGAAGCTTGACAAACGAGTAACCAATATCCAACTTTGTCCCTCGAATTCGTGTTTGTGGTTCACTTATGACAGTTTTCCGAAATAACATTACTTTTTTGGAGCAATATTTATTTATGGTAACAACACCAGTTTGGTGCGAAGACAAATTTCAGCTGTCTCCGAAATTTCGAGGTTATGTGTATATCACAATAATTAAGCACTTTGACAGTGAAGGAAAACACCTATCGTGATGAATTTTGGCCTAGTCAAACTTAGTATTATAGTAAGCCAGTGCCTAGCTGGGGGCATGTGTATGGTGATAGAGATAATTATAGAAGCAAAACTTTTAACTTTATTAGATTAAGTAGTTTACATGAGTACATTAAGAACTTTTTATTTATTTTTACACTCGTAAAACCTCTCAGGAATTTCTTATTGTGTACTTCGCCAACCCACGCTACGTCAGCGTGGTTCACTGAGGCCTAATCTCTCTTTGTTGTAAAGAAGTTCCCAACAGTGGGTTAATGATTATAATAAAGAACATACTACAGTTGTTATAGATGTATATACTCAGCCTATCGCCGTCCACTGCTGAACGTAGGCCTCCCCAAGAAAGCGCCAACCATCCCGGTCTTCTGCAGCCCTCATGTTATAGATGTATGATTTACATAAAATAATATTAGGTATTAAAACAGAATATCTGAGTAAAGCATTTTCTCTTCAAGTTTGATTTAGTCAAATTTACAGAAACGTAGAAACGTGCACAAATAGTCTACAGAATCAGCAGAATAATGCTTCTTGTACAAATAAATTATGTTTACGGAGATACGGTTCGAACGTTGAGTGTCAGATTATTTGATCTCGAGGCGTCGCGGTAATTCCATCCCAATATTTTGATGTTGGGGTTCGACCTTTAAGCTTAGTAGCTAAAATAAAAATCTTTAAAATAGGTTCGATTGGGTAGAACAATTTTTACATTGGCCCTAAATATTGTTCGGTGTTGTGTAAAGATAGTAGATTTTTTTCTGTTTGAGCACAAATAAATCCCATTACTGAGATCTGAGGGGGCTTGTAACTATACTCAACGCGCTATCTAAATTTGAGTTGGTGAACTGTTATCCCAAAAAAAGATGAAAAATGAAAAAATATGTTTTTCTGCACTGTAGTCACTTTACCATAAGTGCTTTAAAAATATATCTTTGTTTGTTGCCAAGAAAACTATTTGTCACATTCACAGAATAGCTGAATAAGATTAGAACGAAAGTATTTTGTATGGGGACGAATGTCGCCGCTTGTCTGTCACCTTTTCTACTATGGTTACACAACCAATGATATTTTTTTAACCAATAATGAATGCATGAAATGCTATTGGTTGTCACACATGTATAAAATGCCACACAATTTTTCGTATTATACGCAAATCAAATTACCATAGAGCGGCCGAGTCAAACATAATATGATAGTCTAATCGTAGGATCGGCACGCTCGACAAACTGACATTTCCTTTCTAGTTTAATTCATCTTGTCTGCGTTTCAATATTTGTAAAGTACTGTGTAAATAAAGACTGAGGGTGATTTGATGGAAATCTATGATAAGAGTACATACTAAAGAAAATGTATGGAGAAAGAAATTTGAGGTCGGTGACCGGACGAGTCACTTTGTGCGGCATTACATGTTAGGTCATAAAGTGTTTCATTGCTGTATGACATGCTACTTTTAATGTAGTTGCTCGGAACACAGCGCGCAATGGTATGCAAAATACAGATAGTATAATAGTCGAGGTCACTGTTTAGCGTGTGTAATTTCTGATCGTTATATTATACTATATTTTAAGACAAAGCTTTTGTTAATTTTTTTGGACTGTTCCTGGCAACAAAAGCAATGTTGACTTACATTTGAGATTCTGAATGCGTTAGATTTTGCAGGTATATAAATATATATAACCTGCGAAGCTAGTATTCGGTGTTCCGTGATGACTAGTTTTTAATTCGTCGCAGTATTTCGTGTAACAGCAATTTGCAGTGTGTTCAAATTGGACCTGATTGTCTTTACTTCTGAGCTTGCGAGTGTGTGTGAGTTTTGATCCACGTGAATGTGTTTTAATGAAATGATGGCTGAGGACTAACATTATAACGAGATTCTAGGAATGCAGCTTCAAGTTATGTTATGGCTAAGTATAAACTCAATTAGGGTTCAACATATAGTCTACTTATTACTATTCAATCATTGTGAGGGCAAGTGATGTTTGTCATATTTTCTTATGTTAGCTATTTCTCTGGTGTAATATATAGCCCATAGCCTTTCTCGATGAAATAAGCTATCTAATACTGAAAGAATAATTCAAATCGGCCTTAGTAGTTCTTGAGATAAGCGCCTAAAGCAAACAAATGTATCAGATTTCAAATATTAGACAGAATTGTCGGAAATTGTTTTAAAGAGTAATATTGACAAAAATGACAAAGTGATTATTTAAATGTCTTTTCTTTTATGATATCGTTATGCCTTCATTCCGGATTCTGTTGTCATGACAAAAGGGTTGCGCGGTATTTCGTATGGAAATATGCAACAAAGTTGTTGGAGGTATTATCATAATTTTATACACTGTTCTATGATTTGGGCTTTTGTGCGGAACTGACATTTCATTGTTGAATTATAATTTTGTCATTGTTGTCAATGGCATAGCCTAGGAAAAGCTAAAAGACTGTTTTTTAAAAGTTTTCAAAAGTTATAATGTTAACATATTATTTTAATACATATGATGTATTAAAATTAGTATCTTTTATTCACCAACTAGTTAGAAAGCTGATTCTACTACATAAAAAAAAAATTAAAACTATGTTGCTATTTACAAGCATAACAAAACTTTATTTTCTAGATGCAATACATACACAAAAATCCATGTCTATCTATACTATTATAATAAAGAGGAAAGGTTTGTATTTTTGGATTTTTGTATTTTTGTATTTTTGTATTTTTGTATGTTTGTTACGAATAAACTCAAAAAGTACTGAACCGATTTGAATGATTTTTGGTATGGAGATAGATGGGACTCACCGAAGTAACATAGGATACTTTTTATCCCGGAAAATGTAGTATTCCCGTGGGATTGGGTATAAAACGCTATATTTATTTTACGCTTTCACGCCTAAACCATTTGACCGATTTTTATGATTTTTGGTATGAACATAAATAAGATCCTATGAAGTAACATGAACAACATTTTATCCCGGGAATATGTAGGGTTCCTGTGGGATGAGCATATATTCTAACGCGAAAATGACACTGCCTATGTAATGCTTTCACGCCTAAACCTTTTGACCGATTTGAATGATTTTTGGTATAGAGATAGGTAGGGCCCACCGAAGTAACACAGGACACTTTTTATCCCGGAAAATGTAGTATTCCCGTGGGAACGGGTACTTCTGGACTTACTGAACCGATTTTAATGATTTTTGGTATGGAGATAGGTAGGGCCAACTGAAGTAACAAAGGATACATTTTATCCCGGAAAATGTAGTATTCCCGTGGGAATGGGTATTTCTAGATCTACTGAACAGATTTGAATGATTTTTGGTATGAAGACAGGTAGGGCTCACAGAAGTAATATAGGATACATTTTATCCCGGAAATGTAGTATTCCCGTGGGAATGGGTATACTCAAGATCTACTGAATCAATGTAAATGAATTTTGATATGGAGATAGGTAGGGCCAACTGAAGTAACATAGGATACATTTTATCCCGGAAAATGTAGTATTCCCTTGGGAATGGGTATTTCTGGATCTACTGAACAATTTGAATGATTTTTGGTATGAAGATAGGTAGGGCTCACAGAAGTAATATAGGATACATTTTATCCCGGAAAATGTAGTATTCCCGTGGGAATGGGTATTTCTGGATCTACTGAAAGATTTGAATGATTTTTGGTATGGAGATAGGTAGGGCCCACAGAAGTAACATAGGATACATTTTATCCCGGAAAGTGTAGTATTCCCGTGGGAATCGGTATACTCAAGATCTACTGAATCAATGTAAATGAATTTTGGTATAGAGATAGGTAGGACCCACCGAATTAACATGATATACTTTTATCCTGGAAAATGTGTTCCCGTGGGTATGGGTACATGTTATAATTGCAAGAGTAACTCTGTAACTCTATTACGGTTTCACGCCTAAACCATTCGACTAAGTTATATAATTTTAGGTATGAACATAAATAGGACCCTGTGAAGTAACAATTAAATGTTCCCGTGGAATAAACATGTTATAAATGCGGAAATAGCTTTTTCAAAGTAAAACTTTTTTGGACACTTATGAGAAGAAATAAAGATTCACGTATTATCTTTCTGCAAAAAGCATAAAGCAACCTAAAGTCTACGCAGACGGAGTCGCGGGCAAAAGCTAGTTTTTAATGTATAGATAATGTCAAAACCAAAAATCAACCAAACGGTTCAATACATTCAAGATTATTCATAATAAACAATATTACTTTACTTGCAGAAATTTACGCATTTCAAGCCACTATTTAATCTTTTCTCTACTATTTACCAAGAACTTTGAGGAGTAAAACTAGCAAAACTTAATGGAACGAGAGTGTAACATTCACACCTCAAGTTGGAACTGGGCGAGTTAGATCAATTTCCGTCTTAGTTTAATTTCTACTCCGGCTACTGTCAGCGCATTAATCTATTACCCCGGTGGCTTCACCTGCCACTCTTAACTCACTGGAGGTATTAGTGTATATGTATGTATATATATTTGACAGCCCCGTGGCGCAGTTGGCTAGACACCAGTTTGCGAAACGAGAGGCCGCGGGTTCGATCCCCGTACCGAGACAAATGTTTGTGTGAACCACAAATATTTGTTTCGGGTCTGGGTGTTTGTGAGATCGAAAAAGTCTCTCGTAGTGTCTGATACCCACGACACAGGTCTTGTAACCTAGTGTGGGATCAGAGCTATGTATGTGACTGTTGGGTGTATTTATTTATTTATTTATATAAAAGTCCACCAGCCCGCACTAGGCCAGCGTGGTGGACTATGGCCTAAACCCTCTCAATGGTAGAGGAGACCCGTGCCCAGCAGTGAGACGTATATGGGTTGATGATATAAGTATAAATGTGACATGGAGTACTCATTACATACATGGCCATTCGACCATGGAGGCTCAAACATTTATTAGTAACTAATTTCCTGATGACTTTATTGAGAACATGTTTAAATATTGACAAGTGATGTAGGAGTATTCCTGTAGCTGATGTAACAACAAATATTAAAAGAAAAGAATAAATATTAAAGTAGGGGCCCCATGCAACAGACAGTATATTTTCGCCGTTTTTATAAAAACTGGTACGGGACCATTCGTGCGCGAGTCCGACTCGCATTAGGCTGGTTTTTTGGCACATGTTGCGGTTGACTGTTTGTTTTTCCTTAGAATGAGAATTTTGTAATGAAAATCAATACTGTTCCTCACTCTAAACTGATTTTAGCAGTGACAACCCTAACACAATAATAAAAGTTAGTTGTCAGAGAAATTTACTTTTTCATCATTTTTTTGAAACTGTAGTATACTCTAATGTAGATATATTTATGTAGACATAGACTCTTGAGTAGCACCGCTCGCAAGTCTCACTAAATTGATTTTCTCTAGAATTTTCTCATTAAAGCTGGATGCTCTTTAATTATTCAATATATTAATGCATTGAGGGTTGTATGATAAATTTGTGCTTAAAGAAAGGTTCTTTTACTGCATTAATTATGCAGAGAGCCTTCAAGCTACATTCAGACGTTTTAATATAATTTCAAATTTAAATGGGATTTTAATGAAAATTTCGTTGTGCTCTCGAGTCTTAGGTAGTTGAAACAAAAACTCCCAAACATGGATTCACTTCTTAGGTACTCTCCATTCCGAAGTATTGTCTATTAAGTTAGAAGGTTCTAGAAGGTATTACTACTAATTCCTTACGGTTACGACCTTTTCTATTAAATAAATGGAACTTATTTATTCATTACTTTACGTTTTAAATGCGTGTAAATATATGCATGTACATATCTATGTACAACTAAGCTGTAATAAAAAATATTACTTAATGTAAAATCTCAAGTTTTTTGGCTGAGTTTGAAAATTTAATTTCACTTGTTGGTGAATTACGACTGTCCTAGAGGTCAGAGACAATTTAATTAGCAACTTTTATCATTTAAAGAAATGTGTAAATTGACTGTGAAATTTTATATTTGCATAATTAGGTAAGATGGACGATGTGGATTGAGCTTCGTAAATAAAATAAAATTTTGTGTATATCGTTGGTTTTGCTACTGAAATATGTGTTGTGCAGTTATGAGATCACAGATTCAAATCCCTGGTCGTGCAAAATGATAATATCTTTATTTAAAAGTATAGAAATATGCGCGAAAAGTAGAAATAGGTTCTGGCCATTCTATTACCTAGAATACATAGTCGTGTTATAGTAAAATATAGACTGACATACTTTTTATATAATACTTCTTTGATGGTAGAGCGAAAAATACTACCGAACAAAATAAGTTTTGTCGAAAATCGGATATTGAAGTTGAAATTCAAAGAGTGTTGAAACTATATGCTATATTTCGAAAAGTTCGGTTTTCCGGAGGTTGTCTATCGTGAATACTATACGCAAGTGTTTTTTATGAGATTTTTTTAAGCTGGCATCACTGAACGACTTAGCTTCAGATAGACTATTTTATAAGTAATATCCCTCGTTACTAAGGGCACAATTGTCCCATGATTTTTATCTGTCTCTAAACCAAAATTTATCACAATTGGTTTAGATGTAAAAACATAGACAAATAAACATATTGAGCATTAATTTTCTGTTACTATGACTGGATGTTAGCCGAGGCTTAAACCCTATCAATGGTAAAGGAGGCCTGTGCCTAGCAGTGGGACGTATAGTGAGTGGGCTGATGATGATGACTATTACTATATTTGGCTATTTTGAATGAAACATTAATTGTAGAAAAAAATCTATGTTCGTTTTTAAACGGGTATACTAAAAATAATTTGTAAGCTTATAAAAAAAACTATAATTCAAATCTTTCCTTTTTATGATAGGTATTTGTGTATATATCTTTTTATAGGATTTACTAACATTTCCATGGCATACAGAAGTTAAATGTCATGCGATATTTTTAGATGTAGCGTGGGCTGGGCTTAACACATTTTATCTCAATACTATTGAATATTTACTGTATTTGTTATTTACGAACTTTCAAAGACCTTTTTCGCTCCATTATGTACTTTAAGGGAATTACAAAAATACGTAGTTTAATCTTATTGCCTTATTCAAACCAAGATTTTCCTAAAAAGTCGTAATGGTTTGGAAGTTTGGGCACGCGGATGAGAATCTCTGTTATTTTTAAGTTATGTGTGTATTCTCAATAAAGTATTAGATACTTTAACGGTAAAGGAAAACATCGTGATGAAACTTGCACACTCAATTTTTTTAGGAATATCTTAGGTATTTAGTCGATGAAATAAATATTTGTGTGATATATAATATAATATAATATAATATTTGTCTGGGTGTTTGTGAGATCGAATTAGTCTCTCGTAGTCTCTGATACCCACGACACAGGACTTATAACCTAATGTGGGGTCAGAGCTATGTATGTAACTGTTGTTTTTTTTTTTACATACATACATAAACTTACGCCTGTATTCCCGGACGGGTAGGCAGAGGTCATTTCTACGCCCACATTTCGTCAGTTACGTATAAGGCCCACATAATAGGGAGAGAGCCTATCGCCGTTTTTCGGGCACATTTCCACACTCCGTGCTGCTACTGAGAATTTCCTAATGGAAAAACCCACTAGCACTTTGTCCGGCCCGGGAATCGAACCTAGGACCTCTAGATCGCACGGCACGTTCTTGTACCGCGAGGCCAGAAGGCAGTCGTCTTTTTTTTTTATTGATATATTTAATCGTTTCGTTCAGATGAGTTACAAGCATTATCGGAAGTGTACCGTTTATTTACATGTGACCTGGTCAAGTATAGCTGGATGACGCGAGTAACGATAACCTACATTTCGCGTGCGCTTTCATCGGAAAACTGCCACGGGAAATACCTAATGACCGCGACCCTTTCAATATCATTTAGACGTAGTGGGAATATTTTGTAACCACGCGGCTTAGTTTATATGTGTTGAATAGGAATCTCTGGGAAGCTTTTAGCAGGCCTATGGTTAGTAGTGGTTGTGTTTTGGTTGATGATGTTTAAGCGATGTTCTAAGAGTTTAATTAAAGTTTTGTGAGCGTTTTAACAGAAAAAATAATTTAAAAAATAAAGCAGACCTTAATTGAAAACCAAGGTGGATATAGTGGCTACGAAATCGTCGTATCTTTTACCTCCTTCGTCCTCTACACTGTAGGTAAATCATAGGTATTGTGTAAATATTTCACTTTTAATAAGAATTTGATAGGATAATTGTCAAGATCTTAATTAATGTAAAGGGAAATAACTTAGCATCTACAAGATGAAGAAGAAATTATATTTCAAGAAACTTTGAAGATCTTTGCAGTAAAAAAATTGATAAGATAGCTACAATGGGAGCCATGCTAATATCATTGTGTTCTATATATTATTGTGTACAAAATATTTCACAAAGTGTGTTCGTCAATATGTCGTATAGCACGCAATAAAAAAATATAGGTCAACCTCCTTGGTTGGCTAGCGGTATTTACTGCGAAAATTGAGTTGTGGTCTATTGGATTATTGAGGTAGGAATTTCTTAGTAGAAGTACGGCAGTTAGAAATGTGTGCGTTCAATATTATCTTTAGATGCACGCTTTTTATATACGTCACTTTTGTATTCCCAAAAAAAAATATATTTTATTTAAAAAAAGCGTGGGGTGCTTTCTAAGATATTATCAAAATTATAATCACTCTACTCATATCTGTCAATAAAATATTTATAACTATTGACACCATGCACCCCACGCTTTTTTTTAAATAAAACATTTTTTTTTATTCACACTATTATTAATTTATATTTATTAAAACTTATTTTCTATTTTTAATTTCGGTTTTCGATAAAAAGCGTGTTTTTTAGTTTTTTTAAACTATTATTTATTTTCTATTTTTTAGTTCGTTTTTTTTTTTCATCAAATTGGTGTATCAAGTCATCGGTCCTCGATAAATCTACAAAGTTTGAACGAAATCTAGTCGTTTAAAGTGGGTCAAAATCGCGCCCGAAGAAGTCGGTTACAAACATACATACATACATACAAGTGAAGCTAATAAAAAGCGTGTAAAAATAAAAAAAATACACCCAAAAGTCGTATACACAGTTATGACCCCATACTTGGATACCTATGTCGTGGGTATGGATGAAATGTGAAGCTACGAGAAACTTCGATATGAAACAGAAATTAAACAAATATATATCACAGAAACGTTTGTCTCGGTGCGGGGATATCTAGTATCAAGCCAACTGCGCTACGGAGTCTTCAAAAATAATGGACGAACTTTGTACACATACCCTTTTACGTGTACAAAGGATTTAAAATATCGCACGCTATTGGAGTAGAATACATTTCCGTCTACCCCTTGGGGATAAAAGCATGAGACTATGCATGTAATGTCGACACCGGTTCGGCAGTTGCATGTTCAAACGCAGGATACTTAAGTATTCGAATTTATGTGCGTATTCATAATTGATTACGCAGTTACATACGGAAGTGTCGGCACGAACACCATTTTTAGTTGTTTTTAACATTCCACTGCTAAACATTGCTCAGCATTGGAATTAATTTAAAATTATCTATAAAATATCATAATATTTTTTTCATTTTTAATGATCACCCTTTATAAATGTATGTAATGTGTGTCTCGCTGCTAGCAAGGGTGTCCTCTGAAATTGAGAGAGGATAGGCCTTAGACAACCGTGGTGGCTGCATTTAAACCTCGAGAACATAATTACGATATCTTTCATTCGATGATTAGTATGAAAATAATAGAATCAAGAGACGTGCACCTTTTATCACTCGACTACGATTATGTTCCTTATTATGATTTAAATATTATAAGTTTGACTGTTTATTTCGCAAATGATTTCTAATCATATTACAACTCAGCAGCTACTCAGCAGGGTTGTATAAGAGTATCGACTAACGAGATACTGGAAACGCTGGGCCCTTTGTTGAACGACTTTCACAGCATAGTGGTTACCATCAGATGCTGAGCTATCATTTTGTGGTTCCAGTATATAAAAAAAAAACAGGACAAGTGCAAGTTGAAATCGCGTGAAGAGGGTTTCGTACGGTGCTACCTGTCATATTCATTATGCTCATTGTTGGCTTAATTTTGTCATTAAATAGTCGTCTACAAACCGATTCAACAGAACTTAACATTTGAGAGAAAAAAAGTTCTCCCAAACAATACATTTGCAAATGTAAGTTTTATCATGCTATTTTTATATAATAGACTTCTCAAAGGCTTTCCTAATGTATAAGTAGAAAACTAATGTCTGTTCTATACATATGTGATCTTATAAGGGTTCCGATTTGTTATTCGGATCCCTAAAAACGGTCTATAAAACCGTGACAAGGTCTAAGTGAAAATTTCTTCATAAACTCCCTAATTGGGGTACAGCGTTCCGCGCAAGTTCGCTAATAGGCCGCGCCGACAATTTGCGTCGATGCGAATTTATCAACGTCACATTATTTGGCGAAACTTTAGTTCGCGTGCCTACGTCGTGTACTATTAGCTCGCTCAGTTTGTTGGTAGGTGAGGTTCGTTTAAAAACATCATTTTAACAAGGTGTGTCAATGCTGGTAGCGCTATTAGTCAAAGAGTATTAATGCAGATAATATAAAGATTGGCCTTCTGAAATTATGTCTAATATAAAAAATATTTTTAAAAAGTCGACGTATTTTCTGTTGAGAAGAAAGTGTATTTTTGAAGCAGTTTGTACATTATGTAAATATATGGTAGAATAAAAAAAATATGATCTAAAACACCTTATTATTTATTCCATTCCTGAAATTGTTAGTATTACCTTAGAGACAAAAAATGCACCCCACTAAAACAATGTTGAACCCTACTCTTTTTGGGACTGAGATACACTCACCGAACAAACGAAGAACAAGAAATCTAACTCTTTTCGTAAAGGCGTTAATTTTACATTCGAAATATGCAATACGAGAAATAAAAGCGAGAATTTAAAAATTAATATGCAATATCAGAAAAAATCCGAAAATAAAGGATATGTAAATATATATTCCACTATATAGAGTACGTAGAGCTGTTTACACATAGTGTGACGTGGACACTTGAGCGGAAACTCGTTACCTGCAGGGGGAGCTGTACGTATGACTTGTGTACTCGATATTACGTATGTCACCCCGCCCTCCTCTCTATAGAGTAGGGACATCGATAGAGTGGTAGATTTTTTTCATTTTTATTTCTGCCAAATGGTAATAGAGTTGAAGCAGTCATATCTAGGTTTAGGTAGAGACTGTGTAGAGTATAGGCTTTAAAACCTTAGATTTATTGTTATCACAAGAGCGGAAGTATATATCTATAACACTATATATCTATGTAAAAAATTGTTACCGTCTTAATAAAAAATAAATAAATAAGTATTTCGCCATTGTGTTGAAAAATCACTTGAAGTGGTTGAGTGGTGTTGTCATTACTTATACTTTATTACTTATTCAAGTCCATAAATATTGAATATGATGACACTCTCTTAAACTGAACTTTCTGATAATAGAAGCTGCCTAAATAGGGACAATACATAAGTTATAAATTGCAAAACACTAGATCGTTCAATTGTGTCGCGTTTTGGGACCAAAATCTGTTTTTTTTCTATAGAGTATATCGACTTAGAGCTTAGAGAAGTTATTTAAATATTTATCATTCGCCATATTGCTTAGACAGCGCTTCCAAAATCCATGACACACAATAGTACGACGATACATAACCGACATCTCTAATCGCATTTCATCAGCAGTCAAACAACATATTACATTGAAATAACGAAATAGGATATTCTCGTCTCTAATCTATGGAATTGTATATATTTTGCCGTCGCGGGTTCACATAAACATGAAGATCTAGTTATGAAAGTTAGCGATGCGAGGGTACGCGACAAATTGTCAGAAAAACAACACCAACTCGTGAAGGTCGTTTGGGAATGGGGCTAGTGATGACTTTAGAATATTAATAGCTGCTTCGTCGATGCGAGGATTTAAGAAGGCCATAAAATTACAAGTTGAGCGATTTAAGACGCAGCTTTGAACGTAAAGCAAAACTTTGTATAAAATGTGTGGCCATAAAGAGTTAGGTTTTATTTTTAGGGTTACCGTTTTAGGTACTGGTACTCAAAGTTAGTTTAAAGGTAGTACTCAAAGTTAGTTCATTGTTTTTACAACTACAAACTTATCTAGTGGCGGTACTTTCATAGAAGCTCAAAAGCCAAGTTTGCCTTTCAAAATTCCAAATAATATTTAAGCTTTAAACATTTATTTAACAAAATCTATATGACGCATAAATGAGAGTACACTGACCTCCAAATACACAAAGACAAAGTAGAACATTACGCAATCAACGTGTAATGCTTTTGGGCTTTTATAGTAGTACCGCCTCTATTTATTACAATAAGACAACACTATACACCCTACTACTACTACTACAGGGTGGTAAAATGTGAAATGACTGGATCTAAGTGATGTATTTGACATTAGAACTCTTTATTGTACACATTTCGACCTATGCATCGAATAAAGTTATATGTGCATTTGCACAACTTCTCTTTCTCAGCGATTTAAACTTAATTGGGCACAAAATTATCAGTAAATTTTTATGTTCTTCAAACAACAACAAAATTTATGATCATTATTACTTTACTAGTGCAATATATTAACAATTTTTACTCTATTATAGATATAAAAAGTACTTTGGTGTTATAGTCATAAGTAACCTTATGCGATGCATAGGTCGATTTATAACAATAAAAACATAAACATAAGAAAAGGACAGGTACAAGTGGCGGCCTTATCACCACATTTTATAGATTCAGTAAGTAATATTTCATTTCATTTAATTTCATATACAGGGTGTATTAAGACCGTGATCGAAAACTGAGGCAGGTAATAGCGATAGTGATTACAAACCCACTAGCATTAAAGAAAATCCCGACAAAAAATAAAAATTTTGAGGTTTTCCATACAAACCACATACTTTTAACACCGATGGTTGTATGAAAAACGTCAAAATTTTTTTTTTTGTCGGGATTTTCTTTAATGCCAGGGGGTTTGTAATCACTATCGCTATTACCTGTCTCAGTTTTCGATCACGGTCTAAATACACCCTGTATATTATGACACCTTAAAACATTATGTCAATAAACAATGCAAACGCTGGCTTGTCCAAGTACACAAAGGACTCATCGCCTCCCCGAGAATTTGCTTCCGTTTCTAGTTAACCGGCAATAATGCAGACGTGAGTCTCGATCACAATCGCAATTCGTCTTATGGAATATTGGTTTTCAACGTAAGTCTACGTTCTAGGTTGAGTGAAGATCTATTCTTAGTTAAATAGGATAGAAATATGCTTAGATGGTGATAAATAGGAAAAAATAATGAAAAATTAAGGACCATTTAAGTAAATTGTTACTTCCAAACAATAAGTAGTGTTCGACTATTATCTATTTAAACAACAAAGCATGAAATTTGGGTATAAAAACGAGTGAAGAGAAGTGACGAACAAAAAATTTTTGAGGTAAACTTAACTACTTAACTTTTTATGGTGTCATTATTTAAGAAGTACTCGTATTTTTCAATAAGGTGATATTTTAACTCTTAATTCAATACCTCGCAGTATACTTTCGTTGAGTAACAAAAATATTATGCAATAACCTAGATTTTTCAGAATACAGAAATAAGTAGATTTGAATATTATTTCTAGGACCCCTTAAAAGCTAAGTCATAAAATTTGCGACAGTCGTACCAATAAAAAACAAAAAAATCTATCGAATTTAAGTTAGAAGCTGATCAGATAGCCAGTATCCGCAGTGGAAAAAATTGCAGTAAAATTTAATATGAAAATGCAAAGAGGACGCAACCCTGGCACTCTTCAGCCTCGGTCATGAAACTACACGATACGGCCACCGTCTAAGGATCGATCCCTCAATGCACTCGGTACACCTAATGACCTCTAAATTGCATTCTACTCCCCTTAACTACATGATAGACGACCGTGTTCACCGTAATAGTGTCTTGAGATAACGTTATGTTTTTCATGTAGAAAATGGCTTTTTTGAATTTAATAAGACGCCTAAGGATGGATAACATTTTGCTATCGGAATTAATATTAGATTCGATGTAAACCTATAAAGTTGACACAATTGCGACTTTGCGACTGAAATATCCATTCTAAAAATGTATGAATATGTTTAAGATCCAATGTACCTTCGTGTTCATTTGCTATTTTATTATTTTGACTACTAGGACAAAGGTGGCAGATATACTACACAATATTTAAAATTATATTTTTCCAAGTGATTGTTTAGGATAGGTGGATTTAGGCCTTAGTCACAAGCTGGCCTAGGGCACTTAAGATCTTAGATACAGAAAAGTATTCTACAATGTAATTCAGCTTTATATACCATCACTAAATGCCAACTACAGTGCGAAGATTTAGACGAAAATTTTATGTAAATAACTAAGTGCTTGGGGAGGAATTATGCGAGCACATCTACATGTAGCCACTCTCCTACATCTAACGTGTAGCTTGTTTAATCTCATCTCTATGCATGTCTTACATGTAGTACATGAGGATTTCCCGACTGCAGCGAATCAAATCAAAAACTGTTGGTATATTGACGACATTTTAAATTAATTTGATTTAAGTTATTTATACGGTTTATAAAAAGCAGTGATGGCCTCGAAGTTTGGGCGCGCGGTCGAGAATCTCGACGGTCGCGGGTTCGAACTCCAGGCACACACCTCTGACTTTTCGAAGTTATGTGTGTATTCACATTGAATTATCACTTGCTTTAACGGTGAAGGAAAACATCGTGATAAAACCTGCACACCTAAAAGTTCTTAGGAATGTCTTAGGTGTGTAGTCCGCCAACCCGCACTAGGCCAGCGTGGTGGACTATGGCCTAAACCCTCTCAATGGTAGAGGAGACCCGTGCTCAGCAGTGGGCGTATATGGGTTGATAAAGAAGAAAGAAGATACGGGATTCTTATATTTGTTTTGTGTAATCGGGTCCCTTCAATTGAAAGTTCTTAGTAACAACACGGACTTATTACATAGGACTTTTAACAGTAGGTACTAGGAAATCATGGATGCAGATATGCACTTTTTTGCAACATGATCATCTAAAAGTTTTTAGCAACTTCTTCGGTGTCTAGTCCACCAACCCGCACTAGGCTAGAGTGCAGGGCTAAGCACTCTAAAGTTGTTAGGCTAGTATCTAGCAGTAGGACGTTGTATATTGGTTGGTGATGATTGATGAATGAATGAATTAAATTTTCGGACGTTGCGTGTGTGCTACAGAACAATGCTCACTATGTGGTGGCGAAGCAAATATGAAGTTTCGATAGTAAACAATGTGCGATTGTGTAAGATGTATGTATATGTTGTGTTTCTGTTTCAGATGTACGAGATTAATGTGCTTATTAGCATTCATACAGTAAGCAATGAACCTATATGTTTGCTCTCTAACGGGTTTGTAAAGGCAGACGTAGGTATCAAAACCCACATTTTTTTTTATAGAAGACACGTAGAGGCACGAAATTTGCAAGGTGGCAGTGGTTAGATGAGGAGAGCCGAAGATCGAGCCCAGTGGCGTACCATGGGAAAAGACTATGTCCTGCAGTGGACGTGAATAAAGCAGTAAAAGTTATTTTTATCAATATCTATGTTAAAAGTACAATTTTTAAACTGAGTCGTATCTTGCCGTTGTAACAATCGGAACCGACTTCGCTATTTATGTAGTAACTCTTTGAGCCTCGTTTGATGCTTTTATCATCATCATCAACCCATATACGCCCACTGCTGAGCACGGGTCTCCTCTACCACTGAGAGGGTTTAGGCCATAGTCCGCCACGCTGGCCTAGTGCGGGGTGGCGGACTATACACCTAAGAAATTCCTAAGAACTTTTAGGTGTGCAGGTTTCATCACGATGTTTTCCTTCACCGTTAAAGCAAGTGATAATTCAATGTGAATACACACGTAACTTCGAAAAGTCAGAGGTGTGTGCCTGGGGTTCGAACCCGCGACCGCCGAGATTCTCGACCGCGCGCCCAAACCTCGAGGCCATCACTGCTCTACGGCGGGGAATTTCTAGGGAATTTGTTCGAAGGGAAAATACAATTGTTTAGTCGCGTTTTTCGTATAACCGAGCTTTTTTTTCGCCAATGCTTAGACCCTTTTCCGGGAATTCCGTAGTTTGTCCTAGGCAAGAATTTTGTTTTTCTTCGGTAATCGTTGAGTTTATTTTGGGATGGAATTTTTATTTTAGAATTTAATCTGCGATGGTATTTAGGATTTTGAAGTCGTGGTGACTTCGAGGCTTAGGCACGCGATCAAGATCTTTTTGATGATCGCGACTTCAAACCCAGGCATTAATTTTTGATAATTTGAAATTATGTTTAAATTTACAAAGAATTATCACGTATTTTAATGGTGAAGGATAGCTTCGTGATGAAACTTGCATAGTGCACACCTGAAAGGTGTTAGGAATTTCTTAGGTGTGTAGTGTGGTTTTGCTGATGATGATGATGATTTTGCGATACTTTTTCCGGTACGGGAAAGTAAGGAAAACTATGTTATAGGATATGTCATATATATAAAAACTATTCACTGTTTACCAACTAATTCTTATTCAAGCAATATTTTCTATTAAAAAGAAGTTTTCTGAAGATCCTTGTGATTGGTATTCTATAATCTATGTAAAGACGTGAGAAAATATTGGAAATCGCTTCTGCGTGATATAAAACGTGACAGAGCAGCGGCGCTGAGATTTGATAACGTGACAACGCTAGGAAACTTACCTTGTCGATCTACGTCGTCTTTTTAAAGAAAATTTTCAACCTAAAACATAATTGAGATTTGTCTCGTTTGCTTGTAGTTCTATTATATACTGTAATCTAGATCGTTTAATTGTGAAATACAATCATCATTCTCTTGCCCTGTTCCCAGTCTTTAATTGGGGTCGACGCAGTATGTTTTATCCTTCTGCACATCCCTATCAACTGTCATTGTCAGCTGCAATGCCTTTATTCTCCCCTTTTTCTTTCAAATTTCTGATTCGCTCTGTACATTTTTTGGCCTTCCCCTGCTTGTCCATCTTTTGCCTCTTATACTCATTAATTATATTTATTTGTCACACTGTTAGCTAAGCATCAGCTGTAAAACTTATCCCTTTGTCATTCTTGAATAAAAAGACAATCCTTACAACGCAAAAGTATACAAAGGAAAATGTTTGTTCTCTAATAAGAATTGTATTACTTAGTATATCAGATAAGTTGTATGTTGAAATGGTCGAGGCCACGTACTGCTATATGTAATGTTATGCAAATGCCATTATGTTAGAGTCTTGTTTCTCCGTCCTTGGTTTATTCAGAACATTACTTTTTATTATGGGCAAGCTTGTCCGACATTCGCTTCGACATAATAAAATTTAACGTAGACAATAGTGCAGTATATATTGATTGATAAATTTTATATGTATTGGGTAATTTTTTGACAGCCCCGTGGCGCAGTTGGCTAGACACTTGCGCTTGCGAAACGAGCGGCCGCGGGTTCGATCCCCGCACCGAGACAAATGTTTGTGTGATCCACAAATATTTGTTTCGGGTCTGGGTGTTTGTGAGACCGAAAAGTCTCTCGTAGTTTCTGATACCCACGACACAAGACTCGTATCTTAGTGTGGGGTCAGGACTATGTATGTGACTGTTGGGTGTATTTATTTATTTATTTTTAACACAAGCAAAATTTAATATCGATTCATAAGATTGGACAATTTATTTTTGGTATTTGAAATTGTATTAAAATTTTTATTATACATACAGTGATTAATCATAAAAGAGAACGCAGATGTGTATACTCTAACACAGTGGCGGTAGTTCCATAGAAGCCCAAAACATTCACGTTAATTATGAAATGTCTAGTAATATAGTTTATAATTTCTGAGTGTGGAGTCAGGATATTCTCATTTATATGTCAAATTGCTATTGTTATAAAGATTTTAATTTTAAAGATTATTATTTGGAAGTTGGTGAGGCAAGCTGGAGTTTTAGGCATCTTTGGCAGCACGGCCACTGCTATAATGCCTGCCTGACCGGGGAATCAAACCCTACCACTAATCTACATACACAATATGTACATATCATTCTATGCAAGTCCACTCGTTCATTTCTCCGTCTTTTGTGAACTTGTCATTGAAGTAAGACGGTGTCACCTCCATAGTCTTTGTGTCACGTTCAGCTCTTTAAGAATTGGATCTCGTGGCGGAGTCGGGGCAGAGCAGTTCATTTACTTTTTGATTAAGTTATATAGTTTCTTCGATATTACTTCTATGACGGAGTTCGCTTTGAGTTCCTTTTGATGTTGAATGTTGTGGCTTTTCGTTTGGAAGTGGTTTTGAGATGTTACGATTATTTTTAAGGCGTTGGTGGAGGTTTACAGTAATTGTATTTTTGTCTCCGGGATTCTGACTACCTCTCTTTAAAATTTGATTGACCAAGTCCTTATTTTTTTGTTCTGAAGTATGCTTGTGACCAGCAGTAGACTAATTTAGCTACCGTTATGCTTTGGCAAACTAGTTTATTTAACCATTACCCGATAAATTAAAGTGCGCTATAAAACGTAAAAATTTATAATACCAATAATGTTTTGGAAATTTTCGTGTACCGAATAATTTTATCGGTAAAATGTTATAGTCATACAACCGTAAACAAAGCTATAACGTTACGAATAACAGTATACAAATGTTAAATGTTAGGATCTGTGATGGTTTTTGGCAGGTTTCACCAATTGAAATGGCGAGCTATCAAAACATAGCATCCAATAATTTTAGAAGTATTTTACGATTTAGGTCCGCGGCACTGAAATGCGTAGCGCGGTTGATATGTACCTTTGATTCCCGGGTCGGGCATAGTGTAGCATATTTATTGAAAACCCAAGAGCACTGTTTTTTCGAGTAATCGAAGCGGAGATTATATAGTCTAAAGTTTAGATCATGGCTGCGAAATCAATAAGGCTTTTATAACTAAAGGATATTCCTTTAGAATTTATTTGTCTCATGGCCACCCAAAATATGCATAAACAATTATGTACGAAAACAATTATTAAAGATGCTTTTAAGCCGTTGTTTTTAATAGTTTCAATTAAAGCGAATAGCCTTTTACATTTTCATTACTCGAAAAGTCTTTCACAAAGGTGGATTAATAATTCCTGAAGCTATGAAATGGAAAATATTACAAACGTAATATCTTAGTTATGAGAGTTTTATTCGTTTCGATATTAAAAGTCTGCTATTGTGGTTGTTATTTCATTAAAAGAATCATACAACAAATTAATTCTTGTCGTTTATTCTTTATTGTTTTTATTAATTTTATGAACAGGGATAACACGTTCTGAAGCGGGAATAGTTTAGTTTAAAACTGACTCTTTAAAACTAACTTATAAAAGTTTATTTAAATAAAGACTATTTTGATCATCTTTTTTAGTTATTATAGTTATACGCGCCTGACGCTAGTAGGATGTACCCAGGCCAGTCTCGCACAACTATTAGTAGTGGTTAGGCGTTAGTCCGTCATAAAGGACTAGTACAGATTGGAGGATTGATTAAAAATGCGGAATTCCGTGTGAAAAAACTCAGGAAGCTGTGGGTTTTTATGTTTTTTTCATAATTAAAGTACGTAATAAATCATATTGCATATTATGACTTCGATAGATGAAAATATGATCTTGTTTTGCTATATGTTGAATTTTGAGTGTAGTACTTTTTTCGTCGCTGTTAAAACTGAGATACATATCAGTAATAGTAACGAATAAAATGGCCTGATTCATTCGCGATTTCACGGAGCAAAGAAATATAATGAACAATAAATTGTTAGTAAAATCGTCTACATTTTTCATAAGCGCTTCTGTAAGACTCTTTCGAAGAAACTTACGTTACGGCAAAAGCGAAGCGTAGTTGGATATTTTATTTGAAAACTTTTTATTACGACTGTGGTTAGTTCTTAAACATTTTCCGATAATTAAATATATTTTGTTACTTATTACTGCAGTCGGTACTTCAATAGAAGCCCACAAGAAAGTAACAATGTTTTATTGTTGGATGTATTATATGAGTATAAATAATTAGGTATTGGTTTTTATTACACGTTATGTCTATTTTGTAATTGTTTATTATGGAGTTCAGATGTTCTCTTTTATGTGTCTTATTGCTTTTGTGAAACAACAGTTTAAAAATTAAGACGCAGAATTATGTCAGGCTAGCGAGGCTTTTAGACTTCTATGGAACTTCCACCACTGACTTTAGCGTATAGTCAGTATCAAAACGTTGATTGTTTCTATTAATGTTTTGAATGGTTGCAGTTACATTCTAAAGAATCTTTGAACAAAAAATCATCAAAATTGTTTTAGCATGGGCTAATAAAGAATCTTACTTTCATGTTTTTTTAAAGATTGAATATTATTTAAAATACAATTTTGTGTGCTCCAGGTATCGATCTCGCAACACAGGGAGAAAGTAGCTTACTGTAGGGTCAGGACTATGTTTGGCTGTTTTATTTGCCTAGAAATTAATAGCAGCATATTGTCTTGAAAAACGCATGTTCATTTTTAGTCTCAAAAGTGTCGAATTAAAGAAAAAATACAGACGAATTGAAAACCTCCTCCTTTGAAGTCGGTTAAAAAAACTACGCAAAATTTGCCAATTTTAGAACTGCACCATAAGATAAGAGAGCTCATTTGACTAAGAAATGTGGAGAACAATTACCAAGCGTTTGATCTGAACGGTTTATGTGCGCAATTATTGGGAATTGACTCCCGGTCTCCGATCCCGGCCAATCGGATAAGGGAATGTTCTAGAACTAACATTTGTAGAACGTCGAATGCGTTTCTTGTTCTAGTTTTATTGGTTTCGGTTTGGTTGAAGTCGGTCGATGTTTTTGAAGATAAAAGATTGGGGATACGTAAAATTTTAATACTTAAAACTGGTTTAGGGTATTCAATTTTTTATTTTGTTTGCTTCCAACTCCTAGTCTATGTCGTTTTTATGATAAAACTTTAGCTGAATTTCAGTGCCCCGTGTTAATATTGTGCTTGCCGCTGTTGATCCTGGAGCACAAGAATTACAGTGACGGGTGTGTGGTTGAATAGGGGCAGTCATTGATTTTTTTAAATATTCATATCAGGTTTTATACTTTCTCTATAGTTATGTCTCAAGAGTATTTTATACATATTGATAAATATGGGCGTCTGTGAAAACCAGAATTGGTAGAAGGAAATGTATTTTTAACTCTAAATTTGGGATTCAAGTGTGAAAATATGGTTTCCAACTTACAATATAGAAAAATTGAAACCATCATACTCAAAGGTATAAAAAGCGTCACTAGCTACACCCCGTCCATCGAGATGTCACGTCGGGATCGTGGAAAAAGAGCAAATGTTCTTGGAAGCGACGCGACGCTTGACGATCACGTGAGAGAATAAAAAAAACGGTTTTCAAAGGACTCACTCATGTCTGCGGAACGTCTTTTGCATCTAAAGTTATAATAGTAAAAAATATCGTTATGAAACCTGCACAACTTAAAGTTCTTAGAAATATCTTAGGTGCCGTGCGACCTAGAGATCCCGGGATCGATTCCCGGGTGGGACAGCGGTATTGATTTTTATATAGAAATTTCTCAGCAGAAGCGGAGTCTTGAGTGCCTAACGGCATTAGTCGGTGCCTTTTACGTGGGACTAGCCTAGGACTAGCCTAGGACTATACCTTTAGAAATGTTGGTGCAGAAATGTACCTCCACCCACCCTTTTAGGGAATACAGGCGTGAGGTTATGTAAGTGTACTTATTACTCTGTTAGACAAAAAATATCGTACATAAGGATTACGAAAGACAATTTAGTATCACCAGTGTCGTATATTGTAGGTTTTGTGCCCAAGTTTGTTTAACATGGCGACAATTGTTCAAAAGGGATTATGGTCAGTGTGTTAAGTGCAAACTTTACGCTAGAACAGACTGAGGGTGTGGTAATTTGGAAAGTTGTTTTAGGACGAAAAGTAAAATTGCGGTTAGGGATCTTCTTGAAAGTCTATCTTTTAGTATAAAAAATTTTGCGACTGTCATATGTAAACAATATATATGTTAATACGTTTTTTTTTAAATACTTTGCTGGCTCTCTTTGGTTGAGTTCTATTGGCTCGTCGATCTTTATCTCTCTATCTTATCTCTAACTAGCGACCCGCCCCGGCTTCGCACGGTTGCAATGCTGATATTTAATGGATGTTATCATACATATAAACCTTCCTCTTCAATCACTCTATCTATTAAAAAAAAACCGCATCAAAATCCGTTGCGTAGTTTCAAAGATTTAAGCATACAAAGGGACATAGGGACAGAGAAAGCGACTTTGTTTTATACTATGTGGTGATTATTATTATTTATTTATTATTATTTATCTCTGTCTAGAGTTGAATTCAAATAAGTCTGACATACGCCTCTCGTTCCCAGAGCTGGGGGAAAGTAAAGACATAATAAGTGTTAAATAACCGCTTTTTTACCTGAAAAGAGGGTTATAAATTTCAACACTTTAACAACACTTGATTGCGGTTTTTTAAACATGAATGTATTTTTGAACACTGATAATTGTGGACTATAATATCGTATCTAGGGTTTGCAATCCCGCACCATTTTTTTTCCCGCGGGAAATTTGCGGGAAACTTGCCTTTCCCGCGGGATCCCGCGGGAATTCCCGCAAAGATTAAAAAATGCAAAAATAAGCATATAGTAAATCTATATTACCTGTACATTAGTTATACTATATTAAAAAAATCATAATAGAGACATTCATAAATTTATTTAATAGAAGAAGTACTTGTTCATAGTTCTTATGAGGTAAGGTAGCGGGTTTGCAATCCCGTATTCCGCGTTCCTACATTTCTAAATAATAAATCGTAACCTAAACAGCAATTAAACCCTCGAGGTAAAGGCGCGGTCGAGTATCTGGACGATTGCAGGTCCAAACCCCAAGCACACACGACGGACTTTTCCAAGTTACCTATGTATGTGTGTATTCACAATTTAACCTGCATAAAACCAAACTAAAACTAAACCAAACTATTTCGCAAACCATCGTGATGGTTAAGACCTATACTCTCAATGGTAAAGGCGACCTGTGCCTAGGCGTGGAATGTTTATAGGCTGATGATGATGATGAACCTAACCTAAATAATTGTTGTATTCACAATTTAACGGTAAAGGAAAACATCGTGAGAAAACCTGCATAAAACCAAACTAAAACTAAACCAAACTATTTCGCAAACCATCGTGGTGGTTAAGACCTACACTCTCAAAGGTAAAGGCGACCTGTGCCTAGGCGTGGAATGTTTATAGGCTGATGATGATGATGAACCTAACCTAAATAATTGTTACTACCATTCAGTTATTTATATACTCACCCTATCGCCGTCTTTTTTTTGCCTGGGGAAAACTACTACTAACCAGCAGGATATGTCGGACTTTTACCGACTAAAAACCCCATGGTTCTCGGTTACCGCGTGCAAAGGTCACCGGGATCTCGAGAAGAACACATACCGGTAATCCTTCTTGCGGTTTGCTTATATGCTCTTCACATATACATTTCTAAAAAATCATTATCTTAAGTCTTAACTTGCTCGAAACCGATTAGAGGTTACAGCGCTAATTTGTCGGCCTCCTCGTCTACGAGTGGGGTCGACTTTTTCACGATCCCTCTCTGCAGCCTCTTTCTTTGCCATGACAGCCTCGCAAAGCCTATCGCCGTCTACCGCTGAACGTAGAACTCTCCAAAAAAGCGTCAACCATCCTGGTCTTGAGGGACTCTTATCCATCCGTTACCCGGTTAATTGTTACCTACTGTTGAGTTATTTACTTTATCGATAATTTACTGCATCGATTTTTGCTAATTACATTGTGCAATAAATAAACGAACAAAACTTGTAGTAGCCTGTTGTAAAGTGTCACTTTAATTGGAAACTCTCACTTTTTTTCTAACAAAATAAACAAACCGCCGAACATTTCAATGTTTTATTCCGTTCGATCGATTGATCGATACTGTCCGATGCGCCCGCACTGTTGAGATGGAGCTAATAGGCCGTCAGTGGTAGCTGAATTACCTTGCCGAGTCATAAAATTTCCGCGCGGAATTCCCGCACGATTGCGGGAATTCCGCAGGACTTAAAAATGTGCGGGATCCCGCGGGAATGCGGGAACGCGGAATGCGGGATTGCAAACCCTAATCGTATCGTATGACATGTGACAGAGTCTATGTGTCAATTATCTTCTTTAGTAATGTTGTTTAATCCTGTGTCGCGAAAATTATTTTTAGCCTCGTTATTTGTGGTAGTTGGCTTTTATTATTTACTTTTTATTTACAAAATTGCAAATTTGATTTCAGAAATAATGATTAACTCATGCAGTCACTTATTATTGCAAAGAAAAAAAAACAAAAGAACGCTGACTTAATTCTTATTGAAATGAAATTGAGTTTTAAAAAGTTTCCCGTAAGTCTATTTCTACGTCTCTGCCGATTGAGTAGTCTAACTTAATGGAAAGAAAATACGAGTCGGGAATGAGTTGCGTTTCCTCAAGTTATTCCTAAGGGATCTAGTTAATATTAAGCAATCTCGGATAAACTTCCACGTTGCTGTGTTTCGGTTCAGAGCAAAGTTCTTGTTTGTCTTTGCAATATTTTATGCGGGCTAATCAGAGTTCAGTATTGATTATATGGAGCAGTAATGCGTATTAGTTTTATAAAGTTGTAATTAACATTACATACGCGGATTACACACTTTAGAAATTCCTATTCACTTTTAGATGTACGTGTGATGATGTTTGTGTGTAAGTATGTTAGAATTCATGGTGAATATACACATAACTAGGTTAAGTCAGATGTGTATTCTTAGGTTTTGTACCCCCGGCCACTGAGGATTTCGACTGCGCACAGAAACCTCGAGGCAATCACCACGTTGTAGGGAATGCACAATGCTAATTGTATCTAACTGGTTTCACGACATCCCTTACTAAAAATATTCTTTTTAACCTACTAAAAAATAACTTTACCACTTACCAAACAGTAACCGAGGACTCTCCTTGCGACACGAACTGCCATTAATGTCTCTACATAGAGACGGTAGAGTGGGGCGAGTTAGTCCCATCGTCTCTCGCGTGCTCTTTACTTAATTGCTTTGTTAAGTCCCTGCTTATTAGGGTGGAGTGAAACAGACGAAAAAAAAATTTTTTGCTCTTTTCAAATCTCCTGTATTATTAATTGGTGACCACATGTAAAAGCTTTATTCATGCAAAAAATGAAAGGTCTACGACTTTATTTTCAGGTGGCGCATTGAATTAATAGTTTCAAAAAAATTAATATTTTTACATATAAGCCTACCATAAAAAAAAGAGTTATTCTTAAATGCTTTGCTTACAAATATACCGTTTTTAACCTCGTCTAAGTGTGATCTCAAACCTAAATATAGTATTTTCTTATAAAACTTTAATATATGGTTTTGAAATAGTGCCAAGATTAAGTAAATTTTCATAAAAATTCCAAAAACGCGTGAAGATATCCGGTGTTCTATATTTCGTGATCCAATCAAATTCAGTGATAACTAGTTACCTACATATCGTGACATAATTAAACACTATTTATGGATTAGAAATGAAATGTTAGGCTTGAATAATGGAAAGGTTTCTTCAGTCAAAGATTTATGTAAAATGATTATTTCCGATATTGAAGCAATCTGGAATAAAGCATCTATATCTACAATTACCCATCAACAAGTCGTATCTAAGCTGATTTCATATTATCGAAAGTA
This sequence comes from Cephonodes hylas, assembly GCA_030295005.1. Taxonomy (NCBI): domain Eukaryota; kingdom Metazoa; phylum Arthropoda; class Insecta; order Lepidoptera; family Sphingidae; genus Cephonodes; species Cephonodes hylas. Next base: position 2,545,857 of record AP025375.1, on the reverse strand, counting down.
CAATAATATGGAAAAATTACGTAATGACTCCAAAAAGCAGATACTCTACGATGGCTCAATAAATAAGTTTTTTGATATCGCAACATGTAAATGTGTACCCCGAGAACTATGTAAATGTGTGACTAAGTAAAACTAGCCCATTCTCAATATTCAATTTGGGCTAACATAACTCTTTGCTTGTATATTGGCACAGCTAAACCGTCAAATAATTTGGAAGAACTGGCCATTTTCATCATGAAAGTTTACGCACCAAATTTGTTTGATATCAAGTCAAAAACCTATTGCAAATTTGGTCCGATTCACGTCCTTAATATGGTCAAAAGAAGCATGTATTTGCGAGATGACTTGAAAAGTGTTGTGCTAAATACTATTCGAAGAAATGATTTTTTAATATACTCAGAAAATCTATTGCTGGCTATGTTACAAGATGATAATCAAAAAGTACGAGAGCTGGCTCTCCGTAGAGTTTAAAAGGCAAGAAAAGAGTCCAACGGTAAGAAAGTTCGTGAATTCCAGTTACCAAAACTAAAGAAGATGCGACAAATCATTATGATTTGATTGAATGGCAAAAGAGAAGATAAAGGAACCTCCTGTAACAATGAAATGCAGCGACTAGGAAGTTACTGCAAAAATTTCATCTGGAGGTAAATTATTTCATATTAAGAAGTATCCTTGCTACACTCAAGCAGTCGAAAGGTGTGACAAACTTTTAACAGAAGCTTCGGCCCCTGTTTGTGGATTCGTTACTAGAGATGGTTTCATTCGTACTAGAATAAAATCCAGGCAAGAAATACCTACTTTTGACACCAAATCTCAGTATTTTCGCCAAAAAGAAGACACTGGGACTTCAGATACTGAAGACTAAAGTGTTATTTTTAGTGTACTTTATTATATTTATTCATTGTACTAGTAGTTTTAAGTATAAATTCAGTAAAATATACAGTATTATTGTCAAAAATATTTTTTTATTTCTAACTCTTTTTTTTCTTATTTTTCTACCTTCATACCTAATGCGCCACCTCAAGATATTGAGTGAGAAAGCTGGTATTTTGCAAAAATATTTCCATTATGATGGATCACTGTTTGAGGAACCAGGAAACTTAAAATTCAGAAAAACATTTTTTCACTCCACCCTACTGCTTATATATTTTTGTGACGGGCTTGAGACTGAAAAATTGAGATTTATCATAATATATTTAAATTATATAAAAATCAATTAATCATAATTTATATAAAAAAGCAGTGATGGCCTCGAGGTTTAGGGGCGCGGTCGAGAATCTCGGCGGTCGCGGGTTCGAACCCCAGGCACACACCTCTGACTTTTCGAAGTTATGTGTGTATTGAAATTGAATTATCACTTGCTTTAACGGTGAAGGAAAACATCGTGATAAAATCTAAACACTTAAAAGTTCTTAGGAATTTCTTAGATGTGTAGTCCGCCAACCCGCACAAGGCCAGCGTGGCGGACTATGGCCTAAACCCTCTGAATGGTAGAGGAGACCCGTGCTCAGCAGTGGGCGTATATGGGTTGATGAAGAATAATATATTTTGACGCTGTATGTAATATTTTAATAAACAATGTCTAGTATTATATCCATGTCATGCTTCTTAAGTTATAATATTTTGGCAAATAAATAATATTATTATTTCTGTTATTCTTTGAAACTCTTTTCTTTCATAGGCATCTTTCTTATTCATCTTACATAGCTAATGAACTACCAAATACATACCAATTTCCAATCGGTCAATTTATAAAACTGTTAAATCCAGAATAAAAAATATATCACATGAATAAAACGTCGAGAAAACAGACATGAACGAGACAGACATTCTAAAAATGTTCTTTTTTGAAGTACGGAACCTTAAAATAACGGCGACGTACCCAGTCTAGTACAAAACTGCCAACATCTATCGATCCTTGCACAGTGTTTGCTATACAAAAGGCTTAACCCGAAACTTGCTCTATGGAGCTGCTTTTCGTTTCTAGTTTGAGTAAACAGACGAATAACGGCTTGTAACTGTGCTAAGTTTTGTCGAGCTCATAGTATTGAAAACGTTGGTTAAGAGTTGAATAATACGTTGAGATGCATAAAGTAGTGACCTCGAGGTTTAGGTGTGATCGAGAATCTCGGCGGTCGCTGGCTCGAAAAAAAGACGGATCTGGATTTTCTAAGTTATGTATGTATGAAGCAGTGATGGCCTCGAGGTTTGGGCGCGCGGTCGAGAATCTCGACGGTCGCGGGTTCGAACCCCAGGTACACACCTCTGACTTTTCGAAGTTATGTGTGTATTCACATTGAATTATCACTTGCTTTAACGGTGAAGGAAAACATCGTGATAAAACCTGTACACCTAAGAGTTCTTAGGAATTTCTTAGGTGTGTAGCCAATCCGCACTAGGCCAGCGTGGTGGACTATGGCCTAAACCCTCTCAATGGTAGAGGAGACCCGTGCTCAGCAGTGGGCGAAAATGGGTTGATGAAGAAGATGAAGATGTGTGTATTCATAATGAATAATCACTTGCTTTATCAGTGAAGGAAAACCTCGTGGCGCGAGGGAATGTGAAATATGAAAATAAAATAAATATTATAATGTCAGTAAAAATGATTTTGTTATTTATTATTTCTTTACACTTTTCACATATTGCGTATAAACGCGAACTTAATGCCTGAGGCATATTCTAACATTCAACCGTTGATAAAATATGGAAATGTACATAATTCTTATTTGAACATCGTTCTTAGTATACCCCAAGAATATAATGTTTTCACTAGGACTGGTCTTAATACATATAAAAAAACGTCAGCTCCATCCTAAAGAGTCCCATCAACAAAATTCTATCTCGAATAAAAATAGACGAGCAAGATGTCCAAAAATAATGTCCCTTTGAGAGTGGCAACACCCAGCCGATATCGCGTCGCTACGGGCGTGTAATGACGGGGAAATATGATAAAGGAGGGTATTACACGAACATTGGAACAAGCTATGGGTGATGCTATGAGATGAGCTGTTTTTGGTATACTATAGAGGTGTTTCAGCATACATATTAGCTTATCTTTCCAGCTGGTTTTTATTTGAACATTAAATAGCGACAATAAGCGCTATTTTTAATAAGTTTTCCGAGTTCGTGCTGCCGAAAATGTCGTAATAATAAAAACATACTTTCAGTCAGTCTGGAAGTGGAACTTCTTGACATCGCCGTAATTTTTATAAATATATTTTTTCATATAGATGACATTTGTATGGCTAACAATTAATGAAATAAACAATTGTAAATCTATTGTTTAATCAACATTTTCATTTCGCTGTAATAGACAATGTGCCTTTACTCAGGCTTTTGTAAAGTTAGTTTGTGACATTTTTAACTGGATAACCAATCAATGGAATTCCCTGGAAGCTGCGCGCACTGTAACATGGTTTCAAAAGGTTGTTTCAGCAAGCGGACCGCCCGAAAAAAGTTACCAAAAGTTGAGGGAATTTTTGGAATTGTGTAACCTAATTTGGAAAGGAGGTCATAGGTTTTTTGGCAGTATGGTTACTAAGTATTAGATATTTATATGTCGTGGGTTTGAATATTTTATAAAAAGTATATTTAAGGCCTCGAGCCTTAAGCGCGCGGTCGAGAATTATGGCAGTCTTCAACGAATCGCTTGCTTTAACTGTGAACAAAAACATCGTGATAAAAATTGCATACTAAAAAACTTTTAGGACTTCCTTAGGTGTGTAGTCCGCCAATCCGAACCAGGCCAGCGTGGTGGGCTAAGGGCTAAACCCACTCTATGGAAAAGGAGTCTTGTGCCCAGCAGTGGATTGCATATGGGTTGACGGTGATGATTTACTGACAGAGCATAGCGTGGTACAAGAGGAGTAGCATCACATACTCCCATATCGAGACTACTTAAGTACTTCCATGAAAGCCCAAAAGCAATACATGTTAATTATGTAATGTACGCTTTATAATTGTTTATTGTGGTGACAGGAAATTCTCATTCGTATAAAAAATAAATCAGCAATGTCAATAGCTTCATTACAGGCCACTTTAACATATCTAACGAAACCTGTAATAAATTTCATGTATCAATGCAGACGTGTGTGTGTGTGTGAGTGTGTTAATGCATCGTTTAAAATCACTTATCGAAGGTAGATATAACTATATGTTTTCAGACGCAAATGGCAGGCTGTAGTAAAATGAGATAGCTTGCAATCCAGACTGGTTTTATTACACGTGATAACATGATGAAACGATTATACTTGTGTGCTCAACGATTTAAACGGCTTATCTCTAAACAGATTGACCTTTTAGAGATTATATTTATTAATAGATGTAGAGAATTGTTATGGTAAAGGTTTGTTCAGGAATCAAGTCACGGGTCGAGCAAGGTTCTACATATTTTAGGTATGGAAGATTTTTTATAAGCAGAACGGTGTTCATGAATTTGCTCGATAAACGGCAATAGGTTTGCCCCTAATGAGTTATCATTATCACTATGAAATTCCCATAAACTTTAAGTTTAGACTGATGCATATGTTAGTATAATTTATATGTATTTATTAACCAATAAAATACATATTTCCTAGGACTATTAATCATAAACGTGTTAAATAAAAAAAAAATGCATCATCCGTCTAAGTACTGCCCGTTTATTCGCATTTCCTTTGGCAATAGAAAAAAACAATAAATACACCAACTAAATAATTTCTAGATTTAAAACTGGCTGCATTCCATGCTGAGCAATAAATAAGATTTAAAAGCAATTTCACGTATTTAAAATCTCAATCAACTTCATCGCACACGTTATTTGATTTTGAACTCTATTTACTAAGTGTTAAGTGTGGAAATGGGTTTAGTACTAACACCAGGTGCGTTTTGCAGTACTCATTGCTGGATTTTCCGGTTAAATAGAATTGCCAATTTAGTGTACTATTGAAAATGAACTCCCAGTTCATTTGATTGAATAACAAGCGATCCGTCTAACGCTCTCATTATGTACATGGATTATTAATTAGTAAATTATTTAGAACTACTACCATACATTTGAATTAAGCTTGTACTCACGGAGAGATAATGGTGTATCTTTTCATCATCATCAATCCATTACATATGTCCCATTGCTGGGCAAGGACCTGATCTACAGATGTGATTTAGGCTTTAGTCCACCACGCTGGCCTAATGCAGGTTTGCGGACTACACACCTTAGAAATTCCTAAGAACTTTTTGGTCTGCAGCTTAACTCACGATTTTTTTCTTCACCTTTTAAGCTACTGACTATTCATTGTGAATACACACATAACTTCAAAAAAATGAAAGGTTTGAACTTGGGGCTTGAACCCAGGACCGCCGAGTTTCTCGACCGCGCGCCCTAAACTCGAGGCCATTACTACTACATCTACTTACCATGATACGAAAAACATTTTTTTTGTGTGATAAAATTAACCGATGCGTCGGTCGCAATAGTTTTAGTATATTGGACCCAACTCACGGAATTTGGGTCAAATGTTCTGACACTTCATTGGCCTTCGGTCTAACGGTATCAAATTAGCCAAGGGTAGGCATTGGCTCCAATATTACCAAATTATACGCTATTAATACGTATTAGATATTGATATCGTTATTTTTTGTCGAGATTTTCTTTAACGCCAGGGGGTTTGTAATAACCTTGGCTGTCATCTGCCTTAGTTTCCAACCACGGTCTAAATACAGGTATACGAAACTTTACAAAAATACAATAACAATGCATATTCTATTTCTGATACGTTCAAAGACAAACAGAACGTTATAAAAGAAATTCTCCCAATTTTACAAATTTCCTCGTTCAAACCAAACAAACATTGAAATGAGGGCAGACATCAAAGGTTTTCTCGATCAAAACAAAGAATGAACGAGATGAAAACCTTGCGATGACAAAAGATTGGCAATAAAGTGACGAAAAATGTATATATGTTTTTCTAAGCTCTATGTAGAGCTTCTTTGTTGTTTATGGCACAAATATAGTCGGTTCTTTAAGGTTGTGGGTCCAATTTTGTGCCATTGGTTTTTAATATCAGCCGACATACGTCCCTTTGCTGGGCAGGGCTCATAACTACAATTGACAGAGTTTAGGCTTTAGTGCGGGACGCATAATTTCTGGGCTTTAAAAATGCTCTACAAGAAATCCTTATGAAAGCTCATAATTTTTCGGTAATAAGGTAAGTAAAAATAATCATTTGTATGCAAACTTTTCCTTTCCCTTTCTTACCAAAATTCTCTTCTTGGTTTTCAAATTTATACCTAAAATTTTCAGGATTTGAAAATAGAAGCAAATATCAAATGATTCGTAAGCTAGGTACGTAGATCCGACAAAATTAGTTAGATCTACTCTACACCAAAGAGGTTTTAAATCCACTATCAGCGACAGATAGTAAATGCCTTTTTAATGAATATAAATCGAACTACAAGCTTTTTGCCGCATAAATCCTCCTTTGTTGACGGCTCGGATCATCTTTTACGTCGCACGAGTCTTTGGTAAGAGTAATATTGTCTGGGTTTTAGAGAACAAATGGTGAGGCAAATAGATCTTTAGATCTCTCCACGAGATAGAGTTTATAGCTGGATTTTAGGTATTTGTAGTCGACAGCATTCATTCAATTTGAAGTCAGCTTACGTTTCGCTCTGTTGTAAGGTTGGCCTTTCATAAAAAAAAATATCAATCTTTTGGCTCTGTTAGATGAACTCAAACCTAAAATTTAAAAAAGTCCATTCTAATACTATAAGTGCGTTACAAACCTAATGTTTTTCTTTTAGATCTAACGCACATTTCTGATTAATATTATATGTATTTGTTATAAATATAGATGTATCTATCTAAAAAAATATTGTGTGGTGTCAGAAAGTACTGCAGACTTTTCAATTTACAAAAGTCTAGACGTCGAAACAAATATTTTTGGATGGTTAAAATATTTTTCTAAAGTCCCGACTATGACACGAAAGCAGTCGACATTACCATGCAACATATTTACATAATACAGGATTCATTAAAACCGTATTATTCCGTCCTTTGTTTTTCCATGAAGGTTTTATTAGAGGGATTAAAGTAAGCCCTGAAAAAACAAATAATAATGAATTTGTTGCGAATCATGGCGACCAACGCCTTTGCGATTAATTGTGGTGTTTAATTTTTAAGCAATAGCGATTTGTTGTAGAAAGAATAGTAGAACGAGTAACTGGAGTAGAAATATCGTGGCAATTTGCGATTTTCAAAGGAAATTTAATTTAGGCTGCCCACTATTGAGTACCTACGTTTTGCAGATTAGTGTTTATAAAGTTTAGAGGAAGCGAAAGAGGTGTGTCTGGACCGTGGCATTTGGCGCTCTATAGTCTCTGCCTACCCTAACGGGAGACAGGCGTGAGTTTATGTATGTATGTATGTAAGTTACCGTCATCAGTCCATATAAATGCTCTGCATAGGCTTCATTGAGAGGGTTTAGGCCTTAGTCTATCCCGCTGGACTTGTGTAGGTTGGAGATTTAACTTCTAAAAATTTCTAAATAGTTTCTAAAAATGCAGGATTCATCACGATGTTTTCCTTCACTGTTAAAGTAAGTGAAAAATGATTGTGTATACCAAGTGTTTGATTCCACAAAATTTAATCACAATGCGTGTACAAGTATAAAAAATCTTCCTCAGTAATTCCAGACACAAAGACTAGCCTCCAAAAGAAATACTAGATCGATCTAGCAATTCTTTCAGCATTTATTCAAGCGGAGCTGACTTAAACGCCCTTCCAATCTGCTCACTGACGCGTACAGACAATAGAATAGTTCCTACACAAACCTAAATTGAAACACTAGTTTTATTGCGTAATACTATAGAAGAAAAATGGTGTGCTAAATAAGAATGGTTTGATATACGCGTGTGTTTCCAATAAGAATGGCTGAGGTTTATAATAAAGTTTATTTAAGGCTGTTGCGGTTTATCTTAACTTATGTGTATTATATATAATATATATACGTAAGTATTTACAACTATTTGCCGAGGCCGCATATAAGAATTGAAAAACGCTCGTAAAATAATAAAATTTAATGAAGCCTCTTCAAATATTGTATTATTTTTGGTAATGCCATGGGCAAATTGCAAATTATATTTGATGCTACAAATTATTGAAACAGAAAAATATGATCCCTAGTTTCTTAAGTCACGGAATTGAAGCGCCAGCGGACCGATTTCGCTTATTCTAAGTAAGTTTACTTGCTATTTTAAGGGAAGTTATTATAAAAAACACACATATAAAAGAATAAAAAAGTGGCAAAAAAGTGCAAAATATTTTCAAACTTGGATTTTGCGACTATGTATTTCCAAATAAAAAAAAAATTAAAACACTTTTGACCGTTTTATAGCTTGCTTTTATAGCTAGGCTGGACAGGTCTGATAGCGTATAACTGAGCCATGGCAATATGACCATAAAACCATTTATTGAACACTGTAAAACTGAATCAATAAACTAAATTTAAAATGGTGGGGTTTAATCGATAACTGTCAATTCAAAATTGCCGGGTTGATGGTGGAATTTTATAGAAGCGGTTATCTTTTAAATGACTTTCATTGCCAGTAACAGTTTTTATGACTTTTCAACACGCTTCGACGGCCCAGTGGCGTAGTTGGCTAGTATACTTGCTTGCGAAACGAGAGGCCGCGTGTTCGATCGTCGCAACGAGGCAATTTTTTGTGTAGTTAATATTTGTTTCAGGTCTCGGTGATAGTGTCATCGTCAAATATTTTCGTAGTTTAAACCATTTATTTTAACGGTGAAGGAAAATATCGTCAAAAAATCGTCTTTAAAATAAGTACTTATTTCATAGCTGTGTGGTCTTCCAACGCGGACTAGGCCAGCGTGGTGGACAAAAGCCTGAACCCTCTCAATTAGAGAAGAGGCTCGTTTCCAGTCTAGTTACAATACAACAATGTACTCGAGTATTTCATAACTTAAGCCGTGTTTTGTTTTTGATAAATCTGTTGTCCCCGGAGTCATTAATTTAAGTCCTTTCAATCATTTTACTTCATTAGGTACGTTCCGCAATTTTAAAAATATCATTTCCCGTGAGTAGGGGACTTAATAAAATATATTGTATTGGATAAAATGTTTTCTTTTTTACTTTTTTTTTTGTTTTGTGTAAGGGGCTTATTGAAAGGTCAAGAGGTTTTAATTGATATTGTTTTTTGTGTTGAAAATATTCATATTATATTTATTTATCTCGAACACATTTTCGGATAACCTTTTTTCCCAAGAAAAAGCTAAGATCAATGTGCTCGACCCAGGAATCGAACTTCTCGCTCCTCCAAAACATGCTGTTGCCCGAAGACCAATTTTCGACAGTCAGCAGACAGTATTTTAGTTCTATTTTATGAATAAAAAAAATTAGCACACATCCATTGAGAAGAAAGTAAATATTATGCTCATATTTTGCAGTAATTTGAAACGCAGTTGTCGCCACACACACAGCACATATTTTTGTTACTTTTATTGCTGTGTTGATGAGATTTCGCTTGATATCGTGCGTTCCAAATATATCAGATTGGTTAAATATCTTCTTCATCAACCCATATACGCCCACTGCTGAGCACGGGTCTCCTCTACCATTGAGAGGGTTTTAGGCCATAGTCCGCCACGCTGGCCTAGTGCGGGTTGGCGGACTACACACCTAAGAAATTCCTAAGAACTTTTAGGTATGCAGGTTTCATCACGATGTTTTCCTTCACCGTTAAAGCAAGTGATAATTCAATTTGAATACACACATAACTTCGAAAAGTCAGAGGTGTGTGCCTGGGGTTCGAACCCGCGACCGCCGAGATTCTCGACCGCGCGCCTAAACCTCGAGGCCATCACTGCTTATTAAATATGAGTGGTTAAAATTTGACGTCGTTTTTGATATCAGAATGTTTAAGACACTTTAAGATCCAAAACATACGAACACAAAAGAGAAAATGTATTTATTTTTTATAACTTTATTGTACACATATAACTTAAATTAAACTTAAGAATAAACAAAAAAGAAAGTACAAAGGGCGGCCTTATCGCCTTTTAAAATTGTTTGTCACACAAACATTTGTATTAATTTACAGATGGAATCCGCGGACTCACTTTTCACAAACAGTATATATGTAGATAGATCATACATATACGTAGATATACATTCAAAAACCTTTGATTACGTTTCATTAATACCTTCTCTAAAAATGATTTTACAGATGGATAAATCCGAAGCCGAATTTGTTTTTCGTTTTATGCCTATTTCACCCAAATTGATTGGATTTGATTGATGGAGTCAACAATAAATGGATTTCTGGATACGCTATGGGCTTACATTTTTTTGAAAAATAACAGTCCTGATGTTTTTATTACCACATATATTATAAATAAATAAATACACCCAACAGTCACACACATAGTCCTGACCCCACACTAAGATACAAGTCTTGTGTCGTGGGTATCAGAAACTACGAGAGACTTTTCGGTCTCACAAACAACCAGACACGAAATAAATATTTGTGGATCACACAAACATTTGTCTCGGTGCGGGGATCGAACCCGCGGCCGCTTGTTTCGCAAGCTGGTGTCTAGCCAACTGCGCTACGGGGCTGTCACATTATACATAATATTATACATTCACAATTTTATATATTTATTTAAATTAATAATTGCAAAGGTAGACTTAATGCCTACTTTTCTGACAGTTGAACCCATATATTTTGGAAAGGAGAGTAATTTATTATAATAAAATAGCTTTTGCTCGCGACTCCGCCCGCGTAGACAACAGGGTTGTGTTCAGAAGGAAAATAAGTTGTAGTCTATTTTACTTCTCAGAGTCCTATTTATGTCCATACCAAAAATAATACAATTCGGTCAAATTGTTCAAACGTGAAACCGTAACGCGTCGATCGGCGCCTTGTGCATCATTACTGCGCGCTTGATCAATATTTTAAAACTGCAATATCTTCTAAGATACTCAGTGAAATCAAATGATGTACAGGGCAATTTTATTTAAAATTAATTACTTGTAATGAATAACGTACTTATTTGGATAAGGATTAATATCATATTTATAAAAACACCTTCACAAATAAAACTTTATTTTTAAAATAAATTTGGTTAGGATAAAAAACGTTATAGTGAGCCAACCTTAAAAAATAGACATATGTTGTGGCGGACTTTTTTTTAGAAGTTTTAAAGAGGAACATTTCTTTCAAACATTATTTTAGCGAAACTTTAACCGTTTTCACAGCGCACGCAGCGGAAGCTCAAAAAAAGGAAAAAATGTCCCCGATTTTGAAACATTCTTTATTGCTGCTCCGCTCTTATTCGTCGTAGCGTGATGTTATATAGCCTATAGCCTTCCTCGATAAATGTGCTATCTAACAGTGAAAGAATTTTTCAAATCGGACCAGTAGTTCCTGAGATCCTAGCGTTCAAACAAACAAACAAACACAAACAAACAAACTCTTCAGCTTTATAATATTAGTATAGATTCAGTAATAGTTAAAATAGTGAGTACACAAATAATAATCGCGAAAATATTCTTCAAAGGCGAAAGCAGAGGTGATTTTCTGCATCAGCATTTCATTAATTGCTTTTTCCGCATATCTAATTAATTTCTGGACCCAACAAACTCGTACCTACTTGTCCAGCGTGGTGGACTAGGGCCAAACTCCTCCGAATTATAAAGTAGACTCGACTCTATCAGTGGGCTATTGAACTTGTTACACATCTGCCCTATACCAAAAGTGCTGACACCGGATCACGCAGGCAACGCATGGACAACGAACCAATTTCCAATCAATGATGCAATGCTGACTTCGCACCATCAGCCACGAGCTCCAGTCTACGTGATCGCCGAAACGTCCACTTTTTGATCTACCATCGATCGGGTCACTAGGCTTAAGTCTTAATTGTAATTTTATATATAATAAATTAGTTATAGATTAATTTCGTTTTTTTTGAGTCCTCCGGCAGCGACTTACGTAATTGGCGCAGTCGGTAGGATTCTCGGGTCGGGTCGCGCATCGCTAAAATCGCATCCTGTCGTCGCGCTCCGATAAACTTTCAACGTTGCACCGGGAGTCCTGAACCACGTGGCCGCGCCGGAGATCTGAACTTCGATACCGCTCAAAGAAAATCGTCATGTGCATGTAAGTACACTGAATCATTTAGTGGTTGCTTACCTTTCCTTTTATCCTAAGTCCTAATCAGTTTTCAAAGATTTTTCCAAAATCGAAATCTAGGAAACCTAGGTTAGATAATCGTAGACAATTATTTTTAGACTTTAGACGTAACTTAGATAGTCCTATTGAGGAAATGGCAGACCTAGATAACATTTATAAAGCCCTCCGTCTACTCCCAGAATTCGACGGGAACCCTAACATATTACCTAGATTCATTAAGCTTTGCGACCAATTAGTTGTAAGATACGGACAAAGTGCTGACGAGCTAGGCCAATTAGCATTACAAAATGGTATATTAAATAAAGTCATTGGACCTGCAGCTCGCTTAATAAATGCTAACGGTATCCCCAACGATTGGTTAGGTATCCGTAATGCTCTCATTAATAACTTCGCTGATCAGAGAGACGAAACCGCACTATACAATGACTTGGCTCTATTAACTCAAGGTTCTGGTACTCCACAAGAGTTTTATGAACGTTGTCAAAACCTATTCAGTACGATCATGACATACGTTTCATTGCACGACAGCTTGCAAACTACCGTAGATTCAAAGAGAGATCTGTACAAAAAATTAACCTTACAAGCATTTCTGCGCGGGCTTAAAGATCCTCTCGGATCTAGGATTAGGTGTATGCGACCAGAGACTATAGAGAAGGCATTAGAATTTGTGCATGAAGAGATGAATACAATATATTTGCAAAGTAGGAATGATCATCTCCCAGATAGGAGACCCGCACCTACCAATCAATTAATCCCTAGCTTTAAAATGACTAACCCTACACCCATACATATGAAAAAACCACCATCACCTAAGCAATTTAATTTTGCCATGCCCGGTCCTAGTCGTCCCCAACATGAAGTTAGACAGCCCCAACCGCGCATGCCAACGCGCACTCAGCAAATGTTTGCCGCACCACCACCGGGATATAATCAGCGTAGCGCAGTATTTAAAATACCGCCGCGACCGGTAGATCATGGCCCTAAGCCTATGAGCGGTGTGAGCCATTTTGTGCCGAGACAAATATCATCAACTCCTTGGAACTGGGCGAAGCAGGGAAACCCACCGCCCTCGAATTATTTTAAAACACGTGATGTTAATATTAATGAGTGTTCAAATTACGATGATAGTTATAACCATCCGGACTACGTGTACTCGTATTACGAGCCTTATTATCGCGACGAGTATTACGATGTAGACTATAATAATTATAACGGATCATATGACATGCCTCATAGCTTTGATACAACAGGTGATACCGAATTTATCCCTAGACAATTACCCGACGATAAAATGGCACAGCCTGTAGCCGAGGATTTTCCAAAGGATCCCAAATCAGAAAAATTAGGATAGAGTTAAATTTGCATAGTCAACGACAATTACCGTATATACATATTTCTAACCCCCCATTGAATTTTCTAATTGACACAGGCGCTAATCAATCATTTATTAGTCCAGACGCAGTACAGAATTTTTTTTCACATACCCCATTAAACTATGATCCTTTTGAGGTTACTAACGTGCATGCTACCACCCGCAACAACTATTCCATCAATTTACCATGCTTTAATGAATTTAATGATTCAAAAATTATAAAACTTTTTGTGTATAAATTTCATGACCACTTCGACGGATTGATAGGTATGGACTTACTTACCGAATGGGAAGCGAAATTAGATCTTAAAGCGCTTACCCTTACGACTAAATTTGCTGTAAATCCTATCCAAATTTATAACTCGCGAAATCTAAATTTATACGAAGAAATAATACCGGCTAATAGTTCAAAATTAATTAGAATACCCATTAATTCCCTAGATGGCGAAGTCTTAATCCCCGAACAAACCATATGTAATTGTGTGATTTTGGAATGCCTCACCATAGTTAAAAATAACCGTGGGATAGTGGAAGTCGCAAACCCAACGAAAAATGATATTATTTTGTCATTAGACCGCGCCACGCGAGCGATCGTATCCAATATCGAGTGCAACCGTACGCCACAAACATCGGCACGCGCCAAAGATATAATTACACGATTACGAGTAGATCATTTAAACGAAGAGGAAAAGGCCAACCTTATTGCTCTTTGCTCTCGTTATTCGGATGTGTTTTATATCGAAGGCGAATCTCTAACTTTCACCAATAAGATCAAACATCGGATTAGAACAACCGATGAAGTGCCAGTGCACACTAAGAGTTATCGATACCCGTTTGTGCACCGCCAGGAAGTTAGAGATCAAATCGAAAAAATGTTAGAGCAGGGTATAATACGTCCATCTGCTTCCGCTTGGAGCTCTCCTATTTGGGTAGTGCCGAAAAAGGTAGATGCCTCCGGAAAACAGAAATGGCGCATCGTAGTTGATTTTCGTAAGGTCAACGAAAAGACACTAGATGACAGATACCCCATCCCTAACATTACAGACGTGCTCGATAAGCTTGGAAAATGCCAATATTTCACGACACTCGACTTGGCAAGTGGGTTTTACCAAGTCGAGATGGACCCTCAAGACATTGAGAAAACTGCATTTAATGTCGAACATGGGCATTTTGAATTTCTTAGAATGCCTATGGGTCTAAAGAATTCGCCGTCCACGTTCCAACGAGTTATGGACAACGTCTTGAGAGGTCTTCAGAACGAAATATGCTTGGTTTACCTCGATGATATCATAGTGTTCAGTACATCCCTTCAGGAACACATGATCAATCTCGAAAAAGTTTTCCAAAGGTTGCGAGAGTCTAACTTTAAGATTCAGATGGATAAATCTGAGTTTTTAAAGCTAGAGACTGCTTATCTCGGTCATGTCATTACCAGAGATGGCATAAAGCCCAACCCCGATAAAATATCCGCCATAAAAAATTACCCCATGCCTAAGACCCCAAAAGAGATAAAGCAATTTTTAGGACTACTTGGGTACTATCGTAAATTCATACCTGATTTTGCGCGAGTAACCAAGCCTCTTACAAATTGCCTTAAGAAAGGAAAGAAAATTACCTTTGACTCAGAATATATTGACTCTTTTGCAAAATGCAAAACCCTTTTAACTAACGACCCCATTTTAAAATATCCAGATTTTGAAAAAGAGTTCATTTTAACCACAGACGCGTCTAATTTTGCAATCGGTGCGATACTATCGCAAGGCCCCATAGGCTCAGACAAGCCAATAGCCTATGCTTCGCGCACACTAAACGATAGCGAAGTTAATTATAGCACGATTGAAAAGGAACTTTTGGCAATCGTGTGGGCAACAAAATACTTCCGCCCTTACCTTTTTGGCCGTAAATTTAAAATCTTAACTGACCATAAGCCCCTTCAGTGGGTCATGAGTCTTAAAGACCCAAACTCACGTCTTACGAGATGGCGTCTGAAGCTAAGTGAGTACGATTTTACAGTAGTTTATAAAAAGGGTAAAAGTAACACGAATGCCGATGCCCTCTCTCGTATAGAAATTTATAACGAGGACACGTGCTCTATGATTGCAAATGCGTCAGAGATGCCACTCTCCGCGAACAACTCAGATACTCTAACCGCACACACATCTAACGAGAACCCCATACTTGATATCCCGATTACTGATGACCCTTTAAATAAATTTCATCGTCAGCTTTGTTTAACCGTTGTAGGAGACATTAAGAAAAGAACCACAGCTACTAAGCCCTTCGACACGCATGTACGTACATCTGTCCAACTATCCCAATCTAACTTAGAAGAAGATCTCATCTCAGCTATTAAGGAATACGTAAACCCAAAGATTAAAACTGCTCTTTTAATTACTCCTCCTCTTGCTATGTACCAAATTATACCAATAATTCAGAACAAATTTAGAAGCTCATCTATGAACTTAGTCCTTGCGAAAAAAGAAATTGAAAATGTTAAGGAATATTTAAGACAACAAGATATCATCCGTCATTACCATGAAGGTAAAACAAACCACCGTGGAATTAACGAATGTTATCTTGCGTTATCTAACAGATATTTTTGGCCAAAAATGAAGGAACATATAAGTAAGTTCATTAATGAATGCACTATATGTGGCCAAACAAAGTATGATCGCAACCCTATTAGGCCAAAATTTAATATTGTACCACCGGCCACGCGACCATTTGAAATTGTCCACATGGACAGCTTCACTGCCCAAAATGAAAAATACGTTACTTTCATAGATGTATTTTCTAAGTACGGACAAGCATACCTCCTTAGAGATGGCACCGCTGTAAGCGTAATCCAAGCTTTACTAACATTCAGCACGCATCATGGGTTACCACTTACCATTATTACAGATCAGGGTACTGAATTCACCAATCAGTTATTTTCTGAGTTTTGTAAAATCCACAAAATTATGCATCATCAAACCCTAGCACATTCACCGAACGCGAATGGTAATATTGAGAGGTTTCACTCGACATTACTAGAACACCTCCGGATTCTTAAATTAAAACATCGAGACGAACCGGTTACTAACCTCATGTCATATGCCATAATTGCTTATAACAGCTCAGTGCATAGCTTTACAAAATGTAGACCATATGATCTCATTCTAGGACATACTGACCCTCGCGATCCAACTGACATAGACCTTACGCAACATCTTTTGCAACAGTACACCGAAACGCATAGAGACCGCATGAAAAAGGTTTATAGCTTGATTAACGAAACATCTCTCGAAAATAGAACTGCTCTAATAGACAACCGGAATAAAACTCGTGAACCAGAACAAGAATACCAACCCGAACAACAGATATTTATTAGTAACCCTTGTGCCAGTCGGTCGAAATTAGCTCCAAGATATACTCAGGACACCGTGTTAGCAGACTTACCTATTCATATATATACATCTAAGAAAAAAGGCCCTATTGCCAAATCTAGGTTAAAACGTGTCCCTAATACAGCAAAGTTGTTGCAGAACACTGCTGATGCTGTTTCTCGGGCTCACACGGGCGACCGAGATAAAACTGGAATCCCTTGAAGATGGACCAGGGATCTTACCGTTTAATTTAGGAGCTATGAAGCTAACGACTACTCACCATACATTTTTACAGTACATACAATTGTCGGATATTGACGACAATATTAAACTTGTAGCAGAGCAATTAACGCAAGTTAAATCCAAACTAGATAATTATACATATTCATTGTATGAATTCCAGGTAGATCACTTAACTAGTAAATTAGACAAAGTTTCATCTCAATTAAAATCTCTAGAACCGAATCGTTTCAAAAGAGGTCTTATAGACGGTCTCGGATCCGTGATTAAGAGTATAACCGGAAATTTAGATTATTCGGATGCTGTCAAATATAATAATGCACTAAATATTTTAAAAGATAACCAAGATAAAATAATTAACGAGCAAAACCAGCATATTAGTATTAGTCAGGAATTGATGAACGAACAAACAAAAATAATTTCGAAACTTGTAGAGAATCAAATCCAATTAAATGAAACAATGCATATTTTACTTGACACCGAAGCATTCGCTCAATACACACTATTAAAGTTTGCGAAATTTGCACAAATTTTAGCTATCGTTAGCGACAACATAGATAGCTTAGCAAACGAAATGAATAGGCTAGAAAACGCGTTAGCATTTTGTGGTCAGTCACGTACTCACCATTCTATGTTAAGCCTAAAAGTTATGAATAGTATGCTAGTTACTTTAAGATCAGTATATAGTAAGGATGAATTATTAGACTTACAATATAGAGAATACTATGACGTTATCAAACCTGCGTCATATTTTAGCGAAGATAGGATAGTATTTCTATATAAATTTCCAATAGTTTCACCACTCAGCTTTTCACTATATAAATTAGTAATAGTACCCAATAGACATAGGCAAGCCATTATCCCTCCTGTACCTTTCCTCGCAATCACTGAATTTATTCATGTGTACATTGAGGCAGAATGCCCGAAGGTAGACAGCGTGTATCTTTGTGAAGAAACGTTTAACCATCAACTGAAACGTCACCCGGACTGCATTTGTGATATAATAAAAGGACGGACGACGGATGAAAGTTGCAACAGAACCATCATCGGCCTGACCAGACCAGCCACCGAGAAACTAGACGACCACCACTACGCTGTAGTATTTCCTAGACCAACTCAAGTACGGCTTACCTGCGATCGTGACGATTTCATGAAGCTAACTGGAAGTTACTTGGCCATCATACCACAGAACTGTATATTACGGACAGATGAATTCACCATAGTTAATACTAACAACCAGATAAAAGGACAGCCAATAAGAATAGCAAACCTCTCATCGGGAACAGAAGTGAAATCCAGTCCATCATATCCACCCTTGAAAATCAACTCCATCAACTTAGAAAAACTGCATAGTATACAGGACAAGATAAATCTACAAGAGCCAGCGCAAATAAGGCAAACTGAAACTATTTATCACACCACAATCCCACTATACTGCCTTATAATTGGTACGCTTGCACTTGTTAGTGCCGTCATATATCGAGTATACTTCCATCGATCCAAGGGCGTAGACATTACACCTGAAAACCAAAATGTCTATGCAAAACCAGAAACATCTCGCCAGCAGCCGCAGCAGAATCTGCAGTTTCCCAGCGATATTTTCTCTAAACGACAAAAATAGTCGCTGATCTAAGGGGGGAGGTGTTACACATCTGCCCTATACCAAAAGTGCTGACACCGGATCACGCAGGCAACGCATGGACAACGAACCAATTTCCAATCAATGATGCAATGCTGACTTCGCACCATCAGCCACGAGCTCCAGTCTACGTGATCGCCGAAACGTCCACTTTTTGATCTACCATCGATCGGGTCACTAGGCTTAAGTCTTAATTGTAATTTTATATATAATAAATTAGTTATAGATTAATTTCGTTTTTTTTGAGTCCTCCGGCAGCGACTTACGTAATTAACTGTAAATAGACAAAGACCTAACTCATAATAAACATTATCTTCAATATATTTTTTGCAGCACGGATCGCTCTACCAACATTCGATTTATCTGTTCTATCAGCAAGTTATTTATCTCTCTGATAGGTTTCTGTCGGCGCCAAAGCATTAATTATAGTGGACAAATTAGTTTCACGCCAAATATCGATTTGTATTGGCGACGAGCCCTTTGAGCTTCGTGTCCCTGATTTATTAATTGACATTCGACTGGACTACTCGCTTTGATTAGTTTTAAAAGGATGGTCATTTTTTCTGTAGGGCCGTGTTAGGTCAAGGTACTGTCTGCTTTGTTGATCTCGTTGATTTTAGCGTGCGATTGAGATACGATTGAATTTCTGAGTGAGTAACTTAGACGTGTAAAAATGATAAAAGACGTATAAAATGAGTAAGTAAGACATATAAAATTTTATCATCGGTGTCATTCTTGGTTAAGCGCTCACTGTTCGGCATAGGCCTTCCCCTATGACTTCTAAGTTGGAAGCGTCTTGAAGTGAAAAATTTAGTATTCTAAAGTAACATTTTATTTTATTTTTATTTTATTTTATTTTTTTTGGGAAACACACAACACTACAATTCTTATATATAAGTTTCACAACAAACACACGTTACAAACTGTTTCCACTTAAATAATAAACTAAGACAACGTTAACACAAATAAAATATTACAATCAAACACAATGAGAATAAAATATTACAATCAAACACTTTCATCTAACAATTAAATAAGAAACTAACAAATAAAAAGATTACAGTTTCACAAACAGTTAACAAATTAAAAACATATAATGAAAACTAACATGACATATATTTTTGTTTTGTTCTACAGTTATAATGAGTTTCTGAGGTTTTTCTTGAAAGTATCATATTTTTCGTTAAAAATATCTAAGCTTTGAAAAGCCTCATTATATTTGCGACATGCACGATACAAAAATGTGTTGCTACAATACTTGGACTTGGAAATAGGTATATGAAAGAGTGTTTGTTTGCGTGAACTAATCCGAGGACATTTATATCGTATATTATTAATAAGGAAATTACTATCTACACAATTATTCAAAATCTTATAAAGAAACACTTGATCTCTCTCAAGTCGGCGGGCGACCAAAGATGACACATTTAAATTGTTTACGCCAGAATCACCGAACCTATAGCGCAAATGCTTCAAAAACCTATTCTGGACATTTTCAATGTTATTGATGTAAATATTGTATTGGGGATTCCAGATAATAGACCCATACTCAAGAATGGAGCGTACAAATGAGTTAAAGAGGAGAACGAGACTAGAACTCTGCCTAAATTCTTTTCCAATCCTTAAAACAAAGCCAAGCATCCTGTATGCCTTAGAGATCATCTGGTCGAAATGATGACAAAATGTTAACTTTGGGTCAAGGAATACACCCAAATCTCTGACTATGTAAACTTCCTTCAAAACGGAGCCTTTCAAACAATAGTTAAAACGTAGTGGCTTTCTCTTTCTTGTGAATGAAATACAATTACATTTATCAATATTTAATAAGAGACGTTCCTTATCACAATATTTACAAAAATTGTCAAGGTCCGCTTGAAGTAAGGCACAATCCTGGGGTTCTTTTATAGGTCTAAAAATTTTTAAATCGTCCGCATATAGAAGGAATCTACTATTGTTGAAATTATTTACTATGTCATTAATATAAATATTAAACAACAAGGGACCGAGATGTGAACCTTGCGGAACACCTGAGGTAACAGGGACAAAAGATGAACAGAACCCTTTAATTGTGACGGCTTGACTACGATCTCTGAGATATGACTCTAGCCACCGCAAGAGGTCGCCATGTATACCGACTCTTTGTAATTTATGCAGTAAATTACTATGGCAAATTTTGTCAAATGCCTTAGAAAAGTCGGTATACACGACGTCCACCTGACCGCCGTCATCCAGATCTAACATTAATTGGTGAGTAAATTCGCAGAGATTCGTTTCTGTTGACTTACCTCTAATGAAACCGTGCTGTTGGTCAATTATGACAGGTTTTATAACTGGGTAAAGCACATCATTAACAATTTTTTCAAACAGCTTAGGAATGACATTTAACTTGGATATAGGCCTATAATTGCGAATAATTTGTCTATCACCTGATTTATGGATGGGAACAACAAAGCTTTGTTTCCAAACAGAGGGCAATAAACCAGTACTAAGAGACATCTGGAACAATATAAATAAAGGGAAAGCTAATGTTTTATGGCATGATTTCAAGAATAAGGGAGGAATTCCATCAGGCCCACTACCTTTAGAGACATCAAAATTTTTAAGATATTTCTGAATATTATCAATATTAAGATCAATACTACTTATTGAAATAGCGTGATTATAAGAGTGTTCATCAATTGCATCCTTGTCTATATTGCTCTGTGGTGCAGGTTCGAAGGCGGATTTAAAGTAATCATTAAATAACGCACATATTTCAGGACCATCTGACGAACTATAATTGTCAAAATGCATTGTGTCGGGAAGATCAGCCGAGGATTTTTTTGATTTAACAAAGTTCCAGAAGTACTTACTATTTTTTTTTATTCTCTCTTCGGCACTGTAAATGAAACTATCATAACATTCCCTTTGCACACGCTTTTGACGTTCTCGTAACAATTTAAATGTTTCATGATCACTAATTCTTCCATATGTTTTCCACTTTTTGTGAAATTTTTGTTTTTCATTTATAATTTTTATCAGTGCACTGGAAAACCACGGAGGATATTTTCGACTATTGATCTTTTTAGTGGGGACATATTTAAAAATAACATCATTAATTAATTCGTAAAACCTATTTGTGGCGATATCAATATTAGTCGTATTTAACTGCACAATCCAATCAATCAGATTGATTTCTCTATTTATGATATCAAAGTCGGCTGCTTGAAAATTGCGTACGGTTCGTGAAGGAGAACGTAATGAGGGACAAGAAGCCACGCGCGTTTCTATGCACAAAGCCGGGTGATGACAGTCCTCCACTACCAATGGATCCAAGCACCGACTGACCACACAATCAGTTCCACTTAAGACAAGATCGAGCTGTCTGTTATTTGAATTAGGTACTAAATTAAACTGTTTAAAGTTGGTGAAATTAAGAAAATTATACATCGATAATGTAAGTGAATTGTTTTCAATTACTTCCATATTAACATTCCCATTGTTGGAATCTGACCATTTTGCAACAGTTAAATTGAAATCACCTATGATTAAATAATCATCCTCTGGGTTTACAGTATGGGCACTAGAGATGGAATCAAAAAAATAATTTAAATTATTCAAATGTGTACGACAATGTGGGAAGTAGCAACATAAGAGGTGGAATCTACTCCGATTGTAAGTCTTATTAAAGTTTATGATTACCTCTAATGCATCAGCTGATGCATCAGTAAACACGATCGGCGCAGATGATAAGTATGAGAACTCCCGTCGTATAGCTATGAGAACCCCTCCTCCCATAGTGGCTCCCTTCATGGCGTAATCGCGATCACTCCGGAATACGCTATAGCGATGATCAAAAAGCTCTGCATTATAAATTCCTGGAAGTAACCAGGTTTCACTTAAACAAATTATGTCGTAATCAGCTGTCAATAAATTTTTGAAAAATGTGTCTGTCTTTGTGCGCAGGCCACGGACATTTTGATAATATATTGATAAATTAGTCATTGATAAATTGAATTATTTTATCACAAAAACAATACATATAAACTATAATTTCATAATTAAAATAAATTACAAACACACAAATAAAATAATGGCACAAATGACTGAGAGAGAAAAGATCAAGTAATTTGTCCTCGGTAAGTTCAGCAAACATAGACAAAATAAATACATAATATAAACTATCGCAACACAACCTTAATATAATTAGAAAATTAACATAATCATCATTATCATCAACATAAGCTCATTTAAGACCCTCTGCTGGACACGGGCCTCCTCTACAACTGAGAGAGTCTTAGTCAATCTAGTGGCCATTTCGGGTTCATGGGCTATACACTAAAGCAGTGATGGCCTCGAGGTTTAGGCGCGCGGTCGAGAATCTCGGCGGTCGCGGGTTCGAACCCCAGGCACACACCTCTGACTTTTCGAAGTTATTTGTGTATTCAAAATTGAATTATCACTTGCTTTAACGGTGAAGGAAAACATCGTGATAAAACCTGCACACCTAAAAGTTCTTAGGAATTTCTTAGGTGTGTAGTCCGCCAACCCGCACTAGGCCAGCGTGGTGGACTATGGCCTAAACCCTCTCAATGGTAGAGGAGACCCGTGCTCAGCAGTGGGCGTATATGGGTTGATTAAGAAGAAGAAGGGCTATACACTTAGGAATTTCCTGAGAACTTTAATGTGTGCAGGTTTTATCACGATGTTTTTCTTCAAAAGTTTGTGATAATTCTTTGAACACGCATACCTCCTAAAAGAGATAGGTTAGCTTGGGGTTTGAACCCGTGACTGTTGAGATTGCGTAAACCATTGTCACGACATTGCTATAATATAAAAGTAACATTGTATACGTGCTCTTGTAATAGAAATTTAGATGCATTTGTGAAGCAAGCAGCATTCCTAAGATACATTAACATCGTAGCAAGTACAACTAAAATAAAACATATTTGTACCCGGAGTTTTAAGAAATTCCTGTAATCTTTTCTGTATAGTAAACTCTTTGAAACATTCACAGCATCCCATTTTCTCAACAATATTTGAACGCACCACTCTTTAAAATGGCGAACATTTTAATTCTAAAAGTAATAAAAGAAACAGGGACGAATGCAGGCGTGACGGCACCGAGTTTCATAACGTGGTTTTTAGTCGACGTTTGTGCGTGTGTGCTTCTTCTACGTGCCATTTTGTCACACATGTGTCCCACTGCTAGCCACGAGCCTCCTCTGTCTTTGTGACAGTTTAGGTCTTGGTCATGCTGGTTTAGAGCGGGATGGCGGACTACATATCTAAGAAATTCCAAAGAACTTTTTAGGTGTGAAGGCTTCCTCATGATGTTCTCCTTCACCGTTAAAGTTACTGATTTTTCATCGCGAATGTACACATAACATCGAATAGTCAGAGGTGTGTGCCGTGCCCTGTGGTAAGGGGGGTAAGAATCCCACCATGGTATACCCTGCCTGTCGTAAAAGGCGACTTAAAGGGGCCCTTGGGGTCGCTGGACGTGCTGTGGGGGCAGCGCGTCCTCACTGAATGTGACCCCGAGAGGGGCGGCGGCACTGTGGCCTGTGTATGTCGCGGGCGCCCATCCACAACCGGGGCGCCCGAACCAAGATAGTGGGGGTGCATCTGTGCCCCCTAAAACTCCGAGACGGCCGGGACATTTACGTCTCGGGGGCGCACCGGGCGGCTGCGGATGACGGTGAGCGCTTCTCGCCCGCGTACCGTGGTCGCTCCACTCGGCGCGAAGATGGCCACCGGGGGGTTTTGGTCAGTATGGTTTAGGGATTTTGTTAGGGACCCAACCCGGCACTAACATCTGCGCGGATATGACGTCGCCGCGCGCCGGGCTGGAAGACCGGTGACCCCGACATACGCTTCCCGCCCCCCTCCCCCGGGCTGGCGGGAAGTAGAGCCATAAGCAGCTTTCCTACCGAGAACAAAAAAAAAAAAAAAGAGGTGTGTGCCTGGAAATTGAATCCCGAGATTCTCGACCATACGCCTAAACCTCAAGGCCATCACTTCCTATTTGTTTTCCTTTACCTTAAAATTATAAATTGTTTTTTCCTTTGATAATGACAAATGCTCTAAACCTATTTCTAAAACAAAATGAGCAGTTAAGGGAGTTGACAATCGCAGTTGAGTCCAAAAACCATATGTCTGGGACTTACGATTAAAAACGATCTCCTATTACCTTTTCTCGAACTATGTTCGGAATGTTGAGGCAAGGATTTTTAGTTTTAAACTGCTACGTTTCTAAAGTTTTGACGTACGTGTGAGCTGTAAATAAAACTTGTTTTGTCTTTAAATGAAATATTGAAGTGGTAAATGGGGTTAGTTTTAGTTTTCGGTGGTGTAAAATAACTCACCAAAGTTTGAACTTCTGCTATAGTAATGCTTCTAATATATAACCCGTATTTCATAAAGGAAAAGAACAGAGGTGCATTCCTGCAACTCATTTTAGCCAGGTATATACATACATACTTATATCTATGTATATTAGTACTATTTTTTTTTTATGGGAAAGGAGGCAAAGGAGCCAGTGTGCCACCTGATGTTAAGTGGTCAACACCGCCCATGAACACCCACAATACCGGAGGAATCATCGTGAATCATATACTATGCAATATAATTTATAGAAATTTGCATATTCGCTCAATTCAAAACATGTTATTATATGGATTGGATTAAAACCGTACCGATGTTCATTTTGCTAAAAAATCACTTACGTGATTGAAATAATTTTTGAACAAAGAATTCTGCAATTCTCTTAGTCTCTCATTCATTACTATAATTAAATCGTGGTTTCTCAGTTCTAACAAAAAATCCATTTGAAGGCTTAAAGTGACATGAAAGCGCAATGTATGTTGTTTTTGTTATTACTGTCGTTGCGGTGCTCTAAACATAATTTCTCGTATATCAAAATCACAGAAACGTGGGTACTCCTGTTCCTGTTCGTATCATATTTGAAAATGCTTATCTTTGCCGTGTTTAATATGAATCCACACCGAGATATATATCTATCCGTACCCGTTACTATACGTGCGAAGTCAGGGCGGGTAGTATAAGAGCTAAAGTCGTCTGAATAGTATAAGGAACAGAATAAATACATTTATTTCGAAGCACGAGCCACTAAAATAACGTAGTTTATTTGCTGAGCACAAGTAAGCCGGGCAAATGCTTCGTAATTGTTGGTTTAATAATTGATGAGTTCTCTTACGCAGAATAGCAACTTCAGACAGTATTAACCAATTCTGTAGATATAATAGTTTTTGTTGTGAATAGTTGTTTCTTTGAGGAGGATGTTTAGATTCAGAACTTGGTTGGTATTTATTGATATTGCTCTTGAGGCCTTTAGTGTCTTCTATGATCAATTTGAATTTGATTCTAAAGTCAGTCAGAGTGTATCAAAAAATCAGTTTCGGAATCTAAAAATGTGCTTGGTATTGGCAATATTAGTTCCAAATATGCGTGTAAAAATAAGCTTATCACGTGGAAAAAGAGAAGATAATATGCGGAAAGGGGGACAATTTAAAATTAATAGGCTTGTGCGAATTTCTTCCTAATTTAAATCAAAGGACTGCTCAACATATTTCTAGATTATGGTTTTAAACTAGAAATCATATTCTTGTGAGCCCGTCGGATACGTATATGAAATTACAAATGTATTGTAAGGTCCGCAGCGCATATAAAAGTTTAATATTTTCTAAGTACAATGTTAAATAAATTTCTTATTTGTACAGAATAAATAACCTTAAGCTATCGAATTTCTTAGGGCTGCTGTCAAGAACACGCTGACAATCGCGAATTGTTTGTAAGCGGTGTTAACTGTCGTTACCAGTTTTACTGTGAATAAATTTACTTTAGTTCAACAGATTCGTCAATAGGTTCATGCTTAATATTGTTTTTTGAAATTACAAGTCAATTATATTTTTTTGTGAGCATCTTCGATGTCTTGTAGCTTTTAGCAACCCCGACATATACCTGCATTTTAGCGTGGGGCTGGAAATATTATGTAATTGGAGGTTTTTATTTATTTTGATAATGAAAATCATATAAAAATAGTTTTTATAGGGAGTAGGTTAAAGACAGCTGAAATATGTTAAATATCTTTTTTGGATTTAATTTTTTTTTCTGTAGGGTCGACGTTACCAATCATACCCACAAAATCAAAGGCGCAGTTTAACACTTTCATTAGAAATGCCGAGCTTAATCGAATTCCTTCTCTAATGTTCGTTTAAGTTTATTATCTGCGGGGAGAAATTCTACCTCACTCCCCGTCTTAATTGAACAGTTTAATGGCGTCATCGCAGATTTCGCTTTCCATCGCTGGCTCAGAACGAGGAGCTTCAACCGGTACTAATACTGTAATACGCTCTCTAATTGTATCCCTTTTTATAATCTTACCTTTATTCAGATTCCGTTTTGTTACGAAATTGAAGTGGCTGAAAAGAATATTCTGAAAAAGAAATTTTTCGATTTCCACTTTTGCACCTTCTACACAGTGACTGTAATAAAGCAAGAGCACAAATTTTAGAGATAACAAGTTTAATTTATCCTTCGTAATAATATTGGAGCACCAATTTTCGTCAAAGAGGAACATAAAATGTAGATTTAAATTCAGTAATTAATAAATACGTATTTAATGTTATAGTGAAAAAATAAGCCATTTATAGCCTTTTTATACGCATAATATGTATATGACTGTATGTAAAGGGGCTAGGCAGTATTTATATAGACACCCACGTGATGAGAATAGAAGTTTTTTTTATTTTCATATTCTAACGAACGCAAGGAATATTACTCACACACCGCAATAGACTGTAAACACGTTCTTCCGTCGTTTCATCAATGAGTTCTGCGTGACCACGAAACAGTCAACAATTTTTTTTTCAGTAAAAATCTCAAGCGTTTATTATGCTAGTTTAAGCTTTTTGATGGAGATTTTTCCTCATTAATGTTGTTGCTAATTACGAATTATGAATGAACGTATAATTTTAAAAGCCAACACTGAAAATAAACATTAATTTAATGAATAAATATTAAATTCACAGAACGCAATATTTTCCGCGAACAAACATAAATTAAAACCACGCCTTATGACTTGTATAAAATGGAATTAATTTCGTAATTTATCCAAGAGAGAAATCGCTTCAAGCGCCCACGGCGTATTTTGATAAGCGAAAAATTACCAGCTACCTTTCAAAACAGATTTATATCTAATGTAAAAATACCAAAGTCAGTTTTTTTATGTTCCGATTTCACCTTTTTTTTTGGCATGGTAAATATAAATATTTTTCACTGAAGAGATATTACAGTTTAATATCAGAGAGACATAACTCACAGTATCCACCTTTAATTCTACGGTTACCTGGAAGTTTGGTTTTCCGGCAATCTCACTCAACGAATATAATACAAACATTGTTTCATGAACCTTTAAACTGATCTGTTAGCTTTACAAATTAGGTCTTATTGCTAGGTTTATTTAGACTCTGATTCAGAATGTCAATAATATTTTTATTATAACTACGCAGATTTAAAAATTAACATATACCGACATTTAGCCTCAAGTCTTTATTCTCCGAAGGGGTAGGAAGAGATACATTTCTCTACTTACATTCACCAGGCATTCACCAGACTCCGTGCTGAAAATTCCGTAATAAAAAATCCTTATACCACTTTGGCCGACCAGAGAATGGAACTCTGGGCACGACACATACTTGTACAACCAGAGTAACGCAACAATATATTCTGTCCTTATTTAACGTTAATCTTTGAATACAAAGTTAATAACCAAATCACTTCGAGTACACAGATTAAGTTTCGAAGAGCAATAACAGAAAGAGCACGATCGTACAAACTAATCAAAACAAACACGACATGTCGGGAGATTATTGCTACGTCGAGAAAATTCAATGCCCAGATCTAATTATCGATTATCGATAACAACATAGTTACGTTAATTGCATCTCTAGGAATAACTGGTTTAGCTGCGAGTGGTTGTGCATACAGTTCTCGGGAATTTGTTGGATAGTCAGTTGTTTGTTGTTACATACATAGTTAATTAGTTTTATAAATTAACATTGCCTTATTTTCTATTGATTGCCTCGTGGACTCGCGGTAGATCAGTTACGCTTACCGCGATTACTTAAAGAGGAATCTGTTGAAGAAGTCTTGCATTTGGCGAATCCCTTCTGCTTTTACAAGACTTCCAACAGTCACGTACATAATTCCGACCCCACACTAGAATATAAGTAGAATACAATACACTAGAATGACACAGGGCAGGCCTCACATATATTCAATTATTTTAGGGATCTCACAAAAAATTGTTTCAGTCCGGAGATTGAACCCGCGGCCTCAGGTTTTGTAGGCTTATGACTAGCCAACTGCACCACGGGGTACTTATAGTTTAAAAGGATTCCGCAAGATTGCCTAATTTAGCATTTAATTAGCTCAGGGCTTTATAATAAAAATAAAATAATTACATGTTTTTATTATCTACTTTGTTACCCGTACCTGACAAGGTTTAGTTATGCCAAGAATATTTAATTATCTGAAGCTATTAATTAATTTGATTAAGAGCCTTAAACAGAAGCGTTTATTCAATGTCAACTGTGTAATTAAGGTTTTAGTAGTTTTTTATTAGGCAGGTAAATGACAAGGCTCGTTGGGACCCGCAATAAGGTATAAAATCCTTAGTGTATCCTTAGTGTCTTTTTATTTAATTTACTTTTTATTTTCTTCCTTTTTCTTTTTTTTCTTCTTATTTACTATATAAGCCAATAAAGATGAAGTAAATATCGTGACTGTTCTTAAAGTTTTCACAAATAATTTCTTACGTGCACTAGGCTAGCGCAGTGGACTAATGCCTAACCTAAGTGTAACCTAGTGGGACTTATGGGGAACTTATGGACTTCATGTGGGGGTTTATATAATTCCCAAAGCTTGAGCCAATAGAACCTCAATAAAAGTTGATGCTGATTTTTTTTCAAATTCCAGCATAGTATTAGAACTATTTGCATACTGCCCCGGTAAAGAATTTTATTGTTCTATTCGCCTATCATGTGAAGAGTATTTAAGAGGGTTTATACATATTTCGGCAAAAACAGTACTTTTCGAAGCCCTAAATATTGATGAAAGACCCATCGTACAAATACCTTAATTACCAATTATTATAGGGAATATTGTCATCTAAAAAGTTAGTTAAGAACATTTTAAGATTTTTGCGTAAATTTTAATAAATAACAAGATAACTGAGCTAAGATTGTCATAAATTCACTTTTAGAGTCATTTTCGACGCTCAAAATTCGAATTAATTCATAATATATTTAATCAAAATAAAATTTTATTGAATTCTGTATATCCCCAAGCAAATAGTTAGTTAAAAACATTTTAAGATTTAGATTGCATATTCAAGTAAAAAAAAATTAAGGCATTCAAAATATTAGGAAATTACTGTTACTATAGCATTTTTTTTACCCCTGTACAATACTCAATTTAACAAAATAACAACTTTTCTTAATAAAAGAACGTGTACTTGAAAACGTACAATTTTTGTTTTGAAGAAATTTTATTTCTTTATTTTTTTATGAATATTTTAAAATGTGCTATAAAACGCCGGGCCCAAGCCAGTGCAAATCACACCGCCGCGAGGCCTTCCAAGGAGAGGACGTATCGCTCTGCGTTACGCCATCGAAATTTGCGTCGTAAATATTTTTGCAATTATCTCTGCTTTCCGAACATGTGATCAATTAAACTTTAAAAGGAATTAATCTAAGTGATGTATTTGACACTATACATATTCAATAATTATGATTTCTTTTCATTTTATTGGATATTATGAGTAATAAGTAAGAACCGGCGCGCGCGCTCGTCGCTGTATCGATACTTGTGGCATTTACCTAAACTCGGCGAGCCGCGCGGTGTTTATACGCTCTTAAGAACAAAGAACAACTGAATAAAATTAGAAGCGAAATAGACAGTATTTTGTATCGGGTCTAGTGTCGCCGCTTGTGTCTTTGTGACCTATTCCTCCTATTACACTCGATGATCGATGGCTGCTGTTGATTATCACTTTTTATTAAAAGTCTCAATATTACACCCACCCCGAATTATTACGCAGCCGTGTCAATCATATGATGATCTAACCGCAAGTTCGGCACGCTCGGCTGCTGAAATTTCCTATGTTATTCAACCGTTCTGTCTTTAAATTTAGAGGAACACGCATTCACAAATTTTCTTTCTAGTCTTATTTAACTGTTCTGTTAAAACTAGGAGGGACACATGGACAATGCACTGCATAATGGAAGGGTCGATCAGTCAACACGCTTCGACAAAGCCGTCGATTCCAACGATAACTCAGTTTGTATAGCGACGACCCACGCGCAAATCACTACGCCGCTCCGATGTAAAGTTATCAGATTGTGGTTTGAACGTTTTTAATTAACGGATATGTACTGGGGTGACTTTTATTTACTCGGCGACCATTCGCAATGTTATAAATTGGTTTCATATACCCATTTTTTAAAGGTACTTTTTATATAGTTCGTATGATGGCGGACATTCTCTTAAAGTGGACCTTTTGGTGATGCAGAGATAAGAAAAGGTAGACTCATATTTTATGAATAATGTACTGGTGAAAATACATATAAATTAAAATATTATAATTAACAAGTAAATAGGAATACAAATATAAAATGCATTCAAGTATACATACACAAAAATATACGGACCGTTATTGAAAACTAAGGCCGATAATAGCTACGTTGATTACAAACCAATTGGCGTTAAATAAAACCCCGATAAAAAGCTTTTTGACAATTTCCCCATAGCATGTTATACCTTCTATACATATATACATAAATACACACAAACTCTTCCAATCCAACGATCCAGTTTCCTTTTTTATAGCGACTAAAATACAATTTTTATTTTTCATCACGATATTTTCGGTTTGAAGTTTAAAGCTTATTATTTAGAATTTTGAAAGGCAAACTTTGCTTTTGCTTTTCTGTGCAATTCACCTCACTGTATGTATGTTTTTAACAAATGACCGATCGTTAGTGTCTAGACCACCGTCCAGCTTACCCTAATTGGATAAGGTACAGGTGCGCAAATTGACTCGTGAAGCACCTACATGCTATGTAGAGATACAATCTATATTGATCTGACAAGTACCTGACTAGTAGACAAGTGACATAGGGCACCGAAGAATTGAGCAAACTTTGAACCACTATTTTAGTATAGAATAAATTTGACAGCCTTGTGCTGCAGTTGGGTAAGCACTAGCTTCTGAAACGTGAGTTCGATCTCGAAACAAATGTGTATGTGATGCATCTTCATCAACCCATATACGCCCACTGCTGAGCACGGGTCTCCTCTACCATTGAGAGGGTTTTAGGCCGAAGTCCACCACGCTGGCCTAGTGCGGGTTGGCGGACTACACACCTAAGAAATTCTTA
This sequence comes from Cephonodes hylas, assembly GCA_030295005.1. Lineage (NCBI taxonomy): Eukaryota > Metazoa > Arthropoda > Insecta > Lepidoptera > Sphingidae > Cephonodes > Cephonodes hylas. The sequence goes on along the minus strand of AP025375.1, from coordinate 2,513,607 downwards.
AGAAGTTTTAGGTATGCAGGTTTCATCACGATGTTTTCCTTCACCGTTAAAGCAAGTGATAATTCAATGTGAATACACACATAACTTCGAACAGTCAGAGGTGTGTGCCTGGGGTTCGAACCCGCGACCGGCGAGATTCTCGACCGCGTGCCCAAACCTCGAGGCCATCACTGCTACGTATGTGATGCATACGAGTAAATATTTGTTTTGGGTCTGGGTGTTTATGAGACAGTAAAGTCTTGCAGTTTTTGATACCCACGACATAAGACGCAGTGTGGGGTTGGAACTGTATGTGGCTATCGGGTGTTTTTTTTTATTAAACATGTAAACTGCCCCATCTGATTCTGTTTTAGACGTTCAATCATTGTGGGCGTCCGCGACAGAATTATCAGACACATCATACCAAACCCCTGATTATTTCACCTTGAATCCACAAGCCAGACTACATAAAATCTTCTTGTAATAGAATATCAGTAACTCAGATAATTGCGCTTTTATTCACAATAATTAAATTACAAATTTGTTTTTTAGTAACATATGATATACTTCGTCGTTCTTCATTAGTATTCATTGCAACCTTTTGGAATCGCTGTCGGCGTCCTCAAAGGTGACTGGGTTCTACTCCCGACCTTGATTTTATTTCGTAAGTTTTCACGAATATTATGCTAATATGCTTTAAGAATCAAGTGACTTGAATTCAGAATTTTTATTTTGTTTTTATTGAGTTTTTATTCAAATATCGGATAAGGCTGGATTTTTTATTCGTTATTTAGCGTACTATGAAAGTAGGGATAGCCTCGAGGTTTAGGCACGTGATCGGGAATCTTAGTGATCACGGGTTCAAACTTCATACACACCTATCACTATTCGAAGTTATGTGTTAATTCACAGTGAATTACTTGAAGGGTGAAGGAAATATAGTGAAACCTGTATACCTAATAGTTTTCAGGAATTTCTTAGTCCGCCAACCCGCACTTGTGGGTGGACCCAGCCCGCTCAATGGTAGAGGTGCGACGTGCCAAGCAGTACAACGTATGTGGGCTGATAATGATGATGAGTACCGGACTAACTCCATGTTAGGATGATTTCTATTTATTTCTTCTTCATCAACCCATATACGCCCACTGCTGAGCACGGGTCTCTTCTACCATTGAGAGGGTTCTTAGGAATTTCTTAGGTGTGTAGTCCGCCAACCCGCACTAGGCCAGCGTGGTGGACTATGGCCTAAACCCTCTCTATTTATTTACTATCAACTAAACTGCCTCATTATCCTCACGCTCTAAATATAGCCAGCACCAGCTCAAAGTCTCGAAATGGGTCAGAGGAACTTTCTAGCCTTTAACAAAACTCAAGAAGACTTACAACAAAACTGGAGAAAACTTTCAATAAATGACGATATGTATCAAAGTCTACTCATTCAGAAATACATTGTTTTTGTACAAATAAAGTAAGTACCTTTCCTCGATGAGTTTATGCAGTTCTAGTTTTATTTATTCAGTACTTACCTTGTGCCTTAATAAGCGTCTGATTCGACACTGGGTATTATTCAAAGGCCCTATAATTATGTTAATCCGCTCTATTGAACTCGGGCTAATTTGAATACTCAGTCGTACCTTGATAAGAATTTGCATTATGAATGCTAAATTTGTCAGACTTCGCTCTATGGGTGAATGCAATGAAGTAAAAATAAAATAGTTTTTAAGTGCTTAGAATCTGAAATGTAGCGTTCTGATTTTGTCATTGTTAAAATGAATTCACGATGATAAAGTTATGTATTGAGAGCGAGCCATTTGTTTTTTTTTTGGGATTTGTTTCCCACTTTGTGCTGCTCCTGATAAACTCAAGTAGTAACGCCTAATAAATTTTGGCGCATCCAAGGAATCGAACCAAGGGTTTCTCAATCGTACAGTAGGTGTACTACCTACTAACTACGGAATAAAGTAGGCAACCTAAAAATTAAAAAAGCATATTACTAGTAATATACCATTTATTTTCTACCTTTTACCAAGTATTTCCAATCGTTCCATTCAAACATTCGCTCATCCCAGTCCACTAAAGTCCCGGCACCCTATATGAGCACACACGACCTCGATACAAACGTGCTTGGAATACTAAAGGGCCGTGAAACTAATTACCATATTACCTCATTCAGTCCACGTAATGAAGTCATATAAAAAAGTCAAAAGACCGAACGACAAAGGCACCGGTCCCCTGTGATCCCGGCTTTGCATCCGTTTCAATTCGTTCCCGGATCAAAGACACCGTAATAGCACTACGTTTTCCCCTTTACGTTTACGGGATTTTGTTAAATTTCCCTGGATATGTTGCCGTGTCCCGGTTTTGTTGGAACGTTGGAGTAAGTGAATGTTGAAAATTGTGAATTTCGTCATTCGTCGTATTTTTTTATTTATAGTGTTCAGAACGTAATTTTCACTAGACAGTCTTTTGTAGCAAAATAGTGCGCTCAGTTTTAATATCAAGACAATAGGGTTGTATTTCAACGATCGTTGAGACAGGGATTCTTCTTAAAATTATAATTTAATTATTACTACAATCACCAGTGAAGTATAGAGTAGCAGTATGGCATCATAAATATAACGGTCATTTTGTTTAAAATAACATTTACTATACGGTAAGCATTTATAGAATGCACTGGATTGGCAGTAGGTTAGTTCTTTATAAATGCTATTACAGAAGACCATTATTACGTACAACAATTTTCAAACACTCTGTTGCTCTGTTTAAATAATACGCCTCAATATTTGAAGCCCTTATCTATCTTTACTTGTGAGGGACGATAAAGAGAGAAAAAGAGGCTTGTTTGCTGTATCAATACGGTGAAATTGCAACTGTCGTTATTGAAGGCTTCGATAAGTGACAACGCACCGCTTACTGACAGGAAACTTCGAGGGAAACGCGTTTTCCTCTTTAAATAAGGATGTTTGAAATCGCTTTTCCCTTGAGATAAACACGTAGGTTGCGAGTAGAAAATTCTTAGTGCGGTGACGATGAAAAAACAAAATGGTGATGATAAAAATATATTGTATTTATGCGTCTTAGTCTCCTGCAATAGGAATTGCAGAACACGGGCCTCTGCTACAATTGAGAGGGTTAAGACCTTAGCCTACCACGCTGGCCTAGTTGGTAGTTGTTGAACTACACCAAAAGAAATTACAAAGAGCTTTTTAGATGTGTAGGTTCCTTACGATGTTTTTCTTCATGGCTGAAGTGATAATTTATTTAGAATGTACACATAACTTATAAAGGTCACCGGTGTGCGCTTGGGGTTACAACCCACGCCCGCCTAGATTCTCGATCGTGCGCCTAAACTTCGAGGCCGTCAATACTTTTTACCACATTGTTAACTCTAGAATATCAGTGCTTTGGCTAGAAACAGATATAAAACTGCGCTAATTGATAAATCGTCTTGTACTAAAGTTTAAGGAAATATTACTTGACCGTCTAAACTCGTCTTGACAGCCCCGTGGCGCAGTTGGCTAGACACCAGCTTGCGAAACCAGCGGCCGCGGGTTCGATCCCCGCACCGAGACAAATGTTTGTGTGAGCCACAAATTTTTGTTTCGGGTCTGGGTGTTTGTGAGACCGAAAAGTCTCTCGTAGTTTCAGATACCCACGACACAAGACTTGTATCTTAATGTGGGGTCAGAACTATGTATGTGTCTGTTGAGAAAAAAAAAGATTGGTACCTTATATCTTACGCATTAACTAGAATATCAACTTAGACTTTTTTTTTAAATATTTCTTCACCCACCCACATATCACTAATGTTTTCCAGACCAACCTATTTACATCATGCATGCCTTTATCTCCACAAGTGTATTTTACGCAAGTATATACTGAATACAAATATGCTTAGTACGTACAGTTGCAAAGGCTTCATAGTTCCTCAGCTTCGTTATGCCGTAGAAGATTGAATTACTTTCTGAGCCCGACTTAGCTCAGTCAACCATGCTAATAGCGTAACGTCAGGGTCAAGACTTCATCCTTTTAGCCATGATTACTCGACTTGAAAATATTGGAAGGCGAGATTAATCTATACTTGTATACAGCTGCAGAGGTTTTTCGTTGGTTTTGTTAAAGAAATTAATCTCAAGAACAACTAGTTCAGATTGAAATCTTACTTTTTTGTTGAAAAGCACGCTTATTGTAAAGGTTTTAGATTATAAATGTCACTCCAACCAGTGAAATGGGGGAAAAACGGAGAAAAATATTTGTTTTAGTTTAAATTAACGCATACGTACTCATATTTTCAGCCAACACGAAATACTTATTGGTTTACAAGCGTTTGGCCCGACTTTGCCTAGATTGACAAGACTTCTTGGTTGGCTTTATGCAATCCTCGGTTAGTTTCCAAGTCAGGTAAACGTGTTATCGCGTTTTTGTATCAGAAAAATTTATTAAGGAAGCAGACCCTCTAAATTTGTCTGGGACGGCAACAGCAACTACGACTACACACGACGAAAATTTGAACTAGCAAATTTGGACGCTGATACACCCTATCTACACACACACCGATACACTGGGGATATAGGCTAACGTATGTATGTGCAGGCTATACGGCTAATACACTAGTTTAGTTCTTCCCACGTCGACGTTGCAAGTTAAATTTCAAGGGCGTGAGACACGGGGAAGTTGCTTCGAAACTTAAATCTCGAGTCCGCGCGAACCTCTACTCGGATTCTCTGAGGTGTTGAAACTTGGCGCTAAACTTGAAGCCGAGGTGAGCTGTTGATTGGAAGCCTTTCAGAGAACTCTTTGTTGAGAAAGACAGGTTTTTGTATTCGATCGTTTTATGCCAAGCTCCACATAAGGAAGGATTATGTGGTGGTCTATGGGATGGATAAGATGATTCAAGACTGTGGTTTAACGATGTGTAGGAAAAGGTACTTTGGTTTAGGTGTCAATGAGTCATAAAATTGCGCTGAAATTGTACAGCTCTTATTTTACGTGGATTGTAAAATTATGTTGTTTTTAATATTATGGTATACAAAAATTTTATATCACTGAAAAAAATAGAAAATGTATTCATTATTTCCGGAACCCAATTTCATATAACTATTTAACAAAGTCCGGAATATTAATTTAAAAAACCAGTTGTTTTTCCGGTTACCGCTCATTCCGGTTGCAAACATTTTCGATATAAAAATATTAAATGATTTATTTGCTTCGTTTTTCTTGCTATTTAAGTGAGCTCTGGCAGTTGAATTATTTTTTCCAGTTTTCCACAAATATTAGTTTCGCGTGGGGTAATATGCGAAACCGAAAATAATGTATTTTACTTCTGGATTTACATTAATATAGGATAGTCTACATTGGTTCTGAATCTATATTTTCCAAATTCTCTACTATAGAAACTATGGTACATAGCTAATACATACAAATGTTACGTCTTTTGTTTTTAATTTATAGGTACTTTCAAACTAGTTTTGAGACACATGGTTAATCCAACTCGTGTAGTCTAAATTGCTATTTGTTTATTAGACGTTCTATAAGTTTATGTAAAATAACTAATATAAATAAATTACGGGTGGCACCGAGTTTGGAAGTATCTACTAAAATTTTCTCCTTCTATTATGTGTTTTAAAGTAAATGGTCTATTTTAATGAACCTATTCTTTTAGAAACGGATAGATAAAAACTCTTTATCGAACGCTTTAATTAAGAAATACAATTAATAAACACGTCTTTCGTCATTTTGATTTCATCATCGTGGTCACTATATTAAGCTTTGGGAAGTACACGCCTAGCGATATTCCTCTTTACTTACAACCACTCTTTCTAAACCCATATGCCAGATAACACAAGGACATCATTGTGACACTTTTGAAAAATTACTATACTTAAATATCTCATTTCATGGCTTAACATTTCGTTTCTCATTTAATGTACATCCGTACCAATAAGCAGCTAATCTATCCAGCGCTCGCCCCACAGATTGCATTTAAATAATGTAGATTTATTCAACCCCTGGGAATATTTGGGGTAAAGTATTAGTTTCGCTGATTTATCTCGTGCTCTCACGAAGCAATATTTTAGCTGTGAATGCATAATGTCTTTCGATATTAATGTTTCCACTTTGCTATTCAGTTGTCTGTTGAATATGTTTTCTCGTTTGTATTTTATGTGGAGATTTATTTGAGTCGATTTATTTGAACGACACCTGGTGTTAGAATCATCTTTTACTTTCTTTTTTATATAAATAACGAGTTTGATTTAAATGATATCGTTTATTATCGAAACTTTATAGCGTTGTTTTAAAAAAAAAACAATGTTAGTATAATTCATTTTTACTATAATGCGGTTGCAACTATTAAAACAGATATCAAATTTTCTTATAAACCCTATCTCACCCTCATGCGAATCCCAAAAAATCCTCGAAATCATTTCCTACTCCTAGGTTTTAAATGTTAGTAGCTTACTAGCTTCTAACCATTTGCCACAGATTATATAAATATTTAAATAGCAGACCTGACCCCAATACCATTGCGATCACCGAATCCACCTTTCTGTTTGTCTGTACACTGGCAGTAAATGCAGAGCCGTGTAATACGTTATATCCGCTCGTTGATCGGAATATCGTATAATATCCCTCTTTATGAGTTTGCCTTCGGTTTTGCGGTTGGACATACGAACAGCCAACAGGTTGGACGATTTATGGTGTGGTGTCATTTTCACTACATAGTATAAAACAAAGTCGCTTTCTCTGTCCCTATGTCCCTTTGTATGCTTAAATCTTTGAATCTATATGATATATCTATTGATCTAGATGGCCTGGGTTTCATTCCCGGGTCGGGCAAAGTTTTATGATCAAACGGCTCCCATTTTTATTACCATTCAGAAGTTATATTGTTTTTTCAAAATACACATTATTGCAATTCATATTTTTGTCTCTCATAATTTTTTGCGAGATCTTTATCTAAATCCTGACAGACGAAATCAGGGACAAAACTTGGCCAATTTTGTAACTACAGACAATAAGCTTTAGTAAATTAGAGTGGAATTTATACAATGTACAGCGAAATTCAATTTGCATTCATGTCTCGAGAGGCTTTTTGTAAAGTGCTCAAGTCTGTACAAGTCACTTCAAGTTGAATTAAAATAAAAGTTAGCCCATGAACGTTGCGTTGTATTATTGGGGCATATTGTTCAATAAGAAGGAATGAGAGGAATCTTCGTTTATTACTGTTGCAAAATAAGATTTAAATAAACCGTATGAGAGTAAATTTTGTTTCTTTATTTTACAACTTTAATCAGAAGGAAGATTTTTGTGCGCTTAAGTTTTTCTAATTCTGTTTTAATTCCTTAAAGATCGAACCACTTTCTCTACATAGCGGCACCATTACTCGTGTTTCTAATAAGATACATAATTGGTAAAATAACTTCCTAACTAAAGCTTTTGTAGTTATCTAGAGCGGCGCGAAACAGGTTTCTTGTGTTAATATTCTATTTAGAAATATTTTTTAAAGAGAAGAAATCTGATCAACTAAAAAGCACACTGCTAAAAAGTGACTGGAAAAGGAATGTCAATGTAACAGCTTTCTATACTGTCATTTCCATAAATATACCAACCAACCTTAGGATCTACGATACATGGATAGTGTATCTGCTATACTTACTGAAAATACACGTAGTAGGTCTGTAGTAAGGTAGTCTAATTCGGTCTAATGACGACACAAAAAGAAATAAATATTCATAATGTAAAAAATATCGTTGTCTAAACTTAACAGCCGTGTGTAACACAACGGAGGGGCGACCTTGAGCAATCTGGCAGTTGGCCAAACGTAGCGTATACGATACTCAGTCAATCGGACAATAAAATTAAAGGACACGTATTTGTCTTTTTATTAGAGACCTTTTGGGTTTAATTTTATTGGAAATGTTTAATCGAATATAAAAAAAACAAAACATGTAATACGGTAACTAACCACAATGCCTCGAGGCTTATGCTCGCGGTGGAGTATCTCGGCGGTCGCGGGTTCAAACTCCACGCACACACCTCTAACTATTCAATTGTATGAGTTTTTGCACAATGAATAATCATGTGCTTTACCGGTGAAGGAAAACATCGTAAGAAAACCTGCACAACTTAAAGTTCTAAGAAATTTCTAGGGTGTGTACTGTGTAGTCCGCCAATTTGCAGTAGGCCAGCGTGATTGGCGAGGAGGCCCGTGCCTAGCAGTAGCACGAATATGGGCTGATAATGATATTCACTACATAGTATAAAACAAAGTCGCTTTCTCTGTCCCTATGTGACTTTGTATGCTTAAATCTTTGAAACTACGCAACGGATTTTGATGCAGTTTTTTTTAATAGATAGAGTGATTGCAGAGGAAGGTTTATATGTATGATAACATCCATTAAATATCAGCATTGCACCCGTGCGAAGCCGGGGCGGGTCGCTAGTAACTAATAATATGTGATAAAATTGTCAAACGAATAAGTCATAAAACCCATAAATTATAATTATACAGACCCTGATCGGAAACTTAAGCAGGTGATAGCTAGGGTAATCACTAACCCTAACGAAGTTTGTTACGTGTTTACAATTTAGATAGATATTAATGGTATGTAACTTGTATTTTTAATTAAATTTCCTTTTAAAAAATACATTGAACATGAATAAATACCAAAACAGTAAAAGCTTCTCTGCTAATGGGGTCGCAAATACTTTTCTTTTCCCATTTTTTTAAATCAAACTGACCTCCTTCCTTTTAGTGCGAGCCGAAGTAAATGATAAATTGTCTCTGGCAACCGCAATTTTATGTGGCAACATTTAAACTTCATCTGTGGAGTAATTTCATTTTTATTTTTGCTGTCAACACAGACTATAATAGATGGTAGTTATGGTCCAAAAGAACATGTTTTATGGAGTTTTAATACTTAGAGCAGTAGTTTAAAATGCAATTTTATTATTTGTTCAGTTGATAAATTATGAGGGTTTGGAAACTACTGGATTATCAACAAAATATGCAGAATTGTTGTACTATGTTTTGTGTAGTTGTTTAAAGTGATAGACAATAGGGGGCTAGCCTATTCCTTTTAACGAAATCTTTTTTAAATTTAGAGCAGTCATTTAAAATTTCTTAAGATAATAATAAGTAAGTAGGACCTAATGAAGTAAGACTTTTCGACCAGGAAACGAAACCTGGGACACCTAAAATGTTCTTAAGATTTTTTTGTGGGACGTATGTGGGTTGATGATGATGAACTGATAATAAAACCTATATGTTAGCTATACTAATGTACGAACAAAAAATCTATACTTATCAAATAAAACAATAAGGAATGAGGTCATTGCCCCCGCCGTAATTATAGTTAGAAAACTCATCGGCGCAAGTTCCCTTGTTAGTCGGCACGGTTGAGTAGAAGTTATTTCATTTGAACACTCCTCAGGTTTTGCAGAAGCCGCTGCGAACTAACTTTCTGATCTTTTAGTTTCAGTAATGGTAGAACGGGTTGGGTGTTTTCGTAGCTGAAACTTTAGAAAAATTGATGCATAGATTTTTATAAAACATTTCTTTTGCAGTAATAGTATTGAATTATCACTTGCTTTAACGGTGAAGGAAAACATCGTGATAAAACCTGCACATCTAAGAGTTCTTAGGAATTTCTTAGGTGTGTAGTCCGCCAACCCGCACTAGGCCAGCGTGGTGGACTATGGCCTAAACCCTCTCAATGGTAGAGGAGACCCGTGCTCAGCAGTGGGCGTATATGGGTTGATGAATATGAAGAAGAAGAAGATGAAGAATAGTAGTCGCCAACTGGCATTAGGTTAGTGGTTTAATGCCTCACCCCTGGTAGATGTAGAGGAATACTTGAGCCTAACGGGGGGACATACTATGGCTGATTGATTGATTTGGCGATTAATGATAATGGTGATGTCGAAACTATATTTTATGTTACAGTGCAAAATAATGTTGTCTAACTGAATATATAACCTATTGGGTTCGAAACTCAAGCGTACTCAAAATTTATATTTTAAATGCTGAAGTTATTCTGTCTGTCTGTTAAATTTTTTCGCTTAAAGACTTGATTTCAAACATTCAGGGATTTTCAATATAATACATACATGTTTATCCCCAAATATTGTGGATGGATATGAACTTTTGCACCCACATTTGCCCAACTAATATGAAGCGAGTCTATTAACGTTTTTCGGGAAGTAATGAATACTTCCCTTGAAGATTTTTTCTGCTACTGACAATACCTTAATGGAAAAATTCACAACACTTTTAGTGCAACTTCTTATGCTTAATGATACTTCTAGAATTATAAAACATCACGCAATGAGTGTCGTAACACAAACATCACAGTATAATGTGTAAATATACGAACACATAAAAATACGAAGCATTTATTGCGGCTACAAGATGTAAAATATGGTAAGAGCAATGAAAATTTTACTGTTCACATCACGTATTTCAAGATATTTTACATATGCTATGCGGCTTTATGTCCATCAGCGGCATTTAATGGTGCAAGCGCGAAGCCCTGAGTTGAACTCTTCTTCATCATCAACCCATATACGCCCACTGCTGAGCACGGGTCTCCTCTACCATTGAGAGGGTTTAGGCCATAGTCGCCCAAGCTGGCCTAGTGCGGGTTGGCGGACTACACACCTAAGAAATTCCTAAGAACTCTTAGGTGTGCAGGTTTTATCACGATGTTTTCCTTCACCGTTAAAGCAAGTAATAATTCAATGTGAATACACACATAACTTCGAAAAGTCAGAGGTGTGTGCCTGGGGTTCGAACCCGCGACCGTCGAGATTCTCGACCGCGCGCCCAAACCTCGAGGCCATCACTGCTTAGTGTGCATAGTTGAACTCGCAATTAAGAAAAATTTTGGTAATTGCATATAGAAGATAAGAATGTAAAAGTATAGGTTATTTTCCATTTGGAAATTCTTGGAAGCAACACCGGCTCTGGAATCGTGCCCGAAAAATTGCAATCGGTTTGTCTATCGATATGTCCTCGCCAATATGGGTGTGACACTGGTAATATTTGGAACCAGAAATGGACTTCTGCCTACCTCCTCGTGGACTACAAGCATATACATATGTATTTATGTGTATGTGTGGGTATTAAAGAAGCTATTGTATTTTTATACACCTGACATATCGAAGTGTCAGCTTGACTTACCTGAAAGTAAGCACGAAGTCCAATGTCGTTCAACTCTCTTCAAATCTCTCGATGCTCTTATGCTGGCCTACTGAGATGGCTTGCCACGTCAAGCTTATTTGGTTGTCCCTTGACCTAGTTCAAAAATTTACTTAAATGTAATCTAGGGTAAATATCACCATGTTTTAAAGCGCCTTATTAAATATGGAATATATTTCCGTGAAATTTGTAAGATAGAAAAATGATATGTTATACTTCAGGTTCGATTTCCGTATCGAGGCAATTTTATGCGCGGTATATTTTTTTTTATTTTGGGTTTGAATAGTTATAATACCAAGCAGTGATGGCCTCGAGGTTTAGGCGCGCGGTCGAGAATCTCGGCGGTCGCGGGTTCGACCCCAGGCACACACCTCTGACTTTTCGAAGTTATGTGTGTATTCACATTGAATTATCACTTGCTTTAACGGTGAAGGAAAACATCGTGATGAAACCTGCACACCTAAGAGTTCTTAGGAATTTCTTAGGTGTGTAGTCCGCCAACCCGCACTAGGCCAGCGTGGTGGACTATGGCCTAAACCCTCTCAATGGTAGAGGAGACCCGTGCTCAGCAGTGGGCGTATATGGGTTGATGAATATGAAGAAGAAGAAGATGAAGAATAGTAGTCGCCAACTGGCATTAGGTTAGTGGTTTAATGCCTCACCCCTGGTAGATGTAGAGGAATACTTGAGCCTAACGGGGGGACATACTATGGCTGATTGATTGATTTGGCGATTAATGATAATGGTGATGTCGAAACTATATTTTATGTTACAGTGCAAAATAATGTTGTCTAACTGAATATATAACCTATTGGGTTCGAAACTCAAGCGTACTCAAAATTTATATTTTAAATGCTGAAGTTATTCTGTCTGTCTGTTAAATTTTTTCGCTTAAAGACTTGATTTCAAACATTCAGGGATTTTCAATATAATACATACATGTTTATCCCCAAATATTGTGGATGGATATGAACTTTTGCACCCACATTTGCCCAACTAATATGAAGCGAGTCTATTAACGTTTTTCGGGAAGTAATGAATACTTCCCTTGAAGATTTTTTCTGCTACTGACAATACCTTAATGGAAAAATTCACAACACTTTTAGTGCAACTTCTTATGCTTAATGATACTTCTAGAATTATAAAACATCACGCAATGAGTGTCGTAACACAAACATCACAGTATAATGTGTAAATATACGAACACATAAAAATACGAAGCATTTATTGCGGCTACAAGATGTAAAATATGGTAAGAGCAATGAAAATTTTACTGTTCACATCACGTATTTCAAGATATTTTACATATGCTATGCGGCTTTATGTCCATCAGCGGCATTTAATGGTGCAAGCGCGAAGCCCTGAGTTGAACTCTTCTTCATCATCAACCCATATACGCCCACTGCTGAGCACGGGTCTCCTCTACCATTGAGAGGGTTTAGGCCATAGTCGCCCAAGCTGGCCTAGTGCGGGTTGGCGGACTACACACCTAAGAAATTCCTAAGAACTCTTAGGTGTGCAGGTTTTATCACGATGTTTTCCTTCACCGTTAAAGCAAGTAATAATTCAATGTGAATACACACATAACTTCGAAAAGTCAGAGGTGTGTGCCTGGGGTTCGAACCCGCGACCGTCGAGATTCTCGACCGCGCGCCCAAACCTCGAGGCCATCACTGCTTAGTGTGCATAGTTGAACTCGCAATTAAGAAAAATTTTGGTAATTGCATATAGAAGATAAGAATGTAAAAGTATAGGTTATTTTCCATTTGGAAATTCTTGGAAGCAACACCGGCTCTGGAATCGTGCCCGAAAAATTGCAATCGGTTTGTCTATCGATATGTCCTCGCCAATATGGGTGTGACACTGGTAATATTTGGAACCAGAAATGGACTTCTGCCTACCTCCTCGTGGACTACAAGCATATACATATGTATTTATGTGTATGTGTGGGTATTAAAGAAGCTATTGTATTTTTATACACCTGACATATCGAAGTGTCAGCTTGACTTACCTGAAAGTAAGCACGAAGTCCAATGTCGTTCAACTCTCTTCAAATCTCTCGATGCTCTTATGCTGGCCTACTGAGATGGCTTGCCACGTCAAGCTTATTTGGTTGTCCCTTGACCTAGTTCAAAAATTTACTTAAATGTAATCTAGGGTAAATATCACCATGTTTTAAAGCGCCTTATTAAATATGGAATATATTTCCGTGAAATTTGTAAGATAGAAAAATGATATGTTATACTTCAGGTTCGATTTCCGTATCGAGGCAATTTTATGCGCGGTATATTTTTTTTTATTTTGGGTTTGAATAGTTATAATACCAAAATGCATTGCTTAGTTCTGATAGCTAAAGGCAAAAGATTTGTATCTCGGTCTAGAAAACCCTAGGTGGGAGACTTATGTCAGAATTTTAGGTTTATTTACATATAGGTATACATATGTATGGTTTATACTATTGTAGAAACAGTATAATTACAGCTACGTTTTGTCATCTGTGTTTTAAGCGGAAATTAATATGTAGCTCATAGAGTTCGTGCAACATCAGTTATGTAAAAAATAAATTTGATGTCAAACGTAGTGTCTAACAATAGGTGTAACTTAATAAAGGCTTCAAATAGAGAAATTTGAATAATTTGAAGTCTTGACAAATAGGGCAGAGAGAAAGTGTATTTTTCATGCAAAATACTAATCAATAAGTATTGCATAATAATATTCACAAAAATGCTGTCAAGATATCTAATAACCGAAGTTTTTACCGTGCCGAGTTGAAAGATTCCAATATCCGTCGACGTCAAATAAATATAATAAATTCTCTAGAAATTGATTAACTTTTCAAATGTTTTTGATTAATCGGATTTTTTCTCGCCGCCTTTGAGATATTGATTATCAAATTCTGGTACGACGTTTTGATCTTATTTATTTATTGGGTGCTGTGTAGCTTTGACGTGACAGAAACATAAATAATAGAAAATAGATTGAAAACAAACATCTTTGAAATATAATATAAACTTTTATATTATTTGCTTAAGCTTTTTATATTTTGAAATATAATATAAGCTTTTATATAGCCCTTAGGGTACGAGTGTCTGCCATACAATCGAAGAGCTTCGTTTTAGCATAGAACTCTTGACTTTTTAGCATTGGCATAATTTTCTACCAGTATCCCATTGACTTACACAGAAACTTCTTGTCATAGGAAATATAAAACATTCCCCGAGATTATAACGCCATCTACTTATTTTCTCATGAACTAATCACGAGTTTATTATAGCTCTGCGCGAAAATTTGAGTGCCATAATAACGACTAGTCGTTGCCATTTAAATAAAATTAATAACAGTGCACAAAATTTTAACGGTGAACAAAAACATCGTAAGGTAAATTACACACCAAAAAGTTTTTAGGAATTTCTTGGGTAAGTAGTCCGCTAATCCGCAATGGGCTTAGGTCTAAACTAGGTCAGTTACAGAAGAGGCACGTGCCCAGCAGTGGACCGTACAGATGGCTTGATGATAAATATATAGTAAAGCTATTACTAGTGATGGCCTCGAGGTTTAGGCGCGCGGTCGAGAATCTCGGCGGTCGCGGGTTCGAACCCCAGGCACACACCTCTGACTTTTCGAAGTTATGTGTGTATTCAAATTGAATTATCACTTGCTTTAACGGTGAAGGAAAACATCGTGATGAAACCTGCACACCTAAAAGTTCTTAGGAATTTCTTAGGTGTGTAGTCCGCCAACCCGCACTAGGCCAGCGTGGTGGACTATGGTCTAAACCCTCTCAGTGGTAGAGGAGACCCGTGCTCAGCAGTGGGCGTATATGGGTTGATGATGAAGAAGAAGAAGTAATGATTTTTTTTTTAATTTATGTACATATATATTGTTTATGAATTCATAAACATTAAAAAATATAAGGCGTACAAATAAATTTCCTTTATTTTATGTCATAACCATCGCCTGAGCCCCTCGACCTATCGAGTCGAGTGCATTTGAAATATTTTCCCGCTACTGCTCATCTCTGTACATACATTACTTGTATTAGAAGTGAATTTACGATAAATTGAGGGCGGCGATCTCATTACGCGATGGCTGCGCGTTTAGTTTATCGCCGCTCGTAAACGGGTTCATATTTCTGAGGGTACGGCATTGAAAGCCACCGATATAAATTTGGTCATGGCTGTAGTATCGTTGATTTTGAATAAAAGTTTGAATTTATTTAATGTTGAAGGGTTATTGATTGCCGTTATGCTTCCCCGGCATTAAAATGCGGCGACCAATGTGGATCTATTTTCTAACCCAAAAATAAAAGGAATTTTTTGGGTACCTTTTTCCTAACACAATTACGTGATCATAAGCTTTCACTGGGCATAAATTCTACATCAAATACTGAGTTTGTCCTGTTATATAGCGTGCAAGAATATATAATAATTATGTATGTAACTATTGAAAGCATGGCAGATAATTATCATTAGAATTTTAATACAAAATCTGAAATTCAAAATATAGACGCAAATTCTTTCGATACACACGAATGCAAGGTACGTGAAACTGCCATTACGCCGGGGGCATCACAGCAAATGTATTTCGTATCGCCCCGGTATATCATTCAGCGATACACATCGGCATTTTCACATGGAATTTTAGTATTATATGCTTGTGAATATGATGTATATGTTAAAATGATAAAGTTATATGTTACGTAAAGAAATGGGTATTTGATGAGAAAAAATATTTGGTTTCAACCTTGAAACAATTTGAGCTTATATAAATGTTTAAACTATAGGTATAGTTCTTGATTATGTGTTCTTGTGGTCTTATGATGAGAAGATATATTTGGTTTCGACTTCCACTGTTCAATTAGTTATTCGAGGTTAGAAAAACAAATATTCCGTAGAACCTCACTAATTTTCAAGGATTGGATTCTGTGCTTGCCTTCTTCGAATCTACTTTGTGTGTGTCGTTCTATAACGTAACAGTGATGAGAAAAAATGACTTGTCAAATGCTACGTTTAATACCTCAACTTTAAAATTAACTTACAATTGAACTAAAATTTACTATCCTCAGTACAGGAAAATTGCTACCCAGCTAATGTAATGTGAAGGTAATGAGACAGGGTGATAATAAACGCGTGTGATTCGGTAGTTGCTACGCGAGGCACAAAGGATGCATTACAGGAGCGAATCGACCGCCATTCCGCTCGGGGTGAAGCGAGCATTCTCTCTCTCATTCTCTACTGGAATAGTTTTGAATCATTTTATTTCTTAGTATTGAGGATAAGAAAGATTTTTAATTATACCCATGCCATATTTAATTATTTATTTTTAACACTTTATTGTACATCATTAAAAAAAGAAATAATATTACTAGTAATAAATCTATAACGTAGTGTCACAAATTGCGGCCTTATCAATCTATTTATGCCCAGATACCTACTTTTGCATAGACTACAGACGTTATTCATATTAACGTATTAAAGGCGGTTGTATCCCTAATAGATATCATCATTATCAGTCTTTAGATATCCCATTGTTGGGTATGGGTTTTCTCTACAATCGAGAGAGTTTAGATATTAGTCCACCTAGCTAGACTAAGGGGTCCTGCGGGTTGGTGGACTACGTATCTAAAAATCTCTATGTTTTAACATATATCAAATGAATAACCCACTATTTATTAATCATCTTTTCATCCCTATATAAGTAAAGTTTTCAATACACTTATTCAATACTTAGAGCTCGACCAAACTTAACATGCAAACTTGTTATTTGACAGCGCTGTTTACTCAAACTATCTAGAGACGAAAAGCAGCTCCTTTGAGCAAGTTTCGGGTTAAGTCTTTTGTATAGCAAACAGCAGGCAAGGATCAATAGGATAGAGCAAATTTGTCATAAGAAAATAAACAGAAGAGAGAAACATAGACTACTATCTTCAAAAGCAAAGCAAACAAACAAAAGATCTAACATAAAATTAAATAGCCTTGTAAACAAAATAATATAAGAATTTAAACTATGAGTAAGTGGTTTAAAAAAGTAAAAAGAAATATTATTCTTTATCATTCGTTAGACACCAAATAAACAAATGGGTTGTCTCTATTCATTATACTTTCTGATGAAACTACACGATAAACTATGTACTCAATTTAACGATAAAATGTTTATTTATATAACTATATCCCATCATTCCCCGTAGTTAAAATCAATCAAATCGCATTAAAAATAAGTTTTTTCTAACAACCACACACAATATTATCCGCTTTATATTAGTATAGCAGTGTGATAAAACTAAAATTAGCAAGATAGCCCTGAGTTAGCCTGTGAATGCAATCTATTAGAGAGCTGCTGGCCGTCCCTGACCGCGGCACAATTCACCAAAACTGACTGTTAAATTATACCCCGTGACAATTCGCTGCACATACATTTGGGACTTTCAACAGAAGTACGCACACAATAGGAGTGGATTTGTACTAGGAATTGAGTCTTTGAAAGCGGAATTTGCGAATTTTGGAATCATTGTAGGTATGTACCGTTTGATTTTTTAGTACAGTCATGCATGTATCACCTAAGAATGGTATAAAGATGAACATGAATGTATACAAAAAAACCGACAAAGTGCGTGTCAACCTAATTTATTAAAATGAAAAAAAAAATACACTGAAATATTTATGAACTTTTTAGTACTTTTTCTACAATGCCAAGAGAAATAACTATAAGGCAACTAACTTTTACGACAGAGAATTATTTAAAAAAAATCTAACATCAACCAATCCGTAGTTCCAACTCTTTCGATCGCACATCAGTTAAGCCACATAAACTATAAGACAGTCATTATATAGCTCTAATATAAAATAGAACCACCGTTTCCAAAGAGATTCTGTTAATAACAATAAGTTTTTCTGAATTGCTCTCAAATTGATAGTATGGGCCTTTCTTAGCCATAGATTTATTCGGTATCTTTATGACCTCTTTTCTTGAATCCACCATTTTTTCTATTCTGCTGAAGTTTTCGTATTTTTCACCCTCAAAGCTTTTATTTCTGAAACCATCCCGTTTTAGGAAGAGGAATGGAGATTAATAGCCGTAATTAACGCATAATTATTGCTGAAAGCGTTTAATGAAATGGATCTAAGAAGTAATAATTTAACGTCTTTAAATTGTGGAGATATATTGCTTTTGCTTGGAAATATATTTTATTTTTATTAAGGTTTATTATGGTTTGGATGTGGACGAGAAATTATGTCTAGTAGTTAAAATTAGATGATTGTGTTTTATTATTCAATGTCTACTAATTTGGGTCACTCCGAGTACTTTAGTGGTAAGTGCATGTATAAAAAAGGTATAGTCATTGGCGCTCTATAGTCACTGCCTACCCTAACGGTAGACCGGCGTGTATACCCTCAGCATCGTTTACTCTATGGTACAAGATGAGTCGTGCCATCAAGAGGTTCAAGATTCGAACCCCGCGTTAGAAAAAGTTTTATAGGGCAAAGATTCAGATTTTTTTTTAAATTGCATAAGGGTATGTATTTTCTCGACTATTGCTTTAAAATCCCTCACATTACTGCAACTAAGATAAAAATGGAAAATCTACGTCTAATTTATGGTGGTCGAGTACTGCAAGCGCCATCTAGTTTTCGTTTAGTGCACTAGTGTTGTTTTAAACACACCATTGCAAGCACACTTCCTGAACAGTTCGGTTGCTAGGGGCGTTAGTTCACCTCGTGGCATGTAGATGGCAGCACTAGCGTCGTGTTTTGTTTTACTAACTCCCCGTTATGGGGCGGTAGGTGATAGTCGCCATACACAACTCGAATTAATTTTTTAATTACCTTTTTTGTGAAGAAAAACCAAGATCAATTTTTATTTTCTTAAATTAAATAATTTTAATTTAAGTGCTTTTCTTTATGTGTGAGTATTGATTTAATAGCGAGCTGGTGCTTTTCAACTTTTTATCGGGTTTTACCAAATAGTGAGCTTCCTTTTGGCTATCAAAGGAAACGCCAAAGAATTTCTTAACGTTGACTTTTATTAAATCAGAAAACATAACAAATAATTAAAACAAACCTGAATTATTCATGAATAATTCAGTGCAATAAACTGCATGCAGTTTATATTATTTATACAAGTTTTAAATAACTAATCAATGGGAGTATTTGTTTTTATCTGGATCATTATTTGGCATAAACGGTTTCCTATCATTGGTTCAAGATTTTCGATTGCCTCTATACCAAAATTCATTAAGATTGGTTCAGCAGTTATACTTTTTTAATGTTACTACTACAAATAAGCCTATGTTAATATTTTTACACTGCCATCGTTTTTTTAATTTTCTCATATTTTTTCAGGTACGTATTATAGAGTACCACCATCAAGACCAGAATCATTCATTCATCATTTCACTAGAAATCACAACAGGTAAGTGACTTGATTATTTCTAAAATATAGCAAATATTTTAAATATAATGTTTCTTTTTCCTATTTGAATTTCATACAGGTTTTTAAATATATAAGCATGGTACAATAAAAATATTATAAATAACATTTACTACGTGATAAAATTGTCTACTTAGTTGTTTTTTTTAGCATCCAGGATCCATTTAAGGATCCCGGGTTTCGTCAATTTCTATGTTATTAGTCAAATTCCTAGACTCTGTGCCATTACTGCGAATTTCCTCACTGAATTATATGTACTACAATACCCTTTTTAAATAGCATTTTTACTCGAACCGGAAATTAAACCCGAGACCCCTGAATGTATATAAATGTGCAATGGAACCAACGACAAAGTTCGTCAAACTTCGTTTCAAAGATTTGACAACAGATTAGCCAATATTTATGTCAATGAATCTTCTGAAGCTGGATGACAATCTTATACTGCACGAACGAAAAGTAAAATGTTTGTTTACCTCAAAACTTTCCTGATTTACTACTTAAAGAATTTCACCAACCACTGACTTTTATTAATAAATTGTGTTTCCTGCAATTCACTAAATGTATTCTTACTTACATACTTAAACGGTAAAGAAAAAGATCATGAGGAATTCTGCACCTAAAATTACTTGGGTATGCAGTCCGCAAGCCCGCACTAGGCCAGCGTGGTGGAGTAAGACCATAACAGGGAAATGGGATGATAATGATGATTGATATTTACTCCTCTAAATACCCTTGAAGATGACACAGCATCCCGACTGAGCGAAGATGAAATCCAACCGTCATTTTAGTTCCAGACTATCCAGATTACAAATTCATCTGATTAGAGAACGTCCCGGGAGCCATGTGTATTTTAATTGGTCTAGACTTCGTCGGTATAACGATAGAAGAAACAAATAATTTGTAATTCTAAAATGGTGGTAATATTTAGAAGGTTAAAACTTTTTTTTTGGTCTAGGTGATTATGATCTTAATTCCTAGATTTCAAGGTCGACAATATAGGTATAAAAAGTTTATTTTTTATATCAAATACATATGTATTTTAATAGTGAGCTGTTGCAATTAAACTAGCATTTGTATTAAGAAAAAATATCCCGTGTCTTTTTCAAAGTGTAATTTTTCTCAATACCAAAAAAGCTTAACAGGCAGAGCTACAGAAAATTTATCGTATAAGGTTTTACCGCCTCTTGATCTCGCGGTTAAAGTGAATCTAGAGATCGTGGGTTCGATTCCCTGGTGGGAAAACTTATTATTGAGATTTTGGATTTTTGTTCTACATATTACATTACGTGTTCCCTGACGAGGAATTTCAGCATCGCAAAGAACTTGAAATACCTAATATACCTTAAGCATAAGTCACTGTCCCTAAAGAAAGCGCATATTATTCTATAACCCATCACTCGAATATACAATAAAAAATACAAGCAACCTACCTTAATCCCAAACCGATCATCAAACCCAGAACATAATTCAAAAGATGTTGTACGCTTACCGAATCATCGAGGCATAAACTCCCACGTCCGTAATACACGTACAAGAATTTTATATGCCCCATTTCATTCGTTTCCAAATTCTATTGTTGGCAAAGTTACAGACCCTCTTTGTGAAGGAAGGTCGGAAAAAGTATTCTTCGGGTTCTCCCAAATTTATGGCAAGGGATCTTTATGAGGAACTCTTAAAGTTCAAATTGTTATTACGGCTTCAATGAAGAGGGATTTGCCTAAATATCACAAAGGAGAAAATGTTGGAAAAAATTGTGTGTAGCTTTCTAATTAATTATTTTTAGGAAAGAGCTCGCAGCTGTGGACGTTTATCACGATTGAAATAAATAAATACACGCAACAGTCACAGTAGTTGTAAATCTACTTCAAGATATGAGTCTTGTGTCACGGGCATCAGACACTGCGGGAGACTATTTAGTCCCGCAAACACCCAAACCCGCAAAAAATACATTTTTCCGAACTACGCATATGTCTCGGTTCGGGGATTGAACCCGCGGCCTCTCGATTTCTAAGCTGGTGTTTTGACAATTGACTTATTAAGGGGTGTTGGTATAAATACTGAGTACTAATTAGTTCTTAGTATTTCTTCTCTTCTTCATCAACCCATATACGCCCACTGCTGAGCACGGGTCTCCTCTATCATTGAGAGGGTTTAGGCCATAGTCCACCACGCTGGCCTAGTGCGGGTTGGCGGACTACACACCTAAAAGATTCCTAAGAACTCTTAGGTGTGCAGGTTTCATCACGATGTTTTCCTTCACCGTTAAAGCAAGTGATAATTCAATGTGAATACACACATAACTTCGAAAAGTCAGAGGTGTGTGCCTGGGGTTCGAACCCGCGACCGCCGAGATTCTCGACCGCGCGCCCAAACCTCGAGGCCATCACTGCTTCTTCTGTCTTAGTATTTATTTGTAATAAATTCTTACAAGCTCTTCTTTAAAGCAACTGCTGCAACTTCCATGCCTCATTCATAGAGACAAGACAAAAAATCCTTAAGCGGGAAACAATTGCTAGTCGACATCATTACGACGGTAGTGTTACAAACAGCACAAAGGCTGAATGTGATGTTTTGTAAGTAAATAAGACGGGTTTTATCATAATTACAGTACACAATGGTCATACTGTCAGTAAAGAAAAGTCCAGGGCTATTATATCTAGAAACAAGACTGCTGAAAATAACGACGAAGCAGCTGAAATTATCATGTCTAGCGTTAAGGCATCCATTGTTCTAGGAAGCTACCTGTTGGCTTATTTCAGCAACAAAAGCTATTGTAATAACAGCCGCTGCAAATTAGTGAGTAACTAGCATTACCAATTTCCTGCCTGTTTTTGTAATTAAATGTAAACATCGTTAATATTTATAAATAAATTTATACACTCTTCATCATTTTTCATTAAAGTAAGTGTTAATTCATGATTGATACCATACAATTATACACATATAATTTGGAAAAGTCAAAAGTGTGTATCTGGGGTTTGAAACCGCCGTGTGGTTACATCTACTACTTAGTATTCCATCAACGTAGATAATTTTATGTATTGGTTAAATAAGAAGGTTGGGAAAGGAGGCAGGCTATTCCATTCAAAAATTATAAATGGGAAACTAACTGTCTATGCGTTGCCTTTTTATGTATTGTAGGCTTTGTTACTTGTAAAAATAAAGACATCTTGTAATTTTTGATACTTATGCAGCAATTAAGGCTATAGAGGTTCCAAATCTACGGTTGTGAGTTTTTGTGACCTATAAACTTCGCACTAAAATTGTGATACATTGCCCTGTGGCTACGTACAAGTCTACTTTCGCATTTTCGATATTAGTAATAGCTTTTGTCTACCCTGTTTCCTGTGTTAGAGACCTGTAAAGTGCTGTGTGTATTTAGGTTAAGGTAAAACATGATTCGAAATTACATGACTTACATACTTATAATAAATACACCACGAAAGAAACGCGAAAATAAATAAATATAAATATTAGATTATTTGCAATCTACGTGTATAACGGCTACTAACATCGTTTGTGGCACATTTCCTCCTATTTTTATAGAAATTATATTTTAGTCCATCATGCTCTAAGTGCGGGGAGGTAAATTACTAGTATTTTTTTTGTAAACTGATTTCCCTTACTAAAATGCATCATAATATAATACCTTAAGGATAAACAACTTTAAACTTTAAGGAGTCAGGATACCGATAACTTTAGATATTTGTCGGAAAAGTCTCAATGAGGTCATTGCCTCGATGCACAAGTATTTGCTGAAATATCTTGAGGTCCTATGTACGATCTCCGGGCCGGGCAAAGTGTTATCGGTTTTTTCTTATTAGGAAATTCTCTGAGATGATCTGAAATGATGGCCAAAAAGCGTCAATAGGCTCGCCCTCTATTATATATAACAAAACAAAAATTGACGAACCGTGTATCATATTTCATTACGTTGTAATAATTAACACTATTAATTGCCGGTTAATAATAACCCAGTTGTTTAATAAATGCACATAGCTCATTAATTGGCGAGAAATGAATTCTAGTATTTCTCGCCAGTCAAAATACGCTGGCACGCCAGAGCTTCATTAAACCAGCCAGTCATAAAAATGAATGAAAGGTTTCACTTGAAATAATACGATAGCACGAGAATTTTATGATTTATTAATGTTCAACATTTGTTCACGTAATTTTTGACAAGTCACATCAATTATTGTTTTAATTGTATTAGTCTGTTTAATGAGTTTCGTGTCTCGCTTCACCCCGTAAATTGGGGTGACTAGGGGTAACGATTTAAGGGTTTATTAATAACACTGAGTAAATTGCGATGTGTCTAAAGAAGGTTCGATGAACGCATACTTTTTAGCTAAACCGTGCTATTCAAATGGGCTTCTTCCATAAAAATGGTTAATACTTAGTCCACGGTACTGGGCTAGTTCAAGTGACCAGACATTACATCGAAATTTCATATTAGTCATGCATTAGAGATTGTTGTGGATTTTTTCTAAATCATGATTTAACGGTTAATGTTAGAACCTCCTTCTCTAAATGAGTAGGGTATCTTAGTCAAACAATATTTGAAATCAATAAAGAGGTTCTAAATTGAAAATCGATTTGTGGAAGCCGGAATAAATGTGACTTCTCCGTATAATTTGTCCGTGACAGAGGGATCTGCTATATCGTTGTGCGATATCCATTTGTGTGCGATATCCGATTGTGGATGAACACAATAATTCCATAGTTGCCGAGTGCGCTTAAAGAAAATCCGCCCAAGTGCGAGTCGGACTCAGGCACGAAGGGCCGGTACCCGAAGTACGGGTACTTATTCATAAAAATGGCGAAAACATATTTTCTCTTGTATGGGATCCTGCCATTAGGTAATATTAGTTTATTCTGTTTTAGAATATTTGCTGTTATAGCGACAACAGAAATACATCACCTGTCGAAATATCAACTGCCGTATCCATCACAGTTAATGAGATACAGCCTGGTGACAAACGAGCGGAAGAACAATGAAATGTTAGTAATAAGGTCCTGTTTTTCCCTTTGGGTACTTAACACCTGTAAATTAAAAAATAGGTTTTAATAAAAGTCACTGCATCCGTGTGTGCTGTGCGTAATCACAATGTGTATTTTATTGTTGTACGGTAGAGCCGCGCTGGGCGGATGGTATGTAACATAAAGAGATTCCTCTCTATGATCAAAACATACTAAATGCCGACCTGAAAATTGTAGTTTAAAAAATTGCAGATATTGCTTATTGAAAATAAAACAGTAAATGATTAAGTTTTAATGTAATCAATATGTATGCCTTAATTATATCCTCAGCTTATCGCCGTCCACTGTTAAACAAAGGCCTGCCGAAGTAGGCGCCAACCACCGGTCTTGAACAGTCCTTATCCATCTTTATTACTTTATGTATTATAAGCACTCGTATTTCTTAACATGTTTTGCCATAAAATCATGTTTTGACATGTCATGTTACAAAACGTTGCAGTTTTGTTTAATTTGATAGTACCACTTGACCATTAAACAAAGAGGCGCGAAATTCAAACCATTACACTATCCTTTACCTTGTAACCCACCAAAGTCTCCATCTCACAACCTTACATCCGAATACGAAAGCAATTAACCCGTCAACGAGTGACCACCACATTAATCGCCGACGACTGATAAACGTTTAATTAAAGCACAACGCACCCAAAGCGATTCTTACACCTACGTATTAAAATCGACGCGGTTTTCACTGCGCGCGCAGTGGCAGCGCGGGAGGGTTATTCCGCCGGCAACAGCCAGCCGGGTCGCGCGTACCCTCCTCGCAAAAACAAACCGCGTAAACGGGTTGACAACTCGCGCAATTCAAATTTCGAACTGTCAAGTGAGAATTCAAAAAAGGAATTGACGACGCAACGTGAAGCAATAATTGTGCTATTAAAATAACGTGTTTTATTAATAACGTGTTATTTAGTATTTAGTGTTAGGCCTGTGCCACGGTTTTGTTCCCACTGTTGTGAGTATAAGTTGAGATAAGTATTGCTTACGTAAGGTATGCGGGAAGTTAAAACTTGACTGAACGTTTTAAACGGGTTAGTGTGTCAAAAAATTGTTTATTTTGCAGTATTTGGGGTACATAGGGTGTGTAAACTAAACTCGAATTTTCTACCCTCGTATAATGAACTTTTTGACACTGCAAGTTATTAATGAAAAAAAAAACACATTTTTTGTTAATATTAAGGCCCATTAGTGTCAAAAAGCATGAAAGATGAATGAAAAGGAATAACGGATATAACCTCACTTACAATGTCTACGTGTGTATTGTTTACAAATAATTAACTCCACGATACAATATAACAGCAATGCTACTGTTTTGTTTACCACGAAACAACAACGAAAGCCTTAATTACCAGTAAGGAATACAAAATAACAAATAATTGATGTCACGGCCTGTATAGAGTTAAATGAACAACGGAATAGTTAAATTTTAATTATCGGGCTACGGCGTAGACCAAGCTGCTACGGTGTAGCACAAGGCATATTCGTAGCCGCTACACAATGCATCTATGCTACGTCTTTTTATAGGCTACGTATTATGATCATATATTACTCGTATATGCGGCATATTTACAGTGCAGCATCTTTTATATCATACCAGGAATTTTATTAATATTTTTATGCTTCAGGAGAAGAATTGTACCATTGTGGACCACCAGAACAGACATATTTGTACGCAACGATTTAAAAGCTTATGAACGATCATGATTTAATTATTCAAAGACGCGTATCTTTTTTCATATTCTCCTTTCACTTATATCGAGATAATTAAAAACAGATTTCTTATTTTAGTGTTTTTGGACTGAGGGTGACGGCTAGGTCGTTCCAACAGGTAATTCAGAGATATAACAATGAGTATTTCGTAAAAGATGATGATTAATGAAATTAATATCTAATCATAAATTTCCTTATTTCCTAATTCTTCTAGAAGTAAGGCTGGATAAATATTATGTATTACTGAAGTATGTATTTGTCGGTCATGTGGTGCAGTCGGTTTGAGAACGTTGTAATACGAAAGGTCGTGGGTAGGATTCCTGTACTAAGATTAATGTTTAAGTGACCTACAAATGCTTTTCTCAGGTTTAGTCGATTTAAGAGCTAAGCGATCCTTCTATTTTTGGTATCCATAACTGTATAATTTTTCCACTAGTACTTGCATTTTATTTTAAACATAAGGTTAGGACATTGTCGCGCCATAACTACTCAAAAGACCGTTATGTATTTCATCCCTTATTTAATGACAAGAGTGGAAAAAGAGCCATATAAGCTTTCTTCTTTTTAAAAAGGATATCACTAGTCGCAGGTCTTATCTAAAACTCATCTATAGTACATGAAAGTTTGTGTTTTCTAACCGTAAATATGTCTATTTCGTAATTGTTTCTTCTAATTATCGTAAAGCTAATAAAAAAGCCACATAAGACAATCTATAAATTATGAAGGTCGAGCTAGGATAATTTATTTTGTCGCCCAGAACTACGTGGCCTTGATTTTCATTGAGACAATCTTATCTAGCCCGCAAAATACTGGGCAGTTGATTACTATCAGCCTGATTACGAAAACAGGGAGTGTCGTCTTTAAATAGACTTTGCGTAGTAACTGGGTAAGAATGTGTCTAAGTAAATGCATCGCCTGTAGAAATTATAGTATAGTATAGTAGGAGTTTTATGTTTTCTAATTATACGAGTACTTGAATATTAAGTTTTAAATATACTTCATCATGTATACATGAGAGAGGCCTATGTCCAACAGTGGACGTGAAAGGCTGTTGATGATGATGATGATGATGATACTTCATCAACCCATATACGCCCACTGTTGAGCACGGGTCTCCTCTACCATTGAGAGGATTTAGGCCATAGTCCACCACGCTGGCCTAGTGCGGGTTGGCGGACTACACACCTAAGAAATTCCTAAGAACTTTTAGGTTTGCAGGTTTTATCACGATGTTTTCCTTCACCGTTAAAGCAAGTGATAATTCAATTTGAATACACACATAACTTTCGAAAAGTCAGAGGTGTGTGCCTGGGGTTAGAACCCGCGACCGCCGAGATTCTCGACCGCGCGCCTAAACCTCGAGGCCATCACTGCTTTTTAAATATACTTCCATATTTTTTCTTGATGATGTAGGCAGATGTGCACATTTGTAGATACTTTCTGCCAGGTATGAATCAGTTCCACGTAAAAGTGAGCTAGCCTTTAGAATTTCTTGGGTACTTTTTCAGACGCCCTTTTTTATACTGAGAATTTCCGTGTGAAAAAATCTCAATGACATTTTGTCCAATCCAGAAACCAAAGTTATGGAACAGACCACGAAGTATATCACTTCAATCCGTTCTGTGTCATCTCCTGAAAATCTTCTGAAAAGCCTTCTGAATCCTAGTTACCCACAGATGCTTCTTGACCTCATTTATCTAACAGTACAGGTCGTCCTGGTTGAACACGACCACCCTAAGGGCGATCCATAGTGATATTTTCCATTTCTTAACCGCCAAGCGACTAGTTATAGCCTAGGATTCTCCAATTCTCTTAGGTTCTCTTACATCTCTGCATAATTCTATAGTAGTATGTAGTACCAATATTTTAGGAGGTAAACAATATATTTTACTCTACGGTAAAGCCACTTAACCGAAAATATAATTGGGCAATCAATCCATTCGTATAAGTAGGGAAAAACTTAACCTTGTTATACGCGGCCCATAAATCCGTGTCCCGAGATAAGTATTTTTATCGCATGTTTTTTTCCTTTGCCGTGTTTTTATTTCCTTTTTATTCGTACCGACTTTCTATGGGGAAGGAAGGATTGCTGAGGGGGAAAATGCGTTAAGCGGGTTTGGAAAATAGTGCAAGGTTGTACGATCGATTTAAAAATCCCTGTAAGAAAATGAGGAAAAATGTTATCACATGGAGATTTTTTCCATTCTAAGTTCCATGAAGAAAAATCATATCGCGCTTTTGAGGTCGCGGATTCGATTCTAGTCATGGCCTTTTTGGTGGAAATTACAACGTATCTATTAAAAATGCATGCGACACTGCTCTGTCGTAGAGACAACTTTCGTTGAGATATATGAGTGTGTATGTTTGTAATACAGTTTTTTTTTTGGTCTATCTGCTTCATGGCAGTCTGTTTCTCAACAATAAGCCACTCCTTTTTTTGATTTCTCCGTTTATGTTTTCATCGAAAGCCATTCTTGTGTAAAAAGTATTTTCACACGACCCTCTCCATGTCAAGCGGTAAATCTTGTATGTAGGCTTGGTATGTCTTTTCTTTTTAGCCGCGTATGTTGAACAGCGCCTTCTCTACTTAGGGCGTGAGCCAGTTGGTTTACATGGACGTTCAGTTTCTCTTGGTATGTCAGGCTGTTTTGAGCAATTTCCTGTAATACAGTAAAGATATTTTTAAAAGCCCGTGAGTGTTAATTACAATTACCTCGAGCGTAGGGCATTAACACTATTCAAGTTTCATCATCATCATCATTGTCAGCCAATAGTGGTCCACTGCTGGACATAGGCCTCCCCCAATGACTTCCACCGGGAACGGTCGGAAGCCTCCTGCAGCCAGCGACGTCCCGCGACCTTGACAAGGTCATCGGACCACCTTGTTAGGGGACGTCCCACGTTGCGCTTTCCAGTACGTGGCCTCCACTGGAGAACTTTTTGGCCCCATCGGCCATCAGTTCTCCGCGCCATGTGGCCGGCCCATTGCCACTTCAACGAGCTAATCCGTTGGGCTATGTCGGTTACTTTAGTTCTCCTACGGATCTCCTCATTTCTGATTCGATCACGTAGGGAAACCCAAGTATTCAAGTATTCAAGTTTGGAAAGAAATATTTATGTACAAATCACCTTAAAATAATTGGACAGCGTCTAAAGTTATTCGTACCAGATTGTTTCGTAAAACGCGATTAACATACTTCGAATATTTCATTTATTGAAAAATATCGCGTGTCAACTCAAAGAATAACAAAGCATTAGGTTTTTAAACTTATGTTTTGGTCTCATTGTCACGCAAGCTACTTGATTAAAAACAATTAAATTGAGCGAATACTTTTAGGGTGCTGGAACCTTATAAATTCAAAGTGGATAACGGAAAACTAAGTTGTTTATTTATTCCAGGAAAATGTAGGACTGTGTCTACTGAATCGTAGTCAACTAAATAGTCCACTACGCTGGCCTAGTGCGGGTTGGCGGACTACCTCTGTCTACCCTTTCAGAAAACAAACTTTCTTTATCATCATATTATATTAAAGAAAGTTTATCTTGAAATTTTAGTTGCAGCTTCAAATTTTTGGTGTAAAACAGAATGCAGTTTGATATTTTGTGGCGTAGATTCCCCTTCTGTCAAACGGCATGAATAAACACCGAACGATGTTTTCTTTAGCGGGTCCGTCGCCAAAGTATCGATTACCCCGCTAATTTCACTTATTACTATCAGCCGTATAGCTTTAACTGCATTTTATCAAATAGCCCACGTTTATTGGTCATTTACTGATTTCTTCGTGTAATTTATTGCCTATTTGTAATGTCTGTTATTGTGTTGGTCTATTTTATTGTAAAAGCGTGGTATACTAGTGAATACTATAAACTGTTACACGAGTATTACACCAATATATATGTATTTCTATACTAATTTTAATATCATAATCATCATCATCGGTCCATATACGTGCCACTGTTGGGCACGGGTCTACTTGACTATTCAGAGAAATCAGACCAAAGTCCACCAAGCTGGCCTCGTGGCTGGTTGGGCATCGTAATAAAATCCAAAACATTTCATATTTTATTGTAAATCTTCATATAGAAAAAAGTGAAAACGGTAAATAAATTCAAATATACTTTTTTTCCTCGCAAACCTTTTAAAAGCAATCACAAATTTGAATTGAAACTATTTAAATTTCAAAACAGTATATCGCTAGTCGCTTTGAAATCTCTAGCATAAATTTCTAGCCACTACCTACAGTGAACTCGAGTTTGCGGCACCTCCAGACAAATAAAGTGTTATTGCGTCGGCTAACACTCGTGTACGAGAAATTATAATCCTTTATTACGTAGTATTGGCTAGGGAGCTTACAATGAGTGGCTCATGTGGAACAGTTCCCTTATCTGTAGTCACAAATTCTGTCTTTGTGGATATTCCCTGTGGCGTTGGCGAGCGGATTTTTACAATGTAATAGCAGTGTGTGATATTGTTTCACGTTTTGTGTTATGATGCGATTTTGTTTTGTGTAGTCTCTATCTATGTATACATAGGGGTGAGTATGTATATAGAAATAATATGGTGATTAAAATGTAGTCTTATGGTCTCGCATTTTAAGTGTGAGCAGTTTGGTCTAAAGGTCTCAGGTTTGATTCCCAGGCCGGCTGCGTTATTGAGTTTTGACATATGCCATGCACACCTGGTGAATCTTATGTGGAGAAATGTACCTCTGCCTGCCCCTTCGGGGAATCCAAACGTAAAGTGTATTGATGTATAATGTCCATGTTTTTGAGTGAGATATGTAGCAGATGGGCACGGGATATATTGTTGGCCTAGTTTCAAAACTTTCAGGAGTAACAATTTTGGCCGTTACAGTAGCGATAATCGGCAACTAAACAAACTTAACTTTGACAAAGGAGATTTGTTACTTTTTTGGCTCAGACTCCCGATCTTTATCCAATCCATAGCGTAGATTCTCAACCACACTCGATTGAATTATAAGTTTTTTTCTCAATCTAAACCATCTTTTATTTTTTTTATTTTTTATTTTTTTGCCTGAGGAAAATCCTCTTGGATTCCTACTATCAAGCAAGATATGTCGGACTTTTACCGACTAAAAACCCGGTTCTCGGTTACCACGTCAAAAGGACACCGGGATCTCAAGAAGAACACATAAGAAAAACAATCTGAACCACCTACATTACTTAAAATCACTGCTTTAACTCCCACATACCTTTTAATCGAATTAACAGTGTATTCACGGTGCTCCGGTGGTTACAAGCACTGTAGTTATTCCCTACTTTAGTTTTCACGGTCTAAACATACACCATATACTCAAGCTATCTCCGTCCACTACTGAGGTCCTCAAGAAAGCTTCAACCAGACTTACAATCAATTTATGATCCCAATAATCAATTAATTCCACATAGATATATACCGAAAGTAGCAGCAAATTTAATCTCCTACATCAGCGCGATGGGGAACATTTTGGACACGTAGCAACGGATGCTGGGTGGCGGCGGAGCGAAATCTTCGCCATTATTTATCGGAGCGTTGGCGAGCGGCGAAACTCGTTTGTCAAAATCCGCCGAATTTCGTCTCGCGTTCGCTTCCTCGGTGGTAGTGTCCGCAAAAAACAGGTTTTTAAAACTTTTTTATTAGTTTTAAGGACCGGTTATTTTATTAATATCTTGTAATTGTGTACTGGTAACTAGTAAATATGCACCTAGGTGCCGAACGATCTATAATTATAATTGTATACTAATAATTATCTGCCATTTCCGAGTAAGGCAATTTTAATGACAAAGACATGACGATTCAAATAAAATTTTTGAGCTAGTTGTAAGATCTTAAATATTTTTTTTTATTTTCGTATAACAATAATTTCAATACATCAGTGCCGAGCAATTAAGAAATGTAAACTTGT
Source organism: Cephonodes hylas (assembly GCA_030295005.1). Classification (NCBI taxonomy): domain Eukaryota; kingdom Metazoa; phylum Arthropoda; class Insecta; order Lepidoptera; family Sphingidae; genus Cephonodes; species Cephonodes hylas. Next base: position 2,481,348 of record AP025375.1, on the reverse strand, counting down.
ACGACTATTCGTAGCATTGCATCCCTCACATAAAAACACACATTCACGACACATTACCAGGCTATTTTAGTAACCTAAAGTTCAGTTCATGCATTCGCCAAAAGCAGTAAAAGAACACCATTCTCGCATCAATCGGTGAAAGCGCCATAAATAATTTATATGTCGACGGTACTAAGTTGCACCCACGCCTTTCGCCGCTTGCGTCTACTCCGCGTGAAAAATATATTTTGTGCAGCTAGCTCTTAGCACTGGTATTACTAGGTAATACGGGGTTGAAGTCTAGTGGTCTCGCGGTACAAGTATGTGCCGTGCAATCTGGAGGTCCTGGGTTTGATTGCCGGGTCGGGGAAAGTTTTAGTTAGTTATTGAGTTTTTCTATTTGGAAGTTCTCAGGACATATTTGCTACATTCACGATTGTCTTTTAACTACTCTAATTTGAAAAGGTTAGTCATGTGTATAAGGTAGTCAACTGTAGTGAATCATTGAATATCATGCTGATAATTTATGGTTAATAGATTTTTATAAGCCGTTAGAGACATTTTTATACTTCGTTTGCAAAAAGAAATAGGAATCTCAAAAGTAATCAAAATAATAGTCGTAAAACAACATTTATTCTTGACATCCATAAAATAAAGCTAATGAGCATCATGTAATCGGCCCTAATATTTTTTTTTATCTATAACGAAGAACCTTTGATAAAAGTACACTTTTATTATTAGAATACGCAAAGTGACTTCCAATAAAAGTCTCTAAACTTCACCACAAGAAACTAAACATTATCTTCGTGACGTCACCATTGCGATTTCACTTTCAGCGCTAGATGATGAAGCAACGCTTAAAAAAACGGCTTCCAGTTCGAAGGCCCGGGCTACTGCCACTTGGCCGTACTCCAAATCGCTTTATTAAGCGATTTATTTGCTGACGAATTAATTTCAAATGTAACCTATTATTATGAGGTTCTTTTGTTTTCCTTGTTTTCTTTCCGACTGAGGAGAAATGAGGTAATGGAAATGTATTGATACTTTTTGGTTGTAAGCAATAGCGGTACTTCCAATGGAGCCCAAAACGCTTAGGTACATATTATGGTTTGTGTGATTAAGAGTTTGTAATTGTTTGCTGTGGGGTCAGGATGTACTTATTTAAATTCTGCTTCTATTATAAAGATTTAAAGCTTAAGAGTTATATTATTCGTAATTTTTCATGCATGTGTTTTGGGCTTCCGTGGAAGTATCGCCACTGTTTGCAAGTATAACGTGGAATTTATAGAATTAAATTCACTTTGTTGTATCAAGATTCTTTTTAAGTGACTCTTAAGTTGTTATTCGAGGGAAAACTAAGTCAGACTGCGCGTGTTTTCATTAACGATGCTATGAAGTGTAGGAATGAACGAATGATTGATTGACAAGTGGGGTGAATGAACGGTTAGTCAATACATCTCTTAATTATACACGCATAATAATGTTATGCTTTCGTAGTCTCGTGGTAGAGTAGATGTTAGTCTTGTTTAATATATGTTATGTTGGAATGTTCATTAAACCTTGCCTCATTATTTTAATTTAGCGAACCTATTCAGTAAGTTACGTATTTAAAAAAGCATTTCAAAGCGTTAGAGTTGTTAACAAGGCTCTGATAAACGAACATTCAAACGGCGTTTCCACGAAATTAAGAAACTTTACACGCATCGTAGCTCAAACTTTTCCCGGTCGGAAAATTCAGCTGAAAAAAAAGTTCCACGTTTAACCAACATTAGTTGATATGGAAACGATTCAAATTAAAACTAACTTTTAGAATTTTAAAAGCGAGCTCTACGGTAGGGTTGTCTCGTTTGGAAAATATGGCTGAGTAATTACGAGCAAGGTGATTACATCGTGATGAAAAGATTTAAATAAAATACACGAGAAATATGTGATGCTTACTTTAAATGCGGATACTTAGGATTTTATAACATTTGCCCTAATTGGGAAAAGTAGGTCAGTGTAGGTTTCGGGTTCATTTTAGGGGTTTCTGTATGTTGCCTGTCAACCTCCTTTTGATGGTAGAAACATTTTACTTGACCTTCTTATAAGGAGTTCAGTTCTAGGTTTGTGCCAATGCCTGCACTTTTGGAAAATATAAGCGTGAAGTATGTAATTATTAAAAAAAATAATTAACTGCAGTTTTAATGACAATTGGGAACTTACAACCCTAACTGTTGTGCTCAGTTCACTCTCCACTTTAATTGAGTTTTGAACTCTAAGAATCGCTACGGTAGAGCTACGTTCGTAGCTACGGCATTTGGTAGTTTCGTTGATTTTATCAAGTCATTTAAGATAGACAGATAAATCGTTTTCCCCTTTTTACAGCAATTTTCTTTAGTGGAGTAAAAAAAGAAGAAAAGAGCTTTCTTAATTGAAATACGAAAGGATTGTAACTTGACTTTTTGTTCTTGATTTCTGCGTCACATTATTTACGCAAAAACTTCATGTTTACTCAAAAAATGGTACTCGATAAAAATGACAGACAATTTGCGGAAATGGTAGATGGAAACTGTTTTCAAAAGAAATTTATCATTGCAAAATATTTTTATATGGAAGTTATTTCTGAAAGCGATTTATTGAGGAAAGCTTATGTCCAGTATGAAATAACCTTTCGGTAATGGTGGCAAAACTAGACCTTTGTATTTGGTTCATGAAGATTTTTTACGATTACTAGATAAAACAAACATGTATCTTCCAGATTTCTTTAATACTCTTACCGCCTATTATTATGGCAAAAGGCCTTACATTCTTATACCATCGTATCAAACAGACCTCGTAGAATTACTAGGGTGTATCCGCAGTCTCACAATACAGACATCAAAAGAGGTTAGTAGGCGGCCCCTGGCTTGTTACTAAGAAGAAAGGAAAATCTCTCCGGTATATTACAGGAAAACGGAAGCACGATTCTTCGACCCACTGTCGAGCTCTTTGAACGTTGTGTAATACTTTAGATTGTAGGCAAGTGGAATCGTAAATATATTTGTATTTATTGCGTTATTGTCCATTTCAATAATATCTATTGGCAGCGAAAGTTTTAAGCGGTATAGTATTTTTCGATTTAGTTCGATTAAGAATTCAGTTCGAGTTCTGCAGTTGAGACCACTGTTTGGCTAACGTAATATAGCTCTGGCTAGGTGGGGTGATGATATTCGTAATGTATCTGACGACGGTAACATAATAACGGACGGTGACAATGGCTATAATTGACGATGATGATGATGATTCAGCTCATAGCAAAGTATGGTAGAGATGAGTTAAATAGACACCTACAAAATTAATAGCTAAAACGAAAATTCTAACGGAAGCTCTCATCTTTTCATTCATATACCTCGTAGAGTTAAAGTATAAACACAAATATTTGTCAAGCATGCTGCCATCTAGCGGATTACATGACCAACATGTTTTGCCAAAGTTGGTTTCTCACGAGTTTAATAATACAGCATGTATTATTTGCAAGTCTTGTACGCCTCAGACTGGGTTACGTAAACAGCTCTTTGTTACTTAGAAATACAATGCAGTGTCGAATCAGCAGATCGACTTTAACTTGCAAACAGAATCTCGAGGCGAATACGTATTTTTTCACTAAAATAAACCAAGTCAGGTTTTTGTAGAGACTGGTACTGTGGAATGAAGATAGAATACATACTACTTATATACACTCCATCTTCTTTAGAGCAAAAAATTTAAAAAAACACATCCAGCAGTCACATACATACATTTGACCCCACAGTATGCAAGTCATGTGTCGTTGGTATAAGAAACTACGTGAGGCTTTTCGGTTTCACAAACACCCAGGCTCAAACCAAATATCTATGGATCACATAAACATTTGTGGTAACGACTAAAATGTTGGCTGATTGTCAACCCTCAATAAGTAAAGCACGCTTTGGCAAACGTAGTGTAGGACGCCCTCTGGCTAGACTGGCAGTGGTTGGATGAGGAGAGCCGAAGATCGAGCCCAGTGGCGTGCCATATGAGAGGTCTTTATCCAGCAGTGGACGAATTAAGGGTTGATGATGAATAAGTAAAGCACCTTTTATACCCATAATCGTCATAGTAAAAATGCGTAGTACATCGCATGTTTTAATGTCATTAACGTTATGATTGTTATGATTTTTGGGTAAACGAAATCGAGCAGGCGACTTTTTGCTTTTGATAACGTTTTCCGGTCTAAATAACTGCCAAGGTCGCGTGTTTGGTCAAGCAGTGTTTAGTTTTAAACTAAAACAAAGGATATCGATTATTGACATGAAATATGAGTGAAATGGAACGTTTAGGTCAGTGTAAAGCATTTGCATGGTTTGTCGAGGCACTATCTAAGTAATAGAGAGTACGAAATCTTGGCATATACATTTGACTTTTCCGAGTAATGTTGTACCTATGTGTTTTCATTGTCGTGCACTTTCAATACAAAGAGAAACATTGGCAGCAAATTTAAATACAGATATTTTTCTATGGAGAACACTCTAGGTGCATTGACCACGAATTCTCATTAGATCATTTACTAGAGCTCTTAAGCTTTCAGGTTGTGTGATCATACATTTCTAATACACATATGACTTTGTAAAATTATAGATGTGAACTTGTGGTATCGTCGTTCAAGTTTTATGTTATAAGTTAGCATTAAAACCCTACTCAATTCCGAAAATAGAAACATCTTCTTCTTCTTCTTCATCAACCCATATACGCCCACTGCTGAGCACGGGTCTCCTCTACTATTGAGAGGGTTTAGGCCATAGTCCACCACGCTGGCCTAGTGCGGGTTGGCGGACTACACACCTAAGAAATTCCTAAGAACTTTTAGGTGTGCAGGTTTCATCACGATGTTTTCCTTCACCGTTAAAGCAAGTGATAATTCAATTTTGAATACACACATAACTTCGAAAAGTCAGAGGTGTGTGCCTGGGGTTCGAACCCGCGACCGCCGAGATTCTCGACCGCGTGCCTAAACCTCGAGGCCATCACTGCTTGTAGAAACATCTAGAACATCTAATTTATAAAGTAAATAAGTAAAACACATCGCAGGCTATTTGCCCCGTGTCGCAGAGCCGCACTGACAAACCTTGTATTTTGTTTCAACTGGATTGCACCCACCAGTTTAAGAAGACCCTTGTAAGTTTATTCCACAGCGTTTCTCTCTAGCACGTACGTAGGTCGGGGGGTCTATGTGCCTGGTCTTTGTAATTTGGAAGACTTCCAAGTGAATCACTATTCAAGACCGGACTGAATTAGAAGTTTGTCACTTTATAGCAAAAATGTTGCATTTAGTGTATGGAAGTTAATGGTGAAAGAAAATGTCGAGAAATTAATAAATAAAATCGGTGTTCCCCGAGCGCTATGACATGGCCTTCTTCAAACGAGGCTTAAAAAGAGTACTTTTCTCACGGTAGGCAGCGGCGTGGCTGTGCCCCTGGCATTGCCAAGTCCATGAGCGGCGGTGACCGCTTACCATCAGGCGGGCCGTCAGCTCGTCTGCCTGCTAGGGCAATTAAAAAAAAAATAATAAAGTTTGTTTGGAATTTGTTAGGTCTGTAGTCCATTACTAGGTCAGTGGGGTGGACTCAGGCCTAACTGGGACTATGGGCTAAAGACGTACACGGGGTGATGATGATGTAGCATACTTTTACGCGATATTCTTCAGCCTAAGCTTTCAGCTAGTCGCTTTTGCGAAGCGACCAGTTTTGTGTATCCGAGACTAAGTTAGTTAAGCGCACTATCAAAATATTATAGCTAATTTTATTTTAAAAGAGCAAAAAGCAAGCAAGATAAAACGTTCCGAAGCAAAAATAGTTTAGATTCAAAACTCGTTGTTAGTCAACAACGCCTATTATCTTACGCACCTACGCCTTTTATCTCTGCACCACCCAAGGTTCGACAGTAAGAGAATGCCTCAGGCATTATGTCCACCTTTACATATTATGTATGAAGAGTAAATAAATAAATAAATAATATTAACTTTGACTTTGACTCTGGTACAACTCTAGTAGTACTCGAGTTTATATAGACACAGAAAGTATCACAGAAAACCACGCCTAGTGTAGGTATACATAGGCACACTAAATATACTATCACCGTTCGTGTCCCGATAGATGTGACGAGTGGCAATTATTATAAAAAACAGACGTTAATTCTGCCGCAGACCGCAGTGCACAAAATGCTAATTGTGTCACATCACGCGATCTTCGCTACCAATGCTTTAGGATTATATCTAATGAAAGTAATAGGTAAATGTCGTGAAGTGGTTTATTACCCTTCGATAATTATGGTAGATAACAGTTTAAGGTAGATTGAAACTTTGCAAATGTATCTATAAATCAGTAATGAGTGTGGATTTGAAGTCGTAGGTTTGATTTCCGAGTTGTGGTATAATGTTTCTAAAAGTCGTTGTTGCTTGGAAGAAATCGCCGAAAGCGATAAGGTTGCCATTTGTGATACTAGCTTATTAAGTTGTTATCAATGACAATGTCGTTTCTATTTAGGTATACATATGGTGTACAATTAAGTACTATAAATAAATTAAAAAAATATATTTTTTATAGAGTTTCATATCTGAATATATTACTTAAATTTCAACTAAAACAAAGTTTCATTTAATATTATTTTAATCGCAATCAAACAATCCTAATTAAATTTTCCCCGTAGTAAGTCAAGTTGTTCTATCATGGGCCCACAATGGACTTGGCAACACGTCTGGCTCGCCAAATACCCAGTGACGCAGCTTCCAATCCGGTGGAGTGAGAATCGTTAACAGATAAAGTATCGAGTGCTTACCGAGAGCACGCTAAGCCATGCCAAACATTGCCAATTGGCACGCCCATCCAACTCCCTTTAAAGGCTTAGAAATATGAATAAAAGGGTCGTATCGATGGTATTATAATTTGTGTTATATCCATTTTTGAGAATAGGTTGTTGGCAGTGGCGGTACTTCCATAGAAGCCCGAAAGCCCGACTTGGCTTACATAGTTCCGAATAACGAACTTAACGATTGTTTATTTATAAAATAACGCTATAAACGTGAATGTGAGTACTAACCGGTAGGTATTTATTAGTCTTACGTACAAAAAAAAATATGCTGCTACTAAATAAACATTTGGGCTTGCCTTAGTTTGACACCCTAGGCACGCCACTGGTTGTTGGAACTATTTATAAATCATCATCGTCATCATCATTAGCCAAGAGACGTCCACTGCTGGACATAGGCCTCCCCTAAAAAAATAAATGAGAAATAGACTTATAGAGTGGAGACCGCGCTTAGCAGACGTAGTGCAGGGCGACCTGCAGCACCAAGGTCTGACGGCTTAAGAAAGGTGGCGGGTAGCGGATGGATGAGGACTGCTCAAGACCGGGACGGTTGGCCTTTTCTTGGGAGGCCTACGTTCAGCATTTGACAGCGGATGACGACAGTGGAGTATATCATATATAGTTCTACCCTCACACTAGGATATAATTCCTGGTTCGTGGGTGTTAGAAAATACGAAAGACTTTTCTGTCCCGCAAACACTCAAACCCGAAACAAAAAAATGTGGACCACACAATCCTTTGTTTCGTTGTGAGGATCGAATTCACGGCCTCTCTCAAAGGGTTGTCAAACATATTCTATAATTGAAGAGCACACCTAGCTTTAAAAATTCAGAAGAGTGTACCTGGTGTTTGAAACCACGACAGCCTAGATAGTCGACACGTAACTCGAAGCCGTCTTCAAAATAGTATTTTAATACCCATTACCCACATAAAACTTATATTTCCGAATATCGGATGCTATAACCGCTTCAAACGTGGCAAGTCCAGTGATTTATGAAACAGCCATACATCCAGCCGGGCGTATTGTCCGACGACGGAATATGAATCGCCCTACTTGAAATTCATTTTGTGTTTAGCCAATGTAATATATCTTATTCACACTTCAAGCGCAGAGTATTAAGGGTTCATTACCACGTATAAATTGATAGGAATATAAAGGGATTTTTTTACTGTCTGACTTAATGATACTGCTCTGGAATTCCGCACACATGGTTCTTATGCAGTGTATTCAGACCGTGATCAGGTAAGGCAAGTAATAGCCACGTTGATCACAAACAGATTGGCGTTAAAAAAATCTCGACAAAAAATAAAATTTTTGCCTTTTTCTATAAATATAGATATGAAAATCTCCAAGATTTATAATAGCTTTTTCTGTAGCCACGGATATCTCAAAATCCGCGAAAAAATTCGCCCTCATGACGTCATAAGCACAATTTTTCATTCTCTCTCGGCGGCGAGAAGCAATCCAAGTTTTATGATTACTCCACGATCGAAAACTCTATAGATATGCCGAGTTACGGAAAGTTTCATGGAAGGGTTTACGGAATTTCGGCTTCTCTAAGTTTTTGCATTTCTAATTTTGACTTCATATGTTAGGGGCTATGACGATGGTTGAGATCAAGGTTGATGACGGCATAGGATCCATGTGATAATTGGGGGTGTATTACCCCGTGGCGCAGTTCACTTAATAGGAGCTTGTGATACGAGGGGCCGTGGGTTCGACCTCAATGACAAATGTGTATGGGATCCAAAAATATATGTATCTTTCGGGTCTGGGTGTTTATGAGATCAAAAAGTCTGTTGTAATTTATGACACACAAGACACAGGACTTGTATCCTAGTGCGGGAAGCAGTAAATATCCAGCCACTGAGATTTCTAGAGGCTCAATTTGATGCTAAAGGAATAAAGCTCTGTCTTGATCGCTACGTCATTTTATAATCCGGGGCCTAGACTACGGTCATAGTAAAAAAAAAAGCTAGGTGAAATTAAACTGCCCGGTATAATTTTTTGCTAAGCGCCTCACTACATGAATATGAAACCCTCGATGGATGACAAAAAAGCATGTTGCGGACCTATTAAAAACGGCATTTTTAAATAAATTCCACGATAAACAGCCGATCGCCGCCGCAGATAAGCTGGGTCGGGCTAATGGTAGCATTTTACATTTAATTTCTAATTATAATCGGACACGAAAACAATTATTTGAAATGGAATATAATTTTTCAATTCTAGTTAAAAATTTAGGTTACTTTTTATAGTAATTGGGGTGTGTTAGATGACGTGGTGTGATGACCTAATAGTTTTCTCATTCAAAAAAATTCATAAAGTTTGTACTTTTAAGTTGTGTAGTCCACCCTATATCCTTTATAAAATTATTTATATCAAATTTCTAAAGATGGAGTAAGGCCAAATATTATAAACGAGATGAAGACATTTTAAGCTTTAATCGAGAGCAAAAATTATACGAGTATTTTAAGGAATTTGCTAATCTTATGGTTACTTAAATTTCATTTTTGGGAGATTATTGGCTGAATACTGAAACGCAACTTAAAAATTAACGTGAACTTAAACGTCGAATCCCGTCTTATTTTAGTCGATTTATCGACTTAAAATTAAGTAGCGTTTCAGTAATCGGCCGTATGTCTGTTACTTAAAAAAAAGAGTTCCGTTATATGTAGCTAGTTAAATTTATATATACATATATGTAGTCAGGACATGCTAAGCGTTGCCAATGCATATAATAGTCCATATTTTACATTTAAATACAATTATATTATAATAAAGCAAGGAATTCGATAAGAGACGGAGTATTCCATATGATTTCTTTTTTACGGTAACACGAAGTCTAGTGAACCTGAAGGTCAGGGGATGCCTTTCCATTGATCTAGCCAGTCATGGAACAGGGCTACGAGTACGCGAGCTCGGCCCCCCGAGCTGTTACAGTCTCCTAATACTTCCTTACCCGGGACTGTAGCATCCTTACCGTCAGGCCAAATATCCTTCCCCGCAATATCCTGTACCCAAACACACTCTATCCCCACACCATTCCCTTTAAAACATAGAAATTCCCAAGGAGGGTTGGCGTCAGGCAGGCGGCCGGCCGTAAAACATCTGCCAAAACTCTTATGCAGCATGTTTTGTCCTTCCACACAGGAAGGAAGGACATGCTGCGCCGACCCCAAACAAGAATTGGGATCAGGGCAGGAGAATGATGAAGTCTAGTGAACCTGTTATAAGCTTGCTCACTTTAAAAGGATTAAAAACCTCTTTGCACAATGTGGACGCATTGTAACATTTCTTCCTACCCCTAGGGGATACAGGTGTGTGGTACATATATCAAGAGTGGACGAAGAAACATAAAACTAATTTTATATATGGACCGGACAGTGCCAGTCCGGTCACGATTTTATCCCGAGGAACTGTCCCAGATTCGGATATAGTTTATTATTATTTATTTTACTTGCGACAGAAACATATAATACATGTTGTACAAAATAATAACTAACTCAATCGTATAAAGTAGCTTTTAAAAGACTTTCAAGGAGAATATGAACGGAAATGCCTTCAACATAATAACAATTACAAGACGCCAAATCGCTCAAGCGGTATAATTCTGTCTTGGTTAATTGTTTTTTAATATCTTGAGTAAAGTACATTTATTGAATTTATTTTGTTACTCTTATTTTAAAAAACCTGTGTTGTTCCTTTCCTTAATATGTAGGAAGTAAAATATTGTTGGCAATACTTTAATTTTAAAATATCATACAGCCTCCATTGTTGAGATATGAATGTGAGAAAATTCTTAAATGAAATTAATGGCTATAATTTTATATATACAGTAGGCCATAGTTACTTTTTTCCTAATATTCAGTAAAGCTTTAGCGAAAATATTCATCATATGATGTTTAACATAAATTCTTGAAGTTTTCAGGGTCCCTCCAGCATTTTCAATCTGCCATTGCCCCGTGTTTACAAGGTTACGCTCACCGCTCTTGGCAAACATCCTGTGATAGTTTTTGAATAGTTTCCGATACGCGTTCCTTACGCAAATTTTTGTATATATGTATTGTGTGTATGTGTGTATGCTGTATTCGGGGTTATTCGTACAATTTTTTAATAAAATAAAGTGACATATTGCTTTGATAATATTTAAATGCGAATGTGTAGTTGTGGTTGTTTGTTACTCTTGACACAAAATTACTTATTTTTATAAAATTTATTAAGAAGATAGGTGGCATCCTGTTTTAACACTTAGGCTGTATTTTTACAACGGAATATTAAATTACACTTAATTGTTTCCTAAATATATTTGTCCAAAGAAAATCATCATCATCATCAGCCAAAGGACGTCTATTGTTGGACATAGGCCTCCCCAGAAAAATATGCGAATAGAAAAATCTAAACCACAACGACACAATCATCCATAAATAATTCTAACAAAATACATCAATATAAAAAAAGCACTTTCCTCTGTGACTTAGGACCATCCGCCATGTTTTTTCAAACATAAAACTAACGAGCGACTTCTTTAAAATCCTCATTCGGGATGTCCCGTTCTTGTTCCCGAAGCCCGATTTATAACTCTCTGGAGTGTAGTGAGGCAAATTTATGTCGGTGCGATTAGTTGAATGCTTTTTAAACCGACGCTGAGCTAAATTATGGCTGGGACGTTGTAAGGCGCTAAGTCTTTGAGCATATTACTGCAGGTACATTGTATGAAGTTCTATTAGAGCCGAGTATTTGTCAAGTTTTTTAGGATGAGTAAATACACTAAACGGTCACGTACGAGTATAGTTCTGACCACACTTAGATACAAGATATTGTGGGTATCAAAGCAAGCAAGCAGAAAGCAAAGCAGAAAGAAAGGGTAGTAAGCAGTGATGGCCTCGAGGTTTAGGCACGCGGTCGAGAATTTCGGCGGTCGCGGGTTCGAACCCCAGGCACACACCTCTGACTTTTCGAAGTTATGTGTGTAATTCACAAAGAATTATCACTTGCTTTAACGGTGAAGGAAAACATCGTGATAAAACCTACACACCTAAAAGTTCTTAAGAATTTCTTAGGAGTGTAGTCCGCCAACCCGCACTAGGCCAGCGTGGTGGACTATGGCCTAAACCCTCTCAATGGTAGAGGACACCCGTGCTCAGCAGTGGGCGTATATGGGTTGATGATGATGATGATGTGGGTATCAAAAGCCGCGGAGATGTTCCGCATGTATAGTTTTGACTACATAATAAGATACAAGTCCTGGGTCGTGGGTGTAAGAAGCTATGGAGACTTTTTGCTCTCACTAGACTCAGACCCAAAACAAATATTTGTGGATCAAGTATACATATATCTCGGCGCAGGAATCTAACCAGATTCTCGAGTTTTGCAATCTTGTTTCGGTCGCCAACTGCGCCACGGGCCTCTTTCATGAAGTAGCATAATCACGGTCTGATATTTTGAAATTTTGTGGCGAAATGACGTATATGATCATAAGACACTCTTATTAATATTTGCAAGAAAAGTGTCTAGAACTTTACTTACTTTGTTCTGTGGAGTTTCTACTCCTAAACTGATCATCAGTTTAAATGAATCCAGGTAAAAATACATCAATATTTGGAGAAGGTCATGAGCAAGTTTGATTGAATATTTTGCACTTTGTAGTTGAACAAGTTTTGTACTAGAATGTTTGTAAAATTTTGTTGTTAAAAAATAAAATAAAATAAGTGCTTGCTTTGTTTCCACGCACAAATAGAAATGTGTAGTCGTGCGAGGGCGTAGGAGATAGGCTCTAAGTCACCGGTGTTGTTTAAATAATGTCCTTCGGCGGTATCAGGGCTAACGTTCCGAATGAAATATCTTGACTATTTATTCAGGAGACAATTTATTTGTGTTTTTGTATACATAGTATCATATAGCATTCTGTAAGGTAACACAGAAATGAAAAATGAAGATATGAAACAATCACACATGAAACAGTCACATACCTACTGTTACGACCAAAACCCCTAGCAGTGTCTAATAGCAATTACGACGAAACATAGATTATGCAAATGACAGAAAAGGAACGCGAAGAAAAAATCAGTGCGCAACAAGCAACGGAGTCGTGAACATCTTGTCCTATCAAAAATTACTTCAAATAAATACAACTGTATCGCTAATCAAAAAAGTGTTCGTGATTCAATCCTACTGTACCTGCGCATTCATTTGGTGACCCCGACGTGATCAACTTCGACTTGGTGAATTCGCCGAACTGTTATCACGAAATTACCTACAACGACAATTCTACAAACGGACACATCCTTCAGGAATCGCCAGTATCCAGCTGCAGCAACTATTTCCGAGGGAAGTGCATCCATCCTTTCTATTTAAATATCCTTTCTGCTTCAATTTGAGTGAATAAAAATCTAAATAAGTTTATTCGCCTACCCGCCATTCGATAAATTAATTTTCATATTCGCCTTAAATTCGCATTAATACTAATTTTAGAAGCAATATACACTATTTGTTGTTTCGCAGTTCATTTATTACTTAAATAATAGCGTTGTGTGCAAGAATAAATTCATTTTAAACGACTAGTTCAAATAAAAGTATTCATTTCGAACACGTGCTTCACACATTCATAAGTTATAATCATAATTAGCGGTCGAAGTGCAATAAATTATCTAATGTCCCTTTTTTAAAATATATTCATAGCAGTTTTTACAGACGTACATAAATAAATTGTGATCTAAATTAATAAATTCTTCGACCCGTGTTTTCCAGCTAATCGACACGGTGCTGCTCCGTGTTGATATCTCCTCAGCGGCGGACACACGGCCGCGCGCGAAACTGGTAATTACTGGTTTATCACTTCGCTCGCCGGCTACATACACGTATGTTATTCACTGTTTTTTTACTTGCGGTGTATTAGAATTTGTTGTTTGGTACCTAATAATATTAACTTAGATCGTACGTATTCGTATTATTTGCACCGACAAAATGAGTGAGCTAAAAGAATTAATCAAACAAAGGGGACATATTAGATCTCGTTTAACATTGTTCGAAAAATATTTAACGCCTTTGTTAGAGTGTAAAGAAACTAACGCGGTGCAATTGAATGAGTTGCGTTTGCGCTCAAGTAAAATACGCGACCTATCGTGTACCTTTGAGGACATTCAATCACGGATTGAAATGTTGGATGAAGATTGCCCTAAGCAAATGCTTGAACGCGAATCTACTGAGAATACATTTTTTAATTTACTAGCTAAAGCTCAATCGTTAGTTGAATTTTTCGAAAATACAAGTAAATTGGAATCTTCATCTCACACAAGTCGCAAATTGACTCATTTGAAATTGCCTCCCATAAAAATTCCTTCGTTTAATGGTGATTCGAGTAAATGGCTCTCATTTAGAGATACCTATTTGTCTTTAATACATAGTAATGATACGATCGACGATATCAACAAATTTCACTACCTTATGACTTACTTGGAAGGCTCGGCAAGTTCTGTTATTAAATCAGTGACCGTATCGTCCGATAACTATGCCATCGCTTGGAAATTACTTTGCGAGCGTTATGATAATAAGCGCCTCTTGATAAATGAACATATTAAGTGCTTATTTTCAATTGAACCGTTAACTAGGGAATCTCATAGGGGTATTCGTGATCTAATTGATACATTATCAAAAAATTTGAGTGCGTTGCAATCCTTAGGCGAACCTACTAATAAGTGGGATACTTTAATTATTTATATGGCGTCCGCGAAATTAGACAGTGTCACGTTTAGAAACTGGGAGGAGTACAGGAGTGATGAGGACTCGCCTACACTAGAGGACTTCTACTCATTTCTTCGTAAACGTTCAATGATTTTAGAAACCATGAATGTTAGCAAGGTCAAGGTTGACAAACGCCACAGTTTACCCAATACGAAGTCATTTGTTTCTTCATCTGTCGAACCACGTTCTCCTTCCGCTCAATGCCCTGTCTGCAACCAAAATCATAGATTATACGAGTGTACAACATTTAAATCCTTATCAGTTCCTGAAAGAATTTCTAAGCTTACATTGTTAAAGTTATGTGCTAATTGTTTTCGTAAGGGCCATGGGCCATATCAGTGTAAGATGGGCAATTGTAGAATTTGTCATAAAAAACATAACACTTTAATACACAAACAAAATTCTATACAGCACATTCCAAATAATCAGGAATCAGCGATTAGCAGTGATAATAAGAACATACCTTTTCCCGTCACCAACTTCGAGTCGCCAATTGGCTCTGCTTCCGTTTCCATGACTGCCACTTCTACCAATAAGGCACTTCTTTCTACCGCTTTGGTCAAGGTCATAAGTAACGGAAGAACATTAGTCCTAAGAGCATTATTAGATTGTGGCAGCCAATCTTCTTTTATCACGATTCGTGCTCAAAAGGAAACAGGTGTCCCAAAATATAATTACGACTATCATTGCGTTTCGGGTATAGGTAGTACTGTAATGAATGTTACTGAGCATTGCTATTTAAATCTCAATTCATTACATAATTCATTCAGTGCGCGCGTCAAATGTTTTGTTCTACCCTGTATCACTGATAAACTGCCCCATGTTGCAGTGCAAATACAAAATTTAGACATTCCGCGACATGTCCAACTTGCAGACCATACATTTAATGAACCTTCTGAAATTGATCTCTTATTGGGCGCGGATGTTTTCTGGGACCTTCTAGGACCGGGCAGAATACATTTGGGACCTCAGTTGCCGATTTTGCAGGAAACTCAGCTGGGATGGATTGTGGCCGGCCCCATAGCCGTTCATGACAACAAACATAATTCAAAATCACATTGTCATTTATCTTTAGACATAACCCAGCAGCTGAGTAGGTTTTGGGAACTAGAAGAAGTACCATCCAATGTCAAACATAGTTCCAATGATTATTGCGAAAATTTATTTACTACTACTACTCGGCGAGAATCTGACGGTAGATTTTGCGTTCAAATTCCACTTAAAGAATCCATTCAAAGCTTAGGTGATTCTTACAATATAGCCGAAAAGAGGTTATTGCAATTGGAAAGGAAGTTTAAACATAAACCAGACATGAAACAACAATATCGCGATTTTATTCATGAATATGAACTCTTAGGTCATATGACGGAAATTTCTCGACCTGCATTGGGATGTTATTTACCCCATCACGCCGTCATACGAGAGTCTAGCGAGACCACAAAACTTCGCGTAGTCTTCGATGCCTCGTCAAAGACGTCTAGTGGCGTCTCTTTCAATGACATCCAATATATCGGACCTGTGGTACAGGACGATTTATTTTCTATTCTCTTGCGCTACAGATGGCACCGATTTGTCGTGTCATCTGACGTGGAGAAAATGTACCGACAAATATTGGTCGATCCAAAGCAACGGCATTTACAATTGATTTTGTGGCGCGATGAACCCACTCATCAAATTAAAACATTTCAATTAAATACACTTACTTACGGAACGGCATCAGCACCTTACCTTAGTACTAGATGTTTACTTCAGCTCTCCAAAGAATGTTATGATAAGAAATTAGCCCAGGTCATCAAAGACGATTTTTATGTAGATGACTTTCTTTCAGGAGCAGAAACTGAGGATGACATTCGAAGCTTAGTCGATTCAGTCACTTCCATTCTTAGCTCTGCATGCCTTCCCCTGCGTAAGTGGCGTACCAATTTACCATCTCTCTTTCAAAATAAAGAAGAAGTAAGTACTTCTCAACCCAAAACTTTGGACCATATGTCTCATTCCACTATTTTAGGCCTGAATTGGGATCCGTCAAAGGACATATTGCAATATGCCGTTAATATAGATATCAATCAAACAGCTACAAAAAGATCCATATTATCTAATTCAGCAAAGCTTTTTGACCCTTTGGGTCTGCTTAGTCCATGTACAATCATTCCTAAGATTATTTTACAAAAGTTATGGTTATCGAAAACGGACTGGGATGATCCCGTGGATAGTCATATACTTAAACAATGGAACGACTTCGCATCTAAATTAAATTCCATATCAAATCTTCAGATTTCAAGGTGCGCTCTAATACCAGTGGCCTCTAGAATCGAGATCCATTCATTCTCCGACGCATCTCAGTCAGCATACGCTTCTGCGGTTTACCTTAGATCAGTCAACAATGAAGGGGACGTCGACATTAGGCTCCTCTGTGCCAAGACTAAGGTCGCTCCAGTGAAGGCTACTACCATACCTAGATTAGAACTTTGCGGAGCTCTACTATCAGCGCGACTTAGTGCAAAGGTTTTGAAAGCACTCTATTGCAAGATTGATGCTATTTATTTCTGGACCGACTCGACAATAGTCCTAGGTTGGTTATCCCATCAGCCTCGTGATTTAAAACCTTTTGTTGCTAATCGTGTTGGTGAAATTCATGAACTGACAGCTGGGGGAATTTGGAGACACGTTTCAGGCAATAAAAATCCAGCTGATCTGGCATCTCGTGGTATATGTCCTAATCTTATTCAGTCAGCTACATTATGGTGGAATGGTCCCTCTTTCCTTGCTGAGGATTGTTGCAATTGGCCTCCAAACGTAGGAAAACAAAACATTGACGTATTACCTGAAATTAAGGGATCTACAAATAAATATATATCTACTGCATTACATGTCACAGACGCCAATTTATTTACGAATATAGTGGACTTTGGTAGATTCTCGAAATTTTCCCGCTTGCAGAGAGCCGTTGCTAATGCTCTTCGATTTATTTACAACTCAAGAAACAAAAATTCTAAATTATTAGGTCCTTTAAGTGTCGACGAATTAAAGAAATCAATACATATATTAATTAGACAACATCAAAATGAATGCTTCGGTAATGAAATAAAAACCATAAAAAATAATCAAAGTCTGCCACCTAAGTCTCGTATTTTGTCATTAAGTCCCTTTATTAATGAGAACAATATTCTCTGCGTCGGAGGCAGATTAAAGAATTCCAAAGAGTCGTACCAAAGAAAGCATCCGATTTTGATAGATACTAGTCACAATTTTACAAAATTATTATTTGAACATTGTCACTTAAAACTATTACACTGTGGTCCTCAACTTTTAATGAATGATTTAAGAAACGAATATTGGCCTTTGAAGGGCCGAATATTAGCAAAAACTACGGTAAACAATTGTAAAATATGTAGAATCATAAAGGCTAAATGTCAAAATCCCCTAATGGGAAACTTACCTGCTAGTAGAGTTACTCCAAATCAGCCATTCCATGTTAGCGGTGTTGATTTCGGCGGTCCATTTCATATTACCGATCGCAAAGGTCGCGGTTGTAGAATATCAAAATGCTATTTATGTCTTTTTATTTGTTTTAGCACAAAGGCCGTGCATCTTGAAGTTTCTAGCGATCTCACTACGGATTGTTTTATTTCATGCCTGCGTCGCTTCATAGCTCGCAGGGGTAAGCCACTGGAGTTATGTTGCGACAATGGTACTAATTTTGTCGGTGCAAATAACGAATTAACGGGTTTTTTACGGAACAGTGAAAGCATTAAAGGTTTCGCCGCTGAGGAGGGAATAAAATTTAGATTTTCTCCTCCCTATTCGCCGCACTTTGGGGGACTTTGGGAAGCAGGTATCAAATCTGCGAAGCATCACATAACTCGTATATTACGCGATAGACATTTTACATTCGAGGAATTATCAACTTTATTCTGTCAAATCGAAGCTATCCTTAACTCTAGGCCTCTCACTCCTCTTTCATCGGATCCAAGTGACCTAGATCCTTTGACTCCTGCGCACTTCCTGATAGGCAAACCACTCACTGCGCTACCTTCAGAAGACTTGATGAACGCGAACCCACATCGACTCGACCGATACCGACTTCTAGAAAAAATGCGACAACACTTTTGGGATCGATGGCGCCACGAGTATTTATGCGAGTTGCAGCAGAAGTCAAAATGGAGAACACAGCAAAGAGGGTTCCAGGAAGGTGACTTGGTCGTCATAAGGGAAGCGAACCTACCACCTTTGAAATGGCGGATGGGACGCATCCAGAAGCTTTATCCTGGATCTGATGGAACAGTCAGAGTAGCAGACGTCTACACCACCAAGGGCGTCAGCCGCCGAGCAGTCCATAATCTTTGCCTTTTGGAAGACATGGCAACTACTACTCGAAAATCCCACGATTTCGAGGGGGGGGAATATGTTACGACCAAAACCCCTAGCAGTGTCTAATAGCAATTACGACGAAACATAGATTATGCAAATGACAGAAAAGGAACGCGAAGAAAAAATCAGTGCGCAACAAGCAACGGAGTCGTGAACATCTTGTCCTATCAAAAATTACTTCAAATAAATACAACTGTATCGCTAATCAAAAAAGTGTTCGTGATTCAATCCTACTGTACCTGCGCATTCACCTACATAGTTCTAGTCTCTATATAAAATGCAAATCTTTTGCCGGGGTTATTAGAAATTAAGAAAGACTTTTTCGTTATACAAACACCCAGACCGGACACAAATATTTGTGGATCACATAAACATCTGTCTTGGTGTGGGGGTCGAACCCGCGGCCAATCTTCAGCTGCCCTCAACTGCCCGTCGGGGGTGTCAATGTTCTCTTAATAGTGTGATGAATGAAAGAGTATCTCTAAAACGTTTTCTAAACTAATGCTTGTCTTTGGTGGTAAAAATGTGGTATGAAGTAAAGATTCTTAAACATTCTTGTCATGAAATTCTTTTGTGTTATTCAGGTGTTAAAAATATTCCCGCAAAATCAAAGTAAAAGCAGATTTTATTCATCACTGTTATTTCTTACACTTTGGTCGTAATGTCCAATCTCGTCGTCAAGCTACCCCGTCAAGCCGAACTGAAGTAGGGGCTGTCTAAAATTGGACTGACTTCTTGTTGAGCCTTTGCCATTCGCGCTTTAGGTGTCTGGAATCAACTCAAAGGTTGTTTATTTTTTACAGAGGACTGGAGAACTGTTGAGGATATTTTCGTCCGACCTCATTATAATTTACCTAACGTAAAATAACTATTTTTAACTGACACAGGACAAGAAATAGGTGATTTATTGGTAAATTATTATACTTCAGGGTAAGCGAAAGTTGAGTTTTTATATTGATTTTTTTTACTTAAAACTTTTTTTACTTTTTAAGCTAAGTGAATGTATTATATTATGGTCGATTGTCAGTGTAACAGAAAAGGACAAGACATATCTTTCATTTAAGACTTATCCTTCTATTTTTTGCTATTGGCTTTGTACACAAATGTAGACATTTAAAATGAAGTTCAGTACAAAAAAGGTCAATAAACCCGCTCAAATAACCGCCGAAAAGGCTGCGAATCCCTCAATTAATTAAAACGTATTTAGCCGAGCCCACGTTTTGGCCTGAGCGTGAACGAAATTACAAAAATAATTACATCATACCACCATTAATTAAAGGCGAGGACGGCATTCAAAAAATTTCGAATTGGGTCACCGTCATAAGGGAAAAGAAACGCGAAACGAGGACTCAAAAAATACAGACTTTTAATGAAATCTCTTATAGGATATACTCACAATTTGTTGGAAATTACAGTCCTGATGCTATAATTAAAAGTATTCGTCATCATCAGCGCATATTCGTCTCAGTGTTGTGCACCCTCCTCTACCATTGAGAGGGTTTAGGCCTTAGTCCACCACGCTGGCCTAGTGCGGGCTGGCGGACTACACACTTAAAAAAATCGTAGGCAATTTTTAGGCGTTTCATCACGATGTTTTACTCCACCGTTAAAGCAAGTGATAAGTCATTTTGAATACATATTATATAACTTCGAAAAGTCAGGGGTGTGTGACTGGAATTTCAACCCGCGACCGCCGGACATTCCTGACTTTGCGCCTAAACCTCGAGGGCATCACTGCTTGGGGAAATTACAGTCCTAATGCCATAATTCACAGTCTTATTTTTGAATTTTTTGTTTGTCCGGCTTTTGTGTTGCTGCGTTTGTAATGTCTTCTTTATCTAACGTAATCCACATTTCCGGGATTAAAGCCTTTAAAAGCTGAAAAGACGGATTTAATCTCACCTGATTTAAAGTAATGCAGTGAATCCTCGCGTATTAAAGGAGAAAGATTTCTAGCAAATATTTAATTGGAATTTTTGTTAAAACGAAATTATTGTACCTACTTATAAAATCTAAAAGTTATGTTAACTTACTCACTTGACAGCCCCGTGGCGCAGTTGGCTAGGAACCAGCTTGCGAAACGAGCGGCCGCGGGTTCCATCCCCGCACGAGACAAATGTTTGTGTGAACCACAAATATTTGTTTCGGGTCTGGGTGTTTGTGAGACCGAAAAGTCTCTCGTAGTTTCTGATACCCACGACACAAGGCTCGTATCTTAGTGTGGGGTCAGAGCTATGTGTGTGACTGTTGGGTGTATTTACTTATTATTTATTCACTAAGGTTTACAAACTTTTTGACTATGTTCCTCAGTCGATGTCTTTATCCACAGCTGATGATGATTACAAATTTTACTTTTTGTTTTACTAAGGAGAGAGAGTACTACTGTAACGGTAACTGTAAACAGGATACAACTACTGATTTAAATATTTTTGGATCATACAAACAAAAAGGAAGCAATACAATTTTGTCATAAATATAATAATATTGTAATGAATAATCCTCCGTACTATTAATAGCTCGGAAATTCGTGATAATGTATTTAAGTTTTACGCTTCACTTCCAACCGAACATAAGCCGTATTACGCACGCACAAAGGACATATTTCCATGACGAATTGTTCACAGTCTCATATTGTTTTTGTAACAGGATTACCAAATTGGATCGGGCCTGAAAATGAACGTTTTCGTTTTGTTATGGGTTTAGAGTGAGCTTAACGTGAAGACCCGATGTTCTTTGAAGGTTTCAGATTTCATGTTTTTGTTACGACCTTTTTTCAGGTGCGTGATGATATTTTACATATCTGTATTATGTTTCAAAGGAATATGTGGAAGTGTTATATTACTATGGAAATATTGTTTTTAATTATATTTAAGGGACTTGAATGATAAATTAAAAAATATCGTTTACAACTTTAGAAAATAAATATTTATTACCAAGACCTTATGATAATGTGTTGGCCATGTAAATTCTAATAAGAGTGAATAAAATATGACACCCAATTTACCACCAGCGATAAAACCGCCATTTGTAGTACTTGATTTTTTGTATTAAGATTTTTAATTTATATTTTTGTTAACTATTATGGGACGTGCAATAATGTGTTATAAATAAGTAAATTAAAATATTCGTTAATCTACAATAGTGATTATGTGTCATTATAAAAACCAGAGTGATGGTAGGAGAATATTTTTTTTAATTAAAGTAATATCGAATACATTTATAATCCATATAGATCTTGTATCAAATTTTCAGTTGGAATCTGGGTTAAATTATTTCTAAGCCGTCGATTTAAAAGTTTCCGCGCAACTTTGTCCTTAAGCGGAATTGAAAATCTCGATACCGATGGAACTTCTAAAAGTCGTGTGAGAAATGGCAATACGTAGTTTTCGACGAAAATTTGTTGGAATTTATATTTTTACCTGGCAATGCAGTAACTGCACTAGCAACATTCGTTGGGTAATAATTTGAACCTTTCTAGTCCAGATATATTCAATAGCAGTACGACTCCGAAACGTGACATTTGAATATAAGATTAAATATTTGTTGATCCAAATTACAAACATTAGCTCAATCAGCTCGTAAAATAGTTTTTACGGCAATCCAATAATTTCCAATCGACATGTCAAACTGCTGAGATGGTCCTTTACGCTACGTAAAAAAGACCTACCGTTATAGAAGAAAAGTACATGAAGATAGACAAGCTATTCCAAAACTCATTAAATCCTCCTTTCTCATCTTTAAGCCCACTTAAAAATTGGCGAGCGCAACCTGTTAAAGTGAAAACATAAATACCTGTCATTGGCTGAATGCAAAAGAAAAAAAAAGATTCTATTATGAAGCATTCACGAGGCGGGAAGCTATCGTTTCGTCGTCAATTTAACAGAAATTTCAAACGGAATTCACTGCCATCAGTCGGCTATTGTCGCTGCTTTTAAAGCTATTCAGTTTCTTGCCGTAATGATGCTGCGGCAATATTTACGGAATTCTTTTTTAAGACTACTTATTCAGGTCTTTTCTTAAAATCACTTCATAAATCTATCTTAGTTGACGGATTTATTTGAAGTTTTATATTATTTATATTGTTCTAACATATACTATGGGTGGATTTGCGTCCTTTTTGCAACTGAAAAGGGTCGAAGTTTTGTCTACTACACTTGCTTAGTGCAGTCATAATTAAGAAATTCTTGCGATATTTTTCTTCGCTTTAAAAGTGTTAGTTAATTCATAGTAAATACCGATAAAACTTTAAAAAGTCATGTTTATAGACATATATTTATTTAATATATTCATTTTTATAAATATTTAATAGTAATTCTAACCTAAAACCTCCCTTACTATTCCAATTGTCACTTTTTAATTTCTCTATAACGATTAAGATGATGATGTAAAAACATAAATAGTTAAACAAAAAAATGCACGGGAAACAAAAACTTAAAACATTGTTTTCGACTTTTAAATCCATGTCATTGTAAAAAAAAGTATTCATTACAATAAAACCTCATTTGTGTAAAATACAGCAGTCGCTGTAAAAGTCTGCTAATGGCGACATCTCATTACATTCCCGGACAAAAAGTTTTCCAGCCAGAAATATCTTAATAAAAAATCATTGTGTGCGTTGCAGTCTCAGTGTTGCTATGCGTCCCAGCGGGACTGTGTATGGAATTTATGTTTTTCAGCGCTTAATATTTTCTATACAGCGCTACAAAGCTTTCTGTTAAGTAAAGACTGCAAATAGAGCCGTGCGTTGTCCCACTGATCCGCTGAATGTCGTTTCTTGTGACATCTGATAAAATGACTATATGGAAGTTGATAACACTGCTTAGATTTAGGGCAATTTCAAAGATGTTTTCGAACTGACAGATTGGTCGAATGGAATATTAAGTTACCATTGTAGGCACCATATATTCAAATGTATTATAGTCGTACTTCATATTAAATTACAATAGAGGTATTTTTTTTACGAGAGGAAAGCACCTTAAGCTCCCCAGTTCGGTACCTCGGGGGAGGCCGTGAGGGGTGTGTCGGAGTCTCTGGCCTGACGCTAGCATACCGACTAAAACCTCTCGGTGACCATCACGCGCATTTAGGGCGGTTTTACGCCATCTCAGGGCCAGAAGTGCCCTAAATGATCCGCTGCCGCCCAGCACACCGTCCGGTTATGGACCCCTCCAAATTGGGAGGGCTTGGTATGCCCTCCATTTACTCTATTTCGACGTTCACCTTTTGTGAACGTCCGCGACAGTTAGGAGGCCACGCCCTCTGCCACCAATCTCGGGGTTGCTATCATAGGGTACTGCCCCCGCAGTACGCCCAGCCACCCCAGTTTCCCCTGTTAGTCGCCTCTTACGACAGGTAGGGGATACCGTGGCGGAATTCTTACACCCCCAATACACAGGGCGGAAGTAAACGATAATATTGCCATTTTTTCACGTTGGCTAGCAACTAACAAATAACAATATATAAGTATATATATACAATATTGCACATGAATAGGATTCGTGTTATCTGAAGCGTGGCTCGTATTATCGGTTAGTTGATAGAAATGGCCACGCTGCTTGGATCGCATCCAGATGACTATCGGGCATGCGTTTGGATAGTTCTGTTGATGTGGGCGTATTCAATCCATTTATGGAATTTCACTATATTCTGACAACCCCGTGGTGCAGTCAGTCACACACTAGTTTGTGAAACGAGAGTCCGTTAATTCGATCCCAGCACCGTGACAAATATTTATGTGATCCACAAATATTTGTTGCGAGTCTGGGGGTTTGCCGAAGTCAATAGTCTCTCGTAGTTTCTGATTCCACGACACAATATTTGTATCTTAGTGCTGGCACTAAGATAAATAAATACATATAGCAGTCACACAGTATTATTGGAATTTATTTAATTTTCTCAATAATATTGCATAAAATGTGAGGGCTTCTGTATTTTCAAAGCGTACCTACTTAAAACAGACTCTACTGGAACTAATTGCATACACCAATTCTCCCAGATAGCTTCTTACTAAAACAAGGAAATGAATCCGCCAAGGACGATTCTTCAAGGTCAAGCGCTTCATAAACAACAGGAACTCGACGCTTGTACACTGACGAGTCCGGGATTACGAGCCATTCACCGAATATCACCCTCGGCCCTCGCCATGTGTCGTTACAAGCAGTTATTGCTATCCCACGCTTTCGAGTTAATTGAATAATGCGATTTGCGACATCTGGCTTTGGTTGTTACTGGCTTTTGATATACGGAAGAGTGTTTTGAGTGATAAAGCCGTGGCCTAATTAACTTAATACCATTTTCTGTGTGTACGTCAAAGAAAACGACTTGAAACAATACTTTAGTTGTTACAGATCAATTTTCCAAATACAAGCGTGAGGCTATGTCTTATTAAACGATTTTAAAAAAGAAGCAGGCTGTCAAATCCTGTGTATTTTTTTCGTATTTTACCTCAAAACTTTCGACTGGGAGAAATCACCATCAAAATCAATCAATATTTTGACTTGAAAACTGGTGCTTCCAATGTGGTCCCATTTCATATCGATGCAAAAAGTAGATTTAAATTTAAGCGAGTAAACCCGCGAACCACAGCTAGTTACCAGTAAAGATAGATACTTTAGGAATACGCTGCGTCATTATATTACATCACACGGCTCTCATATCGGCGCGAAGATCTCCACCGTTCTGTTACTAAGCCATTTAAAATGTCGATGATATTTTACATCGGGGTATTGGCTCCGTGAGAAATTCGAGCATCCCTTAGGGTACAGAAAAGAATCGATTTTATAAAAACGATATGATATTTGGCAGTGGTCGTAAATAAATAAACCCAAATACCTATGTTGCCTTATAGAATTCCGAATCATTAATCTTTAAATCTCTAGTTAACAACGGTACTTTGTCATGTAGATTATAATGAGAATGTAACGCTTTTAGGCTTCTAATATTCGGACGTAGATGGTTATTGCTTGCACCAACATTAAGCAGTCTGGCTTATTATCATAATCATCATCATATCCTAATGCAGCACGGCCCTCCTCTACCTTTAAAAGGGTTACGCCAGTGTTGGGCAAATTTTAATTAAACTAACAATTAAAAAAATTAACAATTAATTAGTTGTTAACTGCAGTGACAGCAATTAACAACTAATTAATCATGGTTTTATACGATTAACAATTGATCAATTGTTAGTTATTTTATGAAAAAAAAATAAAAATTAACAATTAATTTTTTTATCAAGTATTTTATAATACTTGAATATGTCAAGGGTATATATGTATCCGGTTGTAGAACCGGACCACCCTTTTGAACAAAATTTGCAAAAAAGTTAATTGTTAGTTTTAATTATTTCATCAATCAATTAAAAAAACTAATTGTAACACACAATTAAAAATTTAATTGCAATTAATTTTTTAGTCAATTGATTAGTTTAATTAAAAGTTAATTGATTAATGCCCAACACTGGGTTACGCCTTAGTCCACCACGCTTACTTAATCTGTTCGGCGGACTATCTTATTTTGGCGTTCTTGCATCCAATAAAATACAAAGAAACGCTTGTTGACAAAGCAAGTCTTGTAAACGCTCTAATGATTTCGCTTTCACGCAAGCGAACTTCGTAAACGTCTGTAGGACACTTCCGTCCCCGAGCGATACTTGTGGAAGTTTGTTATCTAATAACTAGACAAAGGCATGTTGCCTTCATTATCTCCACCAAAGTTTACATACAATGCTCTTCAATGCTAGCCTTTAAGTCTCAGTGCTTTGGAGATGCAGTTAAGTGTTTTAGTGTAAAAATTAACATGTTATGTATACTGAAAAAAATACTTAGTTATTCAAACATTCCTATCACCAACATCAGTAGCCTATATACGTCTTGCTGATGGGAAAGGGCCTTCTCTACAACTGAGAAAGTTTAAATACGCTGTCTACTACTTAAGGAGTTTCAAATCACGCAACAAAGGGCGAGCCGAATCCTCTACCATTTAAGAGTCTTAGTTAAGAATTAAGTCACAATTAGGTCTTTGCTAATTGAGTAAATCTGTGGACATAAATTTTTCTTAATCACTTTTTTTCTTGATACTTGAAAACTCAGTATTGCTCTACCAAGGACCGTATCGTAAGAAAAAAAATCGATCGTCTTCGCAAGTGTCTACGCACAGGCAATACCATTAGCGCTTCATTACTCGGCCCTCTTGAACGTCAAACGAGGTTCATTTTCGACTTAGTATCTCGATCGTTCATCATCGTTAGCGATTCGGCGACTCATCGTGATATGCTGCGCTGAGATTAACCACTCGGGGTTTGTGCCTAATTTGTCGGCACCAGTTGGATCAAATGTTTGTGCAATCTGCAAATGTTGGGTGTGAACGAGGTCGACATTAATAGTCAAACTTTGTATCCGTCGATTGATTATAGATAATCACAAAGAGACTAATGTGAGCGGGTGAAATAATATTATAACTTATATCTGATGGGTCCATACAGATCGACTTGCCGCCTCATTATAATAAAAGTTCTGGCGAAATGTGGGTAAAATGTTCCTTTGACTGCTCTTGCGAGAAATATATGCTTGAGGCACATACATACATAGTGCGTACGTTAAAATTTATTATTCAAAATTCCAACCTTTAAAATTAATGACTCAACAACTTTACTAATTACGAAGGAACATTTTGTACCATCAAAGGTACTTTTGACTTTTCCATGCCACCACGCTTTCCATTCGAACAGTCCTATAACAATTTGCCGACTGCGCTACAACCAATTTGGTAACGCTTTAATATCGCGTCAAGTGCAACGGTCCGGTACAGTTTGCGTGAACGCGTAATTGGCAATTAATTGTTCGCCGCGTATTGAAACGTGTGCCAGGGGAGTGAGAATGAAATTTTGAAGCTGGCCAGGGGAAAGGTTTTGTTTTCTACTATAATAGAAAATGTTAAAAAAGTTTTAATATCTTACACACTTGCCTCATCTCATCTCTGCATCACCATAGGTTCGACTGGGAGAGAATGCCATGCTAGGCATTAAGTCCACCTATACACAATTTGTATAAAGTGTAAATAAATAAATAAAATGTGGTACTTGATACCACGTTGTAAAACTAGTAAACCTTGGTATACCTGTAAATGCCGACCCGTCTAAATCCCTGGTTGGTTTGTGCTATTGGGGTTTTCCATTCGGAAATTTTTAGTAGCAGCACCGAGCCTGGAAATGAGCCTAATAATTGTAATAGGCAAAAAAGTGGTTGCAAATACGCACCTCTGCCTACCCCATCGGGGTATAAAGGCGTGAGTTTATGTTTGTAACTAGTTTTGTTTCGCATATTCGTTCGGGATATTATTAACCAAATAAAAACTGTATTCCTTTTCATCCTCTTATCTCGCTATTTGGAAAATTGCCCAAAACGACAATAGGTTGTAAAAATGCTCCCCTGCTTTCCTCTATATGGAGTAGAGGCGAGCGAATTTTAGTATGATATAATTTTTATTTCCCTTCTGATTTAACTAGTTTTAGGTAAAAAAATCAAAATGAATTTTACTCTAATCCAGATTATATAAACTTTCCTGTTTTTGTTTTACATATCTGATTTGTGAATTGTACTGAATGTACGGTATAGTTTTATCTCTATATAGATTTATATCAGCGATACTATTACGCAGTTTTTCATATGCCTACCGTATAAATTATCTCTCGTTTCGAATAATAAATCGCTGGATCCAAACTGTGCCTCATAAAACAAACACATAATTCATTTAGGCAAACGCTCGTTTGACAAAAACGGCGCGGTAAACAATTTGAAACAGTAGTTTTTCACGTGTTTTTTTTGGAGTATGAAAAATGCAGTTAAAGCCGGTTATCAGCCGGGCACAGACGCCTCGGGCAAACCGTTTTACAGCCGACAAAACGTGATTTGTTCCCCTCATCTCTCATTTTTTGACCTTTGCGAGCGAAAACCGGATTTGGGCGGCGCGAAGCGGTTTCGCGCCTAGATTTCAGTAAGTGGTGTTAAAAATTTCGCCCGGCGTTTTGCTAAATGTTGATTATGAATTTTGCGGGTGTGAATGTTTTTTTGGTCATCTTTATGATTTTTACTGGACGGTGATGGCAAATGAGATATTTTTATGCTAATATATTGTCAACTGCCTCGTGATCTCGCAAGTCGTGATTTGTTGTGCGTTCTAGAGTTCCCGGGTTCGATTGGTTAGTTGTGAAAAACTGTTGTGAAAAATGGGACCTGAATTTGTTACCCGGGACCAACGAGCAGTCGCTATTTCGCTAATTAACTATATTAATCCCAATAATCGTTTCACCAGAATTAATAATTGAATAATTCGCGATTTCAAGTGGCGTGACAAGAGCCATTTTGTGAGTGCGATCCGACGATTAATTAAAACTTTGCAACTTAATGGTTCATCAGTCGTTTGATTTATTAATACTATTAACTTAAATATGACTTTATGGAGTGATTTATAATTGGCGGGAATGGTAATTAAGAACTTTTTGAATATTATTCCATCTTATTTTATACTTTTTGGTGTAAAAAAATGCAGTAGTGATAGCCTCTGGGTTACGACGCGCGTTCGAACCTCAGGCACACATCTCTGACTTCGGAGCTAAGTATATTTTCACGTTTCTTTAAGGCTGAAGGAAAAAAACTTTAGGAAATCTACACAGTACACACCTTTGATCTTTTTACTTTCTTACGTGCAAAGTTCGCTAACCTGCATTAGGCCAGCGTGGCGGATAAAGACCTAAACCCTTTCAGATGTAAAGAAGGACCGTATTATTTTAATCCCGACACAACGGTCGCTACGAAAGAATATCGACTCGCACACACAGACAAACAAAGGCTTATGACTGAAATGAAAACATCCAGGCATGCAGGTTTTATCAGGCTGTTTCCCATCACTGTTAAAGTGACGATTGTGTATACAACTTTAAAAAATTAAATATCCCAATCCCGATCTAAATAAACCCACATAAACTCTCGATTGGGCCAATTCCTAATCTACTTAATTCTTTAAAACAAAATACAAATATCCCGTGACAACCCCCCACAATATTCTAGACAGGGCGATTCGCAGATGGTTTCCTGCCCATTGTCTCAATAATTGAATTTCTGCATGCACGCGCCGTGACAGACGGGCGGACGTGACCTGGCACTCATTACCGGCTGGACTGAACCAACTGTCGAACGTCTCATAACGTCCAGCACATTCAAATTTAGAATCACATTTTATATCATTGGACGTGACGGTGCATATACTTCTTGGTGTCGTCACATTTTATATAAATATTTTTGTTTTTTGTCACGGCGAAATTGGTTGCACTTTTTAAGTGCAGTGTAAAATAGAGCGTTGGCTGGCAAAAAATTGTAGACTTCCTCACTAGTCCACATATTTATGTTAGCCTGATGATGTCGGCT
Organism: Cephonodes hylas; assembly: GCA_030295005.1. Taxonomy (NCBI): domain Eukaryota; kingdom Metazoa; phylum Arthropoda; class Insecta; order Lepidoptera; family Sphingidae; genus Cephonodes; species Cephonodes hylas. The sequence continues at coordinate 2,450,994 of AP025375.1, read as the reverse complement.
TATTGGAAAAAGCCATTTTTGATGAATAAAAAGACTTATCTAGGTAATTAAACCGTCACCCCTACATATCGTATTTATACCAAAGCAACGGGCTTGCCTAGATAGGGACTTGTTGATACTAATTAATACACATGTTTGCTGGAATAAATTTCATTTCAGCGTACATAACGCTTTTCCTAATTAACCAACTAGACATCAGTACATTTATTAATACGTATTAAATGCAGAAAATCTAGCATTACATGTCACGTCATCCAAAATGTTCAGGTTTTGGTGAATCCCGATGGGAGTAATGGACTGACAAAGTTAACATTTACTCAGAGATTTTCCAACAAAGTTTTCTCGCTCCGGGAATTGTCAGTGGACGTCCGCTATTTGAGTTATTGCAAGTTGAATTTTGAATACGAATTTCCTATTTGCTTTTTAAAGGCTTATTATTTTTACACTAACTATTTCCTATCACGACGCTTATTATTAAATGGTCTCTGCTTTGTACCAACTCTGACAGATTGCAATCAGGTGATTTTGTTAGAGAATTCACAGTCATACGTGTTAAAATTTAAATAGAAGTTCTTAAAAATGTGCCCGACAAATGGTCCTTTATGTTATGGTAGTTAACAATAAAATTGGTGGAACATTTGTGTGTGAATAAACCTTTGCTTATCTTCCGTGAAAACAATCTGAACAGAGTAAATATTTTGATCTTACAAAATATTAGATTTAAGACTAAAGTTTAACGTATTTATGAGTGACAAACGCTTATTACTTGACTACTGCAATAATTGCAAAGAAGAAATTTTGGTGTCGATTATCTTGCTTCTTCAGTAACGTTTTTTGATCCTGTGTCTTGAGAATCTTGCTCATGCTGAAATAATAAAGTAATTTTACATATTATTACTGTAAAAAACACACATCTGTATATTTCTTATTTTACTTCAATCCTATGAAATATGTTCTCAAGTTACTCCTTTAAAGTTTAAACGAAATAACACAATTCGTGTTGTTCATGAACTTGTAATAATTAGTGAACAAGGCAATGTGATGGTACGATTCTGGAAGTAATTTAATCATATCCCACTTTGTAAACGTAATTAATTAAATTTTAATCTGGTACTCCGCCGGGCGTCGAGTGGGAAAGAGTGCTTTTAATTTGATATCGTTCAGTGTCTCAGTTTACATTCAGTAAATGGGGTGTTTTTACTGTTTAAAACACTTTTAAACTTATTGTGTGGGTGTTTGTGGGATTGTCTGGTAAAATATTATATACATATACTGTATGTGAGTATCCATATCTATACAAATATTAAGTTTAAGAGTTTGGTTCCTTGATCGGGTTTTCTGAGGAACTACTGATCTTATTTGAAAAAAAAATATCAGTATTATATTGACCATTTATTGAGGAGGGCTTTGGGGTATATAACGTGCGACTAGTAGAAGAGTTTATTACGGATGTATTTTTGCTCTCACATTTCTTTCATTATGCTACAAGTCACACGTAACAAATTGTGAGCCTATTACCTTTTCAAAGCTAAATGGAGATACCCCATTCCCCAAACCAAACTTCTATTTAATTGAAAACAATATGAATCTAAAAAAGTCACTTTATTATATGTTTAGATCTATTTTTTCCAATCGATGAATTTATGAAACAATTCAATACCAAATTGTCTTCTTCATTATTATATCGTACAAATTAAATCTTAATGTCTATAAAACAATAAGTATCCTTTAATCAGCTGGGGCGCATAAGGCCATTTTTCTCGGGCGTCCATCCATCACGGGCAAATTGAGCCAGGGTATTCCATGGCCGTTCGTTATTACAAGGGGATACCTTTCAAGCTTCGTGAAGTTTATTACGTCATCAGTTCAGGGGAGTTTGTTGCTAAGTCAGGTGTTGCATATTGTAGAGGTATTTCCTAGATGACATAATAGCGATGTTCTTTTGTTTGTGATTTTATTGACATGAAGGTGTCGGAATCAAGTATAACGCATGACAGTCTTTTTGATATGGAAATAGGCGCTGATATGAATAATCTGGGCTCTGAAGTATAAGGTCGATGGCACGATGGTCCGACGACTTAAGAAAGGTGGCGAGAAACGGATGGATGAGGGCTGCTCAAGACCGGGATGGTTGGCGCTTTCTTGGGGAGGCCTACGTTCAGCAGTGGGCGGCGATAGGCTGATTGATTGATTGAAGTATAAGGATTAAATGATCAATAAAAAATGTTTATTTTGTTAAGTAGCACTGAGTGATATTTGGGCTTTATTACATGCATCAGGATAGGCAATAATTTTTAAATTTTTTAAAGTAAAAAATTTACTTAAATTTTAATGTTTATGTGAGGAAGTATAGCTCTTTTCTTCAGTTTTATCGTTTTTTGTTTCGATTGCGCGTATAAGGAAAATACGAAACATGGGTTAAGGTCTGCTCATAAATTTACTTAGGGTATATTGCTTGTCATGGCAATTCCTACGCGAACAGAGCAGGGCGCTATAGCTAGTCGATTAATAATCTTCTGTACCTTGCTCCAGCATTCCACACAAGTTTTGTTAAGACAACAACGATTATATGTAACAGCTTGGCGAAAACTTTTTTCATATAGAGTAATAAAGAATTTTGATAGCCGCCTAACTGAAAAACTGCGCAAAAGAGAAAATATCCCATAAAAGTCAAGAAAGGCAAGATTAACGTTGCTTTGAAAACACTTAAAAACTTTTGATAAGTTAATTGGATTAAATTTTACGGTGAAGGAAAACATCTTGGAAAAGTCTGCATACCTAAAGTCTTTCAAAATTCACTTAACATTTTGGCAAGTGTGATGGTCTAAGGTCTAACCTATCTGAACACTAAAGGTAGCCCCTGCCTGATGCTATTTTTTTACTTGGCACTTGCTTCTTTCTTTTAGATTGGTCTATCGGCGCACGTATATGCCGTGCGATCTAGAGGTCTTTGGTTCGATTTCTGGGTCGGGCAAATTGTTATTGGGTTTTTTCATTAAAACACCGGAGTGACAGCTTGGTGTCTGGAAATGTGCACGAATAACGACAATAGGCTCGCCTAGTAATGCACCTCTGCCTAGACCTTCAGGGAATACAAGCGTGAGGTTATTATATGTCTTCTTAACAAGATTCCAGTAGTAAAACCAACCAACTAACTGAAAACTCTTCAGTCCGAAGCATACATTAAGTCTCGTGCTGGTTTTACGACAGCACCAAAGTTATCCCGCCTCCGTGGCATATGACGCTAATTTTATTCAGCTGCACAGCTCAGCTCCAAGAATTTAGTGGAAGCAAACTTGACGATTAGAAACTTCGCCCCATTTGCCGTCACAGACATTTGTAAGTAAATTGTAGGAACTGAATTAAGTTCAGTCGCTCCCCTTTATGACATTCTGTCGATGTTCAAACGACTGGTAAACTGTTTTCTGTAGATTACGCTTGATATTAAACCTTAATGAATTATCACGATTTTTAGCCACCTTCAAGTATCCATGAAGTTATTAAACTATATGAGAATCAGTGGCGGTACTTTCACTGAAGCCTTAAATACTAGTTGCCTTAAAAAATCCGAATTATAATGTTTAAGATGCAAAAACTTGCAACTTATTGTTGGAGTATTCGTATGTAGACAAGGAATTGCTTATTGCGTTTTCGTTTATTATTTTTATGATTGTAAGACGTGTCGAATGAGTGTAAGCATAAACGACTTTCCATGGGTAGTTCTACTACAGAACGCCTAATTGTTCCCGTTGTATACCAAAAGGTAGTAGTAGTAGGTAGAGAGTTAAGAAAAGGAATTAAAGATTGGCTTGACAAAGGCCTCCTCTGCAATTGAAAAGGCTCTATCACTCTACACACCTACAAAATTCCTTATACAACTTTTGTACTTTTTACCACAAAAATAAATTACCAACTTAAAACCTCTTTGGTCGAAAACCAACATTAAAACCAACTAAACGGGGCATGTAATCTCAATACGTTAAAAGGCACGCTTCTAGCCGCATGGTGCAGCCGTTTTGTAGCCGAGTGAGGCTATTTTCCTAATTGGGCTGGACGGTGCGCTGGCCCTATTCTCCTCGTCCATTCAGTTGGAGTAGTGGCCGAGAATACGCCAGAGTATTTTATTAGTTCTGAAACAAATTACACTTAGTTGCCCGTTTGACCGCGGTAAGGTCTGGGTGTTATTGTGACTAGGGTGATGTGCTTTTCAGTTATGCTGCTTAATATTGCGATGTTGATGTTTTTATCGTATCAAAAGTCGACGGTCTTGACAATGTGATCGATAACTGATTTAAAAGAATAGTCTCAAATGTATACCTCTTATCATTAAAAATACGTTTTGTTACGCATTCAATAGAAATAGATTATAGGCCTTCCCCACAATGTGCGATCGGGAGGTACTGGATTCGAATTATGAGCCTCAAATTTTAATTCAACAAGTAAATTATTTTTAATATGTTATTTAGCGTCGTAAAATTGAATGATATGACAGTGTTATAGTAACAGAAGTACGCACTAGACAATATATGCTTTATGGAGAATGTTTTCCAGAACATTATGTGCAATAGGTACTAAAGTTTATTGAACACACATTGCAGTAGCTTGAGTATTTTAATATCGAATTATAACTAGGAAAAGATTTTTAAATCCACGATCAAGTTCCCATAATAAAATAGACGAAACTGACTATGTTTTTCTTATCTTTTTTAAAAGGCTGTAGTAGTCTGGAATTGTGCCCAAAACAGCAATAGAATCGCCCCATATTACGTGCAGTTTATGTATACTGTGCGGATTACAAGGTAGGAATGTACCTCTGCTTATCCCTTCGGGGAATGCAGGCATAAAGTAATAAATTGATGTTTCTGTCTTATTTGTTTAATCAAATAAAGGTGGATTTAAAGGTTCTAAGTTTCACTTTTTACTCGGACAGTGACAATATATTATTTTACATGGAATTTTTAGTAAGCATACCGAGTCCAGAAATATGGCTTGTAAAGGTTACCCCCCATATTTTATTAGACTTACGGCCGTCCCACAATCTCTTTCTGCAAATATACATGTTTTTACAGAATTTGCACAATAAAGCTGTCGTTTCTTTCCAAAATACTGACGCGATATTGGAATTTCAATATATTAAGGTGGCCATTTTCGTAATTGGCACGACACGCCAGTCCTATTTACTCATCCATTCAATTCGTGGGGTGAATGGAGATAGCTTTATGTCACTAAATAAAGTGGGTGCACCGTTTAATATCTGCGTGAAAATTACTTTGGTAATCATCTTACTGTATTTATTGAATATTTCATAGCAGTCTACTGCTACTCTTCGATTCAGAGGAGTGAATTGTGCCAGTTAGCCTCAGATCAAACTCAGTGGTGTGCCATAGGAAAGGTGGATGTTGCTGTTGTCGTGAAAAAAACTATTTGTGATAATTATTTATTTGTTTACACTTTATATATTTCGTAAAGGCGACCTTAATACCTAAGGCATTCTTTTACAGTCGAACTGGGTTATGATGATATTGAATAATTTCATTGACATGGCCAAAGAATTTTGACGTGGAGTACACTTAGTGCACTGAAAACACAATTTTAAGTGAAACTAATGTCGTTTTTCGGCCACTTCATACTGTAACTCTTTTATTAATCATACCTAAAATATACCATTCCCGAATACATTACAAAACCATTGCTTCCTATCTACACGTTGTGACAAAACAACGTCGAATACATCCTCCAATGGTCTCTTTATATTTGTCGAGACACAAAGTTGCGGGACCTTGACGCAACCCCACTCAATCAACGAGCGGCGACTGTGCCAAATATAGTTCCCATCTCAGTGTAATCTTCAGCCTGTGGGCCCTGTTATATCTGGGTAGCGGAGTGGAAAATTAAATCTTATTGTTGGGGAGTTAAGTTGGAAATCGATTGCATCTAGAGACATTCTTGGTTACGTTATCATCGCAAGGGTTTTGGAATAGGATGTAATTGGCTTTCTAGTTGGAGTCATGTGCGTGCGGTTTAGGGTTTGATGAGCATATGAAACTATCCGGTAGTAGGTTTTTTATAACGTATATTTGTCTAAGTGGGCGTGATTTTGTAAGATTGATTACATATCTCCTTGACAACCAGTTCTGATGCACCGTGGTGGACTAAGGCCTAAACTGTCTCACTTGTAGAGGAAACTCGTGCCCAGCAGGGTAATGCTGATGTTGGTAGCAGGTATGCCCTCAAGGGTTCAAATTCCAGACGCACCAGAATACTGTAAATATAAAAGTACATATATCACCTACTTTAACGGCGAAAGAAAACATCTTGAGGAAGACTGCATACCTATATTATATCGATTCAAATCATAAACATGAACTCCCTTGAGGAAAACATTTAGGTGCCCGACATTTCTCATGCCAAATTTCTTAACTTTAAAGTATTTAAACTACTGGTCCTGAATACCTGATAATTCAATGCGATCTAAATCATAATACATTATAATAAAATACTCCGCTGGACCGTGGATAAATCCATCGCTTAAAAGCTAGTTTGCGCTGCATAAACCGTGTATCGGATAAAATGTAGAATTTCACATTTCATCCAATTCGCAAGTGTCAGTAACACGCGGAATCCAATATACGATATGAGATTGGATCGCGAGTTTTTTGCACAAAATGCACTGACCATTGTAGAGCGGGAACAAAAATTGGACATTCTGTATCGCTATACGATGAATAACTGTTTCTTGAGGTAATTTTCTGTATAGATTGTCCGAGTAGCTTATATATTTATTTATAAAATCTTTATTGCACACAAAGAAATAAAATACAAAACAATAAACAAAGAGAAAAAAGTACTATTGGCGGCCTTATCGCGCAAGGCGATTTTTTAAAGACAACCATTAGATGGACAGGAAGAAGTGATAGAAGGCAGGGTAGAAGTGTGTTCAATAAAAATAAATATATTAGGTACATACATACATACATAGATATTTCACAAGTCTATTGAATTGAGACAGTGTTTGAGCACGTCGTACCTAAACTGGGAGTGTATTCCACAACCAAACAGCTTTAACGGTAGAAGAATTGTCCATGAAAGCTTATTGTCCATTAGCTTGGTAGATTTTTCGAGATGCTGTCTAATAATTTAATGATGAATTAGAATAAATAAATGATTTTTTGTCGGCTGGTACTTTCGAATGGATAGGGCTTAGGGAACTTCAAGAAAAGATCCATCGATGATCGCTCTAGCATACAATAAGATGGCCTACTCACTAATTTGCCTCATTACAAAAAATGCCCATGGCAATCAGTTTTACTGCTGTCGAAAACGAAATATGCTTGTCAACACACATGCATCCCACAAGAAGACAAATACATAATTCTGCGCAGATTTTTATGACTTTTGATATATGTATGTAGTTATATCCCTCTATCTACATTGGGTCTATCTATTTTTTCTGACGATGAAATAAAGTAAATTTTACCAGTTCAGTACTTTACATATTCATTGCAGCTTATGTAACTTATATTCAATCATTGTTTTGTAGATGATAAGTCACAGTAGGGACGACAGCAAGTGCGATATTTCTTATGGCACCCCTGAACAAGATATGAAGGAAAAAACAAATGTTACGTAGAACCGCTTATTCTAGTTTACCGCATGAAAATAAAGTATTATCAAGAAAAAGACAACAGGTACATCTAAATTATTTATTACAAAGTTTCCACTTCTCACTGGACCGAATCGAAAACATTTCATAACTTACAAAAATCCTTCGTATCGACAAATTCGCATTAATATTCCGGTAATCACCGAGCCGTTTATCTTCATGAAACATAGTCTATATAAATTTTCATTACCTTATCTAAACGCTGTGGGCGTTCGAAAACCGAGGATACCTTATCTGCTAAGATGCAGTTAATAAACGAATTCGCCTGGCGCCTCTCCAAACTGGCGTTGATAACTCGGGGACAAACGGTGGGTTTTTGTTACCAAAAACGGTAGACATTCGGGCGTCCAGTTTTATTGTACGCCACTGAATCACCTTGAGGATGGGGATTTAAGAGCTATTTTTAATATTGTCTTAATTCTTTTCGGTGTGAATTACTGGTGTTGCTGGAATATTGCCGGTAAAGGTATAAGGATTTCGAAAAACAGCAGCAGGCTATTTATTGTAACTTGAAAGTTGGTTGCAGAAATGTGCTTCCGAATCTCGAAGACTATAGTCGTACTGTTGTTTTATAAAAAGCACTTATCAGAAGCGCTCTTAATTGACGTAAATGCATAACTAGATTAATGCACATGTTAAACATAATACATACTTCACTTCATAGCTTCAGCCAACGCTCAGTGAAACCCGCAGAATTATACATATTAACGGTACAACCAACATCTTGAGAAATTGTAAATTTGGCAATCAAGAACATATTTCTAGGCATTCTGCAGTTAACTAAACACAACAAGTAAGGCCTATTAAATCCAATGATAAGATCGTACCCAGTAGGTCAATTTATGCTTTACAATAGCATAAAACAGAAGTGACATGAGTCATTACTATATCAGGTTTAGCGTTTAGGGATCGGCGTGGTACATTGTTTCAATAAACTAGTAATAACGCTTCAACTGAAGATAATCCTTATGGTTTCTCGCCACATACTCTACTTGGCCTGCATTGTTCTTAGATTAAACGTCAATTTATTATCTAAAAATGTATATTAGGCTAAGGATTAATCAGAATTAATGGTTAGGTTAGGTTAGAAGAAACATACATTCACGCCTATATCATTGGCCATAACAGGACGTAGACAGAGGAGAATTTCGCCAGTTATTTTTGGATCTCATGTACAGGAGCCTCAAATGTTCATGTCAGGTAATTTTCCAAACTTCGTGCTGCTGCTGATAAAGCTGACTTGTCGTAGTTATGTGAGTATTCACAATGAATTATGACTTATTTTAACGGCGAAGAAAAAAATCGTGAAGAAATCTGCATACTTAAAAGTTCATTGGAATTTCTGAGGTGTATGCTCCGCTAACCTATACTAGGCCATCGTCGTGGACTAAGGCCTAAACTCTCTCAGTTATGGAAGAGGCCCGTGCTCAGCAGTGGAATGAAAATGAGGTGATGATGAAGTTTTTTGTCTCAACATCTTAAAACATAGCAAAGTATATATTATGTAAAGTGATATATTAACTATACTTCATTCCCTAACCTTTCTTTTCCCACTTAAAAAGGGATTAAATTAAAAAAATGGGATGTTAACTAATTGCCTCCAAAATTAGCTTAATTCTCTTCAATAATTTACCCGGTTATAGCCGTCAGTCGGGAGCAACATCGCGAATCTCAAATTAAACTTCGTAATAATTCTCTAACCGTGTTTTGGGGAAATTTTATTGTAATCTATCAGACATTTGAATTAAAATTGTATGTTTAGAGAGGTAGAGTCTATTTTTCCATGACGCTTCGCTGTGGTTTGTCAAAGAGCGCTCTGTTCTAAGCCTTGTCTTATGTATACGGGCTATTTTTTGTCGTGGAGATATTTGTTTTACAATTTTTATTTTTTTTATCGGACCTAGGACATGGTAGAGCTACGTGGTATCAATTTTCATAATAATGGGCTTTAATTATGTCATGATGGCTTATGATCTTACTAAACCTCAAAGTTTAAGCGAACGCTCAGAAATTTCGGCGTTCGCAGGTCAAAACCCTCGTCACACACCTGTGACTTTTCGAAGTTATGTGCGTATTTACAATGAATCATCGTCAGTCGTCATGTCTTTATTCACCCCTTTTTCGGCGTTTCTCTGTTTATCCATCGAATTATTGCGATCAATCTATATAAAATAAGGAGTGAATTTGCCTGATGACGTGATATTAATAAAATAATAAATACACACGACAAAAAGTCGCAAGTACACCTAACTCGAGAGCACTTGAGCAAAAGCGACGTTACAAGATTCCGTTTGCGAGTGTTCTACATGTGTAACAATCATGGCGGAGTTATTAGATGAAAACCCGGCGTGGAGCGACTCGGTATTGTACCCGTTTAAATACTGGTTTCTGGCAGTTCAGTTACATATAACGGTGAAGGAGCATGTTGTGAGGTAACTTGTATTTAAGAGAATACTGAAGACGGAACAAATGGCAATTTGCTCGTTCTTGACGTAGTACATAATAGCCAACAGAACCTGTTAACACCACACATGTCGCGGTATTTTTAATCAACCAAAGTATGTTTCTAGCAACAAACATACCTCATGCCTATTTTCCCCAAAGGGGTAGGCAGAAATGCATTTCTGCACCCACATTTCGCCAAATATGTATCAGTCCCACGTAATAGGGGCGAGCCTATTGCCGTTTTTCGAGCACATTTCCAGACTCCGTGCTGCTGCTGAGAATTTACTAATGGAAAAACCCAATAACACTTTGCCCGACCTAGGAATCGAACCCAGGATCGCACGGCACATACTTGTACCGCGAGACCACGAGGCAGTCACTTGTACCGCGAGACCATGAGGCAGTCTTGTTTCTAGCAATAAATCATATTTTTGTATTAGTAGAGAAAAGTCATAAGGAATGAGAATTTGGAATTATGACGTGTCGGATTTGCTAGCCATTTGATACTTTACACTAAGTCCTTATCAGGGTTTTAGGCCTTATACTATACTGGCCTAGTGTTAGTTGTCAGACTAAACAATAAGAAATTCCTTAGAACTTTTTAAGAGTGCGGGATTCATCACGATATATTCCTTCACCGTTTAAGTAAGTGGTAATTCATCGTGAATACACATATAGTTTCGAAAAGTCATAGGTGTGTGCTTGAGATTTCAACCGGCAACCGGCGATATTCTCCGCGCGTCTAAACCTCGAGGCCATCACTACTGCTTTGCCGTAACTTCTTCTTCTTCTTCATCAACCCATTTCTGCCCACTGCTGAGCACGGGTCTCCTCTACCATTAAGAGGGTTTAGGCCATAGTCCACCACGCTGGCCTAGTGCGGGTTGGCGGACTACACACCTAAGAAATTCCTAAGAACTCTTAGGTGTGCAGGTTTCATCACGATGTTTTCCTTCACCGTTAAAGCAAGTGATGATTCAATGTGAATACACACATAACTTCGAAAAGTCAGAGGTGTGTGCCTGGCTGGGGTTCGAACCCGCGACCGTCGAGATTCTCGACCGCGCGCCCAAACCTCGAGGCCATCACTACTGCTTTGCCGTAACATTACGTGATAATTCATTATAGCAACATCTTTGGAAAGCCAGAGTACCTTATACGAGCCGGTTCGAAATGTATATCTCGCAATTTCATGAAATATTCCCTAAAATTTGTATGTAGTGACCTAGTTTTTGCTCTGTGAGTTTCCGGGAAAGTTGTGGCAACCTCATTACACGCCACTAAATGTTCTGGCACGGCTGGAGCGTCGCCAGATCTGCACCCCTGGCTAACGAACCTTCATACGTTGGGTGTTTGGGAAATTTCAACCGCAGCTTTTAAGGATTAGCTTGGAAAGGTTATTCAATTGTTCAATCTGGGTAATATATTCATGATTTGGAATTGAGTAGTTAACATGGATGGTCGATAAGAATGAACTTGGTCATAATTTTGTAAGCTTTGAATTGGCTGGCTTTTGGTTTCTAGTAAAGAGTGCGGCGTGAGTGATCATAGGATCGGCAAGTGTATTTCAATACTCTCTTTTGGTGTTACTTTTTATCGGGCACATTTCCTAAATCTGTCGTCCTAAGTTTAAAAACCCAATAACACTTTATTGTTCTAGGAATCGAACCCAGTATATTGTTATCATAAGCAAACACTGCTACCGCGAAATGATAGAGATATCTTTTTTAATTAGGTGTATGAAATATACTTATTATTTCCACGGGATTAAGTGAACTTACAATCCATATTTTTACAAATCTGCAGACCTGTACTTCATCTAAAAAAGTAATAAAAATAACACAGCGCACAGAAGGAGAAAATTTTTAAACGCATCAAATTACAAACATCTTTGTAACAAACTCCCGAATTATATTACGAAAATGTAAGACTTTCCCTAAGTCTCTCTTAATGGAAAATGAACGGGCGCTTATATTACGGCGAGCGAAAAATTAATATGAAATTCATTTTTGAGACGTTGCCATGGCAACCGTAAGTGCGGCTTACACGCGATGAAGAGGCACCCTATTTGCCTTTGAGAGGTGATTGAGTCTTTAGGGATAGTGCTATATTTATAAAAGGAGAAATTTTCTCTAGTTTCTTATAAGTTTGATTAAGAAGAGTAGTATATGCTGAGTTACTACGCTGACTGTTGCTATCTATATATTTATTACTAGCTGTTGCCCGCGACTTCATCCGCGTAGACTACAGAGTTGAGTTTAGATAGAAAATAATTTATAGTCTATTTTACATCTCCTATTTATGCACATACCAAAAATCATTTAAATCGGTTTGGTAGATGCAGAAATACCCATTCCCACGGGAATACTTCATTTTCCGGGATAAAAACTATTCCATGTGAATTATGTGAGCTCTACCTCTCTCTATACCAAATTTCATTCGAATCGCTTTGGTAGATCCAGAAATACTCATTCCCACGGGAATACTACATTTTCCGGGATAAAAAGTATTCTATGTTTTATCCTGATGTATAAGCTATATTATTGTAAAGTTTCATTAAAATCCATTCAGTAGTTTTTACGTGAAAGAGTAACAAACATCCATACATCCATACTTACAAACTTTCGCCTTTATAATAGTCGTAGGATATTATTAGGTTATTATTGTCAACCCATATACGGCCCATACTTGGGATAGGCCTCGTAAAGAAATGTAGGGGTTAGACTTTAGTCGAATACATTGACCTAGTGACGGTTGGCGGAATATCTAAGAAATTTTTAGGCTTCCAGGTTTCCTCACGACGTTTTCTTTCACTGTCTAAGCAAGTGATAATTCATTGTGAATTTATGTACATATTACTTCGAAAAGTCAGAAACGTGTGTCTAGAGTATGGATACACTAGAGTTAGGCGAGATTCTCAACCGCGTGCTTTAAGCTCGAGGCTATTACAACTTAATCAATACGAGTTTATACGTCTCGAAACAATATTGACTCCTAAAGAAGATTAGGAATAAGTGGACGATAATAATATAAGCTTAAAACCGGATAAAACACAACCCAGTTATCTACGTTTTATATATAAAATTCAACAAAACAGCAAAGCCAAGCCAAAAGCTAGTTGATATGAAAAAATGCTAAGTGAAAATTTCATTGAAATCGCCTTGCCAAGTTGTGAGCGAATTATAAATGAACTTTTTAAAGCGGCTGCAGGTGTTACGCTTTTGATGAAAAATACAATGCGAGTGAATGAGCTTTTATAGATCATCATTTTGTTATTAAGTTCATTTTTATTTTGGCACCCCCGTGGCACAGTTGGCTAAATACCAGCATGCGAAACAAGAAGCCATGGGATTTTTATTTAAATCAGCCTGAGAAAAATTCTATGAATAAAAAATCTCTATAAATATAATCTGAGGGACACCTATCTAACCGCAATAGGCAAGCTTATTCCACCAAAGACCAGATTTCACACACCCACGGAGTCCAGCTGATACAGTAATGTACTACTAAATAAAAGCATTGACAATTTGAACTGACCTTCGTATACCCAAACGTCCAAATACGAACCCATCAAAGTCGGGTTTTTGAATTTGCCGACGTAAAAAATTTGATTTCTCCGCCATATTTTCGTGGAAAAGGTCTGACAATGTAATAGTAAAGCGGAAAATAAGATTTGCGACGAATAAAATCACTTCCTATGAAACGACTGGAGGGTACTGTGCATTCAATTTTACTGATCTCTTTTTACAAGCAATTTCTGACTCTGTTGTCAAAAGGTAGAGTCGCTTTTTCAATGTTATAAATTGCTGGATATTATGAATGTCAAAAATCAACAGAGTGCGCTTCGTAAAAAGGTTGTTCGTTAAAATAGTTTTTAAATTTAATAGCCTTTTTGTTAACACCTACTTTTAATGAGTTTTGAAACATTTTATTTTATTTAATGGGAGTGTACTGCGTTATGTTTGATGACTTGGAACGTTTAATAATAGATTGTATTGCGTATAAATAAAGTATTAACGCGATCAATTACTAACAAACGAGTATTATCGTACAGAGGTAAATGTTTGTGTGATTCACAAATAATTGTTTCCGGTCTCGGAGTTTGTGAGACCGAAAAGTCTCTTCTAGTTTCTGATACCAACGACACAAGACTTGTATCCTAGTGTGTTAAACTATGTACATTGTACATATATGACTGTTAGGTGTATTTATTTATTAGGTACTAGCGACCCGCCCCGGCTTCGCGGGGTGCAATGCTGATATTTAATGGATGTTATCATACATATAAACCTTCCTCTTCAATCACTCTATCTATTAAAAAAAAACCGCATCAAAATCCGTTGCGTACTTTCAAAGATTTAAGCATACAATGGGGCATAGGGACAGAGAAAGCGACTTTGTTTAATACGACTTTGATTATGGGTGGGTAGTCATCGAAGCAAGAACGTTATTTTGTGCTCCCCATTGTAAATTGAAATAAAACCACAGTTTTCGTTTAAAATACATTTAATGCAGTGTTAAAAAGTCAGTACCTGCTGGTTTTCGTCTCCTGTTAAAATCCTTCGCATATTTCACTATCTTACGTCGATACAATACGTTGGTTATGGATTCAATCAAGGAGTCGCTAGCTGACATGATGGAGATGTTTCAAAAGAGGATGGCTGACTTCGATGCCGAGCTGCACAAAACTCCAACCGCTTCTTCTACGTCTTCAACTTTGGCTGCTGAATTTGCCTCGTTCCGTGTCTTTATAACTAAAGCGCTGAGCAATCTCCAAAACCAGGTCCAAATACTTGCACACAATTTGGATAATCTCGAGATGAGGGGACGCAGGAAAATGTTGCTGTTGCACGGTGTACAGGAGGTAAATGGTGAAGACACCGCACTTGTGGTTTCGAACCTCTTCAAAGATCGCCTTTCGTTTAGTGACTTCACGCCGCTCCACATAAAAAGGTGCCTGAGGTTGGGACGATCCACGGACGTTATTAAACCTCGGCCTATATTGTGCAAGCTTCATGATGTAGCGATCCGGGATAAGCTTTGGTACGCCAAAACAAAACTGAAAGGTTCCGGCATAACAATGTCGGAATTCTTGACGAAGTTGCGGCACGACGTATTTGTGGCTGCGAGGCAAAAATTTGGCGTTGCGAAGTGCTGGACTCAGGAGGGCAACGTGTTCGTTATGGGTGCCGATGGTGCTCGAGTTCGTGTCACCATGCTGCAGGAGCTGAATAACTTGGAACCAGTGGACACTGCTAAAACCGTTGCTGCATCAACTCGATCTACCAAATCCAAACGCGGAGCCACTAACAAGTCTGTTAAAAATTAGTTTATGTTGCTATTGTCGTGAATGGCTGGGTAATATGTTAATTTTACGTTTTATTTACTTGTTGACTCATTTGTGTTTATGATTTTAAATGTCATCTCGTACTGTCACTTTGCTTACTTGTTATTGGTCATAGTTTCTGACTTATTGTAAAAGTTGCCATATAAATATTTTTTATTTTATTTTATGATATGCCCACATTTTACTTATAATAATGTTATGTTCCAAAATATTAGTAATGTAATTTTTAGCATTAGATTTATTAAATTATTATTGTAAGTGTAATAATTTTAATGATTTCTCTTTTGTTCTGTTGCAGCTTATTACTTTTTTTTATATTAGGCAGTTATTTAATACCTCTTATTTTGTGTTATTGCGTGAATTATTACCCACCATTCGTTCATTATTATTGTGTCTGTATTGTTTGTTACTTTTTTTTTTTTTCTTTTGTTTTTTTTTTTACATTTTAAAACCGGCAGGAAGAACCGTTAAATAGATTGTAGATATATTTATATTTTAATTTTTATTGTATTTATTATTATTACTTACTTGTTTATATATATATATTTTTTTTAATTGTATAATGAGTGATGACAATGTTGATGATTCTGACGAGTACTTCTCTGCATGCGATGATGATCTAAGTTTTTCGGGTTTATCTTCGCTTGCTGATACACTTTCTTCCAGGTTTTCTGGTGTTCCTAGGAATTTTAATGTTGTGCACATCAACGCTCAGAGTATTCCGGCACATTTCCCTGATTTGTTAGCTAGCTTTGACTGTGCGAATCTTCATGCCATTCTTGTTTCTGAATCTTGGCTTAAGCCATGTCTCTCTTCTAATTCCTATTCCCTGCCTGGTTTTCAACTTATCAGGAACGATCGTGCGCTTGGTGGCGGTGGGGGGGTTGCCATTTATTTAAAACTTGGTATTCCGTTCACAGTTGTCAATACATCACCTCAGCCCCCACCCTCGAATGCCGGCGAGCATCTGTTCCTGGAGGTTGAACTCCTGCACTCCAAAATTCTTCTCGGTGTTTACTATTGTCCTTCTTTACGTATAGATTACTTCTCTTCTTTAGAAAATACTCTTATGAATCTTGTCCCATCGTACAGTCACGTCATAATCATGGGAGATTTTAATACATGCTTACTTAAGAAAGATCATCGCTCCTCGTCCCTTTATTCCCTTTTAAATTCTAGTAACTTGTCTGTCCTACCTCTTGACGCTACTCACCATTTCCCTAATTGTCTTCCTTCTTTGCTTGACCTTATTTTCGTTTCTTCTCCTTCTTTTGTTGAATTCCATGGTCAGTATTCTGCTAACGCCTTTTCATACCATGATCTTATCTACATTTCTTACAAACTTCGCCTCCCTAAAATAAGATCGAAGGTAAGAATGCAGCGCTGTTTTCGTGGATTAAATTTCGTAAAACTTCGAGAGGATGCCGGCAACATTGACTGGGCTCCTCTATTTTCATCAAGTTCCCTAGATGACAAGATTGAAATTTTTAGGTCTAAAATTATTGAACTTTACGACAAGCACGCACCTGTTCATCCTGTCAAAATAAAACACCATCCTTCACCATGGCTTACTGACGATATCAAGACAATCATGTTGAAAAAAGCTGCAGCCAAAGCTAGATTTAGACGGCGACAAACTACTGGCAACTGGGAAAGTTACGTGGCTGTCAGAAATCTCTGCAATAAGATGTGTAGGAATGCACAACGCCGACATTTCCATAATTCTGTAGAAAATAATGACCCAGCCAAGGTCTGGAAGTTTCTTCGTTCTATGGGTATTGGAAAATCTCGTACAAATGCCATTCCCAGTGATTTAAACATTGACTCGTTAAATTCTCACTTTACCACATTGCCCAATTTTGATAGGGATATTAAAAATAAAACTATTAAAGATCTTTCTTCTGTTCCAAGCCCTACTTTTCCTAAATTCGTCTTTAGTCAATTATCTGTTTGTGATGTTAAAAAGAGCATATTGTCTATTTCATCCAATGCAGTCGGGACCGATGGCATCAGTCGCAGTATGGTACTTCCTATTCTTGATGAAATCATCTTAGTCCTCTGTCATATCCTCAATTTTTCTGTCTCCTATTCTATTTTTCCGTCTTCTTGGAAGGAGGCGGAAGTTATCCCTCTTCCAAAAAAAGCGAACCCTGCATCCTTTTCCGATTACCGTCCCATATCGATCCTTCCTTTTCTTTCAAAAGTTCTCGAAAATCTTATCCATTCACAACTTAGTTCCTATCTTGCTAGTAATAAACTTCTAAATCCTTTCCAATCTGGTTTTCGTCCCGGGCACAGTACCACTACTGCGCTGGTGCATATAACGGATGATATCAGAGCTGCTATGGAGAACGGAAAACTAACTATATTAACGTTATTAGATTTTAGTAACGCGTTCAATACAGTTGACTATGATATCTTACTGCAAACTCTATGCTCTAATAACATATCTCCAAAGGCAATTGACTGGTTTCGTAGTTACTTGACGGGACGTCGACAGCGAATACGTATAGATGATGTTCTCTCCTCTTGGCGTAGCTCATCTGCTGGCGTCCCTCAAGGCGGCGTTTTATCTCCTTTACTTTTTGCGTTGTTTATTAACAAGATATCTAAACAACTCATTTCTTCCTACCACTTATATGCAGATGATCTGCAAATTTATTACCATGCGCCGATAGACAAATTGGCAGAGGCTGTAGCTGCGGTTAACAAAGATCTTGCTTGTATTAGCGATTGGAGTAGGAATCACGGCCTAATTGTCAATCCTACAAAAACCCAGGTTATTGTTGTTGGCAGCCCTAGGATGGTTTCGAAAATTGATGCTACCCTTCCTCACATCTCATTCAATGGATGTGTGATTCCATACAGTGAGAAAGTTAAAAACTTGGGTGTCATCTTGGATCGAAACCTATCCTGGGGTTCCCAATTGCAAGAAACTAGTAGAAAGTTGTTTGCTGCAATGGGGTCCTTAAGAAGATTACGGAATTTTTTACCCATTCCAACGAAGATAGCGCTGGTTCAATCTCTCTTGTTTCCTCTCCTTGATTATGCCGATGCTAGCTACCTTGATCTCACCGAAGCCCAATTTGATAAACTTGAGCGACTTCAGAATCTTTGTATACGGTTCATATTTGGACTTCGTAAATATGACCACATTTCCGAATTTCGTGCTAAACTCAAGTGGCTATCTATGCGTTCTCGCCGTAATACTCGCATACTATCTCTCCTTTATTGTATCTTGTTCCATCCCTCTGCTCCCCATTACCTTAAAGAACGATTTAATTTTTTATGTAGCACACATGAACGATCCCTTAGGTCATCAGAAAACTTGGTACTAGAAATCCCCAAGCACGGCACTTCGTTCCTTAGCAGGTCTTTTACCATTCACGCTGCTCGCCTATGGAACGAACTGCCACTGACGGTAAGAGAAGCCAAATCACTTTTTATCTTCAAAAAACTTGTCAAGGAACATTTTTTGTCACACGCGTAGTATTAGTTATAGTAGTTTACTTTTTTTTTTATTTTTTTCCTACTCACTGATTATTATATTGTGTAATTATGTATATATATGTTTGTGTATATATTGTATGTGTGTATTTATATATATACATTCTATTTTTATTATTATTTTTTAATATAGGTATATATTTATTGAATTTATATTAGTTTTTATTAGATTATTTATTGGTATTATTTTTTGAAATTGTTGCGTACATCAATATTTCACATTTTTAAATTCACTATAGATATGACCACCCACTCTGTCTCTGATCTCTCCAGTCCATCTAACGGTTGCCTGGAAGAAATCGCCGATAGCGATAAGGCCGCCATTTGTGGCACTACATTATTAAGTTTTGACCTATAAAATGTTGTTTGTATCTGTATGGTGTACAATAAAGCATAATAAATAAATAAAATAAATAAATAAAATACTATGTAGTGATGAGACTCGAGAAAATTTGTTTATTTCTAAAATAAATGGATTGTGCAAGATTTATCGTAATTCTATTGAGAGCCGACGGAACATGGCCTACGTGAATAATTTATCACTTGGACTTAAATTAGAATTGACTTGTAACCGAAAGCAAATTAGATTTATGTTCTGGGAGGTAGGAATAAGAATATAAGTACAACCTGGTCTCGTTTCTTTCGTCTAGTATTCGTGCTTTTTTCATTCTTTATGCCTCTTTTAATTAATTTTTTCTCTCTCTTCTTAAGATATTGAATAGATTGAAAGTGAATCTGAATGACTGAGAAGCAATAATGGCTAGCAATGATCTCAAAATTTGAATAAATATCTTGGCAGGATATTAATAACCTTTTTCACCAAATTAAATACAAGTTATATCGGTAACTAAAAGTCTCCTTTTTCATTGCATTTGTATATCGAACGTTCTCCTTACCAACTTGAAGTATTCGATGAAAAAGTACTTTCATATGACTTGTATAGGCTCCAAAAAATGTAGGTGAATTTTTATTTCAATGTGAAGAGGTTTTGAAATATAACAGTTAGGTAATAAGTGTTTAATATAAATGTCTATGAGTATAAATTTCACCCCAAATAAATTCATTAAAAATGGCAGTGGGAACCAAAACCCTGAAAAATTACTGTTTCAGATTAAAAACTCATCAATTATAAATGTGCTATTCGTTTATTAATAGTTAATTAATAAATAATTAATAATATTTTAACAAACAACGAAGCGGGCAATAATTTTTAAATTTCGAATAAAGTGAGTGTTTAAAAGTGGTTAGTGGTAGAGTTTTAAAAGCAATTATATCAGTCAATTCCAAATTCGAAATCTGTGATTCCGTTAGAGTGATTAGAATTATTGACTTTGACGAGTTCTGGAGTGAATTAGAAGTGGCCCACGACACGAGAAGACCGCTCTACAGCATCAAAATGGCATTCGCAGCCGCTCGAATGATACTTAAGGATAAGAGGCGGAAGGCCTCCAAGGAAGACTTCAGAGACCCGAGGAATAGAAGCAAGGTATATAAATTTTAAAAATTTATAAAATGTTTGTAGTATAATGTTTTTGTGCTTAACCGTGCTATATCTATTTTGATATTAAACCTCTTTTGTAAATAGTTTGGAATTTAAAAAAATGATGAGGATGAATGATGAATCCTAAGGGATTTGATAGCCAATTTTGTATAAGATTTTTAGTGCATTTACTTATGACGTCTAAGTTTTATCGTCAAATAGTCGTATATTTGATATTAAAATAATGAGGTTTCGTGACATTTTGTGCTTTACTGTGTTAAGATAAAAAGTAATAACTCAATGAAATAAAGAATACATAAAAGATAAAAAATAAACTTTAATACTTAAAAAACCTTTGCCACTAAAGTCTTTTAAAAAAAGTTTCTCCCTCCGCTATTACATCCGTTTATTTCAATGTTGGTAGCCATTAAAAAAACGGTTAATTGTTCTTTATTCAAAAAAATAAAACCGTTTCACTGACTTCTTTTCAATGCCGCAGCTTTCAACTAAATCCCGGTATTTCTGCGACAGTCGATCTCTGCGGCCAGTCGCTTTACCTAAACGTTTAAGGTTTTTAAACGTTGCAATTAAATTCATCGCTGGAGCTACATAGAATAGTTCATTAGTTCGGTTCGTTCGGAAATTGCTCATTAGCCGACGTCGAACGGGGCTAAATAGGTCGTTGGGTACACCTGAACCTAACAAAAGGTATCTTCGTAAATACACAAATTTCAACCTTTTTGGTAAATTGAAAAGGAAATCATGGTTCTTAGTGGCATTGTGACTCTTAATTATACAAACTTAAAGAACAATTTCCAAAGAATTTTCGATATTGAGCGCGTATTCTGGCTAGCAGCTTGGCAGTTCAAATTCCAGGCACCACTTCTTTTTGAAGTAATATTAAAAACACATTTTCCAAAATTAATTATTGACGATGAACAATATGCCCAGCAGTAGAATGTAATTGTACATATTATATTCATCTAGTTAATATTTGATATATCAATAAGAAAGAAGTACATAATAATATGCTTGTAAATCCAAATATACCATTTGTTTTGCTTCGGTGTAACACCATCCATAGCCTCTCAATGGTTTCCAATCAACAACTAAAAGATCATTATAAACTTTAACGAGTTTTACTTTTAATGGTGTTTGTTTTGTTTAATATTTGTCTTGGAGAAACTTCCAATAGATTTGAAGAGGCTTAAAACAGTTTAGTCGTCAAGTTACTATGAATAGAGACAGTAAACATCTTAGTCCCTCAAATAATATGTAAAAGAAATATACCCAACAATTAGTGTCGTGGGTATCAAAAACTACAGCAGTGATGGCCTCGAGGTTTGGGCGCGCGGTCGAGAATCCGACGGTCGCGGGTTCGAACCCCAGGCACACACCTCTGACTTTTCGAAGTTATGTGTGTATTCACATTGAATTATCACTTGCTTTAACGGTGAAGGAAAACATCGTGATAAAACCTGCACACCTAAGAGTTCTTAGGAATTTCTTAGGTGTGTAGTCCGCCAACCCGCACTAGGCCAGCGTGGCGGACTATGGCCTAAACCCTCTCAAAGGTAGAGGAGACCCGTGCTCAGCAGTGGGCATATATGGGTTGATGAAGAAGTATCAAAAACTACTGCTTTTCGGTCTCAAAATATCCAGACTCGAAACCAATGGCGGTACTTCCATCGAAGCCTAAAAGCGTTATTCGTTAACAGTGTAATGTCTAATCTATAATTGTTTAGTGTGGTCAGGACATTCTCCTCTATATGTTTAATTTATTTTCATAAATAGGGATTTAAAACTTTAAAATTATTCGCAGTTTTGTAAGGCAAGACGGGTTTTTGGGACTCTATGAAAGTACCGTCACTCCTTGAAAAATATATTTGTAGATCATAGAAACATTTGTCTTAGCAGGAATCGAACCTGCGACCTCATTTCACAAGCGGGTGGCTAACCAACTGCGCCACGGGGCTGTTTTAAGATTCCAATATCAGCTCATCAGTTATTAATAGGTTTAAATGGATTGAATTCTGTTACAATCATTTCAATATATTATACAATAGCTCTCCTAATCGGATTTCATATTTTATTGGCTCAAGATTCAATGTGATTCAATCCTCATTGTGAATTATTAAATTGGTTGGACTAAAGTATTTTTTTCATCGAAGTATTAGTATCAGTGAAATTATGACTTTGAAGTTTAGGTGTCCGGTAGAGAATCTCGGCGGTCGCGGTTTCACAATGAATTATAACTTGCTTTAACGGTGAAGAAAAATATCGTGATGAAACCCGCACACTTTAAAATACTTAAGCTTGTAGTCCCTCAATCCGCAATGGGCCAACGTGGTGGACTAAAACCAAAAAAAGGTAGAGGACGCTGTGCCCAACAGTTGGACGCATATAGGCTGATACTAAATTAAATACATATCAACAAAAATATTACATTACAAATACCTTAGTATATATAGTAGATATATCCATAAAAGTCAATCAAATCTAAACGTCTCATATTCAATTGACAATTGATAATGCACAAGCTAATGTAAATACGCAATTATCGCCCGCTGCCGCTGAAATGAATTCCAATCGGGCTGACACGGCAGAACTGGCGAACACAATGGACTGGCTCTCAGTAAAGGACGTATATTGATTGGTCAGTAGAGCTGCAGTCAATAGTATGGTAATGAATATGGGAATGGGAGATGAAATTATGATAAAGAGGTTTTAATTGACGGATGTATGAATGATGTAAATATTACTGGATCGTTACCATCCGATATACCGCCTATATACCGATCGTATACCTAAATGTAAAGGTCATCACGACTGTTTATAGAAATTGTTTTTCCATTGAGAGATTCCAAACATCTCAATGTCAAAAAGATAACAGAAAAATGATGTCCAATTCAAATCTGGAAAATCTGCTTTACCTTATTTCTTAGTGTAGTATGCCAACTCGCACTAGGCCAATGTGGTTAACTAAGGTCTAATCCTGTCAGTTGTAGAGGAATTCCCATTAACTAGCAGTGGGACGTATGATGATTATAATTGTAAATACAGTGTAAAATAAATAAGCAGCTACATGAAGTATAAGCCATAGAACCTCACAGTAAGATACAAGTCTTGAGGGAATCCAATGACAACGAGAAATTCGATCTCTCAATCGCCCAGAACTGTAGTAAATATTTGTGAATCACACAAAAATTTGTCTCATAGGGATTAAATCGGAATTCACAGTCCGATATTCCACCTCTTTCGCGATCGAACCCTTATTGTGTTAGCCGGCCAAATTCAATTTTCACTCGAATCGAAAAGAGTATTGATAGCTGCAATACGTTTGAAATAAAGCTTGAAAACACGACGTGTAAACGTTTATCATCGCCCGATCAGCCAGTCTGTGAATCTCAACTCTTTTACGTCTAAAAAGAATTCTTGATGAGTCGGCCTTTGAAAAGGTTTTATATCCTAGATGTAACATTACTCGCGTCAGCACATCTCGGTTTAGTTTCTGAAATACATTCGTATTTTGAATTTTAGAAATGGTTTTACATAGTGCCTAGTTTGCTTTTTGTATACTTTCACAGTCAGGGCTGTTTCCGAAATTGTTGGCAGAGATGCATATTAGATCTACGAATTGTAGATTTAAATCTAACGTAATCAAACTCAGT
Source organism: Cephonodes hylas (assembly GCA_030295005.1). Classification (NCBI taxonomy): domain Eukaryota; kingdom Metazoa; phylum Arthropoda; class Insecta; order Lepidoptera; family Sphingidae; genus Cephonodes; species Cephonodes hylas. The sequence goes on along the minus strand of AP025375.1, from coordinate 2,426,881 downwards.
AAAAGGCTCATACTAATATTATCATTTTAAATTCTACACCATTGTCTCTATCACAGTTTCTGTTAGTTCCCTTCATTACTTAAAATCAACTTCAAGTCCCTGATATAATTTCTGTCAATTTTTTGTGACACGAAAAATTCCCAACATCAATTATATTAAAACTCTCGTAACTTCCCTTTAACGCTTCAGAATTTCCTCAGAAAAAGCTCGTTTAGGTTGCATGTTCGCGTATTAGCGGTTCCGAGGCATCGTCCATCCAATATCCGGCGAGGGGCCGCGTATCCGACCAGGGACAGCCTAGTTACAGCTGTTGCTTAGTGCGCAAATAGAACATCGTCAGAGTATAGCGTGGCGGTTCTTTGTACTTATTTTACATGACGATTCTATGAATGGATAAATATTGCTGCCGTTTTTAAGCAGATTTCTATAATTCGTGTTGCTACTGAATAAATTCTGAAGCGAAAACTTCTAAAGGTATTCTATTTAGGGAAATTGCTTTAACAACATCATTAACTTTATCAGCCCGTAAACGTAAGCTGGGCACGGATCTCCTCTATAACTGAGAAGGTGTAGACTTCAATCCACTGGCGGACTACATATCAAATTTGTTCCTAAGAATGTTGTAGATGTGTAGATTTCCTCACTATTTTTCCAACGTTAAACCTTCTTGCCTCAACCAGACATCAAACTCGCCTAGAGTTGCGTGATCAAAGTTATAATACGGAAGTCATTTATTAACTAAAAGAAAGTTAAGAATTGGAAATTTGAGTCGAACATCTTCTTCAGAGCATTTTAAATATATACGAAAAATGCTTGTTAAATGTCAAATATTGAAAAATCTTTCCCTCCTCTGTCTATCTTCAAAGTTCTGTATCACTGTTACTTACATCTTTCTTACATATTTATATGATTGTTACATTAAGATGCGTGTACACAAATAACGTTCACACAAGGATATCTCCACTTAAACGTGACCTAGTTGTGGCGCGGATTATGTGGCCTCAGATGGCTTTCGTCATGATTAATGTGGGTCTCTTTATTGTTATGTTTATCGGGGCGGTTCAAGGTTGTAGGGGATTTCTTTGCATATTATCATAAGTTGATAAACGTGAAGTGTCTGACGGCTTCGTGTTCCGCGGCATTGTTAAGTTGTTGGTACTAGAATACCTGGGTTCCGTGACTGTTTTTTGTGTTTGAGAAATTCTCAATGATAGCATGGAAACAGCAATAAAAGCGTATAACCAAAGTCAAAGTCAAAATTACGTTTGTTCAAATAGATTTTTACAAGTTATTTTTTATCGCCAATTTTAAATTATTGCCGCTTCGAAACGTGTCATAAAATGTGGTAGAAACAACAGGAAACTCCCTCAGGAACACCAAATAAATGAAGAATATACTATACACGATATATATTATGTCGGAGTATGTAATCTCCCGTTAGTAACATTAGTTACCTACACATTTTCGTACTTATATACTTACGGGTACTCAAAATTCCTATAAAAACCTAAAATTCTGTCTGTTTTGGAATTACCTTCGGTAATACAATAGTGATGATCTATTATTACAATTGAAAGAAGCTAAATCGATTCAACAATCTCAAAAGATCGCGAAGTGAAATCTGTTAAAAAGAAACCAGTCGATTTTCACTAGTGTTGAGAGGTGTACAGAATCCGTGACGTTTCTATACCGTTGAATATCTGGAGTTTATCTGTTCCTGTTTCGCGCTTCGTTTGAATTCTCTTCGGGGCTTCCAGTGGGAATAAGGGAACATTACTGGATGATATACAGCGCAACAGAATCTATATAATATTTTAAAGTGGAAAGCGTATGTCGTTGTTAATGGTTTCGAGGAAATTTTGAGTTTTATCAAAAACACAAAGCGAATTATTGTATGATTCACGATAAACTTTTTTTTAAGTTTAATATTATGGAAGATGCATACATCCTATACGCAATCCGTTTATTTATATCAAATACATGACAGACATAGATACATTACAGTCCCCGACATATCCCTCACGGCCTCCCCCGAAGTACAGAACAGGGGAACTTGAGACTCTTTCCTCTTGTCAAAGAAAGGGCTTATGGTTACATACCTAAGAAAATCGTTTTGAAGAAATACCATATTATGTACTGCTTTCGTCACGAAAATTTTCATCACCATTAAAGTAATAATTCATTTTGCTTAATACAAGTTTTATAAATGTGTGTGCCTGGGATTTGAACCGCCTAGATTTTGTGTCGACCTCGGTCCTCGTTCTCAAGGCCATCACGTCTGAATTATAATAAACAGATAATTCTTAGTTATTCTTGTTATTCTTCAGTTATTCTTGCGTAGGAACTTCAAGTCCTTAGGGGTTACCGGGACGCCGACACATTTCAATACTTTTCCGCGCACTAAATATTCATGATTTTCCGAACGAATTGATCTCTCATATTCTTTTTATTTATGGGTTTTTAAGAAGATACTACCAGCTTTAAAAAAAAGCTTAGAAGTTATTATGAATAATAAAATAGAAGGGATGATTTATTACTAAAAGATAAAATATTTTTTATGATGCACTATAAAGTTCAAAAAGTCACAAGCTTCATAAAGATAATTTAGGTAAGATCAATTTAGGATTTTATGACTTTAACACGAAAAGCACGAAATTTTACAAGTTACAAAAACTTACATTGTCTATGATACGCAAAAGACTAAGCATAAATTAATGACATAAAAATAAAAATAAAATATTTATGGCCCGTAAAGCACAAAATTTCACGAAAACTTAAAAAAAAAGATATACGTTCCCACGAAAGCTTAACTTTAAGTTACGATTATGTAAGGTGAGTTCTATGACGCAAATAAATTTCGTTTACAAAACAACATTTTGTTTTTATCTTTGGAAAAACAAAAATTCGTAACTGCTATTTTGCTTATCTTTTTATATGCCGTAACGCGTTATAAAAGCTTTGAAGTTTAAAAAGAATTCGCGAATATTTTATTGTGGTTCTTAAAGCACGGGTAAAATATTATGCTGTGGAATTTAAATATGGCCGCTTAAGAATCTCGCTCAAGATTTTCACCACTTAAAAACAGATGAGAGTAGCTTTAGGCACTTGCAAACTGGCAACTTGATATTCCTTGAAGAATATATTAGGAACTTGATATTGGAATTTGATATATTACCTTGCCTTTCGTAAATCTTTTGATATATGACGTAAGGAACAAATCTAGACGTTTCACTACGGATATAATCTTAAATGTTGATATCTTTTGGATTATAATTTCTTAAATACTTTTATATTTGTTCTAAATGTTAAATATAACATAATATAGCAAGTTTTAATAAACTTGAATTTTGATACGTTTTCACACAGTTAGGAATAAATATTTTTTTTCTGTTTTCGTTGATATATTAAAGTAGAGTTAGACATTTTTCTTTCTGACGATTCAATTTATAACCTCAAAAAATCTAAACATGCTAAAAGGAGACGCAAGAGCATATACCAGCAAACAATAAGGTAATTTCTACTCCTTCTAAAGTATTTAGTTTAATTCTTCATCGATTGAATTAGGTAAAGTCGTGTAAAAGTATATTAGAATACAGATATTTCCTCGAGATAACATGTTTACTACACTTTATAACGACATCTCTATAATATATTATTTTACAGGTTTCCACATGGCCCTTTGACAAACAACAAAAACAACTTTTAACGCTAAATTGCACCACGACATCAGCCATAAATGTTTATATATGCAATAAATTTATATGTTGTAAATAAATCGATGTTGCTGAATGTCTGCAAATGCTTTAAATGTTAAACAAGCGCTCTTTGCAAAATCAGACCACTTTAAAATAATTATTAATCTTCGTTCTATAAATTCAAATTAAACGGTTTTGACCTGTCAAAGTGACAACGTCATTCTGACAGCTGTCAGTTTTTGAATTTGCAAAAAGCCGCTTCGAAATGTTGATTGCAATCCTTCCTTTCTAGCTTCTCTATGGCGATAAGTATGAGATCTTCAGCCACTGTTTAAACTTTTTTCCTATTACACAAACAATATAAACGAAATGCTTGCATTATTGAATTATTTGTTCTGTGTTTCGGCGCTGTTGTTGGAATGGAATTGAAATTTTTGACGTTTAATTTTAACTGCGACGATAGATTGGTTTTGCGAGCATATGTCGCCATTATTAGTTATCACTTTTACTATTATAATTTTATTCTTTAAAGTGATACTTTTACTGCCCGTATAAGGTTCCATTCCAAGAATAGTTCCAATATCTGTGCATTGAACATATGAATAACTGTTTCCTGTGTACCCGACCAACAAGATTAGATTGTGCACGAACTGTCGCCTCTTCTTTACAATACTGTATGTACTAACAACCGCTGCATATAAAGTGAAACGGTCGTATAAATTAGTTTTAGGAATGATCCAAATAAGAATTATAATAATTAGATAAATAGATTTAAAAATATCATACGTCACCAAATTTCATGGAACAATTCGTTAAAACGACATTGATTACCAAAATAAAAAAAAAACATTGGTTTAACACCAATAATTCAATTTATAAATACCATTTTTATATAACTAAACGCTTTATAAAGTGAGTCTTGTCAGTTCCCGATCGTTCCACTTCTAAGCGGCTCTGTAATAGCATGTCAATCTTCTTGGTCGTCTTTTTGTCGTAGCCTTTTAGTAAATGTGATTCCGAAGCACGATACAGCTAGCCATCCGTCGTAAGAGATGTAATTTTTGAATATAGAACCTCTCACTCTTTTTGCACTTTTACACCCTTCCTGTAATTAAGTATCAGTATTTTAACCAGTATTTTGAAATTGCGATGTCTTTGTGTAATGATTTGTTCTTCTTCTATCAAGGCTAGCCTTCAAGGCTGTGTTTACATAGCAAAAGGCTGCGACAGCTATATAAAGCTGTGTGTGCTAGTGTATAGGAACGAATGTTTCTTCTTGCAGGCTCGGAGCGCTAGCACCAGTAGCTTTAGGAGTGTAAGTCAGGTAATGACAGTAAAGTATGCTTTATCACGCCTGATCATTCGACTGTTTGTGTTTGTCGGCATTGATTTCTGTTGCTTGTGTTGCTTTACAGCATATACTGCACACCAAATAACCCTGACATCTTGATGATACAGCAAGGAGTTGTACTATACACTTCTGTTTATCAGACAAATATACCTCATCTATTGACAGATTTACTAGTAGCAAATCAGCTACTGAATAAAAAAGTGAAAGATATTGATTGACAACAAAAATCACTGCCAAGTATTGGTTATGTCATGAAATCATTGAGCGTTTTGTAGCAGTAGATGCATCATCGCCAACAGCTGTCAATCTTCCCTGGTAAGTGACCAACAGACAAACTATCATAGTAGACCTTTAGAATCCGAACATTTGAGTTAGTCATCAATTTTATGAAAATACTCAAAAAGACACTGATGAAAAGACATCAACTAACGTGACATGCATTAATTTTGAGAAGGAATGCTAGAAATAGAGACATTAATTCATGTTTGTCTACAACATTTTCACAAATTCGTGAACAAAGTGGAATAACTTCTGAAAAACTTCTAAAAGTTATTGAGATAGCAACGGTTTTACTTAAATAAATAGAAAAAGACGCACAACTTTAATATCGACATCAACTTTACTGAAATGTTATCATAGGAGAGAGGCAGCAAGATATAATCACTCATTCCTAACTTACCCCTAAAAATATTGTATTCTACATGCATTTCGATAGGATAATAACATCAGAAATAATATTTGATCTATATAATAATGTTAAAATGCTTTAAAATGCTAATCACATAAACAAACACATAAATACCAACGATAGACGATTCGATCTGAATGGGTTGATGATTCTAATCCCAGATCTATTTTTGCCGGAGTAAGCGACAAAATGAATGCGCTGTCATTGACGGCATTGCCGCTACGTATTTCAAAACGATTACCAAACCGAGTTACGTTTGTCAGCGTTTCCCACAGTTTTTGTTGTTGTTGTTTTGGTTAGACACCAGCTTGCGAAACGAGCGGCCGCGGGTTCGATCCCCGCACCGAGACAAATGTTTGTGTGATCCACAAATATTTGTTTCGGGTCTGGGTGTTTGTGAGACCGAAAAGTCTCTCGTAGTTTCTGATACCCACGACACAAGACTCGTATCTTAGTAGTGTGGGGTCAGGACTATGTATGTGACTGTTGGGTGTATTTATTTATTTATTTATATCGAAGGGAACACACATAGCATATATGGTATAGATTTGAGTTTTTTTTTTTAAGTTGTGAAAGCCCAGTTTTCTTCGAAGTACACTTAGATTTGCACTAAAAATTATTTAGACTTCGATTTCACTGATACAAATCAATGTTGCTTACTAAGAGTTTACTAAATATTATTTATCAGTAATATTTCTAGATATGATTCAAGAACGTTAGATTTTTAGCTATATGGCACAAAGTAAAATACAGTAGATTTCTTTAACTTATAAAAAAAGTGAACATTAAGTGAAACCTTTACATGAAAAGATTTAGCTTGATAGTTGTGTGAGCACGTTCAAAAAAAAGTTTGAAGCTGTATTAACGAAGATAAGCAATCGTGTAAAAAAAATACTACTAGCCACATCGTCAATCTAAACTCACTTACCACAGTAAATAAAACAAAAGATCTCAAATCGCGCAAAAAATCACCCACCAAAGAAATTACAAAGATCGCGCGAGCTGTCAAATGACATCGACTTGTATCTATCTCCAATTAGCTTTAATTTAACTTTCGTCCATACCTCAACGAGATGGCATATCTCCCACGCCGAGTGTGAACTGGGTTTGTAGGTCAAAGGACGCTTACATAAATCGTCTGCGACAGACGTAGCCCCGTCACAATTGGGCAGATTATATCTAAACATTTTGTTTTAGATGTGACTTCTGATTTCGTGTAGGCCAGTGTAGGTTTGTTACCGTTGGAACGTTTAATGATTTTGATTGGAATTTTTTTAAAGAAAAGTTCAATCAATTTGTAATTGTTATTTTGGTTTTTAGTCCACCAAACCGCACTAGACAATCGTGGTGGACTATGGCCTAAACCATCTCAATTGTAAAGGAAGACTGTGCTCAGCAGTGGGCTGATGATAATGATGACAGCAGACATTACGAAGCCATCGTGTTATCTATATAAGAAGAAAGAAATTTCTTTCATACAGACTCAAATCATTGGAGAATTTATATGACCCGTAAATCCAAAAGGTCAACTATATAATTAGGTAACGTGATGAACCAATATCCCCAACATTAGAGATTGTAGAGCACACACGGCCGTTCAAACACGGTGAAACTAAAACACAGGCGATATTTGACAAAGCCGCGCAGAGCAAAGGACGGTCTAATTCAGGCCTGTTTAATGCGTTTGCATTGGCTCGTTTACTTAGGACGGTATCATTGATTATATAGGGCGAATATCTGTTCTCCATAGAGTGTAATTGAAATAAAAGAACGTTTAAATCAGATCCAGTATTAGCAGAAACTTATGAAATCAACGATTTTCGAGTCTTTAAGCTATAGGTAAACCGAATCGTTTCTTTTTTTAAATATTACACAGTGTCTTGGAAAAGGAGGTAAATTGTGGAATGGAGGTATATTAGATTTTATAAATAAAGCCATATACTGCACTGTCCCGTAAGTGTGTACTTTGTGTTTTGTTATGTTTATATTTATCTATTTTAAGAAAGAACGCAGTTTAAATACATACTAGGTTTGATTTAATCTCATGAAAAGATCGTCGCTTTACAAATTAATATTTAAGTTTATTACATACTCGTATTTATAGTTGTGGCACATCCTCATTTCAGAGTCATTTTACTCCTAGTACATTATCATTGTTGCCTGTTACACCACCTACAATACAAAATGAGACGAGAAATTTTAAATCATCATCAGCCGAGTCGCAGTTATAAGCCTTAGTTCACTATGCTGGTCTAGTGCGGGTTAGCGGACTCTATACCTGAGAATTTTCTAAAAGCTTTTAGGTGTGCAGGTTTCATTAGGATTCTTTCATCATTGAAGTACGTGATAATTCACTGCGAATACACACTTTTCTTCTAAGAAGTCTGTGCCTGAACCAACCAGCGATCGTCGAGATCTTCAACCGCGTGCCTAAATCTCAAAGCCATCACAACTGTAATAATATGATATATAATTTTAGATCAATGAGCGAATTTCAATATGAATTGACGAGAATCTTGATAAGAAGCTATACAGCTTGGTACACACCAATGGTACTGAATTAATCGGAAGCAGCAATAGCATTCGTAAAGGTAATAAAAGATGTGGAGACTGGAATCATTTGGGGGCGGTGCTACGGCTACAGCCTGAGGCACGTGCCCTCTTTTCCGGAGTTCTGTTAATATGGATTGTAGGGCTGCCATATTTCTTGCACTCTGTACCTATTTTTATTGCATGGTGGTACCAAATGCCTCGTTCATCCTGCATATTATAAATATAAAGGTTTCCAATAAAGAAGAGAGATTGAAGGTCAGACTCCTACGTGTTATAGAGATTTTCAATTATGAAATTTTTAGTATCGTTGCGGAGTTTGAAAATGTGTCTGAAAAGTAACTTAAAATAGTTAGCGAAACTTTGACTTAAATATGTACGTCTTTGCCAAAGAACAATTACTAAAATTATCATCTATATTGTATGTATGTATATAAGTATTATAAAAATTTATATTCAAATCATTCATACAAATAATATCTGGTCTAACCCTCCAGTGGCAGGAATGAAACATATATCAATAAACCCATGAATATTTAGTAACTTACTTTGACAGCCCTAAGCGATCCTTATTTGCGCCCAAAGGCAGTTTGCACTTCTTTACCCAGAGATGGGGCTGTTCATGTGTTAATTAAGCCGTCCTTGAGCTTTGTCTTTCAAATCTGTGTTTGTTAAGCGGAATTTAATTAAGCCTTTCTTTACAAGATGTATTTGTTTTATTGGGGGCGTGCTGTAAAGTCATGTCCATTCGTAGAATTTTCTGAGCTGGTATTAAAATGTCTGCTTGTGTATTGTGACTTCTAGGACGGTAGGGATATGGTCTAAGATTAAAATTTTAATTATTCTATTGCGAAATTTTAGAGTAACAGCACGGATTATTTTATTGTGCCCCAAAAATTTTGTGGATAAGTTGGATGTTAGTAATCGAATTTATGGTTCCTAACTTAGTTAATGTTCTACCACTGACTTAAGCTAAGAATAAAAGGAATTTCCTACTTTAAATACAACATAAAATAGAGTTGCTTTTAGTACAGTTCCAACTAACGCTCTAATTTAAACTGAAAAGATTTACAAAAGTGTGTCACGTCTTTTAAACGGGAGACGGCCACACGAATTCTTCGCGAAGTATTTAGTATTAAAACCTTTTTGCTGGTACCTAAAGAATTTTCGAATGGAGAATGTTTAACCGAGGAAGCTAACTAGGAGTTTATTATTCAATTTATTTTTACTAAAGTTTTGGGTTCATTACCTCGTTGGAACTTTTGAGCATTTCCAGAGCTCTTCTGTTGAGCTTGCGTCGTAAAATGCATACAGAAGTAATAAAAGATATTTCTGTACTATAAAATTACTTTTTCCTCTGACTTCACTTTTGAGATTAAATTATTTTGAAACTAAGAGGTAATTGAAATAATAAAAAAAAAACAAAATTAAAAATAACATTTAATAATGACTAGGACATTCAGCTATTTTGTTGGTGTTCAGTTTCTTAATCACCCGTCATC